>CM050648.1:61277028-62020362 GCA_027574665.1 Rhynochetos jubatus
GTGGAGAAGCTCTCATTGGATATTGGCATGGAGCTGGGTTATACATGCTGTCCCAGTTCAAGTCCTTATGAAGGTTTTTCTAAGGTCATTCTTAGTTGAGAAGGCAAGTTGCTCAGTGATTCATTCATCAGATGCGTAAAACCATCAGGGATACATTCATTGATTAAAGAATCAAGATGGCCTATAGAGACTTAAAGAAAAAGGGAGTATTTTCTTATGGATGGTGTGGTCATAAAAGAATTCTCAACTAGAAAAGTCACACCTGTGCTTCTTACCTCAGTTCTTCATGGAAAAGGAAAAATTCAGTCTTATATCCCTGTAAAATATCACCTGAGCAAATATGGTGCATGGGGCTGTCTTCTGCCTATACTTACTGATTGCCTCTTCTGTTGGTGCCTGCAGCTAGGTACACGCCAATGATTTGCCAATTCATTCTTTAAGCATGCATGTGGGATTAGTACCTGAACAAAACCTGTGTAGGAAAAGGTTTTGCCTGGTTCTTCTGATCAGTACCTGACACCAGTGACTTTTCTACCTGCCGTGTAGCTTCTTGTGCCCCCACATCAGAGGGGTGCACAGGACGGGTGATGTCTTCCATTGCATGAGTCCCATTTTTCAGGGATCATCGTAATTCACAGATGCAGCAAATAGGGAGAGAGAATTAGAGTGTACCTCTGTCATGAAGTGATAAGGCTATGCTGAAAGAGAGAAATAATACTTTCTCTCCCTGCTCCAATGCATATGTCTGAATATTCTTATAAAACAAGACACAAAGCTAGTAACTTTCATGTTCACTGAGGAAAATTCCTCAACATAATGTCCAAGGATCCTAAAAGAGACAGAAGGCATATGACATATAAAAACCAAATACTTTTCACTTGTTTTCACAAATTTTCAAAGCAGTCACCTGATTCTTTGAGGACTTCATAAATGTCTGTTAAAATTTTTGGTCTCTTTCAGAAAAAAGAAAAATCCTAGAAAAAAGATGACCAGAGAAAGACATGATAGAGATTACATGAGAAAATTGTGAAAACAATGGAGAAGGTGACTAGTGATCAATTATTCACTGTGCTTTTTGACACAAAATCTGACTAGTGGAAGATGCTGGAGGGAGATGAGAGCTTGTTCTTTATTCAAAAAATAAATCAATAAATTAGATGGTATGGGTAATTCAAAGTAGTTCAAAAGAATAGTTGTCTATTACTTTCTGCAAACAATACCCATGTTGTTATCTTGTTCTGACAAGCCAAAGTGATTGTGAACATGTGGTAAGTTAAAAATTGCAAGCAATGCTTCTATTTTTGTGAGAAAGTTTATTTTTGTTTATTCTTAAATCTTGATTTATAGCCAAATACTTTTTTTTTACAATAATATTATTTGTAATGTTCAGAGTTAATACTCACAAGTCTGAAGTATTTGAAAAATTGTGTCTTCGTTGATCTAATATACTTGATTTCATATTGAGTAACCCAAACAAACCAACAAATTCAATTCCCCCCTCAAAACTATTAGACAGTCTTTGGTGTTGTGTATTTAAGTATTTGTTTACCCATTGCCATGTTCTCAGGTTTCAAACATTTGCCAGAAATTAAACCTAACATCCTGAAACTTTCCATAAACTGTTGTTGTTGTTATTATTATCATTATCATTATTATTATTTCTGTACTGTGTATATAGTTTCATGTTTTTCATGTTAAAATCACAGCCCATTCCTAATCTACCTTTGCTGCAGCTAGAATCAGTATTTCAGAGACTGGGTACCTGAGGGAGGAGAAATGATCCACTTGGGGATTTTATCCACAAGTCATTCCTCTGTGAACCTCATTTTTGTTCCTGGATTTATTTTGCCAATAATCTCATAGGCATTCTGGATTTAGAAGGCTCTGTACAACTCTGAAATATTAAAGTAAGAAAATACTCAACTTTGACATCCCATTTTGCTTCATTTATATGAATGTTGTAACCTGGGCCCATGTGTACAGTATGCAATCATTAGCCAAATCTAAACATATAGTTACGTATGGTAATTAACATCTACCTAGAATAATAAATAATAAATAACCAAATTAGATCTTGCTGATGTATTTCAGGCAAAATGTGCTGAAGCCTGAAGATAACACTTCTGTGGTATATACCCCATCAATGAACTGGCAGGACTATAAAGGGGAATACCCTGATATTGAGGATTACAGCTACTCTGACTACAGTTGAAAACAGAGGGAAGCTTTCAAGTACTGGCAGCTGTGAACTAATCGTGCAGAGTGTTTTATAGGCAGCTTCTCATATATCTTTGCAGCTGGAAATAACCACATAAAGGAAGAAGAAGCATAAACCAAACTCTTAGTGGTGTTAAAACGTCCAAGAAAATATCATTTCTAAGTAAAGGGCTTGTAAAACAAGACACTTAAAATTCAAGATTACGTTCTAAAATGCGCATTTGACACCTCTATATTGTAATTTCAGTTTTAATAGGGAAGTTTCTTGGTATTATGGGTCTGGAAAAAAATACTTTTATTGAAAACTAAGAAACAACTTTAAAATCCGGAGGAAAGAAAAAAATAATCTAATTTTTAGTACATAAATCCTATTCTTCTGTCTTACTATTTGGTTACATTCATTGAGTCCTATATGTGGAGAACATAAGGTGACATCCATATGGTGACTGAGAGTGGAAAATAGACAATGAAATATCAAGCACCTTTGTCTACAAATGTTCCATACACATTAACTCACTTTCCCTAGGTTTTACTTAGCAGCTTCAAGTTGATAGTTCTTGAAAATGTAAAAATAAACAGAAAAATCTGCTACAGTTCATGAAAAGGCTGCTAGAAAAATCATACACACAAGAAGATATTTTTCACAAAAACCAAACAAGCTAGTGTTACTAAAAATTTTACTGGTGTAGTCCTAGGTTTTATCCTTTTATTAATATGGTCATGACCAAAGTGTAAATCAAGAGCAAAGAGTTTGAAATATATGTTGGATTTTTCCTTCATCCCCTATGTGTAATCCTGTCCAACTGACTGAAAATTCTACTCTGTAAAGTTAAAGTACGCAGAAATACTGGCAAATATTTCCAAAATAAGATGTCCTCTTATTCTGTCATTCACCTCAATCACAAATTGGTACCTCTCTTTTGTGTCTTATTCCTTTCTCACTATCTTTTTTGCTACTACTTTTATCCTTATCAGTTATCATCCTTGCCACTTTTCTCTGTCCTCTTTTATCTTCTAATGCCGACTTTGTCTTCCTTCTAAAGTGAGAAAACAGAACACAAGGAGGATTGCTGACGGTAGCTGAGGTTCTGCTAACTATAGCATAGGATTGGGAATGACTGTGAAAGCCAAAACTGTGGGAAAGAAGGAAGCAAAAAGTTCAGGGAACAGTAAATTAAAGTAAACACTAAAAGGATGGCAATTTGTAGAGGAAGAATGCTTTTTATATTGTGTCCAACAAACAATAGGCAAGCATTGGTTTTTTTGCTAGTGGGACACCAGCAGGGAAGAAGGGAGTTTTAGAGTGTCTTGTATCTTTCCTGCACATATAGCTACAGCTGTAGTTATATCCCTGATGCTCCTTAGGGGAGCATGAAAATGGGACTACCAGAGAGGAAATAAGGCTGCATTATTACAAATTTTAGCATCATCTTCACTGAACTCTGCAGCAAAAATGTAAGAAGTTGTGAGTGGAGACTGACAGGCTGATATTCAGTGGAATCTCAACACACTCATACATTAACAGGAAAACAACTCTGATTTCAGGATTTTTTCCTTGTCCAGTTTACAGTCACATAGAAGATCAGTTTAAGTAAAGACCTAGAAAATATATCAGGTAAATTTTAACTTTGAAGACATTACTACTCCTTCCTCATCTGATATCAACACTACTAAGGGGAAAAGAAGTACCTGGAATAGAATAGTTGATAGAATATATGCTAGTATCATTTGTAGAGCATGATACATCATTGGAAATCCCAATTTGGGCTTGTCCCAAAAGACACTGTAGGAAAAATGTTCATAAATTATTTTAACTTAAAAAGAAGGTTCAAATTAGTAAGATAAGCAGTGGAGATACCCATTTGCCATTCACAGTACCGAAATATAAATATATGCAAAATAACTTGGATATTTCCTGAATAACATTGCACTCCCTATGAAGATGTTATGTTTTGAATGCAGTTGTATTTCATAGTTGCAAATACAGGAGTTGTGAATAACTTTAGTGAAGCTAGTCTTGTAGGGGAAGTTGAGATCATCTGTAATTGTAGATTTTTATTAGCATGATAGGGTCTAGAGGGGGAGAGGAAAACATCCCCTGCTCTCAAATTCATATTTATTCAATAATAAGAGACAGTGAAGAGGTGTTATCTGATTATCCTTTTTCACAAAAGAATAGGTAAATTATTACAGTCATCTCACAAAAGCTAGAGAAGTAAATACAATTTTTCACTTAAGCATTGGAAGGACCCATTTTTAATAATTATATTTTATAATAGATCAAAATTTCCCATTATAATAAATATTTTTTTTCTTGCAGCTTTACTCAGATTGTGCCCTACAGCTGCAAATAATGAGTTTCAAATCAACTATCTTAATAACAAATCTAATTACAGAAATATCTAAATTCACCAAGAGTGGTAAATGGTAAAAATGCCTGCAATTGTGCTTTTAAAAATATATTTTTTGCCTCAATAAAAAAAGAGAAAGATTTTAAAGATACAGTGATCAACCATATCAGCAACACACCTATGCAATGCACCAACATTCAGCTCTTCAAAAACTTATATTTTCCAGGCAGCCAGTAATCTGAATTGCTCTGCATGTTAAAGGGTGTTTGTAATTTTGTCTTATAGCCTTCCTTATTTAAGTTGTTGGTTTTTTTGTTTGTTTGTTTGTTTTGGGTTTTTTTGTTGTTGTTGCTGGTTGCTGTTTGTTCAATATTATTTTGGTTTATTATTACCTTAGTTTGGAATAATGAATATGAAAATAATAAGACAAGAGGGACACATTCACTGCAGAAACTTTTCTTGTGCAAGAGCTGGTTATTGTACGGTGAGAGTAGGAAACAGTGAGGAGGAGGTTAATTGGCTACTAATCATAAGTGCAAATTAATAATAAGGAAAAATAGTTCTTTGGGGAGAACATGAAATATTTATTAATCTTCTCAGGATATACATTCCCATCTTATTCCTGCTTTCATTAACTCTATACTGCATCTATCAGAGTTTCCTTCCCAAGGACATTTTGCTGTGATGCTCTTTGATGACCAGTATCTGGTGAGCTAATGTTCTCAGGCAGGCTCATTACTGAATAGTGTCTGACACAAAATAATCTTCCCATTTCAAAATTGACAGAATCAAGGGTAAAAACTTGTATTTAATTGCTCAGAATTTCTTAGTAACAGAAAAACCAGAATGGACAGTTTTTCTTCTACCCCAGAGGAAATGAACTTAGCTTAAGATGTTATGGGGCAATAGGAAAACTGTTTGTAACAGCCTATGTTCTACTTTTAAGTTTGAAGGTCACCAGCTATCCTGTCAAGGATATAGCATAGACGTTTTCTTCTAAAATGCTTTAATTAATTTGAATTTCTTAAAATAAGAGAAATAAAAAATATTGTCATATATATAAATGTAGAATGCTTTATTATTCAAAGTCAATTTAACAACAAGGCAATAGTCACAAAATTCCAAACTTTGGAATTTCGTATTTGAAAGAAGAAAAAAGAAAGTTCAGATAATGCAGAATCAAAATAATTAACACTTTTGGAACATTTTATAAACAACGATATAAATGCACTTTTCTCAGAAAAGGCTCTAAAGCGCTTCAAATAAACACTAAGTAAAGATGGTAGTACTAAGATAGGTGAGCATAACACCTATAACATCTTTTGGAGGATAAAAGGATGAAGAATACAATAATCTACCAAATGAGTTGCCTTGTCTTGTCTTGCATTGTCTTCCCTTTCTCCTTTTAGTTGTGTTGTATAAGCTGAACGGAAGCCTCTCTTCCTTTGCTCTTAAACCACGGAATACACATGTTCACTGACTCAAATAAATCAGAAAGGACACTTCTGTGCTAGTTTATAAGCAAACCAATTTTCTGAGACATTTGGTATGCAACACAAAAAAGTGGTGCCCTGTAGTCAGAGGAGAAACCATATGTAAGTGAAGTGGGTGAGATGTCACTGTGTGGATACGATAGTGGAGGAACGTAAATTAAAGATTGATTGTGACTGAGACAGTCCATCAGGGACTAGGTGTGAAACTTTAAATGTGTGTTAGTGATGTTGTGCAAAAATCTGCACTATTCCCTAAGGAATCCATTTTTTCCGTATTCACTTGTAAATGTTTCCTTATGCGTGGAGTTATTTGCAGCTCTAAACAGAGTGTTTGTTTGGGTGTGGGGCAACCAAATTGCTATCATCAGAGGATTTTTAGTTGAACTGACAGTTCAGTCCCTAATAAATACAATTTTTTTCTTTTTTTGAAGTAATAGCACAGGCCTCATTCTATGGTCCTGAGATTCTGAGTGATTTTGCAGCATAAACTAATTACAGGAAAATATATTACTTCCTAAGATTAGGAATAATTTTCTCTAGGGATTTTTTTTTAATAACAATACTGCTTTAAATTCAGGTAGGTTAAGGTGCAGATAGAAAGTTGGCAGAAGTTTTCAAATTCAAATATAGACATTCTTTCCCTTCGGACACTATAAAACTTTTGATTTTCCCCCTGTTAAACAGAACATGAACCATTTACAAAAACCTTCAATTTTGGAAATATTATTTTTATTTTTTTCCCAACTCTGATACGATGTAGACTTGATCTTCAGAGATAATCAATTTTTATGTCCTACTGTATTTAGGAACTATTTCTTCCTGTATAATGTTTGAAAAATAAATACAGACACGTCTGCCTGATATGCCTTCTTATGGGCAGTTCCTGTGCTGCTTTTACTGTTCTTGTTCATAGGTAACCTTGACTGCACTTCTGAGTATCTCCTTTATACACCCTACTGTTTTACCTCCTCCTTCTCAGGATTTTAAAATCCCTTGGCATAAGGAAAATTTTTTTCCAAACTCAGCTACCGGGTAAGTTATAGCTACTTGTTAGTACTGTCTATTGAAATCATGGTGGAAGTAAAATCAATCATTATTTTTCATTGCTATGATTTATTTTACAGAAGAAAATAAATTAATATCTTAATGTACTTGTTGTAAATAATTTTATTTGAAAAGCACTCTTTCAAATTTCCCTATGAGTAAACTACTCAGGTTGTTTTCTCACTTATGTGTGTGTTTATGTTTTTTTGTCTTTGCCTATTTGAGACCTTTGTATAAGGTGAAAATTACAAACCAGCCCCTTCATTATTCAAACCAGTATTTTTAGTATTCATTAAAAGATGGAAAAATTAAAATAAAATTTTTATGTGATTCAGCTTAGTCAGAAATTAACGCCAGAGTTTGATGCAGGAACAAATGATCATAATGGTTTCTTCTCAACACACAGTGGTTAAACAACAAGAGAACAATCATCTTTTCCAACATGTATAATTTGTATTTTGCCTTGTACTTTAAATATTGGAAGTTTTACTGTCTCATCCTCTTTTTCTAGCAGTTTTGTATGGCATAGAGAAATGGGGGTTTATTTCTATTTTAATACTGATTTTTCTTGCAGTGATTTAAGTTACAGAACAGACCATATGACACTGCTAGCCCTACTTTACCTATCTTTACGTAATCATTCTGAAGTCCTGTCTCCTGATGCAGTCAAACTTCTAAGGACGCTACAGATTTCTGACTCTGCTGTGCTTTTGCAAATTATTTCTGTTCCTAGAGGATAAATGTCTAGCTTTCAAACTTCTCTGGGTGCTTTAAACAAAAAATTCTAGATAACTCTCCAGTGAATACACAATGAAAACTTCTGTATTTTATATCCAGTTTCCTGGATTTGATCTTTGCTTTAATAATAGCATTTAATGCCTTGGGATGCTTACATGCTGTCTTTTAATTCATTTGGTTAGCTTTCACTGCTACCTTGCTAGCTTTAAATTTCTTCAGTTCAGCAATTACAGTTCTTCCTTTGACAGTAATCCCAGGGTGGTTTCCTTCTGTGTGTGTGTGAAAATATTATGTTCTGTTTTGCACCCTTGAGTGTTTTCAGTTGCAACAAGTATCGCTTATTCTAGACCTCTAAAAGGTCAATCGCACTGACATGTTAAGTACATACACATCCAATTTCACAACTTGTAATTGAGGGTAAAAAACAGTACCTGCAGTTCAAGGATACAAAAAAGAAGGATACCTTAAAAAACTGCATCAGTGGTCTTGCTATGCAAAACGGTCAATAGGCGATGTCCGTAGAAACTTCCTTCTACTCTAAGTTTGATCATTACACATCTAAAGCACCATCTGATCTAAATTAGACAGTAAGAAAGGTTATCTAGAAGTTTAGAGAAAAATCTGAGCTGTTAAAATGGACTTGGGAGGATCTTCTGGCAGAGTGTGTGTGATTAAATGTGTGCTGCAAAGCCTGAGTAAAAGCAGCAGCATTGCTACCCTCCCCTTTAACCCCCTGGGAAAGAGCACTTGGTGTGGAAGGAGAAAGATCAAAACACCCAGCAGAAGCTTTATAAGACTGGGGCAGGAACCTAAAAAGGAAAGATAAAACATGGAACTGAAAGGTGATGAAAGCACTGAGCATTAAACCACAGCAAGAGACTTTTGTGAGAACATGTGACGCACCAAGTGTCAAAGCAAAATTTCCTCCCCTTCCCTCTCACCTAGGAAGATGTAAAGAAAGATAATGTAGGACAGATGAGAAAAGTTGCTTCAGCAGTCTTTTCTGGTGAATCCTGTTATCCCAGGATGGAGAACAGCAAACAAAGGCTGTTTGAGGCAAACAGCAGCAATTTTGAGACCTTTCTTCTTTTATATCGTCAACATTCCTGTTTGGTGTACACTACATGTAGCTTGAAAAAAAAATATATATAAATATTACTGAAAAATAAATATGACATTGCAGCTGTATGGAAATACTTGTAATTACATAGCCATGCTGTGGATTCTCCTCAGTGTACATTAATTAACCACTCAAAAATATCCAGTTTCCATGGTTCCTAAGTACTGTTATGCAAGAAACTTCCTTCACATTTGACAGTGTGTTTCCACTCCTTATAAAAACAATTTCCAAAAGGATAAGACCTTACCTTACATTGCTAACTGAACTGTCCCTGGTGACAATTCGTTTCAGACCACTCTATTCTATTACAGTCTTTGGCAGTGCAGACATATACGGCTTGTAAAAGCGTCACATGAAACTCAGGAGTGAGAGGTTCCAGACCAACCACCATCCCTTCACAGCCAATATTCCCAGGAGGGACAGGATAAGTTCCCATCTCTCATGTTTTTAGGGGGTTCTGTTGGGGTTTTTTTGGTGTTCATTTTTAGTACATTAAGCACAGATAGTGATGTATATTTGTGACCAGCAACCAAAGGTGATGTGGCAAAACTGAAAAGAGCATATAAAGAATTACACTCTAGGTTGGTAAGATGCTCCTTTTGCCACAAAAAGTAATTCAGATCATTAGTGAATGATGAGATTATTTGTTCAATTTTACTATGGTCAGGCTGCAAACACCAACAGTATAATTTTCCACTTTTATGAAAAAGTAAGAAATGTTTTATGTTGTACTTAAGTGCCTACATGGTATCAAACCCATTATTGTTGATGTGGAGATAAGAATAATTAGCGTGTGTTCTGTTATTAACACTTATGTTAATAAGATTAACATATTTTCTATAAAGAAAACAGAAGAAAGAGGCGAGGTGGGAAGGAAAAGTAATGGTTCCATCTAAAACTCAAAGCACAACTGTCCAAATATTGGTATAAGATTCTACTCTATTGAAAGGACATAATGCTTCTTTAAATTGGGCTAATTAATGACTTCAATGATCAGGACAATCATAAGACAAATGGGAGAATGATTTTCTTAGTAAGCAGTTTCTTTACCTATGCCTTTTTAAAATAACTGTTACTGTAGATATAATTCAGTCCATGAAACAAATAATCACATCAATTTATTTTTTTCACAACATAATTTACATAGGTCATATATGTTTTTCATCTCATGATATTAGACAGTTTTGTGCATTTGCTTTTATATATAATGTAAATACTGTACATTTTATTAGTTTCATTTTTATATTTATATATGGATTAAACAAGTGTCTAATCAGAGAGGCTAACTAGTAGGCAGTCATGCAGAAGAGTGAGAATTGACATCCAGTATTTCATGACTTGCTAATTAAAAGGGAATGACAAAAGTGAGAAAAGATATTTGCATGGTGTTAACTTTGATGTTAGAACAGAAAATAAGACAAATTAAGCCAGTTTGCTGTCCCTTTTGGAAGATTTGATCAGCTGATTGTCTTAAGAGGCTGCCAACACTGATGACAGTCATTGATTTATTGTTGTAGTTTTGGAGGTTTTGGTGATGTTTTTGGTTTGTTTATTTGGGGTTTTTATGGCAATGTGTTTGTTTTTAATGGAAGATAACTTTTTTGGACAGCATTCAACATGATATTTTTATTAATGACAAAGAATTGGTTATGCCAAATAATTCTTAACCATGATATCTCTTTTAAAACATTGAAGACTGTGTTGTGGGGAAGAATTCTCTTACATTATAAAATATTTGTACTATCCATGTGCATTTGGGAAATTTGCCTACTTCACATTCTTGTAGTTAGGCATTGGAAAGAGTTCATTGTGAAATATTCTGCTTCATTAAATTAACATCTGTTCTCACAATCAGATAGTTTGCTTGGGCCTGAAGTAGCTCTTGTGATCTATAAAAGGTATTTAAACACCTATTATGACATTAAAGATGACTATTCTGGCCATAATAAAACCCTGCAAGTACTTTTATCTTTCATTTAAGAAGTTAATATGAATAATTTTGAATATATTGACTGTATGGGATTTGCATCCTCAGTTACTAAAGGAAAAAAAAGGGTGGAGGAGGAATGCCAACAAACAAAGGAGGCATGTGATCTACTACATCAGAAGATATCCATAAATACTAAGCTGTCTTACAGAGATGGAAAAGAGAGTACACTAAGGAGAACGTTGTGTTACTCCCTTAATACGCAAGCAGTTTCCCCAGTTCCAGCTCTGGGGATTCTGGTTGGTTTTCTTGTGCTCTTCATAAAGCATATTTCTTTTTTAAACTTTCTCTACTGATGTGAGTAATTTTGATTGTTCCTACAAGAACAACTTTAAACTGACTATGCCCTCCAAAAGACAATTCTGAGAGGGAATTGAAAAACTTGATAGCAGAGCTGTTTTTAGTTTATGTGGTACATAAAAGTTATTTTATCCTAGGAAACTTGACTATATAGTTTTGTTTTCTAGGAATCAATGCATCTTTCATGTCTGAAACATTTATTTATGGTCAGTATTGGCAACATCATGGTTTAGCCATATGCCACTATTTTACTTTGGAAAGCTCCCTCAATAGGATATGCTAACACACTGAAAGGCACTATTAGTATCAATTTTATCCCTTGTTCACAATATATCTACAGCAAAGATTTGAAGTTCAAAAATATAATAATCCTGAAAAGGGTGCTTTGGAAAGTTATGTCTTCTTCAAGGGAGGCAAAAATCAAAGTTGGTAATATGATGAACAAATTATGTTAGTTCAGTTATAATGATACTAGTATTTATAATCCAAATGATCCAAGTATTGCCAGCACTCTGTAAAAACACAGTGTAACCTGATATTCACTTTTTTTCCAATATTTAACATTTCCCTGAGTTTTATGCTTATCCTTCCTTTAAACCACATCTGAAAAGCTGATGGTTTGCAAAGAACTTTTTACCCTCATTTTGGAAAATAATAATTATTTTATCTTTCTTTAAGCATTCACTTCACTAAAAGATGTTCATATATGGAATGATTGAAAAAAATATTAGGTAAGAGCATGGTTAGTTTTTCTGATCTTAGGTCAAAACTATAGGGCTAACAGTCATATAAACCACTCTGAAGAACAAAGAAAAGGAGAGAGAAGGAAAAATATGGAACACCATGATGTCATTGTCACTAACTCACATTTGAAAATACAGCAGTGCTCTACTCAGCAGCACGTGTCTGAAAAACAAGAGGATGACTATCACTTTGCAGGTAGTCTAGGAAACAACAGTATTCTGTTGTCAGGTGTGTATTACTCTTATTCTGTTAGGAAATATTTACGTATTTTTTATTGTTTTGTTACTGAATTCAGCACGTATCTCTCTTAAGTGGCAGGAAATAATGATCATAACAATAACAACAATAACAATAATAAATTATTTATTCCTAGTCAATCTGAATGTAAACCTAAATGCTAATCAAGTATTATCAAATTAATGTATCTTTTTTTTTTCTATTTGTATCATATGTCAATTGTTTTTTACCTGTTTCCTCATAAAAATAATCCATGAATTTCTAAAATTTCAAGGATCTGAATATTATTTTTGCTTTATTGCCGTATGTACCTCATTCTTTGAAGTGACATGTGGTTGCTTTCTCTAAACAAGTTTTCATGTCAGAGTTGGATGCCAATCAGTAAATAATATCCACTTGTTTCATCATCTTAGATCTAATAACAGAAGATTCCTCACTGTTGTTAGAAGAAACACCACACAAGTCTTGAAAAGATTACAAATATAAAAAGGAATGCAATGAGTCATTTTTTGTAATCAACTTATTGCTTCTTCTGTCAGAATGAGGATTTCTGTGTATTTCCTAAATTGTGTAGTAGGCATTTGCACAGAAAATGCTTTCAGTTGCTAATATTTGCTGTGTAGAGATGCCTCAGACACTGCTGTTTTGAACTGTGCTTTCTTGGACATCAGTAGACAGATGGCAGATGGGCAAACATCTGCTTATTTTAGCTCTTCAGTTAAACAGGCAAATCTGTGCCATTTTTTAAGTAGCCCATTGGTTTAGCCCAATGTTTTAGGCAGGGAAAAATCCTGAAAATAAACGAATGAAGATACTCCTTATTACCATAACTTTTTTCTACAAGAAATAACATGTCTTTCTTCTTTCCACCCCTCACCCCATAATGTCCGAGGTTTTATGAAAGTTTATTTTAAGGCTATTCTGACCCATTGCACTAAGTAGGACATAATATTTTATCATGACCTTCTTGCAAACAGCTCATAATTTTTAGAGAGTATCTTTCAGAAATATACACTAAATCAATTTTACATTTTATTCTGTTTGAAGCCTTGTTTTGAACCAGAAAGAACCGTAAAAACTACTTTTTTTTTTTTTAATTGCAACTGGTTTAGAGGTAAAAGTAAAACAAACAAACAAACAAACAAACAAACAAACAAACACAGGCAAAACTCTGCATCTCCTGATGGCTACTATTCATATAAATTTTTCAACAAATTATGTCAAACTGTTATGGAAGGAATGAAAAACAGATTTTGTTTGTGACTGAGTTTTATTCGACATGTCTGTCCCTGGTACTGCTTGGAAAACATAGTCATAGACTTAAAAATAATTAAAAGTTAACCAACATCATTCTGAAATAATCTTCAGCTTGGAAATTAGTCAATTTCTAGATAAATGGAGACACATTTAAATATCTTCAGGTAGAGAACGGAACTGGACATAGATTTCTGTCTTTGCAGGTGAGGGCATTCTACTACTTTTTATCCTGAAAATATTGAGAGAGTTCATCTGATCCACTTAAAAAGACTTTGTGTCAGTGTCTTGCAGCTCTATGACCCCATTTAGGGTATGAATAGTCTTGCCTACTTCTACTTTTCGTTGTGATTTTTGCACAGCAGAGCAATCTCAAGAACATGATAATGAACGTAGACATAGGACCCCATGAAGCAGAAAGAAGTCAAAGGACACCAAAAGGGAAAAACTGTGGACTTTTGTGTAACAGCAACAACGGTCTGAATGAAGGTTTGATTTTTGTTCCCTACTTGATCAATAGAAGGTGTTTCCACTTTGAAGAAGGTTGTATGTTCTAATCCCAACACAACATATAACCCAAAGATTCTTTGAGACATAATTTCCTGGAACATCCATAGAAATGTACAGCAGACAGCAGAACATCTAAAGAAGAGACAGAATAAACTTCAAAATGTGATTAGCATATAGTATCTGCTTTTCAGGAGGTCTAAATGGTCCTTAAGTGTTTAAATTCATAGAATCATAGAATATCTCAAGTTGGAAGGGACCCATAAAGATCATCCAGTCCAACTCCCTGCTCCTTGCAGGACTACCAAAAGCTAAACCATATGACTCGGAGTGCTGTCCAGATGCCCCTTGAACTCTGACAGACTGAGTGCTGTGACCACTTACCTGGGGAGCCTGTTCCAGTAACTGACAGCCCTCTCAGTGAACTGTAAGATCTCAATACTGTTTAGTGGTGGCCTGGCTCTAGAAAAGGAGTTATTTGTCTCCTTTTTATGAGCATAATAAACTGGCATACCAGAAGAAGGTTGTACAGACAGTGAAGACCAAGAATGATCTGACACCTTAACAGCAATTGGAGAGAGAATGAATCAGGGAGAGAAGCTACAGGGGAAGATGATTATTAATTGAAACACAGTTTGTTTCCTTTTGGTGACATCCATCTAAGTCTTCTTGAAAATAAAGGAAGTCCTTTTGTTAAGCAGAAGTTGACAGTAACATACACAGAAAAGCTCAGACTACATTGGCTGAAAAGAAATCCAAATTTAGACAGTTTGCTGGAAGAGATTTTTATAAAAACAGAAAAAGTTTAAAAAAATAAAAAGTCGTAGTGATGTTAGAAGAAAAATATTGTGTCTCAGGGAGGACAAGGAATCTCTTGTTGGAACTATATTGGCTTTTCTTGTTCTGTGTAGCGTAGGATGCATTTTCCCCTTAATTATGCTAAAAGCTTAAATTTAAGTGATCTAAAGCCCTTCAGGATTACTAGGCAAGAAAGATCTATTGCTCTCTCTCTGATTTCTAATGTGAGATTAACAGGAAGTTTTAAAACTGTATTCTTTCCTTTCATTCTTTCTGCCAGTATTTAAGTATTTTAAGGGTTCTCCAAAGCCAGTAAATCACATCTGTGAAGACTGTTGATCACATTTATTGCACAGTTTTTCGTTCTGACACTTTTGAGTAGTGTCACTAACACTTATGTTAAACGTCAGGATATTTTATCTGGCCAATGTAACTTTTTGTTAAATAATTCCATGGTCTGTCTTCACTTTAATTACAAAACAGAAGTGATTTGATGTTAAATTTAGAAGAAATTAAAATAACAAAATTGCACCATAGTGTGTGAAATGCTGCTCTAAATCTGTACTGCTAAGTCGAGGTCTAATATTCCAATGTACATTTGCATAGTTTTTTTAAAGATATACTAAGCAATGCATTGTTCTCACTTTTGGAAACTTGTCCCGAGGAATATATAATGGATGGTATGTCAGCTCTTCACTTGCTAGTAGAAAGACAAAATGGGTTTTTGCTATATGCAAAATAGATCTGTAGTTGTTCTTCACTGATTATATTTGTATAACAAAAAACATTGGATAAAACAGTTCAAACAATTCTTGAAATGTATGTCCACTAAACCTATGCATGCACATGCACTATGTGGATGCACAAGCAAACTTAATTTCCAGAATCTACAGATGTCTTTTCCTTTTTTTCAAATGATCTGTAGTCAAGTAGCCAAGGAACACATGGCCAACTGCATGCTTTGCATATCAAAATGTAGAGGTGATTTAAGGTCTTCTTTTGGCCAACAATATACTTAGTTGTTTGTCTAAGCTTGTTATGAACACCCCTCCCCCAAACAGCCACCTTGAAGATTATAGTCTTTGAGAAAAATATCAGATTTTCTATGCTAAATTCCTTTCTTCTGAAGTCTTATTTTCTATCATGTTTTTTTTTTTTTCCACTGAAGAGACTTATATTATTAATGTAAAATGCTTCATTTTGTAATACCTTGCCACATTTATTAATATATAGGTACTATACACCTAAACTTCCTTCTAGTTTAATCACATGAGCTGTTAGCTTTGTCTTCAAGCTGTCTTTTAAAACACTTCCTAGAAACCTAAAATGTCAGTCTAGACATTTTTTAATTTAGATCAATTTGTTTGTTAGTTAGAACATGGCAAGTGTCTAGTCATCTTGCACTTATCCATGGACAGTTTTACTTCAACTGTTCCAAAATGCCATTAAAAATGTAGCTAATCTTCCATTTATGAGTCAATTCTAAATGTTTTAAAAAGATGATAGTGTACTGCATTGTTGTTATATCTTACCTCTTACAACTGCTTTTTAATTTAAAGAGTTTTAAGAGCACTACATTATCTACCTAATGGATTAATAACATTAGTATTCTATTTATTGTTGGGGTGGTTTAACCTCAGCTGACTACTAAGCACCACACTGCTGCTTGCTCCCCCTAGCAGGATGGGGGGAAAGAGGATTGGAAAAATAAAAGTGAGAAATCTCATGGGTTCAGATAAGAACAGATCAATAATTAGAAAAAAAAAATGTAATTAAAAGGAAAATAACAAAGAGAAAGAAATAACACCCAAGAAAGACAAGTAATGTAAATGAAAACAGTGTTTCACCACCAACTGACCAATACCCAGTCAGTCCCTGAGCAGCAGCACCTCTGCCAGATATCTCCCTACTTTTATTGCTGAGCATGGTGTCATATGGTATGGAACATCCCCTCGGCCACTTGAGGTCAGCTGTCCCAGCTGTGTCTTGTCCCTACCTTTTTGTGTGTCCCCAGTCTAGTCGCTGGTGGGTTGGTATAAGCAGAAAATGGCTTGACTGAGTGAACTCTGCTCGGCAGTATTTAAAACAACCCTGTGTTATCAACACAGTTTTTATCACAAATCCAAACCACAGCCCCATACTAGCTACTATGAAGGAAATTAATCTATTCCAGCCAAAACCAGCAAAATTGTGAGATACTTCTTTTTATCTATGGAAACACTGGAGGAAATCATACGTAAGACATGAAAGACTAGACTAAGGGTAAGAAATTTCTAGAGAGAAAGGAGATCCTGACTGGAGAAAGAAAACATTGCAGGAGAGTGTCTTTCGGACATGCTATGCACTCTAGTACCTACTAGTGGTCTGAGAAAGATTCATACATTTATTTCCTCAATAAGGAACACTTTATCATCCTCTTTTCTCAGTGAAACAGCTGACTCACACTTGTTTAAGATAAGAGAAATATAATTCTCCTGGGGAAAGAGAAGTCTTTACAAGAAGATTCAGGGAATTTGACATCTCCTCATCTCTGCAGCAAGTTGTTAGTTTTCAATTTAGCTTTTCAGCACTAACACCTCAGATAAAATCAAGATTTCATCTAAAGTGTGAAAGTAATCCTACAGTGATATTTACAAATAATTGTATTTATTGAAGATAATGGGATGATAAAAGAACTACTCCATACATAAGACAGCTTGCAAATGTTGACTCCTGAATACTGATCCCAAGAAAACTTACCTTTGCTTTGAATTGGGTCTGTACATGTTCATGTCACTGACATATCACCAAAATGATCCTGAAGAGAGAAATGGAGGGCAGAATTTTCTCAGTTCTGCATTAATAGGGCTACCATGTACCCATGTATCTGCCTTGACATGTGTTCTTCTCTATCCAGTCCTCCTCTTGGGATGTATGGTTTACTGCACTTGTACCCACTCTTGATGTAACATATATATTCTAAGTTTATACTTTCCAGATACACTAGTAATATTGACCACACTTTGGGACAGAGTAGATTCAAAGTTTGTGATCACTTATGATTATTTCTGTACAGTAAATCTAAGCGAAAGACAACAGGTCTGTGTATGAGGTGATACTTAAAGACAACAATAATTACTCATTGGTTTACATTAGAAGAATTCACACTTGAAGTAGCAGGCAGAAGAGAAAATTGGTAGACACTCCTTTTTCAAAAGTTTTTTTGAGGTGCTTAAGCCCTTCTCATCCTCCCCAGAATCTGAAAGTTTAGGATTTCATATCTTGATTAAAAGATAGAAGAGAGGGATAGATATTATTCAGATTAGAAGAAAAGGTTGAAGAATTAGAGAAAGTAGAATGGCAGACATTTTTATAATGCTCAGGCTGCTTATCACTCTGGATAATATTTGCGCAACAGGAAGAAGAGACTTTTATTCCTTCTGAAGTATGTCTTTTATAAAAGTAGGTGAGGAGCCAGGCAAATTGTCAGCATTCCTTCATAAGCAAATTAATATTCTTATATTGTGTTAAACAGAGGGGAGGATATGAAGTTAATTACTGATCAGCAGGTGACCAGTAAAACATTTAAGTTTTTCTTTGCCAAATTATAAATTTTAATGTCCAGCAGAGCAGAAAAAGTAAATCCAGATTTTCAATAAAAGGCTTAGAAATCATCAGCTGAAATAAGCTGCACAGATTTGCTAACTGTTCATGTTTCAAAATGAAAGGTCACACAAATAATAAAACCAATAAACAAGAAAAGCTTACCTAGTGAATTTTAAAAGGGGCCTTGCAACCCATTCAAATTCCCTTCTGAAACAATCTTCAGATATTAAGACCCTTTTTTTTTTTTTTTCAACATTCTGCCCTATCAGAGGGTTTTTTGCCCATGTCTTCATATTCCAGTGTTGTGGTTTAATCCCAACCAGCAACTAAGTACCTCACTGCCATTCACTCACATCTCCCCCTCATCCAGTGGAGATGGAGAATCAGAGGAAAAGACAAGGAAATTGTCTTAAGAGATTGGATTGAGAAAAGAAAAACTTAATAATTGAATATAAATTAATAAAATAGTAATACTAATAATGCTAACAATACCAATAGTACTGACAATACTAATAATACCAATGATACTAATAATATTCATATTACTTCTACTAATATGTAATGAAAATAATGCTACCGGTACTAATAATATGTAATGAAAATGATGGAAAACAAACTAATTATACAATTTCTCACCACCTGCTGACTGATACACAAGTATGACCCAATGTCTGAGAGCCTGGGAACCCAAGAGCCCAAGAAAGATCGTACCAAAGTCAGAACAAGGCCCAGTGGGCAAGAGCACAAATTAGAAAGCCAAATAACCAACGTGGGCTCCTGTCCACCACCAACTTATGTATTGAGCAACACTGCTTTGGTCAGTTCAGGTCAGCTGTCTGACCAGATGACAACTTTTGCAGCAAGAAAGTTGGGAACACAGGTGCAGTATCAGAAACTGAAAAAATCCTAGACTTAGTACTAGCACTCAGCAACAACTAAAAACACCAGCATTATCAATACTCATCTCAGCAGAAACCCAAAACATAGCCTCATACTAGCTACTGTGAAGAAAATTAACTCTGTCCCAACTAAAACCAGTACACCCAGTAACTGGGAGGTCTATGTGGGAAAATGTAGTCTGGCTTTACAGTGTCATTTGAAGATTTTGGTTCATGGACTAGAAAAAAACAAAACTAAACCAATAAATCTGAGCTAAACCAATAAGTCTTAGTCTGTGCACTCTGAAAGATTTATAGTAAAACAAAATAAGATGACAACATTTATAAAAAATGAATGTGGTCTCTAATTTTGTATGGGACATTTTCCCACAAATTGTAACTTTTTGAAAAATAGCATTGTAAAATGTTTTGTGTTTGTTTCCATACTGTAGAAGCATATGACAATGTGTGGACTACACCATAGAAAATGGTAAAAAAGGATAAATTAAGAAATTAAAAAAAAAAAAGCAGAGAAGTCAGGAAGACCAGCAGTATCAAAAGCAATAAACTTTATTGAGCCATAGAACATAAGCAATGAAGTGATTTTTCTCTTTCCCTCACTCCTTTTTTCAAAAAGGTTCATTGCTGTTAAAGAAATGAGTGGGAATTTTCTTGGTATTGGAGATGTTGGAACTTC
This sequence comes from Rhynochetos jubatus, assembly GCA_027574665.1. Taxonomy (NCBI): domain Eukaryota; kingdom Metazoa; phylum Chordata; class Aves; order Eurypygiformes; family Rhynochetidae; genus Rhynochetos; species Rhynochetos jubatus. The sequence goes on from CM050648.1 coordinate 61,296,979, forward strand.
ACAGCAAATAAGATTTTAATGAGCAGTCTTATTCCTAATACCAAACCGTGATATTAAAGATAATTGCTAGGGCAAATGAACAGTTCTACGCTACAACTCTGTACAATTTCTTTTTGTCTAATACATTGCAGCAGAAAAGTGTCATCAGAAGAGGCAAGATCCCGGTGGGAGTGGGCAATGTAGTAATATGAAATGGGGGGAGGGAGGGAGAAAGAGGTGTTGAAATACAGATTCACTCATTACTTCCTTGCTTCCTCAAAATACACTAGTTTTTAAATTTGACTAAGCCTGTGAAGTAGTGTTTATGAATTCAATGTTCTAATGGGCTCTGCTGTTTCATGACTGTATGAAGTTGTTGTTTACCTTTGAATCACCTCATTCATCGACAGTCTAGAAAATTTACACATAATTGAATGAGAGAGCTACAGAGGAACGGGTATCTGATCTGCTGACATATTTAATGGATATGTTAAACCAGCTGTAATCTATGATATACTGTCTTTCTCACTCTAGGAAGGCCTAAGTGGAACCCTTTTCTTTCTAAGCCAGGATTTCATCTTTACTTTCTCACAAACATGCGCTCTTTCCTCATGTTGGAGATGTGTCACGAAAGGGGGACTATGCTGAGTGGTTTAGACTGCTTAAAAAGATCAGCATCACAAATATTAGGGGAAAAGCTAATATTTTTAATATGAATGTGAGAAGCGTGACGTAACAGAATTCGATGGCAAGGTCCCCTCTACTACTTATTTGACATGGAAAAACATACAAAGGCAAAATCAAATTAGCAACAGATTAAAGTAGTCGGTACATGAATTAAAAATTACTTACAGTCAGGGAAATCAAGGCAGGATTGGATTGTTGTGAGATGGATTAGGCAAAAAGGGGCAAGGAATTTCCTCCCGTTCGGTCACAAGGTTCAGAGTGGGCCCCCTTGCTTTCTAAACTCCTTGAGAGAGAAGTCTATTTGCAGCTGAATCCACCCTTAGTCCCAGACCTGGTCAACGGTTTGTGCCTAAGGAATCGGGGAAAGTATCAGAGTGTGTGAACTTTCGTGCTTGGTATGAAACTTGGGGATAGCAACGATGTGGGGCAGCAATGATTCAAATTTCCTTAACGCTATTCAGATATGTCACACAATTAGATCATACAATTACTCAGCAGGACTTAACTTTCAACAAACCAGCACAGTAACTTAATCAAAGACTTAACAAGGTTATCAACATAAACTTGCATGCACACACAGGCAGATATAGAAATAGAGAGAGATATACGTATATTTTATGAAGGTACCTGTTAAAATTTCCCCTTGAGTTCAGTGAAAATATTCACGTCGGATGTCTGTGCATCTCTCAACGGGCGAAGAGTTGAGCCTCAAGAGGGTTTATTCAGCCTAGTTTGTGTCAACTATTCTCTGATTTCACAAACTTGAGAGTTTGTGAACTCTGAGAGGCATCCCACTCAGAGGGAGATGCTGGGTGCAGCCAGATGCGGTCCAGGAAAGCTCAAAGGGTCATCCTTGGAACCGCTATTTATAGGGTCGCAAGATAATTGACTTTAGGCATAAATAATTTTACATCCTGGCCTTAACTGGGGCAGGTTGTCATTGGACTTTCCAGCTGGTACTGATCTATCCAGACTGCGATAAGGTTCAAGGCTGGCAGGGGACGATTTCACTCTCATGCCACACCGCAACCAGGCAACTGACCCCCAGCGTGGCCACTCCCCACTTTGGTAGTGCAAGAGTGTTTTGATATGATAAGGGGCGCTTAACCACCAAACTCCCTGCACAATGGCCAAGGGTTAACAGGAATCTCCAAGGCCATAAAACTCATCCAGGTGTTAAGAGGGGAAGAAATGCACCACCACAAGATGTTAGAATCAGATGGTAATTGAATGCTGAATTAATGAAAATAAAATACACGAAATCAAGACACATCTATCCCTTAGTGCAATATGGAGCATTTCTAGAAGAAAACACAATGATCTTCATCATGTGTTGTTACTCAATAGTTGCACCAGGAGTTGTGACAGTTTCTGATCATGGGATAACTGGTGGAAAAGAACTTCAAGAGGTCTTTAGTCCAACCTCTTGGAACTTCCCAGTCTTTGAAAGACTCTTGGCATTCTGTGGATGTAGTCCAGACTTTCGTAAAGCCTTTGACGTTTTCCCACAGTATTCTCCCAGAAAAATTGACTGCTCAATGGCTTGCATGTGTGTAGTCTTCACTGGGTAAAAAAGTGTCTGGATGTCCTGGGCCAAAGAGGTCTGGTGAATGCATTTAAACCCAGTTGGTGGCCAGTCACAAGTATCTTGATGTTTTGTTAAGCTGCATTTTTCCATTTTCTGGGAGTTTTTAATTTCATGATCTCAACAACCTTGGACGGTAAAACTAAGTGATGACATTGGATTGCTTGCATTGTATTCTCCCATCATTAAAAAGTTTAACATCCATAGTCAGTGCAGAAGTTACTTCTTAGCATATTTTCATACAGCATCTAGCACAATTAGATACTTGATTTTGGTTAAAGCTATTAGGGCTGCCACAAAGAACATAATTGTAGGTTTGCTCTTCCCCATAAAACCTAATATAGAAATGGAACTGGCAATGAAATTTTGAAAAGTACTGATGTAAATAACCTATACATAAAGTTTAAATAAATACATTTATATTGGAATTAAGAGCAAATTGATAGTGGTCATTCACTACCAACATAAAGCCTTCCTTTTGATGTCAAAAGGTCCGGAACTGATTGCATATTGATTTTAAAGCAATTTAGATGCGGTCTTTTCAGGGTACGATTTACCATAACTTTGATGATCTGCAAGTACATAAAACATCCATCTGCAAATAATATCATACGGATAGAAAATTCTGTAATACTGTGTCTTCCTTATAAATACCTTGGTTTAATTCCTAGAAACATTTTACAATTTTTTTTTCTTGGTACATGATCCTTATGAAAAAGTCCTAGAATATTTCATATGCATGATATAAAATAGGCATTGTTACAAGGAAGTATTTTCATAAAGATTTGTAGTATTTTAATGTAGCCTTTTATTTCTACTAAGAATTATATTGTTGATCTTTAAAATTTTGTTGAAAACCTAATGTTGCAGTGAAATATGCTATTACTTATGAACTTCTTTTTGTGTTTTATTACTTTTTTAAACTCAAATTGTTTATTCTCAGATTGTGTTTGTGCTTCAAGGATCAGTGTGTTGTCCATAGCAGCAAACTGAATATGAATAGAATTTTTCTCTAGCACGAAGAAATTTTTTACAATGAAGGTGGTAAGACACTGGAACAGGTTTACCCGAGAATTTGTGGATGTCCCATAACTGGAAGTGTTTAAAGTCGTGTTGGATGGGGTTGTGAACAACCTGATCTAGTGGAAGATGACAGAAAGGTTGGTCTAGAAGGTCTTTGAAGGCCCCTTTCAAACCAAACCACTGTATGACTCCACATGACTCTGTGATCTTGTGTATATGCCCAGGAAGAAATTCTCCAAATCTCCTTCGGTTGTGTCAAAGGTCCCTGAAAATCTGACCAGGGCCATGGTGTCACGCTTATGTCAAATAATATGCATGAATTCTCTGCTACGGCTTTGTAACCACACTAAGGTGCATGCGTTGACTGTGAGAACATTGCATTACAGTTAAATGCTATCACAAAATCTTATGCTGCACCCATAGATGAACTTCCACAAAAGTCACCTGGCAATACCCCCTTCTGCAGAGTTAAGTTGATTTTTGAAAGTCAGTTGAAGGAGAAAAATTACTTTAACATGTATCTTCTTTACACTAAGATTGGAATTAATTGAATCACCTTTGTGTTTCCCTTTGTTCCCATCTCTTGCAATTAAATTTAACTTGTTTACATTCTTGTAAATAAGAGTAAATTGGAAATCTATAGGAAACAAAAAAGAGGATGAAGCTCTGAGTAATTGCAAGTTCAGGTAAGCATATTGCAAGGCAGCTGAGAACTGCTGTGGATATTTCTTAAACAAACTTTAGAAGTAGGTTAACATATAAATGTCATTTGCAGTTTTGACACATCATGATGTCTGAGTTTATTCTGGCTTCTCACCATGAATTCAGTTTCCAAGATGTCTTGAAGGTAAAATTATAAGAAGCAGAAAGGAAAAATATTCTAAAAGAAAAAATTTTTTGATGTTACTTTGCAACCAATTCACTTGAAAATCAAATGGTTAAACAAGGAGAACATAAAACTGGCAATGATAGCGATGGCATTAAAGAGAACCATTGTAATAAACTCCTGACTTGAGGACTTTGAAGCCAACAAAAGTATTTGCAGTGGGAATTAGGCAAAGATGGATGGTTAATGGACAGTTGCTCTAAATTAAATACACCAACAGTCCTAGTTATGCCTGTATTCTGGAGAGATAAACAATAGAAATATTTCTGCTCTATTTTCAGAAAAACACCCAAACAAACAAACCCCAAACCCACAGAAGCTGCTGCAGATAATTTATTCCTTCTATCTCATTTTCTAGTTTTTATTATTTTATTGCAGTAATGTCTAGAATTTAAATTAACTAATTTCATATCTATACTTGCATAACAATATGACATAACATAACATGACAAGAATAAGCTCAAAGAAACCATAACAGACATAAATTTCATATTTTTTTGCAATAAGAAATGTTGTCTCTTTTTCATAAGATGAAGTCAGTTACAGCAAATATTCCAAAGGAAGTTACGGAAAGGGCCAGTTTTCTCCTCTGCTTGAAATGGCCTCAGACGTGCAACATTCAGTTTGGTACTTATACAAGCAAAGAATCTGAGAGGGCAAAGGCCTTAACAAAATGGAAAAAGATTTGTTTGACAATGTATGTATTATAGTGTAGATACGCTTAGAAAAATATATAGCCTCTTTAAAAACTGTGCCTAATCAGGATAAATGGCCCTCACATCTACACACGTAGATTATGTGGTAAGAAAAATGATGCATGAGTTATATTGGTTGATTATAATTAAGACATCATTTACCAACTGCAAACTAAACACAAAAAATCTAGAATCTAACAATGAGAGTTACACATGTATGTTTTTATCAAAATATTCTTGGGAAGGCTTTTTAAAGTCCATGGTTTAAAAAACAAAACAAAACACAAAAGCAGGAAATTATCAGTTTCAGCTGGCCACTAATTATCATTATTTCCCAGGAAGTGCACACATTGTTTTTATGCTTAGAAGTGCACTGGAAAGAAACTGCTGCTGCAGTCTACAAGGAAGTCTAAATATAAAATTGTGGTGCTATCACTTTTAATGGACACCACTGAATAATTCAACTCCAATAATTATAATCTGCCTTATTATTACTGCAATTTTGTCTTGAATCTCCACATTATATATGGGAGTAGTAATATACTTCTAGCATCTAAGGTAAGCTCCCTTCCTTTCTCCTAATAATTACATCTGGAAAAAAGAAAAAACTGATGGAGTGTCAGAAGAGGAAATAGGTCAGTAAGTGTAAGGCTTGTTGATGCTTCAGTATGTTCTCTCATACAATATGTAGAGAGATTTCCCTACATGGAACAACCAATGTGTACATTGGGCTGGGAATTCTAACACAGGTGGCTAAATGTGAAAAAGATAAGAAAAGAGTGTTAATGAGGTAACCTTATATAATAAAAATATATGTATGTATGTATAAATAACGATATTCCTGCTTCAAAGAAGAGTTAGTATTTAATAAGGTCTAGTGAGTTTTGTTAAGTTGGCGTCTTTGGTAATGGATATAGATAGAAAGATGTGTGGATGGTTTACTACTGATTTAGGGGGTTACTGGATTGTTAATGAAGTATTAAACTTTTCAATGTGAGAAACTGATAACTTAGGCCAGGTTAATAAAATTACTTTGACACCTACTTTTGATAAGATATTTTATAAGGTTAAGTCATTTTGACTTTAAAATACCTCATGTATTTGTTAACTTTAAATCCATTCTGACACTATGATGTAAATACAAACAGGGTTATGCTGAATCAGTAAAACATTGTTCCTTAGATTTTTTTTCAACAAATATTTTAACTAATATCTTAATGCCCAACATCTGTCATGTTTGTCAGGCAGGAAACACAAATGTGACTTCGAATTTTAGCAGTTGATAGTTGAAATGTGTTTTTCTTTTAGTTTATATAATTTTTAATTAACCACTTGGAGGCACAAACAAAAGATGTAATTAAAACCAGCTCTGTTCACTGAAAATTGAAAGGGAACCTAATTTCTCAGATGTGATTTTATAATAACTTTTTTACTGACAATAAATAGCTCCATCAAAGTTAACATGTTTTCACAGATTACTTAGTTACGGAAACTTCCACTGCTTGTGAAAATACTCCTTTTCCTAAGAAATGTGCAGTAGTCAGGAAGGAAAGGACTTATAAACTTAAGTCTTGCTTAACTGAAAGAAAGCTAACTGCAACACTACTGACAAAGTAATGTTAATATTTTAACAATATTTTTTCTATTTCATATTTTAAACTGGATCTGTGCTGATATTTCTTCATGAAAATTCTTATAATGTAATACCAGACAGAAGTACTGTGATCTCACTGATCTGAAAAACACATATTATGAGGTTCCTCTAAATGTTTGCATATACTTCAGCAATTTCAGTCAAGTGAATCTTCAAAAATGTCTAGTCTTGACTGTAAAATATCATCATGGCATAATCCTTCATAAATTCCAAAGCAAATTCTAATGTGTGTCATATGTATCCTAATCTTTATGATAATTCCTCTATATATATCTAGTTTGATATTTTGTTCTTTAAGCCTGTATTTACCTGCATAAGATATGCCAAGTGTTTCTAATGGACTTCTTGCATTATAACATTCTCCTTTATTCGTTATATATAGCAGAAAACTTGTAAACTTAAACCTTTGTTATTAATTTTGATGCATTTAAACTCTCTAATAAAAATTAAGAAATGCAATGATTCCGTGAAATTTATGTGCTGAACATAACCAGGTCAACTAATAATTTTCAAGATATAATAATCACTTGGTGTTTTAATTGGTTAGATGTATACCAAGCCAAGCACAAGTACAGGCTGGGCAGAGAATGGATTGAGAACAGCCCTGAGGAGGACTGAGCTCATCAGAGGAAGAAAAAGTCTTCATCCATCTTGATTTAATAACAAAACTTGATTTTTATATAAAATTAAAGTGGTAAATAAGCTGTTCCTGAGATGCTTCCCTGTGCATCAATACACTAATAAAACTTGCCCATTTTCCCAGTACTGATTTATACTTTACTATTGTTAATAGTTGTTGTATTAATTATTAAAATATTTATAATTCATAGAAGTGTTTTAATTAATTATATTGTGGCAGAAATGGCCTATTTGTGCAGACTTTACTTTCTCAGTTGATCAATATAAATATGTTAAAATAATATTAATTTTTATACCTAATGGGTAAGGCATGGCAGATGTTATTAGAATTTTGTCAATGAGTCATGCTCTCTTATACCCCCATGTCCTTAGTGAAAGCACTGGCAATGTGGCATATAACAAGGCAATCTGCAATGAGTTAAGATACCACTGGCTCTCAGAAAGTTACTTCTGTTTGATTGAAAATGAATGCCATTAGATTCAAGCCTCAGCATCTTCTTCCAGGTGTCATGGACAGCTGGTACTTGCAGTGGTTAAGAATCTTCTGACATGTGATTAGGACAAGCTGGAAAAATGCCTTTAGTTGTGTTACTCAACTTCATTATCAGTAAATGCCTTGAACAGATACTTTACTTATAAGCAAAGAAGACTTAACTTCACCTGTTCTAGAAATCATCCTGATTTTTCTAACATATCTCCCATTACACCGATGTTCAGTGCAAGTAACAGAAGATAAATTACTTTTTTCGAGAAGGAAAACTAAGTTGTCTGCTTACTCACTATGTATGGGTTAAGTGGGAGCAAAACCAGTTTCAATAAACAGATTGGCAATGTAATCAAAGCAGAAATAAGCAAAAGCTAAAAAGAGTGTTCTAAGTCATTCTAACTGTTAAGGGCTATCCTTGTCGAATAACATATATGGTATGAATGTAGTGACAGACACTAGTATAAGTTTGAAAAGATCTGACCAGGTGTTCTGTAGCAGCTTTAAATATTTCATGCTGTCATTCATTACCGTCCAAAAAGGAAGAAATTTATATATCCAGTGGCAGTAATCATGACTAAGATTTATAAAAACATGTTTGTAGAACTTCTGATTGTACACAAAATCTATCTTGACATCAGTGTATTTTGATTTAAATCTTCTCTTTTTTAACAATGTGAACTGATTTTTAACTGTGATGTAGAACTTGACTTGCTTTGACATCTTAACAGGAGGAAAAACTCAGTTGGAGCTGGCCACATGATGACTAGATTAAGTGGATCTAATGTGAGCATCAAAGGTGTATGACAGTATAAGAAAGTGTGTCCACTTGCTTAGATGTTTCTCAAACATGATTTATATTCAAATTATCTATCAGATGTTTGTCTTAGAGAAATCTCTTTATCATGTATAGTATTTGCTCTTTATGGGCAGACTTCAACCATATGTAAAAGAAAATCTGAGAAAAGATGCCTTCTGTCAATATTATAAATTTCTGGAAGCTTTCACTGGATAGTGCTAACATCTATGTTCTTTGGGGCATGAAGCTATGCTTTGTGACAGATCTGGTTGGTTGACATCTATGGAAACATGTGACCATATGGTGCCAGGTTCTACCTTTTGAACAATCACACTGCATACTTCAACAGCAGTTTCTTAGTCTCTTACATTCCCTTAAGACCCTGTCCACATATCATGTGCTCCAGTTCCAGACCTGAGCTGTATCCAACTACCAGAAGAAATATTGTTTCTCTTATCATTACTAAGCATTATTTAAAGAGAAAGCTTTCAGAGACAAATTTATGAGTGGAAGAGCTGGGAATGTTTGTTCTTGATTAATACGGGCCACAAACAATGAAACAAAGAACCAGCAATCGGAGACTTTGAAAATGAATGGGATCTGATTAACTTGTGCCTGCACAGTGCAAGGAATTTGGCAGAACTCTTGTAATTTTCTGGACAAAAGAAAAGCAGATGAAGAAGTGTGTTTAGGCCTGCAAAAAACATGAGAAGTACTTTTTACTGACTGAGCCAGAAGTGCAGGGAATGTGAAACTAGATGTTATGAAGGAACTGGAAATAATTTGTAAAGGAAGCAGGAAGTATGTCCAACACACTATTTTTTGTCTTGTTTTGCTCTTATGCAGTAGTTTCTTCCTGGTCATACTGCACGAATGCATGTTAGTTGCTCGCTTCTCAAGTAAATTCACTAGTTCCCTCCCAGACACAAGTGGGATGTCTGTGTACTAGGATCTACTCTTGACACACTATGTCAGAATGATCCTGTGAGAAGACTAGTCTTTCAACATAATTCCAACTTACTTTACACTCTAAAATACAACCATGTACCCACAGGTTATACCTGAGAACATGAAACAAATACTTGGAGCTATGCTAAAAAGGACCTTGGCAGGCAGCATCATAGCCGAATTGTTATTTTATGTCTTCCAAATTGAAAGTCCACAAATATGTTTAAAAACTAAGACCATAGGGCAGCACATAAGAGAAAGAGTATTTGACTGTAGCTGACTGCTGCATACTGTGAAAGTTCTAGCCAGTCCAAGGGGTTCTAGACCTGAACCAGGTTTAAACTAAACTGAACTGGGCAGTCAGTCTGCTGTGCAATCTTCAGATACATAGTATAAGATTCAGCTGATGAACTGGATTGTGGACAAAGCAAGGACAGTGTCTGGATTTTGGCAAGGAGGAAAAGCAGACCATCCAGAACCTAAAAGAGTTCTCTCCCAGAATATTATGCTTCATTCTTCTGTTATGAGCAGGTATTTATAGTGAACTTCTTCACTTTCCTTGCTTACAAGTCCTTCAGGTCTGACTGGTTGTACCTACAAGTGCTGTGAGAACTTGCTGATATCACTGCATGGCTATTCAGAATTATCGTTGAAAGGTTATGGTGACTGGGAGAGTTCTTGAATAGTAGAAGAGAGCAAATGCCAGCATTATCTTCAAGAACAAGAAGGAAAATCCAGGAAACTACAGGCCAGTCAGCTTCACCTGTATTCCTGGGAAAGTGATAGAGAAAATCCTCCTGGAAACCATTTCCAAAGATGTGCAGGAGAAGGTGATCTGTAGGAGTAGTGAGAATGCATTTATCAAAGGGAAATGATGTCTGGCGAACCTGATGACAGCCTTCTGTAATGAGGTGACTTGGTGGAAGAGGGGAAAGCAGTGGACATAGTTTAACTCTACTTTAGTAAGATTTTTGACACTGTCTCTCATAACAACCTTGTAGACAAGCTGTCAATGTAGAGTTTAGATAAGTGGACACTGAAGTGTCTGGAAAACTGGCTGAACAACGGGCCCTAGAGGATTGTGACTGGTGGCATAAAGCCTACTTGGAGGCCAGTCAGTAATGGTGTACCCCAGGAGTTGATACTGTTGCCAATACTTCTTAATTAACCTGAACACTAGGGTAAATTACATCCTCATCAAGTTTGCAGATGATGCAAATGTGGGAGGACTGGCTGCCACACTGGAAAGTTGTGGTGCCATCCAGAGGGACCTCAAAAGTCTGGAGACCTCATGAAGTTTAACAAAGGGAATTGCAAAATCCTGCTACTGAGGAGGTATTGCCCCAGGCACCAGTACATGCTGGAGGCCAACCAACTGTAAAGCAGCTTTGCAGAAAATGACCTATGAGTCCTGTTGGGCAGCAGGTTGAGCACGAGATAGCAATTCATCCTCAGGGCAAAGAAGGCTAACAGCATCCTGCATTATGTCAAGGGCGTGATCCTTCACTCCACTCAGGATTAAGGCCAAACTTGGAATGCTGTGTCCAGTGCAAGAAAGATTTGGACCTACTGGAATGAGTTTAGCACAGGGCCAAAAAGTGGATTAAACATGTTGAAGCATCTTTCATATGAGGAAAGGCTGTTTCATCTGAGTTGAGACTGTTCAGCCTAGAAAACAGAAGGCTCAGGAAGACCTTGTCATTGTTTGGGAGGGAAGGAAGAATAGGGCAACCATATTCTTCTCAGCAGTGTCCACTGTCAGGAAAAATAATAATGGGTACAAATTAAATCACAAGAATTTCTATTTGAACACTAGAAAACACCTTTGTGTGTGGGGGGGGGGGGGGTGGTGGTGGTGGTGGTGGTGGTGGTGGTGGGGTGTGTGGTCAAATACTGAAGCATGTTACCTGGACAGTTTGTGGAGAAGTCATTTGTGGAGATACTTGAAATCCCAATGCACATGGTTCTGAGCAACCTGCTGCAGTTGACCGTACTTAAACAAGGGGGTTGGACTAGATGATCTCAAGAGGTCCCTTCTGGACTCAACAATTCTGTGATTCTGTGATTCCTCAATCCGTCTTTGCACCCTACTTTGCAACAACTATCATAACAAAGCTTTCCAAGGTCAGAAACTTGAATTTGAGATACTTCTGCAACAATTCAGTATCTTGTATATGTACTTTGGTTTGTAATCACAAATACATTATCACATATATGTATTGTGATAATGTGCAAAAAGTGGACATGCTCTAGGTATGAACAAAGACTATGTAATGAAATTGCTTTTTGTAGAAATTCTGCTTTGCTTGTTCAGAAAGTTGTAAACAGAATGATGTAGAGATGGAATAGAGAAAGAAGTCTTACACATTAAATTGTGCTATGTGGAAATAAACTGTCCTTTATCACACTGAATCCTATGGTTCTGGGAAGACAAGTAAATCAAACTTCTTATGGGTCATGAAACTATTCGTCCTTCACATTCTGAGGGTCTTAGGATTTGATTTGTCAAAAGTCTGGGTAAGAAGAAAATGTAATTGGAGCCCCTTATTGAATACATAAAATGCCATATATTGTCACATGATATAAAAATTCATGCCACAAAAGGGACTCCAAATTAACCGGTGCATCTGATGTTCTCTGCTTTCCTGTGGAAAGGAAAAATAGCATTTTATTTTCCAAAGGTACTGTAAAATTCAAGTGATTTGTTTTTGCCACACTGTAATATCAGCGATAAATACTGTAGAAAAGTCTACAAACAAATTAGTTCTGCCTTCAAGGCAGAGTTTGAATAATATTCAGCAAACAACGCATATGTCTACACACTGAATAATGAAGATAAAGGTGCTGTGTAGAAACAGTGTAAAGAATGAAAGGTACTCTGAATGAGGCATGGATACTCAGAAAATTGCATGAAAGTACAACATAATTACACAAGGTATATATAAAAAGGGGCTAAATCAGGACAAAAGCAATATTACTTCTAGTAACTTCTAAGTGTTTGCTTTTACTTTGTGGCATTCTTAGTATAAACTTGTGAATGTAACATATGAAGAGTCTAAATGTTGCAGAACTTCAAATACTAGCTGCTGTTCATGCCCAATATTAAAATTACAATGTATCTGACAATATACAGTTGCTCCTTGGGCTGCTCATAGGTACTGCTAACTGCCTTCAGGCTAAGGCTTGCAATGAGGTGATCCCCAGCAGAGAGGTATTATCTCACTCACTCATGTCCTGTTTTTGAGGACATAGATGGACATAATAGTTACACACATATATGCTGACCCACTGATCCCTTTTTGAGAACTGTTGAGCACCAAAAGAAATTAGAATTGAATCTCAGCAGGTACAGGATTGGGTCCACAGCAGTCTTTATCTACTTGCAAAATGGTAGTAGTTAGACGGTCACCATTTCTTTCTTTGCAGCCACACTGAGCTAAAATCACTTTAAAAGCTAATACCTGTTTAAACTCTGGCAGCAGAGTGATTTTTTTTTTCAATTGCTTACAGCCCTCATGTTATTTTGAAGAAAAACAGATCTAAGCAGTGTGTCAGAATGAAAAAAAGACAGTTCAAATGGCAAAAAGAGTGAACTTGTAGTTACAGCCAATTATTTCAGCATGCTACTTCAGTGGTAATTAAGACACAGCTCTCGTGGGCTTGGTGTCAAAACGGGCAGTGGCATCCTCGTTCTCATATACCTTCTTTAATCTTAAGAATATACCTCTTCCCCATTAATGCTTCATTACAGCTTTTTAGTTTTTCATTTGGGAAATGTATTGTTCATTTATTTAACAATTCCTCTATCGAAGCATACTTTTCACTAGTATATCCATGAGAACATGAAAGAGGCTATCCTGGATCAGAAAAAGATCTGTATAGCAGGTCTTCTGTCTTCAAAACCACATGGCTAGGAAATATTATAAAAGCAAGCACAGTGATCCATGCCTAGAAGATTCTTATAACCACCACCACTTTCTTTGCTCCTGAGACTCACAGAGGGTTTCGGTATGGGGGAGGGGGACAAGAAGGTATGTTGTGGATCAGTGTAATACTCATGATATAATTGGTTTTATAAATTTCACCTCACCTGGTGATTTTGACCTTTGACCTGAACCTGCTTTTGGTAGGAGTTTGGACAAGAGCCCTCCTGAGCTCCCGTCCAGCCTGAATGATCTTATAAACCTGTGAATCTGCAGCAAGAAATTTCACATCTTCATAACACTCAGTGAAGAAACAACCTTTTTTTATTTTGAACCTGTCATCTGCTAGCTTTTCTTACTGTATTAGAGGAAAGAATAAATAATCATTTGCCATTCAATTTCTATATGTCTCATTTATTTTATAGATATCTATCATTACCTGTACAGTCATTTCTTTTTCCAGCTGAAGAATCTACATAGTTTAATCATTGTTCACGTGAAGCTTTTCTACGGGTGCAATTGTCCTTTTCCAAATTTACAACAAGCTTTTTTGAGATGGGATGAATCTGTGACAAATCTGCTGGTAGTATTCAAAATGTCTCTTCACCTTAGGTTTATTAAGTGGCAGGATGATACTTCCTATATTGCTCTCTTTATTTAATTCTTTCTAATACTTTTAAAAATGCTATTTCCTTTCTTGGAAAATACGCATCTCTTCATGTGGAATTTAATTCACCCTTTAGTCACTCAGTATTGTGATGGTCTTCTGCAGTACTTCACAGCTAGCCCTTGTCTTTACTACCCTGAGAAATTTGGTATCAAATGGGAACACCAGCATTTCACTCTCTTTCTCTCATCTTGATCATTTTCCCATATATTATGTCTAGCTGGGTCCACCACAATCCCTGTGTGTCAGCTCTGATCACATCCACACTACCAACCATCTGGCCATTCTTTTTTACTCTCTTTATCCTTTTTTCATAACTTCTTAACCCATGCTAAATATTTCTTTACTTATCCCATTGCAGTTTCTTTAAAAGTATTTGATGAGAGATTTTGTTGTGCACTTTTTTAAACGGTATCGACCGAATCCTACTTATGTGGTTTTACTTCTGTAAAGTATTATTTGGAGGGGGAAACAAACAAAAAAATAAACAAAACAACACTAACTACTGCATTTTAAGGTTGGAAACACTTTAGGTTGGATTTATTATGTGTTTGACTGACTAGAAAATAGTTGAAGAACGCAACTGTTAATTACAAATGTCAGGAATTTTAGTTCCTCTAATTAAAATTTCCCAAAGTTCATGCAAAATATGTCACCTGCATTGCTAATATGGGATTATCTCTATGACATTTAGGACTACATCTCAACAAGCTTTATTACTCAAGACCTCTTAATACAGGGAAATAACAATTATTTGTCATGGTCAAAACTTCAGTGATTGTCTCTACAGGGAATAAATAGAAGCTTGCAATTCTAGTAACTTAATGATGCAACTGTGTGCTGTTTTGTTACCTGAGGCTTAGATGCAACTGGTAACGTTGTTTTACATTAAAATGGGAAATAGATATATGTAATGTGAAATTAAAGAACAGTACTTATTACTTTTAATGAATTCTATGAAACTTTAAGACATTCTTCATGTTATTTTATGTCATCTATCAAGCTTTCTTCTACTTTATCAGGGCGGTTAAAGCACTTGAGTCGTGTCATTTACTATACTCTTATTTCACCCTTCATATGCTGCATTTTTCCTCCAAAGATATTTCATGAATTGCATTTGTGTTGGGATCTTCTTAGTATTTGATCAAACCCCTTAAAATTTGGAACTAAACATGTTTAAAAATATTTTCTACTTAATGTATTACTTTTTCAGGAATAAGTTGCAATACACACACATATATGAGGACCCACGCTGGAGCAGTTCTTGAAGATCTACAACCCATGGGAAGGACCCAGGCAGTAGCAGTTCACAAAGGATGGTATTCTGTGGGAAGGACCCCACTCTAGAGCAAGGCAACAGTGTAAGGATGAAAAAGTAGCAGAGGAACTCTTGGGGACTGATTGGGACCTACATTCCCCATCCCTCTATGCTGCTTGAGGCAGGGGAGAAAAAAGTCAGAAATGGAGGAGTGAAGTTGATCCTGGGAAGAAGACAAGAGTGAGGGAAAAGTGTTTTAGTTTTTATTTCTCATTATCCAAATTATTTTAATTAAGAATAAATTAAACTATTTTTCCACAAGCTGAGTCTTTTTTGCCTTTGATGGTAGTTAGTAAGTGATCTCCCTAGCTTTACATCAACCCACAAACATTTTCATTTTCTCTCCTTCTTCTGTTGAGGAGGGGAGTGAGAAAGCAGCTGGGTGGACGCCTAACAGCCAACCATGTTCAACCCAACCCAACACAATATACCCACATAAATATATTTTATGCAGTGAATATATTTGTGCCCCCAAAAGGCAATTTCTATTTAATTGTTCTACTTCAGCTTGTAAAACTACCATATAGCATTCAAAGAAGGATTTCTTTGTTACTCATAATTATAAGGATAAAAAAATTATGCTTACATTTGGATATGGTGATGTTTATATCTTTTAGAAGAGGCAGTATAGTCATTGCGCAGCATACACTAATAGCACACACAGTCTTGCCAGTATAGAAGTTGTTTATTTTTGGCTTTTTTTTTTTTTTTAAGGATCTATAATTAGTTTGTCTAATTATATTTCATTTATACTAATTAAAATCTCACCCAGCCCTATTTCAAGAATTGGTAGTACACAACTTAAATTTGAAAGAACAAAGTTATATGATTATCAAGACATACATTCAAAACCAAGTACCAAAAATCACTAGTAGAATGTCTAAGTCATTTTCATTAAATGTCCAACATATTTTCTTAGAAATTTCACAGACCTGGATGCCAATACTAAAAAGAGCTTTATTTAAAAACTCACAGAAGTTATAGAATGCCAAGAAGATACAGGAATTTGCTTCTACTTTTCTACCTTCACAGAAAAAAGAAGAAAAAAATGTGGTAGCAAATGCCGCATATGCAAGGAGAAAAAAACCTCACTTTCTCATTGAAGTCATGCCTTTCTTGACTTCTATGACTTTTTAAAGGAGGCAGTATGAACCAAAAGATTATACTTACTTTTTCTAAAAGAATGAAATTCTATTGAGACAAGTTTGACTAAGACTATATCAGGCCATGGAAAAAAAATTAAAGGTAAGTAAAGACATTCCATTATAACACTTTTAATGCCTGGTTAATTTGCAGGCTTGACTTAGCTGTGAAGTAAATTCAGTTACTCTGAAATCATTTAACTGATTGACTGAAATTTACTGAAAGGAAATAGATAATCTGCTAATGCAGTTCAGCTAGCCGACAGTCACTCATTGACCATGACAGCTGCGGTCAGTTTACATGCAGAATTACCAACCTCCTGGTTAGCAAGGGCATTCAGAGTTTTCTAGTGTAAATATCTAGCACAAAGTAAAGACGATGCCTTATAAATAAAAATATGGCTTTACTTATTCTAACTTATTAATTCAATTATGGGGGTTTTGGCTGAACAGACATAAATATTATATATGTGGACTAGAAAAATTGATACTGCAGATTAAATTCTGAGTTCATTATTATAGGATGAAGTTACTCACCTGGTGGCAATAAAAAAAAAAAAAAAAGAACACGACAAAAATGACAGCTGAAACCATAATGGTGATTGTAACTAAGCACTTCTAGTATAATCAAGCAATATATTAAATATAATTACATTTCAAAGGGGTCAGTTTCTGCTTCATTGTTTTCAGCCACTTCTTTCTAATTCTCAATTATTTCCAAATTTGGAAAAACACCTCAGGTGAGTTAATTATGACATACATAGTTAACACCAGTTCACTAAGTCTACTGATTACACTTAGTCAGATCTATTTTTGCAAACAGAAATGAGCCAGAGGGTTAATGGTAGAACTCAGTGAATCTATCATCTTATTGCTGAATGTTGATTATACTTGAGATGATAAAAGATACCAGTCACAAGGCATAAGCTATTAAAAATGTATGCTATAAAGGTGTTCTGTAAATAGTCTTGGAAGAAGTAAGTAGTGTCTGGCTAGTTGCATATGTTACACCACCCTTACTCTGGCATATTTAAGCTTATAAACCTGGGGTGACTTTTCTATCAATCAGGAGACCGTCTCAAACCTAAGGCTTAAGAATGAATGATCATTCATGTCTCTCACTGATGACAGGATATTGTCAGGAAAAGAAGCTTAAAGTTGGTATGGTTAGTCCTCTGTTAGCACAGATCATCAGAAGCATTACATTTTAAATCGAATAAAGCTTTACACAGAATCTCATGGTCATGTTAGAGTCAGAGATGAGTAACTAACTCTAGTATCTACCCATAGGAAGTTACTGTGACAGCAGATTGAACAAAATATGAATACAGTACGTGTACTGAACCAATTCTATGTGTAGCCAAGCATGAGCGAAGCACAAGTGCAGGCCAATGCCAACAGTGGTGGCTGCACTTCTGTCTGGCACTGTCAGTAGAGCGTTAGGGCACAGACAGATCTGGAATCAATTGTTTCTTTCCAGCAGTGTGGGATGAAATGATACACTGGTATCTTAAATGATCTATCCATCACCCAATATTGTGTCATCTCTAACAATCTTAAATAAAAATAATTTATCCATCAGCCAGTATTGTGTCTTGAATTAAACCGAGAAAACATGAACTAAACCAAAAAACAGTATATTGCTGCCTCTAAACAGAAATCTAGTCATTTCTGTAACTGCTATTTGTACTTAGTATTTGGCCCTTTAACTTATTTGAAATATATGGTTTCTAATTCATGAAATCTGCTTTATTCCATCAGTGTTGTGTGTTGTGTATATGTCTAGGAACAGTGCATACATGCACGTTTTCAGGGAATCATACTCACAGTAATTGTTTAATCACCATAAAAATAAGGACATTTAGCTTCATCAAGAGAAGGATGAGATTCTAGTGTACAGACTCAGTTTAACGTTTACTCTGTATGAACGACACGCTTACATTTAATCATTCATTTATTCATGAACATTCAGTAGATAAGACTTTTAGTCTGTGCTTCAATTAAAATAAATAAGTGACCATATAATGTGTGTCCTAGAAAACTGAAGGCAAATTACTATTCTTCTGAAAGAAACTTTGGAGAGTGATGTAGATTGCAAAGTTGTACTATTGTGTTTAGAGGATGTACTTGTACTAGGCCTCTGAACTCTGCATACTTTCAGAGACGGATTTAATGGAATCTTCATTGTTCTGATTTATTAGAGGGCTGATAATGCAAAATGGTATCTCCACTATTATTTTTGTTCAACTTGGCCACAATCCCACTGGGCAATTACACAGGGAAAGAAAGCATTCCCTTCTGATCTGCCTCCTCCAAGTATTAGATTCCAATGCGTGTGGTTAAAACGGTCTAGACAGGTATGCAAGTAGATTGACTGGGTGAATCTAAATTAGAAGAAGATATAAAAATAATAGGATAAGGTCAGAGAAAGGGACAGAACGCTATAATGTATAAGGATAGCTATATATAAAAATACTAGATATCTATTAAATTCTCTCTGATGATGGCTACAACGAGCTGCAGCAGGCAATCTCAAAAAGCTTTCTACCTACAGCAGTCTTCCACAAATGTACTCTTTCTTTTAGACTTTGAAAGATGATATGCAAAGCTAACAATTGCAGCAAAAGAAATTGAGGTCAGATTGCAAAACAAGAAGTCTCATTTTGCTTGGTTTCTATCTACAGCATATGTTCATAAACCACCAAAAAAAAAAATAAAATCCACTTACTGTGGAATTTACTGTTTTCATAAAGATCTACAAAAGATGTGATTAGTCTAGCTGCATTATTAGATGAGAAGTACCACCTTAATAAGGATTATTTGTCAATGTCTGCCTTCTGTTGAGCTAGGAAGGGTCCAGTGGAACATTTCAGATTGTTTTCAATTCATGGATTGTGCAAACTCATCCTAGAGAAGGTTCTGTGCTACATGACATGCATCATACTTTTTTTTTTTTTTAACTTTTCTTTTCTATAAGTCTTGTAAAAAACGAACCCATTGTTCTACTGTTCAGATAAAGGGCAGCGAAGAAAAAGAGGGGTGGGAATTCCTGTTTTAAGTGTTTTGTCACAGCAAAAGTCTGCAGCAGAGAGCAAGTCAAAGTATCTTACTTGGCCATAGTACAAGGGGTTGTATGCTACCTCTGAACAGACAAGTTACAGTATTTGGGGCAGCGCTGGCATAGCTGGTGGCAGAAAAAGAATGCAGCATGGGGAGAGAGGGAATCATGAATGCTCAAGATAGTGTTCCCAGAGAGCCAAGTCTTTGGATGATCTGGGAGCTGGTGTCCCAGCACAGAGTTGCAATTAGTGCGAGAGAAGAGAGCCTATCTGAGAGCCATCCAGGGCTTCCAAGCTCACAGGTGGCCTCAGGACAATGAGACATAATGAGACTTCGTAAACAGAGGCAAGTATATTTTTGAAGGGAGAAAAATTTAAGTAGGAAAAAGGAATCCATTTACAAATCTTGATGTTCACTGAATCATGCAGTCACCTAAGATACAGTCAAGCCCTTTTTCCTACTCTGATATCTTTGTGTATTGAATTTTTTACTACAAAATATTTTTTTTGTGGCCACTCACGGATACAAAAGATGTTTCTGTGAACAAAGCCTCTTCTATTTTTTTAAAGCCTTGCTGTTCTCTTTCAGCATTAGACATTGTAATCCTTTTTTCTGCTTCACAGTGGGTTAATATGGAAATGGAATTAGAAACAGTATTAAAGTGTAGACTTGAGCCAAAAAGTTAGCCTTTGTTTTTTATGTCAGCATACATGGAAATACAATCTTAGGCAACTAATTTAACTTCATCATGCCCCAGTTCACCAAAAATATACCGGCAATAAGACACAGCTCAAATTGATTTGAAATGGAGCTACCTCACACCTCTCTATACTAAGTTTCTAAATAAAATAGTCATGTTTTTAAAACAAGTTATAATTATCCCCCACAAAAATATAACATTTTTCTGTACAACATTCAAACTCTTCCCAAAAATCACAGACTTAAGGTATTCTGACACTGTTATTTTAAACTTTAGTCACATGCCTTTTATTCACTACCTGCCTTCTGTTTGGTTTGTGTTGTAATTAGATAGTAAATTGTTTGGATGATGTGAGTATGTTGTGTTGCCTAGTACAGTAAAAATACTAATTCCTGATTTTTGCATACAATTATATATATTCATAAACCTGGTTACTTTTCAAGTGGGTGGAGGGAGAACATGCACTCTTCATTGCATTTTCTGGAAACCACTTTTGAAAGGGCTATCTAAGGATATGGTTTATCTGTGTATTTGTTTCCAAGAAGCAGTAATATTCAAGGTGTGTAGAATTTGTAACATGTAGATGATGCTTGTGAAGATATATTACTGAGTTCCTGAGTTGAAAGGTCATCTAACAGCTTGGTAAAATTACGAAAGTTATAAGTAACATTCTGTCTCTAAACAGTTCTTAGGAGAAGACAACTGCTTTTACTTGTAATTAGGGTTTTTTGAAAAAAGAAAATCCATAAAAGCAGGATATCTTTCTCCAAATGGAATAATTTAACATCTTCCATGAGATTATCCTGCTTAAGAATTGTTAAAAATGTAGTATTTAGGCAGAATACAATGACATGCACATATGGTTAAGTGAATTTATCTAGCCATAACAGTGTAGTCTTATTTTGTAACAGTAAATGTGTACATTTAGACCAGAATGATGTCTCTTTTAGTGCAATGGGAGTATTCCAAAGAGGATTCTATTCTCTGCTTAAGTCTGCTCCACAGGAGGCAACCAATATTCAGCAAATTCAATAACAATATCGTAACGAGTCACACAGCCCTACTGGCGAGTAGGTTCCAGAAGGTTTTAATACTTAGGTTGACTATGTTCATGTGTTTTACCTCTTTCTGTTTGTAAGCCACTCTTTTAAAGGAGTAATAATTCTCTCAAAATTATATCTTTTATACCTGCACCATCTAATATCTAAATTTGAGTCTCAAACCTCCAAATTCTCCATTGTCAACTGAAATAAAATAACTTTGGAACTTCAAGCAGCAGAAAAAAAAAATATATATATATATATATTCTAAGTTTTCCCCACATGACATAGTAGGATAATGGAGTTTACAACAGGTACAAATAACAGCTAATCCTTGTGCTTTATGTATGTAACAGTTCTTACATCCATGGACCTCCACTAATTGACATTTGCTGAAAACACAACCTCATTTTTTAATATTAAATTATATTTATAATGCATTAACTCTTACTCTAGAAGGTTAGTTTGTATTAGGAAACATGTTTTGCATTCATAGGGGAAGCCAGAGGGGGAAAATCTTTTCAGTTTTAATCAGAAAATTTTATAATCAGCAATCAACAGGGAGTTTGATTTTGAATGATGGCCTTGACTTTCTATATGTTGCTACTGAGAAGCAGAATTTTCTTATATTTTTGGTTTTGGTTTATTTCATTTAGGGGGGTGAGTATTTGTGTGTGAACATTACAATCAAGTATAGTCTGAAAAATATTTAAGTTCATACTGACAATTCTCTTTGAAACTCTTCATTCAGAGAATTTTACTTTTTTAAATTTTTTCTTAAAAAATGTGATTTCTGTTTAAATGTCATGGAGGAATATTAGTTCAAAGAAAAGGTCTCTGACTGTGACCATGGATTGTTTGGTGTCCTGCAAGCTTCAGGATGTATTGGTCTGGCAATAACTTGCTTGGGTATGAAGGAGAGAAATGAGAAAGAGATGAGAGCAATGATAAAAACACAGGGTAAATGCATACAGTGTAAACGGGTCCTGAAATGAATCAAAGGAAAACACTGTCCAAATAAAAAGTAGGTGAGAGTCTTACCTATTATTAATTAATAACATTTGCAAGCTGATGCTGAATTGTTTCCCATTCCCTCACTACTCTATTAATATCATACTACTTCTCTATCTCTCAGTCAGTACCTGCCAGAAAAACTGCATTTCTTTCTATGAGGTTTCACTGGCTTTATTTATTGTGAAGTATTTTTAAGAATGACAATTCCAAATTATACAAAGTAAGTATAAACTAAAAACTCTTACTTGAAATTTTCAACTTATTGAGTCATACTAGTATGATCATTGTGCCATAATTATGCTTCACTGTACAGTGGTTTCAAGCCAAAATTTATAATTTATAAAAGTCTTGTTAGAGATACAAATGTAGACATTTATTTTACATATATGAACTTTATTTCACTTGTCTTATTTATGTTATTCTAGAATTACTAAATAAAGATCTAATATATGAACTATGATCATGTCACTTCCATAATTCTCATCTTGCTCACATTATTAACTTTCTGGGGAGAGGCGAGTAGATTCATAGAAAGTAAACCCTTGGTAAAACCTTTGTAGAACTAAATTATATTGCTAACTTTTTTTGTGTGCAAACATGTAACATTGATGTGATTGAAAATGTATCCTCAAACACTTTTAGAAAGGCACAGGATTTATTTAGTTATATAAAATAATCTAGTTTTCAGAACAGGAGATTTTTTATGATACAGTTCTACAACCATGCTATTTAGTCTCCTCTTTATTCTCATTTATCTGCATTGCTGTCAGTGGGCTTTTTTAGCATTGATATTATTCACCTAATTCATGGAGCTATTGCAGAGCTTGTGCTTAAGAGTTGCAAACATAAAGTACTGCATAATGGTCCTTATATTTTATGTCTGTTATAAAACTTTAAACTCACAAATGGATCCAATAAGCTCTGCTGGACAGCTTTGGTGTATGTCCAATATGTTTTAAAGCTATATTAAAAATCTCATGTCAAAGTTCTTCAGTTATTTTTCTCCTACATTTCTCAGTTGGGTTGAATTACAATATACATTTTCAGTGTATTTTCACATAACCCTGCCTACTTCAGAGCTGACACCTAGATCTATTATCTTAAACCTTTTGATAATGTTTTCTGGAGGTCTTTTAGCAAATATTTACAGCTACTTCTTTTGAAACACATACCATGGCTGCCAGCTCTTACATATGATAAATGGATATTGCAATGTTAAGCACATACATAAAAGCTCTAGACCTAGGGGCCAATATACTTGGCTTTCATTAAAAGCAGCATTACTAGCCTTCCTAGTTTAAAATGTCAAACTTCTAGTTACTGTGGTTTCAGCAGAAGGGAAACTGAAATTCCAAATAAAAATATTAAATGATCGTTTTAAACATGTCAACGACTACAGCTATATTGTTCTTAGTGGTGAGAAAAATGAGAAAAAAATATGAGTAGTACAGAAAAATGTCTTGGTGTAAAAATCGTGATAATTCCAATAAATCTTGACCATAAACCAATTTGTGACTTGTTCAGCTGTATGAGAAAATAGAATTATTTTAATGATATATGAATATTAATTGAAAAGGAAGTTCAAAACAACAATCACCATGTGTTGGGCTTCCTTGTTTGAAGTTTGTTTGTTTGATTGATTTCGGAAAGCCAAATCCCTCTAACTAAACATCAGGGGCTAATCTTGACTGTGTTGAAAATATATAGAGTAAAATATACGATGTAGAAAACATGATTAATTTCCTCCCATTTTACCAAGAACTCCATTTCTGACAGGTTTAAAAGCAGATAATTGTACCTGGATAGGAAATGAATTTATTATTCTTGTCAGTTTTTTTCCTGGTTTGCAGAGGAAGAATTTCAAATTGAGTTAAATGAGCAAAGACCATGAGGGATTATTGTGTCTGAACATATTTTTGGTGATGGCATATATTGGAAAATGAGTTTTATAGGTATGTCACAAGTCTTTTTGAGCTAGATTTCTTTTCCATTATTATTGTGATTTAAGATACAGAATGATTACTTGGATTTTAGGATTTTCATCTCAGGATTTCCATGTTTGTGCAATATTTTTAACCTAAAAATTTGATCGTGACTGGGATTTATACACACTATTCCAGATCATACTATTGTCACAATAAGTTGTTTGGACATAGCAGAATGAGAGATTTAAAGGAATTAGGGCTTTTTCTCTCAATTCTGGCTGCAGCCAATAGTTTGAAAAAGAAAAAATCAACTTATGTTTAAAGAAAGAATTATTAGTGAAAGTATGCTGCCAGATGAAAAACAGAAGGAACATCTAGATTTAACTTTCCTAAATGAGTTTAAAAATATAATCTTACTTTTTAAAATCCTAATTGATAGTATATAAATTTTAAAATAGTAAATAGTTATTTTTATATTGGAAATTTTATAAACTACTTTTAATTTAAAGATGCATAGTATTCCATAAATATGCACTACTGTAAAAAAATCTTTCCCCAGACTATGTCCAGAGAAGTTGGAGATATTATCCTTCTCTAAATAAACTCAAGAATTTTGTGACTGAATGGAAAAGGATTTTTCTAAATCCATGACATTTCCAGATTAAACAGAAAAGAGAGATGTTACCTCCTTGACTGAAATGAAAGAAAAAAATCAATCCATATAAAAAATTTGAAGAATCTAGTCATAGGACCACACTATGGATTTAAGTTCCTGACTTTTTTTTTTTTTTAAAGGGCAGCAGCTTAACCAGGGAATAAAGTACTAAATTAGTCATTTTTGAGAGGTCCATTCTTATTTACAAGGAACTATACAGAGAATCATTACCTACTTAATTAAAGCTTTGTTGACATTGGAATATTTCTGTAAAAAGTTCCAATAAATAAATCTGTTTTGACAAAAAATTTTGATCAAAAAATTCCTGTTTTTTATTCAGTTGATGCTGACACACAATCACCAAGCCCAGAGGCATTGCTTCCAAAAGCAGTAAAAGTTACACAGCAGGCTACGTAGATCTGGAAGTAAAATAAATTTGTGTAACCTGTCACTGTATAAACTCACCTGACTACTCTCAGATCCGAAGCAGTTTGGGCTGAATCTCAAATATCCCAGTGCTCACACTTGATACTGTTAGCTGCTCTGGTAGCTGAAAGTATTCATATTAAACCTGCTTATGTCAATACAGACAATGGTTACACTCAGTGTCTAGCAGACAGAGAGGATCCGTTTGGCATATCTCTCAGATTCCTAGGAAGAGGAATGATCCATTTCTTGGGGGGAAACGGCTGATAATATAAAAGAAGGACATGATCTATAATAAAATTATGTTGTTATAGCTGATGCAGGTCCTTTGTGATGATTTGGACCCTACCTGAATATTTAAAAATCCAACTGCCACTGCACTGTGAATTGCCATTTACCTGACTCCGTTTATTTCAGGACTACACACCATATGGAAAGCAGAGATTTTAGACGTTGGAAGGAATGAAATATTGCAGCTCATCCTGGGGATTTGATAAATTTGTAGAAGCTGCATAATGGCAAATTTAAGAATGAAAGAGTCAGCACATTTCCCAAACAAAGAAAAGATCTGTACAGATCTAAAACCATTTATTGGGGAAAAGAAAACCAGAAGACAACAAAGCATAAATAGGGAAAAGTATCAATGTTGTTGTTTATATTATTATTTTTTATCGTGGTTGTCATTCTTATTGTTATTATTTATTGAAAAATTGAAATATAAATTGTCTTTAAAGGAAGATTTTTGTTAAAGTTGCAGACTTTTTACACAGCAGTATCTCTGCTGGCAAAATATTTAGTTTGCATAACTTGGATAATCACCCATGCTGAAATGCTATCTCAGTCTTGTGTGACTGAGACATCACCAGGATACGCACAGGTACTTTTATTTGTCTGCTAACTAAAGAAAGGATCAAAAGCCTTCTGGAGTAAAGCTGTTTCATAATCATGTGACTGCCTTTCTATTAATTAAATATTTGAAGGTACTGCAAGTGAATACCTTCTGTACACATTTAGTAGGTAAAATAAAAATAAATATGACATTTTAAAACCAATTTAAAAACATTGTAGAACAAATTATTGTTGAATGTACCTTTTTTCTTTTTAAACCTGCATTAACATGCATGTTTTGCTTTGCCTTTTTTTTTTTTTCAGTTTTTAACAAAATGCTAGAATAACTAACTCTCTTAGAAGGATTTTCCAAATCAAAGTATGTGAGAGGAAAACAGTTCACTCTACAGCAGTAGACTTCCTGTTTGTTACTTTTCCCTTCTAATGAAACACCATCAAACCCTTCAAATCTTAAATGTCTTTGGAAATTAACAGTGGATCTTACAGACTCTGCCATTAGACTTTGGGGAAAAATATTTTGTAAGATTAGCAAGACTGGAAAAATTAACATGTTGGCAAAATGAACAGCTGCCTGGCTGATTTCCATGATGAATAATCTGCTACTAAGCATTATCCCAACAAGTAGGTTTTATTGCAAATAATATATACTACTGTTCCATGTTCTTTAGAGACTTAAGAATTTTAGCTAGAATTAAAAAAAATCCAAAACACAGGATGTCTTCTTCACTATCCAAGTCCTGTATTGCAATGTTTAATTGTAGAAATCAGATGTATCATTTTGAACTGCTTATTTACAATTATTGATATTCTGTTTATTTTCAGGAATTTCATGTATTTTTCATGCCATGAATGCTGACAGCAAATGGCTTTACTTATTTTATGTATACTTCTCAAACTTCCCATGCAAGAAAGGATGTTCTCCTTCAGGCTAACAAAATAATGAATGACATTTGAGTAAGACAAACATTTGTCTTTATGTGAACTCTGGAGCTATATGTCAACCTCTGAATTCCCGCAGCAAAAAAAGTTATTCTTTCATCCTTTTTCTGTAGCCTGTGGTGAAGAGAGCGTCTTGCTGCGAATGACAAGAGCTGATATGCTACAGAATTATTATCTATTTTTAAAATTAGAACAACCTGAAGTTAAGACCAGAGCCAAAGAACAAATCCACATGGCACTTTCAGTGGTTTATTAAAAATCAGCTAGCTATTTAAAAATTTCAAGACAAATTGTTGGCCTTTTTCTTGTCACATCCACATATTTGGTATGCTCATAATTGTGAGGGGAGGAAAGGATGGCCAATGATATTTATGTATATGAAAAGGAATTCTGTGCACCCATATATCATGCCAGAAAGTAGTAGCTGCGAGTGCAGATTGGACTTGAAATGTTACTTTGAGGAAAGAGAACAAAGCTTCTGCAAGGAGATGCTCTGCTGACAGCACCAGACTTGATTGCCAGCCAACACGAGGACATCTGGTGTTATTTTTCAGACTGTAGGGAATCCTATCTAGTCTCCAGTCACCAGGCCAGACTCCCTGTCTCTCACGTGCCACTGTGGAAAGATGGGTGGCACATCGTAGGTCACTTCAAATGTCAGCAAAGGCCTCTGATCAGACAACAAAACTGTGTCCATGATAATGAATTTAACAATTAAAAATGTGTACTTATTGGATTGGTTTTAGTTTCCATTAGCATAGTATAAACCCAAAGATCAAATTAAGTAAATTGGTTATATGCTCTTGACAGCAAATTTGCAGGGATTTTCCTCATAAACAACATGTTGCGTGCACCGACTGATTTACTTTTCAGTGATGCTAAAGCTGCATACGAGCTTATCTATGAAGGTAGTTTCCTACTTTGCTATATTTTTGTATTTTTAACACTTACTTAACTTATTGTTGATGATAGTCTTATAATCTGTTATTCAATGACTTTAGTATTGGTATGATGATAGATTTGCATTTTAATTGTAATAGAATATGGCTTTTCATATTTTTATAATGCTTGCTGTGAAACAAACAAAAACCCAAACAAAACCAAAAAGAAAATGCCACAAAAATCCCCTAAGCAACATCACCAACAAGAGCCCCAAGGTGTTCTTTGCAGAGCATTCAAGCAGAACGCATCTTGGTTTTGATTGAGTGATTGAGTATTATTGAGATAAAAGAAGACATATGTTGACTAACATTTCATGAAGTGGAAGTCAAAGGATGTTAGAGTAGCTAAACTGATTGAATATCTTTATAGTACCTCTGTTTGTAGCACTCTTCTTCATATATTATACTTGCTTTTAAATACCTCTCCCTCATCCATAGGTTTACCAGTTTCACTTTCCTTCCTCTTCTAAATTTCTTTTCAATATTTCTGTAAATTCACTGATCTTTCTTTCACATATTAATGTGTACAGAAAACACTGCTTTACTAAACAAATGTGAAAACCTTGTCATTTTTCTCAGACATAAAATATTGATTCTATGTTGCATATAAAGGATATAGAAGAGTAGATGGGACATTGAACTGCTCTATTGATAAAATTCAGCTCATTTAAGGGATTAGTACCATTACCAAAATATACAGTAAATACTAAAGTAAAACAGCGAAATGCTACACCATGAAATGGAAAACTGGTTTCACAGCTGCTTCTAAATGAAACTATTTCAGTGTAGATATGGAGACTTCCATTTTGCAAAAGAAGGAACTGGCTGTGACACCTCTAAGTGCCCAGGCATATTGTCATGGTTTAGCCGCAGTAAACAACCAAGTACCACGCAGACGCTCACTAACCTCCTTCCTTTCCCTAGTAGGATGGGAGAGATAATGAGAGAAAAAAAAAAAAAAGAAATTGTGGGTTGAGATAACAACAGTTTAATAATACCAATACTATGCAATGGAAATACTACTAATAATAATATTTCAGTAAAAAAAAAAAAAAAAAAGGGAAGAAAACCAAAATCATACAACTGCTCACCACCGGCCAACCGACACTCAGCCAGTTCCTGAGCAGTTATTTCCCCTTCCAGCCAAATCCCCCAACTTAAATACTGATTATGATGTTTGATGGCATGAAATGTTCCTTTGGTCAGTTTGGGTCAGCTGCCTGGGCTGTGCCACCTCCCAGTTTCTTGTAGAGAAGAAGCTGGGAACACAGGGGTAGTATCAGAAAATGAAGAAGCATTTGCTTGGTTTAAACATTCCTTAGCAACAACGAAATATATTAGTGTTACCAATATTCTTCTCAGCACAAATCTAAAACATAGCCTCATACTAGCTACTGTGAAAAAAAATTAACTCTGTCCCAACTAAAACCAGCACACATATGCATTTTAAAATGTTAGAAATTCTCAAAATATTCTGGCTTGTCTTGTAAGTACAAATGAAAATGATGTTTCAGCTGTAAATCCATGTGGAAAGACAGGAAGGAAAAAAAAAGGTGAAAGAAGCAACATTGGTATTTTGGAAATAAGCCTAGAAATGTGCCAGAAGTTTTAGAGGATTAGACTTCAATATATAAGTCAGCCACTGTTACCCTAAAAACGGAGCATTAGTCTTTATTTAAGCTCATGAATTTTCAAGTTCACTTCTTAATCAACATGGTAAAATTTCTGAAGTATCTATTTTGTTTTATTTTTAATTTTTACAGATATTCTTTGCTTGCTTGTTTATGGACTATCGGTAAAAATTATTTGAATATAAGCCCAGACACAAACAATTATATTGAGAATAAGGTCTTTGTCCCAGAATCTCAACAAACCAAAATTGGATACCTTTAGTGAATCTGGGGAACAGGTAATTTAAATATTTGTCTTTAAGTTGTGTATCAAATGTTATACCCTTTTTCAACCCCAGCTGCTGACATCAGCTCTTTTTTTTTGTTTGTTTGTTTTCCCCCACCCCTTGACCACACTTGTTATGTATTAAAATAAGAATTCTTACATTGCTCTGTTTTGACAGCGGACAACAAACTATTTAAACCATAGTGGTTTTCCATCTTTCTCTTTTAGCCAGTATGCAGTACAGGATAGCTTCTCTTCTGCACATGGCATTGCCTAAGATATTTATTTGCTTTCTGACTTGAAGAAGAATTTGTCATTTGCAGCTTTTTTTCACTGCATTATACACTGCATAATTAACAGTTTCACATCCCTTTAATCATCAAAGTGCTAAATTATTGAGAACTGTGTGCTTCAGCTTTGTCCTCTGTTTATTGACTTTTGCTAATTTCGGTGTCAATACACAAAGCTTCATTCTCAAGAAATTGTGAACATAACCTGGTATAATAATACTGTCCAAAAAAGAGTCTACTCCTAGAAACTGTTCTAATGATTTAGTTTGTAAAGAAGAAAATATTCAAGTAATGTTTCCTAAGGCAAAGTATACCATTTATTTCCATGTTGAAGAAAGTGGGTGCCCTATAAGATACAAAAATATATTCAGACCAAAATATGCATGTCAGATGGCAGGGCCCTAAGGCTGTCTAGCAACCTGTGTAACTCTCTGGAGGAATTACACATCTGTTTCAAGTACTATTGCTAAAGCTGAAGAAAGTCAACCAAATCCCAAGGTATTTTGAGATCATCCAGCTAGGGAATTGTTGCATTGTTTATGCTTATTTCAAATGTTTTAACCTCACTATCAGATTAATAAAGTACATCAAAATACAAAAGAATCACGGGTATACAGGTATTTCCACATGCAACTTTTTCATAAAGTTTTCATGGGGATTAGCAATGCCTCCTCAAATTTAAGTTTTAAAATACGATTGCAGATTTTAGAGCATGCTTCAACATTAACACCTAAGGTAGATCATTCCATCTTGATTCTCAAAAAGTCTAATTCAGACCTTATTTCATCTCTTTCTCTACTGTTTTTGAGTTATTGAGAATTTTTCCAAGATGAATATTTTTCTGAAGTATTAATATGGTCACTTTTTTTCATGAATGGATAGTATATTTTCAGGATGGGTTTAAAATTTTAGTTCCCTGGTCTCAGTTCTACAGAAATTTACATCTTGTCTGCTCAGTTATACCTCTTCAAATATTTTAATAAAAATGAAATTATCTTTTTTTCTCATGTGTTGTAATGAGAGAAGAAAATACAAGATAATGGAGAATTAGACTCTCTGGTTTTCCTTTGCCCCATGAGAAGTGAGAAATCCCTGCAGAAATTATTTTTATAGATGATAAATTGTGGAT
The DNA here is from genome assembly GCA_027574665.1 of Rhynochetos jubatus. NCBI lineage: Eukaryota > Metazoa > Chordata > Aves > Eurypygiformes > Rhynochetidae > Rhynochetos > Rhynochetos jubatus. The sequence continues at coordinate 61,328,272 of CM050648.1, forward strand.
ATTTCCCTATTCTGAAAGGTAACAAAGCATCTTCATCTAATAAAAACACTACTCTGAAGCGGTTCATAAACAGCAAGTATCAGTAGCACATATCAACTTCTTATTAAAACTTGTATACCTTTAAATCAGTGCCAGGAAGAGAATAAATGAAGAATAAATGATCAAATACCAAAAATTAAAACCAAGAGAAACTGATCATATATCTCAATGAACTCAGAAATTAAACACCTTGGCTAAGAAACTTGTTTTCTGAATTTTTAAAACTCTGTGCAACTCTGATTTACCATTAAAAAAATTCAAGCAAACAAACACACCAAAAAAAAAAAAAACAAAACCCCACCAAAAAAAGAGAAAAATTCCTTGAAAATAGTCTTCAGTTTTTTACAGAAAGTGAATAAAATATTTGAATTAGAATAACATTAAGGCATAATAACAAGGTAATTCTGAGATGATGGTGATTCCTAATGAATACTGACAATAGAAGCATTTCTATGAATCTTACACAATTTCTCTCTAATTCCCAAAAAAAAAGACTTGAGTGTTGTGCAACGGTCGCCTTCAAAACGCGAACCAAAGAAAATAGGGTCAGGTTCCAAAAGAATACAGCTTTGTGAGCACAGGACAAGCAGCTGAGTCTGAAACTGTTTACAGGTCTTGAACTGCAATTCAACACGGTCATTCTTAGAACATGATGGCAGTATACAAGGACTGTTTCTGTGTATGGAAACTCTTATGACAACTTCTTCATGTAGCATAACCTGGGTACAAAATAAAATGCTTGTTTTATTTATTTATTTATTTATTTATTCACTGCCTGTGGACAATCTGTATACAACTTTGGTGTCTTCACATCCTAGCTTCACTGTCCCTCACTCTCATTGTTTATTTTGGATTTCTCAAAGGAGGAAGCAGCAGCTCAAATGTTTCTGTTTACGAAGTGTAGACATGCCTATTCCTTATGGAGTATACTTTTACTACTTGTTCTAATTACAGTAAATTTAATAGATGTTTTACACAATATCTCTATTTTTGTTGAAGCATTACCTCTGTGTAATCTTCTGAGTCTATGAAATTATAACTTCTCTCCTGGAGGAGTTAAAGTTATTACATTTCCTGTGTATCTGACTTTAGAGATAGTGGGGAATTCTTCCTCAGGACAGCTGATTTACTTCAGATCTTTTTATACAGCTGAATCAACTATAAATGGACTCATCATTTCACTTATCCATCTGAATGTAATCAGTGCATTTCAGTTATTACTAGAGATTCTTTCACCCTCCTATCTTTCTTTTTCCTGTTTTGTTTTCTGTCTTCTGATGTCAGTTTGATGGCAACACATCATAAAACACTAGGAGAAATGCAAATGAAATTGAATGAGAAGTGAAAAAAGGGAATCCAAAATGGATACACAGGATCAGTATCACATCAAACTGGTGGTGATTCTCCTCAAGTGTTATTCTTTAATAGGGATTTACACACATGTAAGTCCTTCTATTACTGTAATATTTTAAAAGAATGTTAATGATATCTCACAGATTATTTTGCAATAAACAACAGTTACAGAATTAGTGATAGATAAATTTATCATGTATTTACATTCAAATAAGAAAAAAAAAGGGGAACTGTTGAGGTCATCTTTCAAACAAAATGCCATCATAGTATCATAGTACACCCTTCATTTAAAAAGAAATTACTTATTTTAATGAAGAGTGAAAACAGGAGTAGATTTTTCAATAGATCCATAAAAATAAAGGTATGTCAAACTATCCATCTCAGTATTAATTTCTTTTAAAATCAGCTTATTATATGGAGAGAAGGGTTTTTAAAAAGATTTTAAATAAATATTTTAGAATTTTTTTTCCTCAACATTATTTCCTACAACAAACTTCATTTTTATTGAAAAGCTTTTTGCTCATACTCAAATAAAATCTGAGCTGTGTTGATTAAGTTTCTGAACCACTGAAGATATCTTTGAGAAGTTTTAAAATAAGTCATTAATGTTTCTATAGCAATAACTAAAAATCTTGCATTTTTAGGAAAGAAAATTCACTAATTAATAAAAAAGAACATTTTTTTAATGTGTTAAGCCTGATCAATTTAATTTTCCAAAACATGATGTGGTAGCTGGGATATTTTATTTCCAGCACGTCAGTTACTAAAGCAGGACAAGTGAGATTAGTGAAGCTGGGTGACATGACTGCGGTTGTTTTCTTCCATCTTGTTAAAGGTACATGGCTGCAGAAAATTGTTTATTTGAGCTCATATCAATATTGGTCTCCAGAAAAGACATATTAGTATTCTACTTATTTTTTTTATGCTGCAGATACATATCTCACTTCTGATTTAGCATAGTTCTGGAGAAAAAGCCCTTTCATCTTAGAGATTACATCTTTGAGGTCATAGTCTCAATAGTTTGTATTTGCGGCTCTGTCAACACAATGTCCAGTCCAGGCAACAATGAAAAGATGGAATATAAAGTCTCTCTCTAAAAATTCTGAAAACCTTCCTAATCTGAGTATGACATTAGTATTTTGCTTCATTATTTGTATATATTCATTAAATACTTGTGTAAACCCACTTGAATGTATGAATCCCTTACATATTGTGGAACATTCATCAATTTGCTTCACTCTGGTATAAGTTTTGTGCTGAGAAATCTGCCAGAAGGACTGTACATTCCTGCTTCTTTATTTTCAGTACTTCTGATTTCTATTTGAATGTCATGTTTGGGTTTTTTTTTTTGTTTGGTTTTGTTTTTTTTTTTTTTTACTTTTTTTCCCCCCTCCTTTTTAAAAGATTATTGTAGTAGCACCTCTTTTCTCACAGTATTCCTGAAGCAAATATAATGCTGCCTGTGGGTTTATTTTAAGGCTGTGTTGCAGAAGACTATTTGAGTCTTTCTGGAAGTCATTTTCCCATAGTCACCTCTGAATGTACATCTGTAAAAGAGATTTTCATGTTCTTCCCAAAGACAGGTTGCCAAGCTTAGTTTTTCTTTATATAAAAAACGTATATGGATTTCTTCTATGTAACAAGTGGCCTTATTCTCTGAAAAAGGAGTATTTTGAATATGAGGATACTTCCCTGTATTTTTGAACAGACATGCCTGTTACCATGGAGAAAAAGAAATGAACAGGAAAAAAATATGAAGGCTTTTGGATTTAAAGAATGGGCACACTTGATATCAAGGAGTCAAATCTCTTTGGGTTAAAGCAGAGAGCTGTGGCTAATGAACTGAAATACCGAGAGTATAGCCAAAATCTTCCCACAGCAAAAGTAAATTCACTCAGCTCTTTAAAAATGTATTTTATGAAAAACTCGTGTAAATGTTTCATTTAAGAATGTGCCATCTTATTCGCTGCTATATCTCACAGACTTCTTTGAACAGCAGCTTTTGAGTTGAAGAGGTCTAATTTTTCCCAGCATTTGGCAATCAGAATTTAGTTGGTTGCTTAAGATGCTAATGAATTTTTTTTTGAAAACAAGATCAGGGAGTCTATATCACTCCCAGATTAAACTTCAGTGTAATTTATAAAAGAACTTTTTTTAAAAATAGGAAGTATCACATTTGGCTACTCCTTTTAATAGTATATGAACATCTGCAGCTGGGCTTCTTTGCTTTCTATTTAAAAAAAAAAAAAAAAAAAAAGGAAAGAAAACTCCCAAACCCAAACAAATTTTAATGAATTACAATGCAGATATGTAAACAGAAATTAGAACTTCAAAGCTGTTGGCACATAGGTGGCTTCATAACAGATAAGTTGCACTAGGGTTGATACATGACTACAGGACAGGAAGATGTGTTTTGGAAAAGGGGGTAGAAAATACTCCAAGGTTTATAGCTTTGGGGTCTAAATACATTGAAATATACTTCAGAAAATAAAAATTAAAACTTATTTTAGCATTACAAAGCTCTGAGCAGCTTTGAACAATCATCAATGTATTTTATTTGTGTTTCTTTGTATTATAGGCAATCCTTAGCTTCCAAATAAGGAATTGTTAATAACTAGAAAAACCTTATCTGTGTTTCAGGGTATACTTCTAAACAAATGTAAGAAGATGAGGCTTGTTTTCAAGACAATGTACATTATTCACCTCTAGAAGTGAAATGTTGGAACTCTGAATGCTTATATTTCAGTATCCTCTCTAGGCCATAATTTCCATTTATTTATTTATTTATTTATAAAGTATTTTCCCTTTTTATCCTTATGCAGTGGGCAGTTTTAGAGGTGGAAGACTACAAAATATGGTCCCTCCAAAACACTCTGAACCTGTCTTTAAAAGTAGCTGTTTTCTCCAGGGTAAGATAACAAAATCAGTGACGGTTATTTGATTTGACATCAACCATTATCTGAGATTTCCAAATGAGTTAAAAACATAGAAGCCTATTTCTTTCTAAATTCCTATGTCAGTTCTAGATTATTATCAGTTCATTTCCCTTTCATTCTCATACTAATCTTTTTTTTTCTTTTCTTTTCTTAAATTTGTATATTTTGGTCCCAGAGCAACCATTATGATCATCCAGTCTGACTTCCTGCATAATATGGGACATAAAATTTCATTCAGTAATTTCATATCTCTCTGTGTATTTTTTTGATGACCATTTAAAGCTGCACATACCACAGGTAAACAGCTTTATCAGATGTCCTCACACCTCTTTTAAGATGAAAATGAATGTGAGACATAGATATATAAGCACCAACTTCTGAATATAAGTAGACCACACCCATAATGCTGTATTTAAGTTGCTTGCTAACTTGAATTTCTGTTGACCTTTTAGTTCTTCTGTTTCTTATTCATGGTGCTAGGATTGTCACAAACAGGTGCTAATTTGTGCTGATGCTATTTACAGTGTAGTATGAGGTCTGAAGATAGCATTTTCTGTAAATAATGGATCACATGTTTTCAGTCTGGGTTAACAGAAAAGTTCCTTCCTTCCTTCCTTCCTTCCTTCCTTCCTTCCTTCCTTCCTTCCTTCCTTCCTTCCTTCCTTCCTTCCTTCCTTCCTTCCTTCCTTCCTTCCTTCCTTCCTTCCTTCCTTCCTTCCTTCCTTCCTTCCTTCCTTCCTTCCTTCCTTCCTTCCTTCCTTCCTTCCTTCCTTCCTTCCTTCCTTCCTTCCTTCCTTCCTTCCTTCCTTCCTTCCTTCCTTCCTTCCTTCCTTCCTTCCTTCCTTCCTTCCTTCCTTCCTTCCTTCCTTCCTTCCTTCCTTCCTTCCTTCCTTCCTTCCTTCCTTCCTTCCTTCCTTCCTTCCTTCCTTCCTTCCTTCCTTCCTTCCTTCCTTCCTTCCTTCCTTCCTTCCTTCCTTCCTTCCTTCCTTCCTTCCTTCCTTCCACAGAGTGATATAAAAATACCTATGAGTCATCTCATCACTGCTTAACAATGAAGACCTCTAAGTGTCTGTATATCATATCCACTTTTCTCCAGAGTTTAGTAACTGCTACTTTATATAAACATTTACAAATCTTGAAATAAAATACAGAATTTTGTAGAATACATAAGAAATAAAAATCAAAATCAGAAGAACAAAGCTACAGCAACAGTGGAAAACTCCTGTAAAAGCATGGATTGGAATCGAGTAGAAAAAGCTTGACAGCCTGGATACTGGAACAGGATTACAGTCATATATTATGACAGGTAGAATAAGGAGGGAATATATTACTGAAAGAACACCAGTTCACGGCCACAGTAGGTGAAAATCATGTTTCTGACTGGAAATAATAGTACTGCTAGAACATCATTTTAAACAATTAAAAGATAAAGAAACATTTGAAACAAAATTTATTGAGTTTTATGCAAAATGCAGTGAAAATTCCAGAATTACTTGCTTTTTATCTTTATTCCTTCTTCTTCTTCTTTTAATATTTTTTATTACTGTAAAGGTTCTGGAGACTCATGTATTGTCTGATATATTATATAAAACATCTCCCACTGGTAGGTAGAAAATGCTAGAAGACCTTTCTCCCTGCTCTCCTTTCCAGATAACATGGCAGAGAAAACATTTTAGTTTTCGAAGAATCTTTCTCCTTCTGGCCTCTTCCTCTTTTGTCAGAACTATCAGATTTTTACAGAGATAACCTTTTCCCTGTTGTGTACTGGGGGATTAGAAGAGCACCATAAATCTGGAGGAAGAATATGAACATAAGGAGGCTGTGAATGAAAAGAAAGAAAGGAGAACTTAGTTGAGCTCTTGGTGATAGTACGTTCAGTCTTTTACTTTTTTATTGAGAGACCCTGGACTACTGTAAAGCTCATCCAAGCTTACCTGAGTGGATATCTGAGATCTGTAAGTTAGCAGGTTATGGATCTTGACAGGTTTGAAGAAGAGATTTGGCTTTGAGATAGACAGTGAATCTGATTAAAGGCTTTTAACACCTATAACGATCAGTGATGTGGATTGCAAACTACACAATTCTAGTGTGATTTCAATCAATATGTACTTTTTCTGGGGGTTTTATATTTTAAAATTTTTATTCCTTTTTTTTTTCTATTCTTTACATCAATTAAACTTGTTATACTACCCGTATCAGAAAGCAGTATTTGCATGAACATCCATTGTGTCTTTAAAAATGTATTTATTAATTGTTAGTTAGCTATACGGAAAAATAACATTTTCCCTGTGCTGATGGTAATGTGGGTCAATTATCAAAGGAAGAAAACATGCTAGGCAAGAGCAGGGAGGATTCCCAAACTAGGAACTGTTCCCAATAGATTTTCAGAAGTTGTATTATTTGACCTATTTAAAACATGGTGAGCATTGGCTCCCAACCATCCTAGCGGGGAAGTGATCTTCATATGGAAAGGACTTTTATTGTTCAATCGTCTAACACTAATAAACGACAAAGACAACTGAAGTTAATGACAGTATACAGTACTTAAACACTTTTATCTCTTAAGAGAATTTACAAGGTAATGTATAGAAATAATTTTTACTTTCAACAGAGTTTATTGGTATTTTTATATCCCAAACGTTTCTGATTTATTTTCTAATTAAAAATATTACTTCACAATTATGTGGGTAAAAATTGATTTTTAATTTAATAGTTATATTGGCAGATGGTTATTTAGAGAACAAATGTCTAAAATTCCATGCCTCAGGCAAAGGAGAATCCAGTTTGATTATCATTTACTTATTCAGTAAAACAAAATTTTAAAAAGATGAATTAGAACTTTTGTAAGAATTTTTTCTCATTTTGTTATTGCAACTCCTTTGTTGGAGGCAAGGGTTCCACAGCTATTTGTTTAATCTCATCTATTACTGTTTGTCTTTTTTAGCAGTAATTCTTTTAGTCTTTTTTAATTAAAGGGAAAGATTATTATGCTCACAACAACAATTGGGAATTGTTCTGTATTGGAAGGGGTATAGACAGAATATTCTAGCTTTAAAACCTTTACATTTGGGAAAGATTATCAAAACATGAACTTTGTTTGAAAGAAAGAGGAAGCTAAAATACCATTTCATCTGTCTATTTCTACAAGTAATTCTTGAGAGAATGTTTGTCGTTTTAAAAGACTACCAAATTAAGACCATTACTAGACCATTATTACTTAATTTATCAAATACCTAATAAACTGTCCTGAACATTCAAATGGACCTTATAATAGCAGAGCAGTATTATTTCAGCACTTTTTGTAGAAAGTAATCGCCATAAAAATTAAAGACAGAAGTTTACAATTTATTTGTAAAGATTTTTATCCCACTTATTCCATGGAAAACTGGAAGATTCATTAATTTCTTGTGTTGAGAAAGTGAAATTTATATGATACTTCAATATTGTATAGGTAACACGTGTTTGGCATCTGTAGTTTGGTGGTGCTGATATATTTAACAAATTTCATCTAAGAGAATTTTTCTTCTGATTTTCAGGTAGTATTCTTGAGCCACCTCTTTCAATAAAAGATCAAGCAAATAAAGCTCCCAGTTTCATTAGAACTGTCCATTTATTCACAAAAATACTTTAACAAGAATTTAGTTTGGATCAGGAAGGGCTATATTATGGTATGCAGCAATGCATAAACTAGACAGGTTTAACAGTTTGCCAAGTTGTTATTCTTAAAGCATGAAGTGCAACATGCTTTTTATAAAATTTTTCAGTGGCATAACCTATAGCAATGCAGCTATCATAACAGCATAATCAGATGTGGTAACTTTTGGTGCAAATTCTACTACCAGGTTTGGCCTGACTTTGACAAGTACACTGGATTTTAAAATGCAAACCTTAAATGTCTGTTAGACCTATTAATGCCCTCCAGTGTGCTGGGTTGACTCTGGCTGGTAGCTGAGACCCCACTCAGCTGCTTGCTCAATTCCCTTTGTCCTGGTTGCAAGCTTTGGAACATAGCATCAAAAATCAATAAAAACAATGTTGTTGATGAATTTCTGAAGAATTTATATTTCCAGGGAATCAGCTCCTCAACATGTAAAAAGGTTACTTTGGGATACAAACACTATAACCACAAATGTCTCTCCTTCCTCATCCTCTCCCTGAGGTTTTATTGCTGAGGACGATGTTGTATGGTATGGGATATCCCTTTGCCCAGTTCATGTCAGCTGTCCTTGCTGTGTCCCCTTCCAAATTCTTGTGTGCCCTCAGCTTACTCACTGCAGAGCAGAGTGGGAAGAAGAGAAAGCCTTGACACTATGCAAGCACTGTCCAGCAGGATCTGGAAGGCTGGTGTATTATCAACATGGTTTTAACCAAAAATCCAGAACACAGCACTATAAGGTCTGCTCTGAAGAAAATTAACTCCATCCCAGCCAGGCTGAGTACATCCAGTTCTTTGGGTTTTTTTGCTTGTCTGTTTGCTTGTTTGAAACGTTTTTCTAATAAAAGCATACTTCACAGAAGTAAACAGAAGAGGAACAGTGTGCACACAACACAGTACAATAAGCAGATTATTCAGAGACATACTTAGGTATTAAGGTAGTTCAGAGTGTACCTGGTTATGCTCTTAGCAAAGGGTCAGACAAAGGTGACGCAACCCAATGGTTAGTAGTGATAGCAACTAGCAATAAAGTGAAGCAGCAAAGTGCAGCCAAAAGGCTGAAGCAGAACTTCCTTAACTATAATTAGCACAAGCAGGCTAGTGTTTTAGTATGTACCTGTATGTTATCTGCCATGTTCTGATAAATGTTGCAGATGATATAGTGTGTATATAGAGATAGTGAAATTCTAATCACCTACACATGTATTAACTAAAATAATAATTTACTATATGATTATTACTGTGCATTTCTAGCCAATGCAACAGATACAGCATCATAAAAGAACATATTCTTACATAAGAAAAACAATGTTAGTTAGAAAAACAAAATTAAATGAACTTATTTTTTTTTTTTTTAATTCTTTTTTTTTTCCTTAAGGACTTATGGTGATACAGGACAACTAAAACTTCTTCAAACTTGTTTAACATTGAAGCCCTTCTGAAAATTGTTAATGTTATTTTGACGCATGCAGGATCATTAGGCATTACAGAATTGGGTTGAATGTCCTTGGGGACGGAAATTAATGGACATAAAAGATTCTCTATCATAATCTATATATTTATAATATGTACATAGTTCTTGTCACTGCGTTAAGCATTAATGAATATTAAACAACAGTGAAATTACAGTTTGCAGAACCAGCCTTCTGGGACTTTATTAAGTAGTCATGAATAAAGCCAGGACCTTCCTTGTCTGTCAGGAGCCCTAAGATGCATCTTTGACTGATGATGTAGTGCTATAGGTCATATGCTACTGCAGCTGGGCACTGGCTCAGGGTCTGACCCACCGAAGTCAGTATCTTAAGTCTTTCTATAATCTTGTTACAGAATATGAAGATCACTTTAAAGTAAAGTACCACATTCGCTCATTGTGGAAGGGTACACGGACATACTAATGCTTAGTCTGTAGGAACAGGACAGAACACAGCAGGAACAGCAGTTGTTCTGGACACACTGGAGTAAAACTGTCAGTGGCTTTCACATATTGCTGGAATTTTCTCACTACTGTGCTAGAGTGGTCACATCTGCTGTGTGACTGCTTCCTCAGGTCAGTTCCTTCCCAGTCACATCCAATGTGAATTAAGTAGGAATGTCTCGGAGGCAACACCTTTGCCTGTCTGACCTATGTCAGATCCCAGAAAAATGGGATCAGACACTTGTATAGCTAGTTTTGAGGGTGGAAATCAGGTTCTAATGATACTGGCACTGGGTGGAGGGAGATGGCTCCTCCCCTGCATCACCCTCTCTCAGTCCCTGATTCCCAGGCCCCTGCAACCCAGGAAACCTCAGCACTCTGGTCAGTCCCTACCTCCCATATCACCACTGTGTTTTCACCCTTCCTCAAACCCCAGCCAAAAAACCAAACCAACAAACCCCCTCTATTTTGATAAAGTTACATTTTGTTACTTTTCGGTCTCATTTGGATTCTGCTGTTTCGCTTATTCTACTACACAAAGTGCAAAAGCTTTCGAAGCACTAAACATCGTGGCATCATCATGGCAAACAGATTTTAGCAGGCTGTCTTCCCCTTGGCGTGGACAAATGACTGTTGGAAATTGAAGTAAATTCAATGTATAAGACCATACAGAGAATGCTGACCTGTGTGACATCACATGGGCATCATCAACCTTATGTGACTCTGACCACCTCTGGTAATTGAAACTGAGAAATGAATTTGATCCCCTCAGTGTTTCTTTTTGCTGGACACTTTTCTGTAGTAGAGGAAGCACCCATATGCTTTGTACGAACAATGTAATTTCTGTGGTTTATTTACAGTTGCATTTTCTCTGCATGCATTTTTAATTACGTGCACTTCATTCCTTCTCTGCTGTTTATCAATTTCATTTGGGAAGCGCAGTTCTCCAGCACTGCAAATATATACTTTCCTTTGCAGTTATGTTCATTTTCTTATTAACATAGTTATCTCTTATACCACATAAACCATTTGACCTTTAATTAGTCCACCCATTACCTGCCCAGATTCATGACACTTATGATATTAATGAGCTGATTTAGCCAGCCAATCAGGTTCCTCTAAGGCAGCAATGTTATGTGTAATGGCCTTCTTCCAGGTATTGAAATATTCTTGACATTTTTGAAAGATGATATAACAATTTATTGCATGATCTCATACTCCCACTGAAATATAATAGAGATGTCCGGTGGCTGTAGACCTGCCAATATGTACTTGACTTTATCAATTCTGGTACCTCAATAGCTACAGACTTTGAAGAAAATTTCGTGTTTTAACTGCCTTCTTAATTGCTCTCCTTGCTCAGTTATACTCCATTTAAACTCATTTTTTTAATTTCAACTTCACTCAAAATTTAGACTGAAGGATTTATAGTTATCCAGCAGAAACTACATTATCAGTTTTCATGATGTAGCATGATTACTGTTTCTGGAGATGTAGGTTCAAAACAAAACATACATTTTTGCTCATGAAAGTGTGGTTTATCAAGCTCATGGGTGCAGAAAAGAAACTCAAAAGGTTGCTCTCTCATACTCCAGTGAATGAAGACAATTAACTCTGAACTTATAAATGTATTCATTCTTTTATTGATCAACAATTATTTCAATGTGGAGACACTCCTTGCAGTAATTTTGCTCAGAAATCTTTTACAGAAGTTAATGTATCTAAGTGGGAGAAAGATGTGAATCACCTGATTAATTAACTTTTCATGCAAGAAAAATAAATGGTCTAACCAAATCTAACTCAACTACCTTAGACAAATCAGTGTCACAAAAGACTGGTGATGCCAGTGTGTTATTAGGGGCAGTATTCTTCCTTTTCTCTTAAATATTTAATTACACCTAAATAGTAGACAGTGAAAGGACTCATCACAGACTTAAGTAATTTGAAATAATTAACTATATAGATTTATAAATAAATTTCCAGTTATTTATCCATCAAGTTATTTATATATAGATCTATTTATGATCTAGATATGTTTAAATATTTCTAGATCTATTTTTATCTAGATCTATTTTTAGCTATATATCCTAACTATCTCTAGGCAAATAAACATAGATAAATAAATAGAAAAAGACATTTATAACTAAACAGGCTTTTTATATAAATAAAAAGAAGGCTACCTTATTATCAGACTCAAAACAGAGGACACAGATGTGTTCCTCAGCCAGGCTATTCCATTGATATTTACTGGAGCACAATCTCATGAACACTGTTTTGAAAGAAAATTTGATCTTTCGAGGACAGTGAGTCAACATATTTTGAGAAACTGTTCTGTGTTGCTGTATATAGCATGGTCTAGTTTTGTAGTGAAGTGTATTCTCAGATTTGAAGTAAATATACTATTGGAATATAGTTATTAAATGTATTTGAATTTAACATATACCACTGTGACATTACACATGCATTCTCTGGTTTCTGTAAATCAACCATAGTTTTCTACTGCAGTTAACAGCGCTCATTTAGTGACTGACAAGACGAAACTACTACTGACAGTAGAAAAAATACAGTAAGTGATGTTGTCAGGGCCCCAAAGGTAAATGAATACTGACTTTTCCATGGTTTGACCTTTAGGCTGATTATGGATATGGTTATCTTTGCCAGGAGCACACTAGATAGCTTAAACCAAGCAGCCTTTTTAATACTGATTAATCCTGATGGAAGTAGGTTTGTTTAGTCCTAGGGAATGCAGTAAAAAGATTGGCCTTATCATCTGAGCAATTTTTAAAGTTATCTTTGATGTGAGCTATGAGGTGCTTGTGGTTTGTCAGGTCACAAAGCGAGAAATGCCACTCTGTGTTGATATTTAAAATCAACCCTTGTTTTCATGTCTGTACATAATCCATGTGATGCAGGTTTTGAATGATACATCCAGAGCATTTAAAACAAATATATTGGAAGACTAAGAAATGTCTTTAAAAAAGAAAATGGAATCTGATGCCAGACTTGCTTGTCTTTGGCTGAATTTCTTCCTTTAATTAAAAGACAGGTTGGAAGATGACTGGCAGTTTCACAAAATACAGTAAAACTGATTCCGTGCCAAGCAGTCCTGAACAATGCAGTAAAAAAGCCCACAGACCTCATCTTTCCTGTGTCTGTGACTGAGCAATGGAATTACTGAGGTTAGGAAATGATTGAACTGGGGGAGATGCAATATCTCTTAAGCAGATGTAAATAAACAATTTGGGAGTCAGCCTATGGAACACTAAATCCATTTCACATTAATCCTGTGCTCACCAAGGTAACGGTCTGCAGAGGGGCAAACAGCATAAACAAAATATAGCTGAAGGGAATAAGTCATGGGAGGACAGGAAGAAGTAGCTGGAGCTGCTGGTGAAGCAGCAGAGTCCAAGGCAGGCCAGCAGAAACCAGTCGTCACCAGGAAGAGCAGTAGCAACACAAGTGGTGTGTCAGCAGCAGCTGGGATGTCAGGCTGGGGGATAGACAGATTTGAATGGCAGGGGACAAGTGCTGTCAGGTGGATGGACAAGAGGAAGCAATCACAAGTTATCTGCCACCTAGACTGATCGAAGGCAACACGGATGAAATGCAAACCATATGGTCAAACCGTATTCTTATGTTGTCAACAGTCACACACATAGAGTTCTACTGACAGGTGCCATATGAATGTAATGAAGCAGGGCATAGCTGACCCCACATACATCTCATCAACATGATTAGCACCGCTCTTTGGGATTATATATCTGTACAGAATTATGTATTCTGCAGTAAATGTATTCCTGTTTATTAAGTTCTTTCTCATTTCCCCGTTCTCTATTGGAATTCTGTGGCAACTTTTAATTCCCATAGAGCTGAATCTTGGCTTCCTCTGCTCTAGTCTTTACACCTCTAACCCTTTCTCTTTCTGCCCTATGCTGTCTTGATATTTTCAGTTCTTCATCAGACAATTAACTCTTTCGCCTGCTCTTCATTCACCTCTATTTCCTCATAAGGCATATGCAGCCTTTCCTTTCCACACACATTTGCAGTCTTATTGTGGTTCTGTGAAAGGGATCAAATACAGCAGTAAGTTTTCCTGTGCAAGCTGGCCTGCTCCACCATCTTCATTCAATCATATCTGTAGTATTAAAAACTTCTTAGTTCTTTTTGTCACCTGGGAATTAACACATTAATCCTTTCAGATTTATGAGCACGGTTAAGGAGGGACTGCTCCAAACACTAAGAGGGAAAAGTAAAGAGAGTCTCTGTAGAGCTAAATAAGGTCACAGTACATGACTAAATCTGAAGAAGGTAGATTTGGACTAAGTGAAGGAGGGGAGGTGTTTTTAAAACTCAGAGAAGACTAAAACCCAGTTCTGACTATTTCTTTCCTCTGTTCTAGTTAGAAGTGGTGGACCCTGAGCCAGGAAATGGGAGCTCAGTATTTCTGGGACACAGGCTTGAAAGGAGGTCAGGAAATAAATATTGAAATATTAGGTGGCCCAAACAAGACCACCACTGTGAATAACAATTTTGACAGAAATTGTACACAATACTCAGGGAAAATAATGTTTAATTTTAATTTAACAGTATTTGTACTGAAAACCTGATTACATGAGTCAGACTCATTCACAATACAGAAACCTGTCATGTATGTTCATTCAAAACATCTGGAGTTTAAAAAACTAAATATTTGCACAAACTCGAGTTATGGAACAAGCACGGCCAAGAAGTATTGAAAAAGTGGATTGCTGAAAACCAAATAAATGCAGAGAAGCTGAAGTCTGTTTTACAAACCATTGATGAGAGAAAAAAATGACATTTTTATTTTGTGACTTGTTTCCTAGAATCCAATTACAGTGGTTTATGATGCTTGATGATTATTCAAAAGGCCTGTTAACAGTGCTAGAGGATAAGCTTTTCATAAGCACAGTCTCTTATGTCCCAAAAGCTCTGAAACACCCCTTTATGCATAGCTTTCAGAGCTTCCTGTTCAAAATGTGATCCATTATGCAGCCAGACTGTTTTCAACAGAGCTAGAGATTTCAGGAAAGTGAATTATAATGACTGAGTACTTTCTTCCTGGTGTTGTAGTTCGCACACGACACAGGATTCAGTGCAGGCGGCTTAGATGAATGTTCATGCTGGTAAGAACTAGTCTTCTGGTTATTAGGAATGACAAGTTTTCTCAGCAAAATACAGACAAAAGTGAATTAGGTTCATATTATATGGCACCTATAAAATAAAAAGAAAATGAAGAAGAAACAATTTACAGGTCTGGGCAGCAAGGAGGAGCCTATCAAAAGCACGGCCTCTCTCACTCTTTTCCTTTCTTTTAGACCATAGCCATAACATGAATTAGGAATTTGGAATAAAGTCATCTTCTCCTCATCAGTATTTCAGTTATAGGATTTAGTAAGAAATCACGGCTTCTGCTCCATGGTTTGTGGGTTTTTTTGGTTTTTTTGTTTGTTTGGTTTTTTTTTTTTTTTTCTTTTTATTTTAGATCTAGCAGCTAAAAGATATTCAGGAGTAACTATAATTTTGTGGGAAAATCTGAAATACTCTATGTTATGACAACAATTTCTTTAAAAAAAGAGTTTGTTTTCTGTTTTTCTTGGTGGGTTTTTTTTCCGTACTGCTCACAGCTGACCCATCCTTGGGCATTCATCTGAGCATATTGACTACAGAGATAACTTTTTTTCCCTTTTGTTGCATTCCTGTCATTCTCAGCCCTGAAGAAAATAAAAAGAAAAGGAAAAAAACTAACAGAACTTCAACTTCAGCAAATAAGCAAAAGAATGACAAATGCCTTATGACAACTAAGATCTTCTTCTTTTTAAGAAGACAGTAGCTATAGTTCAGACATGAAGACTTGGCAATAAATTCAACATTTGGAAACCCGATGAAGACAGGGGAGATTTTTGTTTCAAAAAATAATTTGTGAAAACAAAAAATCTTTTATTCACTCTAAGCTTTTAAAGGCTTGCATTGTTAATTTTCTAATACATAACATACAAAGAAAAAAGATATATTTTTGTTAATCAATTATAGGTTAAAACCAAGCAAACATACCTCATTTTTAAACACATGGTGAAAAGGTATCTCACACATTTCTAGTGAACTGTTCATTTGAATCACATTATTAACAGACTGTGGACTAACAGAGCATTAGGATGTGACAGTCAGAGGTATTGTCAGATGACAAGTAAACAAAACATCATTAAGAGTAAAGTTTTCAAAATGATGTCACTATTTCTAGTAGTTGAATTCTGGATCTTTTATTTTTTTTCAAGTATGTATATGGTGGGAAACATTCATGCATATATTCACAAGTCCTCTGACTCTGAAGACTCCTTATATGAAGAATAAAACCCCCGACATTTATCTTGATGTGTGTATGATTGTACAGCTGACTTTTAAGCTTAATTTTATAATGAGATTATAAAACATATGGGAGTCACTCAGTCTTCCAAGAGAATTAATGATTAATTAAATGTTTTTAGGTAATACCACATGACCTGAACAAGTGTAGAGTGCAGGAGAAAGTAAGGTAACTCCATTCTACTGAACTGTATGTTCCAATTTTCTCAACATTTCAGTTATTCATGTTATGCATATAAAAATCAGCTATTTTCATTAATACAACATTTACATTTAAAGAATAAATGTCATTGTCAGATATATGCTCTGTGAGTAGTTTGAAAATGTGAAGAAAATCAAGTCCCAACATACTCTCTGGTGATCTATGAACAGGTTTTAAGACCATAAGGTGGAATGTATATAGACAGTTCTTTCAGCAGATAAAATTGTTGGGAAAAGGAATAAGTGACTAAGTTGCCTTCTCTAGCAATTCTAGGTTGCTTCAGACTAGAACAAAAAGTTGAAAGATTGTTAGATCCAGTACCTTAGCAGTTCTACAGCTCTCCTAATGAGAAAGTTCAACTTTTATGTATAAATAAAAAAGACCCCAAAACAAAACAAACACAAAAACGACCAGAAAACTAAACAAAAAAGGTAACATGGACAACAATTACAGTATTTTTTAATGTCAAACTCTTAAGAGAATTGGGCAGTCTGAAAATGTTAGTGAAGTAATATCCCATACGTTAAGTACAACAAAACAATTTTTTTCACTTTTTTACATTACCTGCATGTATTTTCTGCTGTGCTTTATTTCCTCACAAGAAGTAGTCAAAGGCTGACTGAAAGTACAACAGAAGTTGCTAATTTGGTTCATGATGTAGGAATGGATCTCATTTTCCATTTTCCCCCTGCACTGTTTAGAAGGCGGAACACTGAGAACAAATTGTTGCTGAAAGGTAGCAGAACATTTGTGGGTGGCAGCACTGCTGACCCAACTTTGAACCAAAAATCTAAGGGAAAAGTTATAATGATAGCAGCTACTTAGAGAATTTCAGTTTAGTTCTGCATGAATCACTGAATCTAAAAGCAAGCACAGAAAGAGCCTTCATGCTTTTTACTTCTGAACAAAAATGTATCCCTTCTGAACAAAAAAAATCCATGACATTTTTACTATTGGACAAACTAAACAGGTAAAGTAGACAAGTATATGAATTTCATATCTATTTTCAATGTAATATGCAAAATCAACAAGTTAAGCATGTTTGATAACTATCAGTTTGAACAAAGTTAAATCTCATACTCATGTAGGCCATATTATTGATGTTTTTTGATGCAGGGTGAGCTGATGTAATGTGTCATTGTCCCTGTGTATGTGTCAAAGAGAATTTCCCTGAAAATTTAGTAAACTGCAGTGTAACATGAGAAGTTAGTAGGGAAGACATTTAAAGTGGGAGAATAGTATTTTAGACTGAATAAAAATAACAACACTTATTAAGATATATGTGTACACCTATGAAGATATAATCAGCATTTTGTATTATTTATAATAATTTATTTGCATCATATAATAAAACCTTGAGCGACCTCAGATCTGAAAATGGCAAATATGTGGTCCCTGCTACAGACAGGTTACATTGGCAAGTGTAGCTGGGACAAACATGAAAGCAGAGACTAGTTCAAATACTGTAGAAAATTATATGCGAGTGTTATATATTACTATATATATATATATAGTTATAGCCTCAAAACAATCTGTATATTTTAATGACCTTTGTCTCCAGCTGCATTTTATCTTTACAGAACACTGCAAAATCTTATTAAAATACTGTTTTATCAGCACAGACTTAAAAAAAGCCACAGATACTTCATAACAAAAGGCTGGTAGTCAATTATATGAAGGTTGTTATACTTTTTGTCAATTAGGTTAATTGGTGTGAAATATATCTGATTGGTTTCTTGGGACAATGAGTATCCCCAAGGAAGCTTAGTGACAGAAATTTTAGTTTTTAAAAATATTTACAAAGTATACAGGGGAAAAAAAGAAAAAATCCAAAGGAAGCTTTTGAAAAAGTCAGGAAATAAAAATATAAAGAGAAAGAGAGTTATCAACCATACAAGATAATTCTAGTGTATTAACCATGTTTCCTTTTTTGTCGATTCTTAATCCAAAATAACTGAGAAACTTAAATAAAAGGTGTTTGTGACTGTCTGAGTTCTTATGGATAATACAAAAAGGGCAGTGATCAGTGATATTTAATAGGAAAGTAGTAACGTAGGGAGCAAGTAAAGATTATTTAGAGTTTCTTGAACTCAGGAAAAAAAATGGCACCTGTCCACATTGGACTTTGACTAGGTTAGTGGTAGCTTCACTTGCAGCTTGTGTGTGTAAAAGTTGTTGTCAAAAAAAGAATGAAAAATGGCTATCAGCACCATCATCAGTCACCATCCATGGGATATAGACACAGCTGGAGTGAATCTTGAAGTTGTACACAAGACTCTTCTTGAATAGCCTGAAAGAAATTTCCAACATCATTTGCCACACTTACCTGTACACTAGGGAATACAGCTAAACAATACTCCTAGAGCAGGCAGATTGAATAGAAAAAAGTAGAAAACAACATAACTTTAAATACACTATAATCCTCATTCTATTATTAATAATAATATTTTTGTTATCATCATCAAGTATTATTATCATCAACTGCTATTGTGTTTGAGGTTTTCTTTCATCTTCACATTTGTGGAGGCTGAGGTAGGAAGACTGCTAGGTAACCAAGCAAAGTAATGAAGAAACAGTATACAGAAGTAAAGCTTCTGTATTCCTGAGGTAACGGCTAAACAAAGTATTAAAGTGGTTAAAAATGTGAATAGCATGGGGAATAATGTGATTTGAGGACTTCACTAACAAAACTGAGAAAACACTGCATTGCATCTGAAGTGGAATTTTAGAAGCTCATGAAAGTAATAGTCTTTGTCTTTTATATCTGAATTCTATCAAAGTGTATTTTCCCTTTGCTGATCTTTCACAGTACAAGCTGCTGTGTTTTTCATAGCTATTCCAACTTTTTTTGAACCAGGGAAAGGAATAGTGGAAATGATCTGCCAAGAGGTACTCAGCTTCTCTATCTTTGGTCCCTCATTAGATTTCCTTCATGGGCCATTTTCCTTTACTGGCTGAAGTCTCTTTTAATACTTAATTTTTAAGAAACCCTCTTTGAAAGATATTAGAGAAGAAAAATCATTATTGGTGCTCTTGAGGTCATAAGACCACACAGCCTTTACATGATTTCAAGGTCATACAGTTTCCAGAATGGGGTAGAGAAGTAAGATGAAAACTGTACTTAAGAGCAGCCATATTGAGTCTCATCATTCACCTCAGGAGAATATTTTTCATTTGCCATCCCCTTGCAGTCAGATACTTTGAACGTGTCCATCTACCTTCTTTACATAATAAAAACCCCCAAAGAAACCACTGAAAAGGTTTTTGGGAGGAGTGCAGATGAAGACGAATAACTTTTAAATTTACATTACTTCATAATAATTTTAAAATAATTTATTAACCTGTACTTTTATCTACTTATCTGTTTTATTATCTACCAGAATCCTTCTTTAATTTTTGAAGAGTTGACAATCTAGATGTTTGTGATCAAGTTACTTCATGCATCGTGGACCACATATTTCCTTCACGTATTTTATTCATACAGTCAGCAATATTTCCCTGATAAGAAAATCTTAGTGGAAGTAAGATGGATTTATATAGTATAGGTGTCTCAATACCTTGAAAAAAGAAAATAGAGATGGAGAATCATATTCGTAGGAATAAATTGTCATCTGCTGCTGCAGAGCTGGTAGATATCTTCCCTTTATTTCTGACACTTGACTAGACCTTGAAATAAAAAATAATGAGCACCTTTTCTGCTAAATGTTTGAAGGAGAATTTAAAGAGGAAGTGAGAACTGTGAATGTGAGGCTGACTAGAACAACCAAATGAAAAGGAAAGAATACCCTCAAACCCAAAACAGGGAGAAAAACAGAATATTGGAGAGCTAATAATGTTTCTATATAAACATGATGCATACACTTTCACTGCACAACCTTACAGAAAAAAAAAAAAAAATGGAATATTTTCCAGTGACAGAACAAAGCAGAGGTATTGACAGCAGCAGAAGAAAGAAAATCATATTAAAAGACACAAACGATCCCTCCCAAACTGGCACACAGTAGAAAGTGTTAGGGAAGGCTGAAAGCCTGTGATGAAAGTTTAGACAAAGCCCTGTTTCTTCTTATTCGGTCACCTGAGTTCAATGTGTAACTACCAACTAACTAATCTTCATGACTGCCCTCTTGCAAAACACGTGAATGCATGGATCTTCCATGTACTGATGAAGCTGCGTATTTTGCCACCATGATACAGTGGATGCTGCCAAAACAACTTGGTTGGGGTCCAAAATTCTCTTGTGCATGGTTCAGTATTTTGTTTCAAAGTAAAGGTTATGGCTTTACATATTCACTTTAACCACAGGCAAAAAGAACATCTGGGAGTTAATAACTGTCAATATTATCTGACTAAGTATGTTTGCATGAAGTTTGCCGAGGTCACTCACTGGCAATGGATCAGTAAGCAGTGCTCTGTATCCATCCATGAATACTGCACCTGTCTCTGATTCCTGTATGTGAAGGGCTTCAGATGGACATCCCCTCTAATTTTCAGCCTCCTGAGCAGTACCTTCTGTTGTATGAAAAGAAATGTTGATTTTACTGTTATTGGGCCAAGTGTGAGATGGTGCAGTGTTGTGGCATTCTGCACATCACACTTGCTAAACAAGATTCTTAAAAGGAGCTAAGTTGTGAACAGGCCTGAACATGCTACCTTTATCAATGACTAATGGGTTACTGATTTCATGTCATGGAATGTATTTTCCTGCTTTCTTTACATGAGAAACATTTCTATTCAGAAATGCTCACTCCTTTTGACCCACTTTTTCTCAATGTTGGTTATTTCAGCACCAGTACTGCTAGTCATCAGGCTACCTTCCTGCTGCTGCCCATTAATCACCTAAAGTTTCTTTTGAATTTTTTTTTTTATAAACAATCATTGTTTCTACATGTGAACTTGTCTTTAATATGCTTAAGGACCGTAGGAAATGTCATTTGGTTTATAAATATCTGTCTCTTAGTTTTTGTTCAGTTTGCTCAGTGCTCCCTGCTGTCTTTGGCAAAAGCTGTTAACTATTCCCAGAGCTGCACTGACACTGTCAATGATGCTAGCACAAAACACCAACAAGGAAATAAAAATAACATGATTCTCCCTGTGTTTTAATTCAGTTGGAAATCAGGGAGATAGTAACAGGGTGGGAAATCAATGAATGCCAAATGGAGGAAAACAATGTGGCTCAGGGGGGAAATATTTTGCAGTTTAATTGTAGGCATTAGGTTTGAAGAGATTAAAACTCTTAGGTACTGAAGAACCAAAATTGGTGGGACCTAAGGGCAATCAGCACCACCCTGAGCTATTCCCCACCTCTTAAAATCAGACACAAAACAAGGCTGATCTGTCATGCTTCAGGAGAAGGCAGCTTTCCCAATACTGCATCATAAATTGAAGTGACTTTACTTGCATCCCCAACACTTCATAAAGGAATCACTTATTTTACAGAGGAGTACACAACTAATAACTTACACTTCTGAGTAGCATATGCTGAATTTTTCTCTTGTTGCTCTCTATGATGTTTTCAATTTAGAAGTTCATCATG
Organism: Rhynochetos jubatus; assembly: GCA_027574665.1. Taxonomy (NCBI): domain Eukaryota; kingdom Metazoa; phylum Chordata; class Aves; order Eurypygiformes; family Rhynochetidae; genus Rhynochetos; species Rhynochetos jubatus. The sequence goes on from CM050648.1 coordinate 61,350,286, forward strand.
TTTCCTCTTTAATCCCTCTGGTGGTCAGTAGGCTATATTTATTTAAAACCTCCTTTTAACAGATGAAAAGTTAAAGATGGATGACAGCCAAAATGCTAATCTAAAATGTTATTGCATACAAATATTTTGAGAAATCATTTGGCTCATCCTTTTTCTAATCAAACAGTACACAATACTCACAACTTCTATAATTTTTTACTTTTCAAGTTGTTCAAACTGAATTATGAAATTTTAAATTACAACCAAAACACTAATTTAGGCAGTCCTGAGCTTACAGTTGTTTTTTTTCAGCCAAATCTGTGCTTCTATAGCCCCTGTAGAGATTTTTTTTTTTTTATCTGTCTTATCATGAAATATAGTTTGAAGATGGAAACTCTGATTTTCTAGGGTTTTTGATGAGTTTGTTTGGGGCTGGGGTGTGTGGGGATTTTTTTTTTTGTTGTTGTTTGGTTGGTTTTGTGTCTGTGGGTGGAGTTTTGTTTGTTTTTTGCTTTTTAAATGAGGACTTAAGTCATCCCAACTTTTCAAAAGGCTGGTTTGAGAGCTGTCGTGATTTAACCTGGGCTCACAGCAAAATACCACGCAGCCACTCCCTCACCTCCCCCCCAGTTCCCCAATGAAGAAGGAGAATTGGAGGAAGAGACGAGGAAGCTCCTAAAGTTGAGATAAAAACTATTTAATAATATAAAAGAAAATTAAAGTGCTACTACTAAGCCTAACAATACTAGTACTAATAAGTAATTAAAAGAATAGAAAATAGAACATATGATACAATTGCTCACGACCCAACGACTGACACACAGCCAGGTCCCAAGTAGCGAGAGTCTGAGCCCGAGAGCCCCCCAAAGCCAAAGCCCCAGAGCAACAACCAGACCAGAACAAAACCAGCCGACCCCCCCACCCACTAGCAAACCTGCCCCACTACTAACGTCATGCCAAGAGCTAATGAAGGAGCTAAGAACCCAGCTATCAGGCTGGCCCAAAGTCTTAATGATCCTCCCAGACCACTTCCTATGTCAGAACTGTGCATGTGCCCTGACCCTGACGTACCATGGGGTGAAACACTCCCTCAGACACCTTGGGCCAACCATCAGCACTGTGACGAAAGGAGCTCTTTCCTGCCTGAAACCAGCACAAGCTCACAGATTTCCCCAGTTTTTCTCCACCAAATTCTATAGCCATTTAAATGAATGAATCAATAAATGAAAAATAAATACAGGTTCTGCTAAAGGTTTTACTAAAAAAGAAAGAAGTATGAATTATGGATATGTACTGGCTCATAAGAGTTTACCAGAGATGATTGTAGTTACTCCTCTCAATTTTCTTGCAGGAATGCCTGAGGCACAACTCCTGCCTATTTTTCAAGGTCCCTACAGAAAACCTAGATAAGTTTTTGTTCTTTTTGCTTTAAAATGATCAAGAAGAATGGAACAGTAGAAAGTAACCTGACAAAAAAAAAGCTTTGCATGCCATTTCCTTGGTGGACAGAGAATGATGTCTTACTGGTAATATCTACACGAAAGAGCAAAAGACCCATAAGAAAAAAAAAAAAGATATCTTTTATAGTTAGCCATATTTGAAAGACAAGGCCTTCTTTACAACAGGAGGAACAAATATTTATTATTTGTATTTCTTTCTTAAATGAAATAGATTATTTTAAGATGTAAAAACAAAATTTCATACATAGAACCTGATTGCCATTGGTGTTCAATGAGGACTAAGAGACCCCTTATACATATAGTACTGAATATTTACTAATGTGTTCAATTTTTACAAAATCAAAGAAGATGCTGCATCTGATAGGATTGAGGTTATTTCCAGCTGCTCTAATACAGTCTTCCCAAGAGGATGTTGGCTAAATTTTAGAACACAGAAATCAGAGACAGACTCTGCATACTTGCCGCTTTTGAAAATCTGGACCCATTTTTCAAATTAAAAATTTGATATGGTTCCTTCTGTGTATTAGGTACTCATCTTCTTTCTTCTGTTTTCTATTTAGACCACATGTTCTTTGAGTCTCAGAATGCCTCATGACATGTAACGATTACTGAATCTTAAATGAAAAGAGCTCTTTTTAATTATTTTATTATTTGGCCTTTTTTCTTTCTGAATGTTGATTATCTTAAGAAATAAAAATTAAGTAATTAATAATTTTGAAATTTAAAAATCTCATGCTTGTTGGATATTAAAGTTTCTTGAAGAATTCTCATTTCCTTAATAATAAAATATGGTGTTCCAAATATTTTCTAAGGCATAGATATTACACTAATTTTTAAAGTATAACAACACCTTTAAAGGGATGTTTTTACTTTAATAGGGAAAACAAGGTATCTGAAATACAGACAGAAGGAATTCTTATACATTACATTGTTTTTTTGTCATAAGACAAGTGCTCTCTTAGTTTTAGTGTTTTAGTTTTTAGGTTTTAGTGTTCTTTCTTCAGTCACAGTACAAGTTGCCTGCAGGCTGTACAACAATGCAGCTAATGGAGATACCAACATGAGTATGGACTGACCATATCAGATTTACAAGAACACTAAGAGAAAAAAGACGAGAAAAAACACAAGAAAATCAAGAGACAGAAAAATCAAGACAATGGAACACTAGAAGAAGCAACTGAGTCTTTATCCCTGATTTTGTCATTGAGTTTCATGTATCCTTGTCCATATTTCAGATTCCTTGAATAAAAGATAGAAGAAATAGTAATTGAACAATACTATTTTATTACAATATAATGTAATGCAGTAGTATTGTGCACTGAACTGAATAATGCCTGTTAAAACATTTGAAAGAAGTTGAAATGCAGAGACATTCAGATATTCAAGGGGTCATTTTGGTCATCAAATTCAGTCCATGATGACATACAGCCACACGATCTGGAAGTCAGTATTTTATGTATTCCATAAATCAGTACATATTCCCTACTTGCTGTGACAAGAAATTATAATATTTAATATGCATACAAAACAGAAAGAAAAACCATAAAACACTTCAGGAAATAATTAGGATTCTGATATCTGCACATCATAGGATTCAACTATATGTATAATCCTATAGGGAAATGCAAACTCTGATAATCTGAGGGAAACTCTGGGTTTGTGTGATTTGTAATCTTAAACAGTAGCATGTGAGAAATTCATGCAGTAAGCAGATAACAGATTTCCAATGAACCCATGATAATTCCAATAGGAGATATTCCAAGTTATATCTCTCTTCAGTGAGACCCCAGGGCTACAGATCATTGTGTAACAGTAATTGTCTCATAAACAAATATATATAGATACTGAAAAATGGATCAATCATATTTATGTTACTTCTGAAACTCTGACATTTATGAGGCTATCTAGATTTTTAAATGTTTAAAACAATAGCAGTTCCAGTGATCTGTCTAATCTTTCTTACTGTTAATTTGATTTTTTTTCCCTGAAGATAATCCAGCTCTCCCCTGTTGTTATTTAATGTCATTATTCCTTCTCTCACACATCACCTTTTATATACTCAAAGATCATCATCATGCTTTTAAACCTTATAAACCTATTTTATGCAAGCTTACCCATAGCTCTGTTTCCAGGACGTATTTCCATACCTGTTACTATATCATGGGCTATCTCCAATTGAATCGAAGATACTTAAAGCTGGAGGTAGCATTCCAGCTGAGATATTACTAGCATCTCATTTCTTAGAAGAGAAAATTGTGACTTCAGATTTTTTGCAGGTAATAGTGTAGTTCTTGTCTCATTAAGTTAAATGAATTTTCATCTTTAGTGTGATGTTGTTGATTAATGTGTGCTGTAACTGTAACTCTTCACCACCCTTTTAGCAATTTCTGCAACACTGCTGCCTAGACAGTTTTTCCACACCCTGTGGTTGTGCAGCCACTTACATCTAATTGTGTGTAAAGCTTTGTATTTTTCCTTACTAGATTACGTCCTATTTTTCCATGCAGTTACCCATATTTGCCCAAATTGTTTAGATATACCCTTCTGCCCTCCAATGTTTTTGTGTTTTGTTAGAATTCAGTTTCATTTGTGATTTTAATTATCAGGATCCTTGTTCTTTCAGTCCAATTATCCAGTGATACCAGATTTATGGAACTCCATTTGATATATTCTAGTACAAGAGACTGCTACACTCTTGAAGGCACTCTTGACACTTACGTGTTCACCTGATAACAGTCTCATTTTCCTAGCTTTTGTATGAGAACCAGTGTAAGACAGTGGCAAAAGCTTTCTGCAATGAAGATATGTGATATCTAACACTTCCCTTCTATTCACAAATTCTACTGCCGTGTCATAGAAGGAAATTAGTCTGGTTTGATATGATCTACTCTTGACAAATTCATGTTGGCTGTTACTCTTCTTTTTATCTACCTGATAGATAAATTTGCAAATTTATTTTAGGCTGTGTGTTCTACTGTTTCTACAAGACTGTAGTTAAGCTGATAGGCCTATACTTTCCTGATTCCTTGTCTTTATTTTTAAAGACAAATTGCCTTTGTGTTTTTCCAATCTTCCAGAATTTCTTCAGTAACTCAAGATACTTACTGACAGTTTTGAGATTTTATTAGCAACATACATTAGCATAAATACTTCATCAGCTCCCACTAATTTAAAGGGGAAATAACATGTAAATATAACATCTAATGTTTCTCTTTCCTTGGTGTAACCTGAATTCATATTCCTCTATTAATGTCAGTGATTTTTTAAATGAAGATTGAATTGGAAAAAGTTTTGAACTCCTTCCCTAAGTCATTGCTTGCTATTTTATACTTTCTCCTCTGCGCAGCAGTGAGACGTTTCATTTCTTGTTCTCCCTCCTACAATGAGGTTTGGACTTACTGCTTTATGTATTTACTTGCAAATGTTAAAGGTGTCACTGACTAGCAATAACCAATAGTATTGTATTTGTAAAGCTGCAGTGCAATTCATTATAAGTTTCTGATATAAAAGAAACATTAGAAGCAAAATAAATGTAAAGTGCCATTCGAAAATCAAGCTGACTTGTCAAGTGATTCCTTTATCTGTAGGTGCCAATAGTACCAGAATACCTATACGATTCTTCAAAGAATGATTCTGACAGTGGCAAGAGGAAATGTCCTATTCCAAAACAACCTGTTCGTGTAGAGGCCTCAGAAAATCTGCAGACCACTGACACCTGGATGTCTGCTGATGGTGCACTTCCACTGCCTGGCACCTGTGAGCAAAAGTGGTCTTGAAAGTAATTCCCAGATGCACCTTGGACAATGCTTACATTTTAACTGTCTATGCTGAGAGGACAACCAGTTCTGAAGGCAGATTTAAAATACCCTATGTAGAATGTAGTGGTACTGTTTTGAGTGTGCATGTAAAAAAAATATATATAGTGTGCATCAAATTAATAATATAGATTTATTTTACTTTTGCTTTAAAAAGAATTACAGAGGGGAGCAGCAGAGATTGTGTGCAGCCTGGTGTGAAACTGGAATTAAATGTTCTTGCTGCAGGAATTATTTGTCTAGTACGAGGTGACCACCAACAACTGGTATTGCTGTTGCTAGGAGCTATCAAAAGAAATGTCACTCTTCACAGCAAGTGATGAAATTTGACATATGGCATCAAAGCATCATTAAAACTACACCTGCTGCAGAGGAGGTTGTGTCTTTCAGGAGACTTTCAAGAAGAAAAGGTTATTTTGAGAATGCAAAAGGGTATTCCTTATTTTCTTTATTTCTTAGTAGGTAGTTAAGAAGTTAAAATAAGAAAAACATGGTCAGAAAAAAAGTAGGAGGAAACATCCAGACTTCTTATTTACATTTTATGGAGAAAAAATTTAAAAATTACCATCAGCATTTCTTTATGAAGTATACAATGATTTATACAGTTGATGATATATCATTCATTCACATAGCTGGAATGGTTCACTATCGTTTCTCAAATTTTCGGTACTGTATTCTGCAGCTATTGCTTTAATGAAGCTTCTCCATTAGTTTTGATAGCATTTTGAAGTGTGAGTATTGCAGATTTTGGTCACAAGACTGAAATTATTTGATGTTCAGTTTCTCATACACACCTTGACCTATAGATAGGAAAATTCTTGTTGCTTTCAGTAGAAGTAAGCAATTCAATTTCTGAGTGGTCCCTGAATTTACAATTTAGAAAAGCTTTACTTCAAGGTAATCCAGATTTCTGTTGTGATTATATTTATGTTTTTATTCCTAAATTAGGATGGAATTTTCTGTATTTCTTACTCTTGTTTCAGATAAATAAATAAACACATAAAGCCTTGTTTATTGCCTGTGCAGCTTTCTTGGGAGGTATTGCTAGAAATTAATATAAATAAAGAAAGTATTCAATTAAAAATTTGAATTTGCTGTAGAAAGGATTTTGATACATTTGTAATTTGTCCTTACAGGGAAGACTAAAAAGCAAAACAGGGTAAAAAAGAAGAAAAATAAAAGAAAAAGTAATAATTCTCTGAATTTAATGGTGACACAGAAAAAACGCTGTGAACCCTTACTAATTATGCTGCTTCACTGAAATCAGTATAGTCATGATACCATTCACATTTTTACACCTTCTCCCCTCCAATTTTCCATAGATTAGCTGCCTAGGGACTTCCAAACTGTGTTTTATTACTGTCTCTGCCATAAACTCCTAGGTAACTGGCCAGTTCATGGCCCTCTGTTTCATTTTGCCAGTCCACAAGATAGTGGTAGTCTTACTAAAAGAAGTGCAGGGTATTACTACTGGTGTTCCAATTTCATTCTTAGAAATTAATGTATTTCAAACTTTCGGTGTTACATATGTTGACTTCTGTTAATACACACATGCTATGGTCGTTAAGGGACAATTGATTTTATAACATTCCTATCTGAAGTCCCACAATTTAATAATGTTGAAGCCAAAATGAAGACAGTTGACTTGCCCAATTATGTTTTCTCATAAAGAAAACAAGTTCTGTTTTGGTTTGGTTTGGTTTGGTTTTTTTACCATGAATCTGTCTCAAATGCTGGATTTCAAATAGTGACATTAAAAAGGGGGAAAAGGAGGCCTACATCCTAGAACTGTTTCAGACTTGACAAAGTAAAAGTGTAGCTAGAATAGACAAGTATTTCTGCACCAGTCTTTCTACTATGCAGTCAAAATTTAGTTTTGCAGTGAAGAGATGCAGGAAAATGACCTTTCGTACTGTATATATCCTCTCACTAAATGTCTCATGATATAAAAAGCCTTGAAGTGTTAGCTTATATGTGGGATTGCTGTCTTATAACTCAAGTTTAATGAACATTAACCTAAAAAATAAACAAGAAAGAAAAGATAAAGCATTCTATTAACATGTTCTGAAGTTGCTTCTTGCTTTCACAATGTAAGTACTACGCACAGAGGAGTAGCTCTATCGAAGTTTCCATGACTTAGTTTTGTAACATTTAAGATACGGTCTTAAACAATTCACCTAGTTTTTCAAAAGAAAAATGTTTTGCTCTGTTCTTCAGGAGATGATTGAAGAATAAGAAGCAAGGTTTCTTATATCTGAACAGGATTATCAAAAAGCCAATATGATAGATATGAAGCCAACGGGGACACAGAGGATTTTATTATAGTGGTAATAAAAGGAAGTTGTAACTTGATCTTTCTCTTTTGTAAAAAGGCAAATATGTAGCTACCAAAGGTGGTTTGTTAATCATACTCTTGAGCTAATTTACAATGAAGATGTGAACTTGAAACAACATGCGTTTCAATGACATGACTGGAATAGGAATGATACGGTTGGCAAAAGACAACAAAAACATGAGAGAATGTGCTGTCTAGGTTTAAATCCAGACATTAGGAGAACAGTATGTTAAAAAAAACCCCATAACATAATCCTCCAAGTTCTGCATGTGTTTTATTGTATTTCTTTCCAACAGCATTATTTCAAGGCCAGAATCAGCTACAACCCAATAAAGTCTTTAACAATTATGTTATGATTAATAAAAGCTTTGGGAACACTTATTAATTTCTGTTTAACTAAATAAAGGACAGACCAGGAAATAAGTGACCAGATTTGGAAGTATACTGCTACACATACCATGCAACTCAGGTAAAGGAAGAAAAATTTTATTTCCTTCTGCCCAGCAGTGCAAAGGGTTCAACATCCACAAGTCCTGTTTGTTTATTCATTGTCATTTTAAAGAGAGACAGACTGAGAAAGAAGGTTGCTAATATGTTTGGGGTTGTTCTTTTTTTTTCCAAATTTGGCAGGACTAAAATGGTAAAAGTTTGCAGAACCAGTCTACAGCTTGTCACCACTCTGCCTTGGTTTTCCAGTACATCACTGGAACATGGAAAAATTTACTAATGAATGTCCATTCACTGTTTTGAATATCAACTGCTTCTTTGAGGTTAACATCCTTATAGATGAAAACCTCATACATGTATTTTTCACATAAACATTCAAATAAATATGTTGTCCAATAAACACTAGACTGAGTTAAAATTTTTTAAATTACCTTCTCAGCCCTTAATAAGTATAGAAATTGAGCCATATTTATTGATGGACTAACTCTACGGATGTTTTCATGTGATATCTTAATTTACACATTCCTTGATCTTATTTTCTGTCCTTGGCATTATTCACGAGAGCTACTGATAGTACTACATATAATGAATTTTCCAGAATTCTGGGTCTGAACCCCTGAACATTTTCTGTTTCATTTTATAAACTCAGCTCTTCTCTTTGGTTCTTAAATATTTCTCAGGCTCTTTCCTGACAGTGCTGGAATTTACAAGTACTCCCTAAATCCTAAGTCTAGTTTTCATTAATATCCTGGTACACTCCTAGCTTATGTTTGCATACCATAACTTTTTCTGCTTCCACCCTCTGTTCTGTGGGATGAAAATATAGGTGCCTAAAAGGACAAGAAGCATCGAAGCCAGAGACAAAGACATCCAGCCTCTTTGCAGGAGACCAACTGATGTGCATCTTAATGCAGCTTACAAGACAGTTGTCTTTGTGTGGTAAGGGACATACAAAATGTGAAGTTGGGTTAAACAATTTCATTAATATTTCCTCCTCTGTGGGCCACAGACTGTTCACAGGATTGAGTTTTCTTTGTTTTTCTATTTCTGTTTGTTGAAATAAAATGTCTTAGTTTTTCCAGACCCTAAGTTTTAATGATGTTTTGTAGTTATTTTTGTCATGGCATTTGTTTGTATGAATCTACTCTTAAGGAAATGTTTCAGACATATAAACCAAGAAAACTGTGTTCTACAAATACGTCCCATTTAAGCTTTTTTCACTTTGTTTCACTAAAATTCCTGACTGTGATTCAAGAGAACTAATTGAGGGATTAACAGTGAAACCTAGATGTATGCATTCATAGGTCTATCTATTAAGTCTGACAGAAATAATGCTAATTCTGAAAATTATTTATTTATTGGAAATCCAGTAAGTTTACTGGAAGTGAACTCATTTAGTCTCTTTGAGGAAGTCATGAAATTGTAATAAATATTTTATTAAGAGTAATCAGATTCAAGTTTAAAATTACACTATTTAAGAACTGAAAAATTCAAAACCTTTAGTTGTCTCATGAGCCACCCAATATCACCAAATGCTTTCTTGTTCTTTCCTTTCTTTTACTTGCTTAGAATAGGTAAATCATCTTATCCATATTCCTTTGTTGGTAATCTACATTTCACTCAACCACATGAATATGTTTACGTATATATATATGTGTGCTTTATGGAGATATTTTCATTCAACTGATTCCCAGCATTTGCAAATGTAGTGTGACATTATTCTACATTCTGAAGGGCACAACATTTAAGTAGCAAGACTCTGTAGTTGTGGCTTTCCCACCTAAGCAAAATTTTGCACAGGTTTTTATTCCAGTGTAGTTGTGATGTGTAGAAATGAAATACTTAGAAATAGTGACTAGTTTCTGTGATTTGTTAGTGAAATTTAAATAAATAAACACCACATTCAGATTTCCACTAAAAGAAGTAAAAGTTACTCTGCACTATTAAATTCAACTTTTATTGTCAGCAACTAGAAAAGGAGGAATTGATTTTAAGCCTAAAATACCAGCCTCATTTTCTTACCAGTATGGGTTTAGATATTCACTTGATTTTTGGTTGGGAGGTTATTTTAAACCTAGTTTAGATTGACACTATCATTTTCAAGCTGCTAGTTTCAATTGCATCTGGAAGTCATTTGCTGTTGTCCAGGAGGGATAAATGCAGGAAATGGTGTGTAAAATTCTGAAATGGGCAGTAGCCTTTTATTCCACACACACAGGTATTAATGTCTGCAGTGGAAGTTCTTCAGTAACTTGTATGCAGCAGTAAATTATGTATACTTCTCTGACATACAATAAATAGCATTTCTTACATTATGGCTATAATCAGTACACTGGACTTCAGTTCTTTTCATCTAAAGTTTTGTTTCTCAGTGGTTGATGAACTGGTGGGTCTCATTAAGCTTAGAATACATCCATCTGTATTATAGTGCCTTTACCTCTTCAGCAAACGTCTACAATGAAGTCACAGAAAAAAATTCCATCTTTAATACAGACTTCTGCTATTATGGATAGTCTGATACATCCATCAAACTATCAATCACCTTTAAATGTTTATGTTTGTTTATCCCATAGTCTTTCATGTCTAATCTGCACTAAAAGAGGAAAGGAAAACAGTAGTCAGCAAGGTATAATACTGTGTTGACGGATCTCAGTGTGTACAGTGTTTAGTGGCCTGAGCCTAGGCCTCAGATGGAAATCATTTTCATGATGAATCTCCTTTGTGCTGAAGATAAGTCCATTTTGTCTTGATGCAAAGGAATATTGATTCCCAGGATCTGAGCACTGGAGACTACATTTATTTTGGCAAATCTCATTTTCCATTGGATAATGAACCGACATTTTCCTTTGTGTTTCTCTTCTAATATCTTTACAGGATCTGTTCTTGTTGCCACTTCTGTGTCTTGTTTGCTGTTTGCAGACTAGTTTCAGTTGTATTTTCTGAATGATGTCTTGAAAGGTCCTCAGAAAATGCATGGATAAGGATGGTATGAGAGAACTTGCCATCTGATACGAATTCCATATATAGGAGGAGAAAACTAGCTTCTTTTGCACATAGTTTCCAAAGACAGTAAATTAATGTTCTAGAAATATAATTTCTTTTGTTCTCATTTGCAGCATTTTGTTACAGGTTCATACTAAAGATTATGTCTACTCTGACTATAGTGTATAGCAGAACTTGAATCTTCATTGTTATATCCCATTGCTTCCTCATTATGGTAGCAAATACTTGCCAACAGAGCCTTTAAAAATACGCAACAAAGATTCTGGTGCCTAACTATATGATTATTAGTGATACATGTGAAAATTAAAGGTACTAAAGCTCCAAAATTATATGCTGTGAACTGCCAGTAACAGTGTATTCCTGGATTATTTATACATAATGTATTACTTATATATATATATTTTTTTTTAAATTTCAGGAAGTCTTTCAACCGTTGCAATGTTTCACTTTGTAAATGTTCTACCTGTATTTCATCTTGCAATTTCTGGTTACCTCTTCAGATTCTTTTTTCTTATTTTTTTTTTTTAATAAAGTTTATTTATGAGCACTTCTACACCTACACAGCAAAAGCAGCACAATTCACTAGTCACTTAGTGCATTTTTTACAACAGAACCCCAAACTACAGTGTTTCATTAGGACATCAGTGCATGCTCCAAACATTAACCCTATCCTTCATTGCCATTCACAGGACGTGGCCAGGAAGTGAGGTTTCAAATTACTATAATACCAGACAAACTGATTGTTATAAACCAGTGAGAACTGCAGTCTCTGTCTTTCAGAATATTTGACATAGATATTTCAAAAGCATAAAGAGATTGTATTTGCAACTTTATCTACTTTAAAATAGCTTCTCCATCTGGCTACAACTTGATTGCATGTTTCAAATATGGCAGTAAATTTTAATATGTTACTATGAAATGTAAGTGATGCCACATCTGGTAACTGCAAATTCACAGTTTGGTTATTTAATTTTCATCATGCTAAATAGCTTAGTGCTTTAAGACAGCCTACTTTAGAAACAAAAAAGAATAGTGTTTCAACTGTAATGTGAAACTTTTCCTGTTTTAAGATCAGCATTCAAAGCTATTCAGTCTGAGCATAGTGGCAGTTGCTACTAACTTTATGCTGAAGTCATGCTTCAATATTTCCCTAGTCTTTCTTAGGAAACATATTCCATCTGAAAATACCCTAACAGCAAAGAACTTAATATTTGAATATTCACCAAGCTGTTTTCAAATTATAGACATCTAATGAGATTCTAACAGTTGAAATCTCTCTGCATGATCAATAATCCCTTCTCCCTGTCTGCCTTTCCACAATTCAAATTAACAATATACCTTAGATTTCCACTTGCACCCATTTTGCCATACATTGAATTGTAATACGTGCTGTTACTGACCCACTGAACACTGTTTTGGTTTCAAAATGTTTACAGCTTTATATTTTTATTAGTGGTACTTTATGACTTGGTATGACTATTGTTTACAGTAATGTGAAAATAACATGTTGATAACCTATTACAACTACTTTAACCAGTTTAAGGCAAGCAGTGGAAATTTTGTAATAATTCTGCAGAGTCCCCGCCCAGATTTCATGTTTTGGTTTTGATTATTCAGGTGGTTTGTATTTCTGTTTCTTTCAATTACCCCCCGCCTCCCAGCACTGCAAACCACAGGAGAGTTTGTAGTATTCAGAAAACGGGCAACACTTGTGTTCTTTTTGCCTCCTTTATACATGCATTGGAAAAGAATCACTGTTCGCCAGGGCAGGCCCAAAACAAGAGACTAAGATGTGAAATTTGGAGCACCTAGGATGCAGTATCACAGAGGCTGACTCTGCTCTCATGTTACCACACCAAGGACAACATTCAACATATTTATGAAACATCATCTCTGTTAAATGGATAGCCATGCAATTCTGGCACTTTTTTAACTGCTGAAGTCAGTTATTTACTGACTAGAACAATGTTAAGGCTATAATACTCCCGTGCTGAATATCCTGAGTTGAGCAACTGATGTTTAGATAATTTCTGCTGAAGGAGGATTGAAGCCCCTTCTGAATTCTGCAAGGATTTTCTAAAGCCTCCAGGTTATGGGTGAAATAGTCCTATCATTCAAAACCATGAGAAGTGAATAAGTTATAAAAAATATTTTTATAGGTAGAAGTGTTTGATGACTTAGGTCTCTAATACATTAAAGGTAAGGTAAAGAAAGAAACTACAAGTTCTTTCCCTGTAATTATTTCAATAATATAATGTAATTATAAACCCATCCAATCTCTCTTTAACAGTTCATGTAGTTGTTGTTTTTTTTAATTGCTGGAAAAGAAATCTCTGCAACTTTATTGCACTGAAGTTGCAAGTGTACTTCCATCTTCTAATGGAAAGCAAACAAATGCTGTCTGTGCACTGTCATTTTCTGTGTAACATTATTCCCAGGCAGAATTGTTCTAGTTTTCCTTTATTGATACATCACTATCCACTGTATATAACATCATGTTCTTCAGTTTTTCCCAACTCTGTTCTTGAAACCGGAAGCCATTACACTGTCCCCAGAACAATCATATTTAGTGCTTCCCTTGCATATTTTCTTATGATTTTGAAATTATATTTTCATAGAATCATAGAATCGTTTATGCTGGAAAAGACCTTTAAGATCACCAAGTCCAACCATTAGCCTAGCACTGTTAAGTCCACCAATAAACGATGCTCTAAGCACTACATCTACATGCCTTTTAAATGTGTTCAAGGATGGTGACTCAACAACCTGCTTGGGCAGCCCATTCCAAAGCCTGACAACCCTTTCAGTGAAGAAATTTTTCCTAATATCCAATCTAAACCTCCCCTGGTATAATTTGAGGCTGTTTCCTTTCATCCTATCCCTTATACTTGGCAGAACAGACCAACACCCACCTCTCTGCAACCTCCTTTCAGGTAGCTGTGGAGAGTGATAAGGTGTCCTGGAGTCTCCTCTGATCCAGGCTAAAAAACACCATTTCTTCAGCTGCCCCTCATAAGACTTGGGCTCCAGACCCTTCACCAGCTTTGTAGCTTTTCTCTAGACACCCTCCAGCACCACAATGTCTTTCTTGTGAAGAGCTCAAAATTGAACAGAATATTCAAGGTGTGTTGTCACCAGTCCTGAGTACAGGGGGACAATCACTGCCCTAGTCCTGCTGGCTACCTATACAAGCCAGGATGTTATTAGCCTTCTTGGCTGTGGCCAAGTGGCCACACTGCTGGCTCATATTCAGCCAGCTGTCAATTAACACCCCCAGGTCCTTTCCACCTTTTCCCGAGCCTATAATGTTTCTTGGGTTTGTTGTGACCCAAGTGCAGGACCTGGCATGTGGCCTTGTTGAACCTCATACAGTTGGCCTTGGTCCATCAGTCCATCCTGTTCAGATCCTAGTACAGAGCCCTGCTATGTTCAAGCAGGTCAACACCCCCACACAACTTGGTATCATCTGCAAATTTACTGAGGGTGAACTCGATCCTCTTGTCCAGGTCATTGATAAAGAGATTAACCAGAACTGACCCCAATACTGAGCCCTGGGGAACACCACCTGTGACTGGCAGACAACTGGATTTAAATCCATTCATCACAACTCTTTGGGACTGGCCATCTAAACAGTTTTTTACCCAGTGGAGATTACACCCATCCAAGCCATGAACCAGTCTCTCCAGGAGAATGCAGCAGGAAACAGTGTCAAAGGCTTTACTAAAGGGTAGGTAAACAACATCCACACTCTTTCCCTCATCCACTAATTGGGTCACCTTGTCATAGAAGATCAGGTTAGTGAAGCAGGCAAGACCTGCTTTTCATAAACCCACACTGACCAGGCCTGATTGCCTGCTTCTCCAGTACATGCTACACGATGGCACTCAAGATGATCTGCTCCATAACCTTTCCTGGCACCAGTATCAAACTGACAGGCCTTTAGTTCCCCAGATTCTTTCAGCCCTTCTTGTAGATGGGTGTCACATTTTCTAACCACCAGTCATATGACACCTACCTGGTTAGCCAGGGCTGCTGCTAAATGATTCAAAGTATCTGCGAATACTTCTGCCAGCTCGCTCAGCACCCTTGCATGGATCCCATCTGGCCCCATAGACTTGTGGGTGACTAAGTGGTGTAGCAGGCTGATTTTTCTTGTTTGAAATCAAACCTTCCAGTTCACTGTGAAATAAAAGTGGATACAATAGCAGTAAGTACTCCTAAAATGATAGAATTACTATTATAAACCCTTGCTGTCTGTTGGTATTTTATCATTGTCACTGGAAAATTTAATAGGACTGAATAGTACCAGGGTTTCTGGGACTAATGACAGTTGAATTTTGTTGTTTATCAGATTTGATTTGTTTTGTTGAAACAGCCAATATTTTTGTCTATTATAGCAAGCATTTCTAGGGAAATGGCTCACTTTTACATACTTCTTACATACATACTTCATACTTCATACATACATACTTTTTTCCGAGTGTGACTCTGTTTCAACATCTTTTCCCCATCCCTGTTAAATCACTAGTTATTTCAGAATGTTAATACCTGTAAAAGAACTTCTGAAGTACTGTTGAAATTAAGATGAAGATTAAGAGATCTAAAAAAAAAAAAAGCCACCAAAAACATGTCAGACTCCTTAATAACAAAATAAAATAACCAGTTGTTCATGCTGCATTCACAGAAAACTGTAAGATTCTTCTGTAAATCTATAAAGCAGCATTCCACATACCACATTGATGGTATGAGGTACCACTCTCTGAGGCACCACTAAGTGGCTTTCTGCCCAACATTTTTATCTGTCAAGGACTGCCATGCTTGAATGAATGTTAAATCTATTCAAGTAATATTATGGTTACTTTGTCATCTTGATTTTATCTGAGATATGAGTGTTCATTTTTGACTTTAGGAGATTTTATTTTTCTTTCTGAAAACTGAATTTCATTAAGGCAAAAAACTTACAGAGCAAACCACATCTTTTTGCCAAAAGTTAAGTATACCATAGTAAACAAGACACGGTTTTAAATTTATACATTCTTTGGCTTTCATGTTTTACTAAAGTTTCTGAATGGTAAAAGAAAATCTAAGTACAATAAGAAAGAGAAAAAAGCAATAGAATAAATTTCCAAGATTTAAAGAATTTTTTTAGTGCTGGAATAAATTGTCCTATTAGGCATTATAAAAAAAATCTTAGTTAGTCCTCCTTTATGTAGAGATATAGAAACATGGTAATAAGAAGTAGGTGAAGAAGTAGTTCCAGTAGTTACTATGAGTGACTTCAGTTTCAAAGTAGGTTGACTCATCTAACTTTGCCTGCTTTTTATAAAGCAAATGTTAGAGCTTTCTGAAAAACAGAAATTTCTTTCCATTAAAGACTGTCTGAAATACTAGGAAATCTTCCATGGGAAAAAGATACATTAAACACCTCAAAATCTGAAATAGAGGTCTTTGAGCTTCTTATCTCGAAGTTTTATTTCAGTTTTGCTTTGCCATGTAAAACCAAGTAAGCATCAGGGAAATGAATGCTGAATTGTTCATCCATTCATGACCTCTTCCACTAGCCTTCGTGCTTAGTAGAAAATGAAAGAGATGAAGTTCACTGTACTTAGGGTTTAGGGTTAGGATGGAGCTAGGTACTGAAGGATGCAAGGGGCTAATATGTGACTTGACCTCTAGCCCTTGCCTTCATACATCTTATGTGGAAACCAACATGCAGAAAGCAAACATGAAATTATTTTTTCAAGTTTGCAGATAGAAAACTTAAGGACTACAAAAAAGCTGTTTTCTACTGGGACTAGTTCCACCTGAAACATGTTACGCAGCTAGAGCCTCCACTTCTTCCAGGCTTAGTTTATCTGTCCACACAGGAAGTAAAATATATTTATCTTTAATAAGAAATTCTTAACAAATAGGTCAACTCTGTGTTTTTCTGTCAGTCCAACCTCTCCATACTGTCATGAAGCATTTTGCTTGTAGAAGTAAAAATTCAGCAAATTATCCTAGTGCAACACATGAAAGGTGTCATGTAAAGTTAAAATATTATTAAAAAGTCAGTGAGGTCAGAACCCCATTAGGTGAAAAATCCTAAAATGTGGTCTTTCAGGGAGAGTGAATCTGAAGCAACCACTTTTCCAAGCTGCAGCCGATTTCTTTCTATTTTCATCCAGTAGATTTAATACACAGAAACCAGCTATGACTGAACTTAGAACTGAAGTTGATTCCGCCCCACCCCCCCCCCCCCCCCTCCACTTTTAAAAATGGAATATAGGGTATTGGGAGGGAAAAAACCCCAAAAGGCTAAGAAGGACTATATAGTGTTTATATGTAGAAGGCAGGAATTCATATTATATTGTTGATTAAAACACAGGACCATTTATAAATAAGCCTGTTTCACAGTGAAGGTCAGAGATAGCCTAAGCAAAAAATGAATAACCCAGAATAAAATGTTAATGTTCTATCTAAAATGCACAAACCCAAATGTAATCTCACTTAGCGACTTTTCCAGAATTATAGCAAAGATCACTACATTAATGTTAGTTATGCATTTTAATTAACCTGAAACAGAAACAAATCTTCAGGAAACAGAGTTTGAAGAGGCTGAACACATGAGTTTGGAGCAATTTAGACTGGGATTTTCAAAGAGTGTTTGTTTCTTTTCTTTCAGGTAAATAGACCAAGACAGGAAGAACAGTTAAATATTGGTTGCAGTTTCCTGGCATTGAAAACTAAGGCTCTAATTATTGAGACTGAAATTGTAGAAATTACTTCTGGGAACTTAAAAGCCATATTAGGACAGAATAAAATGATGGATTATATGCCATATATTTATAGTAACTCTAAGATCATCTCAGATTTTGTACTTGTGGTCAAGTTCAGACAACTTCTCTTTCCTGAACCTAAAGTGACAGTAGTTACACAGCATGTGGTTTTTTCTGTAAATGGTAACACCTCCATCAATTAATATGCCTGGACTTTTTCTTTATGTTGTCTATGCATGTGCAATGCTGTAGGCATGGAAATAGAAATTGTTATATTTTTGTGCTTTTAATATACTTGACTGTGTTCTTGATAGACTGTGTGTACTTTATATGTGCACAATATGTATAAATATATTGACCATTAATGGCAAACTGTGGTGTAAGTCTGCTTTCCAGCTGGCTCAGCTTCCCCAAACCATCTTTGAAGCATTTTCCTTTCTCTGGGACTGCAACTCATTTCATATGGGTTACTGTTAGCTGGGGTCTCTACAATTCACTTGAGGTTCTCTACAGTAATTGGATGGTGAAAGGATCTTTTGTGATTTGTCTGATTTGGGGAAGAAGTCTCTGAGAAACCAGGAAGGCAGGCTTAAAAGATACTTATGGCCTCAGACAGAAAATCTATCCAGTGTCAGTTTCTACAACTGTGTGCCAGAAGATTTGTAGGTTTTAATAAGTTCTGGTTTTGTGTGACTTTGTTTCGGTTTCTGTCTTTTTTTTAAACCTTGGATTCTTTCTAGTCTAAATCTGAAAGTAAAGCCTGGGGAGCAAGACTGTGTAAAACGAAATATCGAGGATAGATGAGGGAGACTGCTGTAGGCAAAACAAAACTGACGTCAGATGCGTTCCACCAAAGAGTTTGATGAAGGTTCATCTTCAGATTGCATCTCTCCTGTTCTCTAGCACTGCCTTTTTTAGTGGTCTTTTTAGTGTCTCCAATGCGTTGCTTATTTCTCATGATTATACTAAGTCACATCAACAAAATGTATGTGTTCTCTGCTGCCACAACCGTGAAGCACTGAGAGCCCTGCCCATCCCCTATGGCTCCCCCTACCCTGCCCATGGCAAGGACCCCATTGCAAAGCCCTGGGACTGTCAGCTCCTGCCCCAGTGGCATCCCCACTGGGCCAGTCTCCAACTCCAAACAGCCCTGTCCTGCCCAGCAATGGGGACATCTGCAGGCCCATATCCTGGCCTGGGCTTGGCCCATCCCCATCCTCAGGGAGTTGCCAGTGCCCGGGACTGGGGCTTTCCCTGGTGTCCCCCGTCTGCCTGCTCTGCTCGACTGCCTGCTCCTGGCTGGGACGTTGGGACAGGCCCTGGCTGCCAGACTCTGACCTGAGAGACCCGTGGGGACTTCCTGGTGTCCTGGCCCCTAGGGACTCACCCTGTTCTTGCTGCTCCCTGACACCCATCTTTTCTTCCCTAGTGAAAGATTGTGAAGTCATCCCTTGCAAAAAAAAAAAAAAAACACCAACAAAACCAACCAAAAAAACCCCACTGCAAAAGCTCCCCTGCAATGACGTGTTGGTATTGTGTTGAGATACACATAGGGAGACTTTCAGAATTAAACATGGAAGTTAGATATGCAGCGCACATAAGCATATATCAGCTAAGCTGCAACACCTAACCCACCTTGCACTGAAACAAGCTCTTAATAGTCCAATCATTTTTGTGGGTCCATGTAGAGCCAAAGGGCATTTCCTTGGCTTTACCTTTACATTTGGTACCTTTCAGAGTCCTAAACAGCTTTGCCAGTCAATTTCTGGTGGCTGAGGGGTCTGTCCACTGCTATGCCATTTTTAAGGAAACATGCTGTGATCCATTTCCATATTCATCAGCATTAACTAATATATCTTTTACTACATATTTTATTTATTGTAGTCAAGTTGTTTTAAAAGAAAGCAAGCAACCATCTCTTAAGTAAACCAGTGGAGGCTATGGCTTTCTATTATCCAAAGCAAATACGCTTTGAAAAAAGACATGGTAGAACAAAAAAAAAAAAAAAAAAAACCCCAGGAAATAAAAGATGCAGGTTTTTAAGCAAAAGAGTTTGATTGAACAAAAAACCTGACTAAACAGATGAATCATATACAAACAAAAATTTAGATAGTAGATATAAGAAGGACAGAAAATATCTCTCAACTCACCTGTTGTCATTATTCCTTTCTATGCTAGTCTGACGATTTGTGAAAGCAATAGGAAAAAGTGAAATCTTCATTGATCCAGAGAAAATAATGGTATTGATTTTTCATTAAGTTGCATCCTTTCTTGATAAGGTCACATTCCCCTCCTCTTCATGGTCTTTCAAGATTTATTCCTTCCTCTCCCTACTAGGTTTCAAATAACAATTAAGAAAAATTATAAAATCTTGACATTCAATTTTTATTTTTCTCACATTTCTTGGAATCCCATTTTGTTCTACTCATTGAAACTGCTATAACCATCTTTGCTAGTTGTGTATAAGATAGCTAAGTCACTAAATATTTATGACTCAATAAACATAAACCAGAACTTATTTGTTCAGCAATAAATGATATTGTATATGTAGGGATTCTTTTTTCAAAATAAATTACTTTCTTTCTAGGTAAATCTTTCATAATATAACATAAATGTCTGAATGCTATCTTTTACTGCTTTACGTGCTGTGTTCTAGTCCTGCACCCAGAACCTCTTTGGAAATTAGGAATGATTTCTGGTCCTTACACAAATCCTACTCCAAATTGCACACAATTGTTGGGTCCTAAACCGACTATAGGAAAAAAAAAATATGCTGTTACTACATTTCCATTTGATTTTTTTATTAGTTGATTTCTTGGAGTTCCTGTAGGGGTCTGTCTTTCTAGAAAGTATATTAATGACAGTAACACTAACTTGTAAACAGACACACAAGGAAATTCTGATTTCTTCATATTTTTTATTTCTCTCAGTCTTCTAATATGTATTACACAATGAAACAGATGTTGATTTCTACATCAAACTTTATATTCAGCATCAAGTTAAAAGGCCATGTCATTTTGTCTTCCCCAGCCTGTTACAACAAGGACATTGTTTGGTCCAAAATACTGGTGATACGGAATTTTGTGCTGAATGAGAGTCTTAGGAGTAATTAGCATTTAAGCAGGTCTACTACTTCATTACTGTTGCATTTAGCATACAGTTACTGCTAATGTATGTGGGAATCATATAAAATAGGAACTAATTCAGTGAGACCTTAAATTGAAGTGAGACATTATTACTTGCAAATTAATTAAGTTAGTTAAGGCCCTGCTGTGTATTACTGATGCCAAACTGAGCTGACCTGTCACTTTTGACAGAAAAAAATAAAAGGCTTGTAAAATTCAGAATTTTGTAATAAAATCAAAGATTCTAAACAGAGAATGTTAGAATGATGGTTTAAATTTATATTTTTGGATTATAATCTTGTTGGAATGAAATTTTATATTGCTTCTATATTAAAGCTTAATTCCAATGAAAGTGTCTTGTTACAAAGCAGTGTTGTTAGTGTACAACTCAAATATTTGGCATATTTGTCCATAATTACTCATGGCTTTGGTTCTCATGAAACTCAGCCTTGTGCAGGGTCACCTAGGTATTCCTGTGTGTTACAGGATTCCAGTAAAACTTTGAATTTGCACAGACTTTATGGCTAAAATAAAGTACTGAGGTGTTTTTAGTGTTCTGAGTATTGCTGTAAGTACGTAGAGTTTATTTAAAACCTGTTTGAAAAAATTTGTACGGGTTATAGTTAAGCAGGCTACAGAAGATGAACATTGTCTTTATTATCAGTAACTTCTATTGCAAAACTAATGCACCAGCCTCAGTGAGCCATAAGCATATACAGTAAGTCCTCATCTGAAATATCTGTGAGTCTTCCATTAATTTGAAATCTGCTGGAATAGTCTAGTAATTTAGGTAGGAACAGAATATGAACAAAACCCATAGTTAGATCTCTATGGGATCTTTCTTTTGTTGTAAGCATACATTCTGTGAGTCACTGTCACCATTTTGAGTTTTGACAGTAAAGGAGGGAAATTAAATATAATTAATTTATTCAGCTGAAATTAATGGCATGCACTTTAAAATATTTAGTAATTGCTGTTTTAGTTTTATTTGAAAATAGTTTTTTCTTCCATGACAAGTTTGTTAGGTTTCTTTTTCAATAAATGCTTATTACTTCT
This sequence comes from Rhynochetos jubatus, assembly GCA_027574665.1. NCBI lineage: Eukaryota > Metazoa > Chordata > Aves > Eurypygiformes > Rhynochetidae > Rhynochetos > Rhynochetos jubatus. Next base: position 61,372,264 of record CM050648.1, read on the forward strand.
AAACTATGCTCCTCATAAAAAAACATGAGTAGATACCTCTTTAAGCAATTCAACCACAAAATAGGGTACTATCAGTCAGGGAATAATTGCCTCAGGGAAATCAGTGAAAAATTAGTCAGTAATTTTAGTGCATCCAGAATTTTACTTTTTTTTTTTTCTTCCATCCAAAACAGTAAGTGTAAAAATATAAATTATAGATTTTTGTCAGAGAAAAATAAATTCCAGTCATTTTCTCTTTTCATTTCAGGAAATCAAAATCTGTAAGTGTATTATTTGTAACAATGTATTAGCATGCATCCAACTACTGATTTTTAGAAAACACAGTATAAAATATTTGAGACATTAAATTTAAAACATCAGCAAATTTAAGACAGGCAGAAATGTGTGTCTGATTTTAAAGACGATACCATAAAAGCAAAATGAAAACAGATTCATGACCATTTTAATATAAAATTTTTATTGATACACAGGGAACACTTGGAAAATATTCAGTTTTGGTTTTGGTGTTGTCTTTTTTTAAGTGTTTCTATTTATTCTTTCTTCTATTGCAAATGAATAATGCTATACTCACCCTTTCTCATTTCACTGGTATCTGTGAAAGTCTCAGATGCACACTAATTATTGTGCATTCTGGGAATTGAATTAACCAGATACTAACAAAGCATCTCAACATGCTAAATTTTTAAAATTTTTGTGTTTTCATTTTCTTGTGACTTGTTAGTGCCATGATTCAGTTACTTTTGCAGTTGCCCATTGAAACAAATCATGTATTATTTAAGGAGAGAAAAAAAAAGATAAAGAAAGAAGGAAAACAAACCAATAAAAAGAATTAAACTGGAAACAGGAAAATAAATAAAATTTTCAAGCTTGTTTGTTTTTCATGCCATTGAGATTCAATTCCACGCTTCATTTTCTTCTTCTGTTTGGGTCACCTTTAAGATCACTGTCTTGTGGTATAGCTTTATAAAGCATCTGTTTAAGAACAAAATCTACTTGTAGTCACACTACATATTGACTGCATTTCATATCCTTTATTATGTATTACAAAACACATTTGTATGAAAACCTGATATCTTTTTTCTGAAAAATTAATATGCTCTAGCTGCTTTTTCTCATCTGAAGTAATAATCCTTCCTTGTGACATCACTCTTCATTGTTGTGCAATGATGATTGATGCCACAGCCTGAGATTCTGACTTTAGGTGGGAATAAACTGTAGGAAGAAAAAGAATAATAGACAGCAGAAAGACTATATTTTCAGCAGCTTAGAACGCTTCTGGAGTAACATGTAACCTCCAGTATAATATATAGAAATCCAATGAACAGATAATACTGACTGTCTCCCCACAATTAATCACTAAAAGCATTGTCAGGTTTGAGATCTTACCTCTACACTGTTGTTAGATCAATAGGACATAAAATACAGTGAGTCATTCAGGCTCAGAGTAATAAGAGAGAAAGAAATCATTCCTCTTTTAGAAAATTATCCAGTTATCAATAACCTCGGGTTTCATTTAATTATGGTTTTTTATATGTTTCAGCTTAATTTGATTATTTAAAGTAGATAACAATTTTCAAACCTTTATGCTTAAAGTATTAACATTTACATATATCTATAACATGTCTTAATGATTTATGTATATTACTATTTTCAAATTCATAAATTATATAAAAATGTATGCAATATATTTAAATTTTATATATAATTTTTAATATATATATAAACAACATGACATACTGAGTTCTTGACTATTCATATAATTTTATTTAAATATTAACTTGCTTCTTGGTATGTTAGAACAGTTTGATTAAGTTTAGTCTCTTAAGAATGGGAATCTTTCCACTGAATAAGCTTAGTTCTTCAAAAACAAGTATGATTTGAAAAATATTCTTATATCTAACTTCACAAATGCTCTAGAAGCTTCCTATGAGGGAAACTTGAATAGGTGAAATAATGTGGATCATGAGAACAATAGGGGAAAATTGGAAACTCAGAGCAAAACTGATATGAGTTTATATTTCCCTCTGGAAAGGCTTGCTTACACTCTACAGGAGGATTGATTCATTCATAAAAACCAACCAAACAAAAAAACCCAAACCAACAAAAACAAACCCAGAAAATCAAACTATGTCTACATAACACATCTATGGAAGATAAGATAAAAAATCTTTTGTTACCATGAGTAGAAGTATATCATAACATCTCCTTTTTTAATAACATATAGTCCCCAGACCATTCATAGTCAGCAAACAATAAATACATTAAAAGGGGAAGGCAATCTTATTTATTGCACATACACATGTTTTTGTAGGAAGGATGTATTTATCAAGGATCAGCAGCTGGAGCAGTAAAGATCAGAGACAATAATGGATCAAAGACAATAAAGCAAAGCAGAAGGTCTTCCTAAAGCCATGTGATCACTGAACCAATGTGTTTTCACATGCAAATAGAAGTATTGCAAAATTAAATTGAATAAATATGAACTCCTTGCAAACTAAAACAGCCTTTCTTATTTTTTTATTTTACTCTGTGTTGCCTGTCCTGTAAAGGGAAAAAACAAATCTCGATTGTTAGGAAGCAAATACTAAAGAAGCAGGAGCATTGCAGATATTCACATCTCACTGAGACTCTGAATTACGTTGTCAGGGGTAAATACTGTGCATCTCCTTAAAGTATGGTAAGACGGAAGGAGACTGTATTAAGGGGGGGGAAAAAAAAGTCAAGTGATTATTTAGAATATTCACATAATAAAGAACAAGCATTCGGTAGGTTTTATCAAGCTGCTTTGCCTCCCCAAGGCGGGGGGTGTGGGGCGGAAGAAAAATAAATAGAGGCTTCCTTTCATCTTTTGCCTTTCTTGCTGCTCCATATGGTTTGTTTTCAAACAAGAAACAAGTCAGTACTAAAATTAAACTGTATCCAAAGCTAAGTTCACATGTATCTACAAAATAGGCATTGCCATTTTACAACATTATTTAAGAATGCAGGACATAATCATACAACAGGTTCAGGTCTTAACTCTGCTGTGTTGTGTTGACAGTGTATGGATGCCTTTTGCTAAGATATCACTGGTGAAAATTTACTCTATGGTCTTCTATGGAGAACTAAACAAATAATAACCATAATAATAATAAAAAATTTCAAATACATTTCTAGGAATATAGGGGGAAAAATCTGAATTTATCATAAATTATTATTCTCTATTCTGCAAGATACTTCTGAAAGAAATAAAATCCTTTGCACCTCACACTGCATTTTAACAAGGATGATATTAATTACATTTACACATACACACATCTGGGTATTTTAGTTCTGTTATAGAAAAAATAATAATTAAAATACTTCCTCAGATTTAAACTAAATTTGGAAACAAATCATATTTCACCATGGGACAATAAAAAGCTCTTTGCTGTTTTATTCTAGCAGTCCAAAGCTGCTTGAGCTGTTCACTGCATCTCTGAACTGCTGGGATAGCTCAGCATGTCTGTAGTACTACTAGCAGTAATAAAGGTGGAAAGTGGTGGCACTAGCACTGATTGAAAATGAAGCAGATAATGCCAGCTGAACAGCTCGAGGGGGATTTCTGGAAATAGAACCTTGGAAGTGAAGAAAAGGCCAAACCAATTTTGGCCGAGTGGTTAAGCCTGTTTTAAACAGGTCACTACTATATTGTAAGCTATTTAACTGTGACATGAGACATAATCAGCTTTATGCTTCCTGTGGGAGTGTGAGTTCTCTATATACTGACTTATAGGCTATATTTCTAATAGTGAATAGCATGTTGCTTTCCCCACTGCCCAGAAAGTAAACTCACTGCATACCTTGAATTCATAGCCCCTAATGAAACACCAACAAATATGATGCCTCTTTTGTAAGAATATGTAGTGAAAGTTCAATTGAAATCACTAGGAAATTGTCATGTGTGTGTTATAACTCAGACTTCTGGACTGAAGTGGAGCAGACAGGTCAACTTCTAGAGGATAACACTGTATGCATTCATTCGCATTCTGTATGAAAAGAGGATTTTTTGCAATGAGAAATACATTTAAGCAGTAGATTAGTACAGCTCTTTTCCTCTTGCTCTTTTGGGGACTATACAGGTGAAATTCCAGTCCTTTGAACCTCTCTTTGCTTTGCAGCAAAGTGAATTAAGCCCTCTGTTATTATAGTAGAAAACTATGAATGTGGTCTTTTTTTCAATACATTCTCCCTCCTACTGTCCCATTTCCTAGGTTAGTGTTTGCTTTCATCTACCAGATATTTAATCCATTTGTATAATGGTTTTACTCTGAATTGCAACCATGAAGCAATGTGGAACTTTCTGGTATTTGAGTTTTTCATGTGACACTGACTGTCCCCTTGATTCTGTAATGTGCATTCAGAAACCCGCCAGTTTGCGTTCGTAGAATCATAGAATCATACAAAGGTTTGGGTTGGAAGGGACCTTAAAGGTCATCTAGTTTCAACCCCCCTGTCATGGGCAGGGACACCCTCCACTAGACCAGGTTGCTCAAATCCTCATCTGGCCTGGCCTTGGACACCTCCAGGGATGGAGCATCTACTACTTCTCTGGGCAACCTGTTCCAGTGCCTCACCCTCTCCATGAAGAACTTTTTCCTGATATCTAATGTAAATCTCCCTGCTTTCAATTTAAACCCATTACCCCTTGTCCTGTCACTATAGGCCCTCGTAAAAAGTCCCACTCCAGCTTCCTTGTAGGCCCCCTTCAGGTACTGGAAGGCTGCAATAAGATCTCCCCGAAGCCGTCTCTTCTCCAGGCTGAACAAGCCCATCTCTCTCAGCCTTTCTTCATAGGAGAGGTGCTCCAGCCCTCTGAACACCTTCATGGCCTCCTCTGGACTCATTCCAACTGGTTGATATCCTTCTTATGCTGAGGGCTCCACAGCTGGACACAGTACAGATGGGGTCTTAGTTTGTGCTAAATTGTAAGAAGTGTTATCTTCTGTAGGGCTGTAAATGGCTTAAATGATTGGCAATGCCTGCTATAGGAGGGATCCTTACCTGTCTGACAGAAAGAAATTAATTTTTGGAACCCAAAATTTGTATGTATTATTGGTCTCTAGTTGTTACCCTCCAGAAAATAATTGATGGTCCCCCCCAGTTTTGGTTTGTATGTTCCTATTCAAAAGAAAATCTCTTTTCATACTGTATTTCCTACTTGGTCCTCTTATTTGTATTACTTGAGAAAGAGCTATCATTGGTAATTTATAGTACTACTATTGAATCAGAATTAATGTATTAATTATGTGTGTATATATGTGTGTCTGTGTTTCTGGGAATCACAAAATGCTTCTTAAGCATTGAGAATCAAGTTCCCACCTTAAGCATGATTACTTCTGTTATTTAGATCCTGCCTGACAATCAGTTCTGACCTTACTGCAACTTTACTGAAGTCACTTTTTTTTTAAGTCATACCTATGACACTATGTTTACCTTCCATCACATGGGAGTTTCATTAAGGAGAAGCAAAGCAAAACTGTACTCTGTTTTCCAGCAGAATTAGAGAAATACTGTTGTTAAAGAAAAGATAATAAAATTGTTTGGGCATGAAACACTTATTCAAGGTTCTTTTTATTCATTAAAGGGAAATAATAACAATTTTTATTCAAAATAATTCATTTACATTGAAGACAAAAGATGGACGGGCTACTAAGTTAGTTAATTTAATGATTACACAATAAGAGACGAAAGGATTTTACATTAAAACAACATCTATTTTTATGTCATTGATTGTTTCTGTTTGATAGACTTCAAGTAATTGTAGGTATGTCAAAGTTCTCATTTTTTTGCAGATAAGCTTGAGATAAAAAGAAGAGGAAAAATACTAAAAAACAGGAAACGTAACACTAGATGTTACACTAAATGTAACAGCTGGTTAGATATATGCAGCACTAGAGGACCTATAGTTATGCAGTTATACAATATTGTAATGTCAGTCTAGGTTGAAAACTACAGATTGGAAACTTTAGAACCCTTTAGTTTTGCCAAAATTTTTTCAGGCTTTTTGTAAATTGATTCGTTGTGTTTTGTTGGAATTCATGGTAATGCATGCCTATCTACAACACCTAGGTCATTGGAGATCAGTGCTGAGTGGCATTCCTTAGGGATAGGTATTTGGACCAATGCTGTTTAACATCTTTGTCAGTGACATGGACAGGGGGATTGAGTGCACCCTCAGCAACTTTGCTGATGGCACCAAGCTGTGTGGTGGGGTCGAAGGAAGGATGTAGGGAAGGGATGCTGGAGGAAAGGGATGCTGTCCAGAGGGACCTTGAGAGTTTTGAGGGGTTGACCCATGCAAATCTCATGAAGTTTAAGAAGGCCAAGTGCAAGGTCCTGCATGTGGGTTAGGGAAATCCCATGCACAAATACAGGCTGTGCAAAGAAAGGGTAGAGACCAGCCCTGAGAAGAAGGACTTGGAAGTGTTGGATAGTGAGAAACTCAACATAAGCCAGTAATGTGATCTTGCAGCCCAGAAAGCCAACCATATCCTGGTCTGCATCAAAAGAATACAGTGTGACCAGCAGCTTGAGGGAGGTGATTCTTCCTCTCACATGAGACCCCACCTGGAGTATTGTATTCATCTCTGGGGCCACTTTCTTAAGACATGGACCTGTTGGCATGAGTCTAGCTAGAGGAGGTCCATTAGGATGAGCAGGAGAGTAGAGAAAGTCTACTATGAAGGCAGAAGACACTCTAGGAGAACAAGGGGTAATAGGTTTAAAGTGAAAGAGGGTAGATTTAAATTAGATATAAGGAAGAAATACTTTCACTGTGAGTGTGGTGAGGCACTGGAACAGGTTGCACTGGAACAGGAAGCTGTGGATGCCCCACCATCAGAAGTGTTCAAGGCCAAGCTGGATGAGGCTTTGAGCAACCTGGTCTAGTGGCGGGTGTCCCTGCCCATGGCAGAGGGGTTGGAACTAGATGGTCTTTAAGGTCCCTTCTAACCCAAACCTTTGTATATAATTTGTTCTTCTAACATGTAGTCTCTCTCTCTTTTTTTTTTTTGTGTGCGTTTTGTTGTTGTTGTTGTTGTTGTTTTGTTTGTTTGTTTGTTTTTTCTGTAATGTGTAATCTATTTAAAATCCAAATAATTGCCTGATCTACTCGGGTAATTTGCTTGTTGACTGTGAGTTCATAGTCAGTATAGTCATAGAGTATAGAAACAGGAAAACACGAGTAGTTCTGATAGTTAGACAATTACGTTGGACCAAGCTACATACTAATGCCATCAAAAAATATAAACCACCTGGAAAGAATATCTTGGTTGGGTATGTCTAGACATATTTACTACATTCAATGATGAACACCAGCTATTTTATTAAAGATTAGCCAAAAAGTGTGTACTATCAAATTTCACTACTTTCTAAAGGTCTGTGAACAAACTCTCTTTTATCCATATTCCTTTGTCTTCTATTTCCTTTTATCCTCTCTCTTCACTTCCTTTGAATCCCATTTCAATGTCTTTTTCTTTTTATTTTGTTCTTCTCATTTAGATGTTTCTGCCTACATCTCCCTCCCTGCCTTTCATCCCTAAAATAAATTATTTTTTAAAAGTATCTAAAAATAAATTTTAAACCTAAAATTGGCATAATTCATACCAACCATGTCTTCTCTTTCTCTTTTTGAAAAAGATTCTTTTTATCTCTCTGTCTTGTCTCTTCAGATCCTAAACTTTTTGGAATGGGGCCCATCTTTTACACAGTAAGAGATTACACAGTGGTGCATTGATCCCAGCTGGAGTCTTTAAACACTAAAGAAATACAAATAATTACAAAGCATTGCCATATGCCTGATCTCCAGCATCTGGGAGCTCTGTAACGAGAGTGTGATGCTCCTGCTCTCCCACTTGCCACCTCTCCAGTTCTGCAGGCAAGTCTGCAGTAGGGCGTGAGGTTTCTGGACTCTGCTCTTCCTCCTATGCCAGCAATAGCTGCCAGGCAGTTTCCACAAGCTTTGAAATACAGCTGGGGAAGGACTGCAGACCTATTTGCATGTACAGTGGTTCTGCAAGTTTTCGAAGCACAGTTCATCTGTGCATGATTGTTAAATATACCTAAGAAAGTGATTCTTCTTTGTGAGCATTCCCAGTCTACAAGACATTGACAATCACACTATCTGATTTTGCAATGAAATGTGGCACAGACAACCTCAAATTTTTGGCTCTTAGCTTTAGTTTTTGAATCTTTAATTACTGGTAAAGTATATATTACACATAACCTTGACTCCTGCCTTCAAAATGCTAAAGACATGTTTAATCTTTTACTTCTTAGGTTTCAGGAGTCTTAATCTGAAAAGCATTTTAACACATTATTTGAGCTTAATTATTTGTGTGCTATCACTTTAATACCTTCACATGTATGACCTGAAAATAAAGGCCAATTCGTTAAACTACAGACAACAGATCAAAAGAATTGAAACACTTTTTTTTTTTTTTTTTTTTTTTTTTTTTTTTTTTTTTGTCTGAAGAGCTAAACAGTGAGTCTTCTGTAATGGTAGCAGAAGAAATTGTCATATTAGGATCATTCATGGGCTATAACATTTGTCTTTGGATGTGAAAGTACTAGAATAAAAATAAATACTGTGCTTAAAAACAATGCATCTTTCCAAATGCATGTTTACTCTGATGTAGACATTGTGTTTAACGTATGTGTCTAATATATTTGAGGCACATCCCAATACAAGCAAAAAAGGAAAACAAATGCATGAGGAAAAAAATGGTGCAAGGACATTTTAGGTAGAATATTGCTAATAAAACTATTTAAATTATATCTCTAATATTTATGTATTGTAGCAATAAAACCAGATCATTAATTATAAATAGAAGTGTAACCCATGATAATGAACAAACATCTTACTTATTCATGAAGTATAATTTAACCTGATTAATATTATTTAACTGCAGAGCTTTTGAAAGTTATTCTAGGTCTAGACTACAACTACACAACCCTAGAAGTAAAGCCTCAGCTTAGATTTGGTGTTTTCTTTCATGAATTTTTTCTCCAGTCATTTATAAATGCAGTTTATACATTAACAACCCTTTTTTATTGAAGGAAAAGGAGAGAAGGAAAAAGAAAAAAGCAAAATTAAGACCCTGAAATGAATATACAGTTCTATATTTTATTGGATACCAGATGCCACCAGGTTGATTGTTCTTTTCCCAGAAGACCTTCAGATTTCACTAGAGAGCTATTCTTAGCAACAGAGCCCTTGAGGTTTGGATTCAGGTATTAAAAATCAATAGTCTTTTACAGAAATGTTACCCAAGAATCTTCAAAACCTCAGTATCTTACCGGGCAAATAAATGTTGTTCTCTTTCCCAACAGATTTAAACTTCATCCACAAAATCATGTTTCCCTTTTTCCAGTTATCTGTTACTTATTATTCATTCTTTTAAAGAGAGACTGTCTTTATTTTAAATCAGGAGGTTTAAGTTATGTGATATAGTAAGATGTTATATATTAAAATAAAATGCAACTTAGAAAAACAAATATTAAGGAAAATTCAAGAGAGATAATTGGAAGCCTTAGTAACCAAGGTCTTAAGTAATGTTTATTATATAAATCCATTGTACTTGTCAGGAGGCCTGAAAGATTTTTAGTTTTAGCTGTATGTTACTTAAAGTTCAGTTTACCTAAGTTTAGAAATCTGAAAGTGTTGTGCCTAGCTAAAGCTAGTTCTAAGCTCTGTTTAGAGACAGATGTAGGTCTCACCATGGAGTCATTTGCTCCATCCCTTCAGGACTATGTGTCCTTACGACAGGATAAGACAATCTAACAACAAAGAGACACTGAGAGAGGACTGTCTGGGGCACCCTCATCCAGTTTATTTATTTTCTTCATTCAGCTTATGCCATCTTTCCTGTCCATCAAACCTTCCTGAAAGCTGTTGCAACAACCTAATCCAGCAGAAAATGTATCCAGTAATAAAAATAAACTGATATTTTAGTTCTGGTTTTATTTGCAATTATTTTGAAACATCTGAATTACATGGTTATTGAGATTACTGAGCTATATATATCTATATCTCCACATATGCATATGTTTAATAATATTAATAAGAAGTTACTCATCAAACAAAAGCAAAAGAGATGACTCTATGTGTCTTCAAAAAAAACGCCTCAGGTGGTTAACTCAAAGAAACAAATACCTAAAGAGTTCAAACGAGTAAACTAATCTGTGCAGTTTCCTAAAATCATCTTTAAAAATGATATGGATACATGGAAAAACTCTATAGATTGTTATTGGTAAAATAATAAGTTGGTTAGTCATGCACTATTTATTTTAATGTCCCTTTTTTCCGATTTTTAAAATGTTAAAATATGGAATATCTATATCACTCTATACCACTTATGATGGACTCCTGAAGGCAAAACCCAAACTGAGTTCACTATGATCTGCAGAATCGGGATAATTATTACATAGGCTATTATTGTTAATATTATTATTGTCATTGTATTAAATATTTTCATATAATACACCACTAATATTAATTATGTAATATAATGTTCCTATTATATTATATGTTTTTCTATATTTCTATATTTTATTATCTTATAAATATCAAAGTTGAATTAGGTTATTTTTTTGTATGGACTAAACTTGAGAGAACTGCAGAATTACAACTCAAAAGTAGTAAAGTGCAAGGCTGGAGAGAAAGCCTGGATAAAGGAAGATGGGTGGCTGGGACAAATTTCCTTGTGACTGGGAAGCTGAAGTTTATCTACCCAATACAATCACATGAACAGTGTTATTAAAATATTCCCATATTGTCACTTTAATATTTTAAATATTTGGGGTTTGTATTTCCTTCATTAAGACTCTGTTCTTTTACAATTATGCAAAAGTTACATTACTAAATATGAAGAGATTGTTTTTTATATAAATATGGTTATCTTGACATAAATTTGTCTAGAGAAAATAGCAACTTACATTAGATGAAACACGTGGCAGGACAGAAATCCATGCTCTGTTGTAAATAAGGTCCCGTCTTCTATTTTAGCATTAAGTTACAGGCTTAATTACAAACTTTGGGGGTTTATATTTTGTTCCATATGTTGGGGACCCTGCTGATATATTTCATTTTTTATGTTTCTGTAAGATTATGGTGGAAATTTGTTAGATAAAAGTGAGAAAAAATAGAAATTTTGCATGTACCTTGGCTGCTTATGTGTGCATGACAGACATAGAAATATATGGAAAAATGTCAGAAAGATATACTGTTGCTATGGCAAAGTAAATCTTGACTAAGGATAAAATTGAAAACAAAAGATCTGTGAAAGAGATCAAAGTGAAAGATAACCCAAAAAAGTACAGACAAACCAATCTAATATTAGATGTTACCACAAAGAAGACAGTCAATTCCTTTGCATGACAGCGTGAAAATGAGATATAGGCATCATTGTCACAGCCACGGTCCCTTCAAAGGTAATAAAATAAGTTGGGAATGCTCTCTAGTATTTCTGGCATGAGATGTCTAGGAATGAAATGAAGGGATATTCTTCCTCTTTTTGCAGATAAGACGAGTCTGTGTCAATATGTAATTTGGTGGCTTTTGCTAATTTTGTATTGCATTATGCACATGGAGTCACTGTGAATGTAAAGGTGGAGGTAACAGTTAAAAGTAACGAGGGGAACTAATCTACCCTTCACAAACATCTGAGGTGCCTCTGATGTCTGTGCAAAGAAACCACCAAATGAAAGCTTTCCTTGAGCTCATCTTGCCCCACAGCTATAGGACTTTGTAGTAAAACAAAACCCAAGCCCCCCAAAACAACAAAACACTCAGCCAACCAACCAACTAACCAAGAGCACTCCAGAAAGACATGAAGACTAACACTGAGGTACACAAATGCATCATGTCTGTATGTAGGAAGAAGCCCTACCTCCTACACTAACCATCTTTCATGGAGAAGAATCAGAGGAAAATACAAGGAAACTAATGGCTTGAGATAAGAACAATTTAATAATCAAATATGAATGAATAGAATAGTGATACTAATAAAATTAACAATACTAATAATAATAATATGTAATAAAAATGATGGAAAATTAAATTATACAATTTCTTACTACCCATTGGCTGATACACAGCCAGGTCCTGAGTAGGGAGAGTCAGAGCACGAGAGCCATAGTGCGAGAGTGATCACAGCAGAGTCCAAGTGAGCTCAAGAAAGAGATCACACCAGAGTCTGAGCAAACCCCACGAGTGAGAGCACGAACCTAGAAAGCTAACTGACCCACCAACTAACTACTGAACAAACATGACTCCTTGGACCACCCTCAGCTCACTTACTGAGCATGATGTTCTATGGAATAACATACTTCTTCTGTCAGTCAGGGTTAGCTGTCTTAACTGTGCCCCCATAACACCCCCACCCCTCCTGCTGCTTGTAGTGAGAAAGTTGGGAACACAGCTTTAGTATCTCAGAAGTTGAAAAAGCCCCTGAATTAGTTCAAGCACTCCTTAACAATGACTAAACCCACATGTGTTATCTCAGTACCCAGCACAAATCCAAAACATAGTCTCATACCAGCTACTGTTATAGAAATTAACTCTGACCTCACTAAAACCAGGACACCAACACCTAGACTTTCTCCAGCAAGTTCTAGCTGCAAAAACTTGGGCTCTGGAGCTCTCAGGGTAAGCCTTGCTCCTAGATGTCTACCTCATTTCTGGGTCACTGTTTTGTATTCTGCTTTCCTTGATTGACTATGATTCTTGCTTTGATCCATTTAAGGGCTGTGTAGATGACTTCTCTGGGATGTGGCACTGGTACTGTTATAGCCATTCCTCTGTCATTACACTCTCCCTGCAGAAAACTTTGCAGGTTTTAAGCTCCCTCTCCTTTGCTCAAGCAGGAAAGTACACATTCTTAAAATCTAAAGCTCCTAAGCTTTACCCCATCCTTCACATTGTATACCATGTTACACCCATATTTCCTGAAACCCATTTTCAATGAATTATCAGCTTTGTTATGAAGGTCACTCATTAAATATTTGGATAAACTCATAACACAGCACAGGTATTGGACCCATTTCATGGATCTTTCCCCCAAAAGCTTTCTTAACTCTCTCTTTCCAACACTGATATGATGTTTTAGGGTTATAAATGTAGTTTTGAAAATTTAACTGTTTCTGTTTAAAATAGCTGAAGTCCAAATGCCCAGTAGGGCAGAAAAACCTAAAAAGAAGGTATTATGGAAAAGAAACTAGCCCTAAATGAATAGTCTAAAAACCTTGAGACATTTTTCAAAACATACAGCACGTTTCTTAGGTGTTTCATGACCTCTCAGAAATCCCTCTCTTTCTCAACAGGCATACATAAAATATAGGTATAATTTTCAAAATAAAAGGTCAAATTTACTTTATTTTTATAAATAATTCTCTTTACATTGTCTGTCCAAGCAATGGATGTGTGTACATCATCAAACAAACATGGCTCTTAAGATGTATTATCAGAGCACATCCTCAAAATCATAGTGCTTAGAAGATATATTTATCAACTATAAGGTCAACAGGCAATAAAGAATATATTCAGACATTTAATTTTTTTCTGGATGTTTCAGTTATCTGAGGTATTTTGATAGACAGTTGTAGTTGAGAATACTACTAGATGTCCACAAAAGTGCACTAATGTGTTTCTTTTTACATAAGTATTAATTTTTCAATGTATATTTGAGATTATTCTTTTTTTTTTTTTTTTTTCAAGAGTGTTTAGAGACATGTTGAGTCCATGGGATCATATTCATTTTCATATATGACAAATGTGATTTGGAGTTAACAGTATCAAATATTACCTATGTTCCCAGTGCAAACCTTTGTTCAGCTAACTATTCATGAAGTTTCACACTCTACTACATTATTACAAGACATTACTTTTAGTAATAGTGACATCTGTCAAAGTGAATCCACCACAAAATGTATTATTGATGAGGGTTTAGTGAATAATTTGCAACATGGATTTATTCAACAAATTTAGCCTATTGTCTGCAGGTGGAATAGCTTCCAACAAAGAAATAAACAAGCAAACTGGAATATCCTTGAATATATTTAGAAACATTCAGATGATCTATTTTCAGGATTTGTTTTTTATTTTGTTTGGTTTGTACAGTTCTCTACCGCTTGCATGTTCATGGACCATTTGTTATGAGCATCTAACACACTAACTTACTGGTTATTTATCTAAAGTGTCAGCTGTATCATTTTTTTTTTTTTTCCCCTTAGATGAATGCAGAAAGAATTTTCTAGGACTGGTAAAACTTTTGCAACTATTTGTCTGAAACCCTGGCTTTGCAAATATTCACTTGCATCTTTGAAATTTACTTGCAGCCAGTAAAGCCCAATACTTCCAACATTCCTGCGGAAAGATCACCAAAGGGTTGCATGCATTGTCAAAGTAAATTCAATCAAACGTTGGTTGAAAATCTTACACTGTATTTGCCCAAGTGTGTTAAATGAACAACTCATTCAAGTTGTTCCCAAGGCATCCCCTAAGAAAACACAAGACCAGAGAAGTGTTGTTATATTTGAAGATACAAAACTGTATATTCGTGATTTAACACAAAGTTTTATAAATATGTGCTCCAAGGTTACTTTTTTTAGAGCTAAACCATCTCACAGATCTCTGTTGTTATATTTTTAAAATATTATTTATTTAATATCCCTAAGAATAATTTAATAACAAACAAGGAATTATCTGGAATATTCTGAAGCTCTTTTTTTCTAGTGGACATGAAAGAATCTCTAAACTTTTAATATTTGTTTTCTCGTTTACTAATTGTCAGTCCATTCTTCTTAGTGGTCACGTATTGCTCCACTGCACTTCTGCGTGTCGTACTTTTTGGCTCAGGCACCGTGTATAAAATTTTGGCCCCACTAAAACATTTATGAAACACACTGAAACTACAATGACTTACAGTAAGCACCTCATCCTGCATATTCCTTGAGTGACTTTAAGGTGAGCATTACTGTGACAAAATTTGGTACGAATCAGTAGTCTAGCAAACTCCATTGCTTTTCACAAAGTGAGAATTTTAATTTACATAGCATAATTTTAAATCACTAGTACCGTAATCCATTTGACATCTAATGAGAGGAAAGGCAGAAACCTTAGCATACAGTTAAGCTTTTATCAAAACTTCTAGTTCAAGTCATATATGCTGTGCTAATTTTATATTAAAATGGTAGGAAAACTACAGTCCTCCCTTAGTACAAAGCAGTCTTTCTTTTATTGTTCCACTAGTCTAAAATGTGAAATATTCTGAACTAGATATAGACAATACATAAAAATAAATAGAGAAATGGAAATATGGATTGGTTTGGTGTTCCCAGAGTTTAAAACTTGCTTTGTGAAGAAAAATATTTAGTGAAACTGAGATAAGACTGTTCATGGAAGACACGCACCTGTCCAAAGTAGCATGGCTTATTTGTTTAGTTGTATCAAGGTTTTTGAGGAGTTTTTATTCCATTGATAACAATTTAACATTTTCCATTTTTTAACAGAGAAAAAATATTATCAAGATAACCTAGTATAAATTTATTTTATAAAAATGATTTTTTAAAGAAGTGAAAACTTAAAAGTAGTACTTCTTTTTAACTTTTTAGATTCAGTTCACAAAATGCAAATATTCTCCTGTGACAATATGTATCTGCAGCAAGTGCTATAGAAATTGTTAGGGATTCCTTCTTTATTTACTTTCTCCCACAGGTTTAACATTATTCAAATGTTGATTTTTTTGAATGTTAATAAGAAAGAGAGATATGTGACAATGTTGCTATTTTTGCCTTCTTAAGCCTATGATCATAGTTAATATTGAAACAATAAACTCACATTGTTTGTCTAAAGTCTGAAAGATTCAGAGGACATGCTAACAAAAGCTGAATAGTGAAATACCATGACAGGAAATTTCTCAAAAAATTCATCAACTGCAGGAACTTAAAGACTTGGATAAATATTTATAAAGTACAAAGTTGAAAACTTCAGTCACTGGAATTCAGCAGAAGTTTCCTGTCACTGTTTTTCATGATAAGCCTTTATATATTCAGTGTGCTTCTCACACCTGAGACATAAACAATAAAAGATCTTTTCTTCCCTCTACAAAGGGTTTTTTCTCACTACCTTAAAAGAAGAACTAACAGTTAAAATATTTCAGAATATCAATTTTACTTTCATTATCTATCAACTTCTGTAGCTATAAACCTTTGTAATGTACATGTTTCTATTATTACATGGTAAAAATATTTTAATGTCCAAGGTGACATATAGAAAACATCAGAAGGGATTCATGATTTATTTAAAGTGAAAAACATGTTTGCAAACAATCCTGAGAAATGTAGTGATTCTGAATGTAGTATTGTGGATCTACATGTATAAGCCTCAGTGATTTCCAGATTAAACTTAGCCTTCAAGGAAATGTACTTCTTTTATTCTAAAAAAAATCTGTCTGGGAATTGAATCCAGGCTGTGGCCATCCCTTTCAATATTTATCAATGTAAGTATTCTATCATAACATTGTATCTTAAAGAAACTGGGTTACTGGACTTTCTGTGTGTTTCTGTGACCATCAAGTTCTGATTTCTAGGAAAAATATTCTGTATATGATAAAAAAAAAAAAGGTATAGGAAACCAGATAACTCTATTTTTGTTGTATTTATTTTATGGGAGTAAAGCTGATAAAAGAAGAAAGAATTCTCCTTCCCATCTGAGTTGCTACAAGAAACAAGTGTGATTAACAGCTGATTAATATTCAAGCACCACTTTCCTCAATCTCAACATCCATACTGAATATCCCAACATGCAGGAAGTTGTACATAAATGCCAGGATGCCTATGTCGATGAACAAGGAGTTCTTAGCCAAACAAAGATACAAACAATACCTGCAGAAGGTGGGCCAGCTAACAGAAGGAACAGGTAACTTCGGAAGAATGCAGAGAAATTTTCTGAGCACCTAGGGAAAAGATAAAACTCAACTTGAATTGTGTTTGGCAAGGGATGTGAAAAGCAAGAAGAGGAGCTTTTATAACTACAAAGGTGACGAGGAGGACTAGAGAAAATATGACCTGTTGCTGAATGGAGTAGGAGCCCTGAAGACACAGGACATGGAAAAAGATGAGGTCATGAATGCCACCTTTGCCTCATACTTTACTAGGAAGACCTGCCTTCAGGAGTTACAGATCACAGAGACCAGGGAGGAAATAATTAGAAGTAGTCTGTACGGCTTCACCAAGGGGAAGTCATGGTTCTGCAGCCTCATAACCTTCTACAATGAAATGACTGGCTTAGTAGATGAGGGAAGACCAGTGGATATTGTTTACTTGGACTTCAGTAGTGCTTTCAATACTGTCTCCCTTAAGATCCTCAGAGAAGTTGATGAGGTCTAGAGAAGGGTCACATAGTTAAGGAACAGAGCATCTCCTGTATGAGAAAAGGCTAAGAAAGTTGAGACTCTATAGAAGAGAAAGCTCAGGGTGGGAATCTCATCAGTGTGTACAAAAATATGAGAGAAGGGTATAAAGATGACAGAGTCAGGCTCTTTTTATTGGTGTCCAGTGATGGGACAAGAGAATGGACACAAACGGAAACACGGGAGGTTCCCTCTGAACAGCAGGAAACACTTTTTCACTGTAAAGGTGACTGAACACTGGCATAGGTTTCCCCAACTGTTTGTAGAGTCTCCCTCCCTGGAGATATTCAAAAGCTGTCTGCATGTGGTTCTGGGAAAGCAGCTCCAGGTGGCCCTGTGTGAGGCACCAGGGTAGGATCAGATGACCTCCAGAAATCCTTTCCAGCCTCAAGCATTCTGTGATTCTGACACCTTAGAGTGTCCGGACACTTTGTAAAACACACCCATAGTGCATATCTGTTCATAACATTTCCTTTCACAACATATTGCTATTAAAGCATATTCATGGTCTATAAAGTACCAATTAAGTCCCTGATGCTACTGAAAGACGGTCCGTGCCTTGATAACTTACAATCTGTAAGAAAATAATAAAATACAAAGACAAGAATGCCTTAAAGATATCCAATGGTCCTGAAAGAATGAGTGAAAAATTGCTCAAATATTTCTGTTCATTCTGACTTAGTTTTTTTGAATTTTATAGAAGAAAAATCTCTTTTATAACATTTCAGCATGATGTAAAATACTAGCTGTTAGTTCTTCATCTGTAATAAAAATCTGCATAGTACAGAAAAGAAGTGAAGAGAAAGACCTTTCAGAAATCTTGATGATCCCTTGATAATATTAGGGCTATTACAGCCTCTGGCGAAGTTTAGCACAGCCTCAACGATGCTCTAAAATCTGCTGGTTTGTAAATGCCTCCAGAGGCCATTATGCTAAAGTGCAGAACAGTCAAGCCATGCCCTTGGCACTTGACATGCAGGAAGGAAGATGAGAAGGGAAGGATGAAACCAAAGATCAAACAGATAACACAAGTATCAAATAAGAAACTTAATCTGCATCAGAAGAGGAAGTACTGAAGGAAACTTAGTTCAAGAGAACTAGTGGAAGAAAGGAGGTAATTAAGGAAGAACACAATATCCCTAAGTTTGAATGTATCATCAAATCTTGGTAACATTTTGTTGTTGCTTTTTTTCTTTTTTTTTTTTTTTAATTTAGTTTCTGCATAAGATGAGGGAAGAGGTCACTCAGCTGCTAAAAATATTCAATTTCATATTAAAATCAGCTAATATCCTAAATGAGTGAAGTAAGTGTTGTAAGTCCATTTAAAAATGCTGTTAATGATGATCCAGGCAGCTACAGGTCATTAAACCCTACTTATACACCTGGTGAAATTGTGTGAAATTATCTTTGTTAAAAGTCATATTATAAGAAAATGTGGAAAGTCATTATACAGATATCTCCTCTCCTTCACAAGAGGAAAATCATGCTTCAATAATCTGTTACCGTTCTTTGAATGCTCGTAAACTGCTTTTCTAGGATTGACCCTGTTTAATAATCTTACCCTGATGCTTAGAATTTGCACAGTCTGACAATCATCCTTTCATAAAGAGAAAAATAAAATCAAGTGAATCAAGTAAAACTTTTTTACTTTTAATCAAGTAAAAACAAAATTAAGAGACCTGGAGGAAAATGAAGGACAAGGAGGGCAAGTGGAAATACTGTTTTATCAAGTATCTCTGCAGTTAGACCTTTCACACAGGATATGGCAAACTAAGGCTGCAGGAGGGATTAGCATATGCAATTTGCAAGTCCTGTGAAAATACCCTAACTACTAAAGCAAGGAAAGATTTTCTGTTAATCTATGTCTCAGCAAATAGTTTTGTCTGTTATACAAAGCAGAACTTTCACAGGAAGTTTTGAAGGAGGCTTACTTCAGAAAAACTAATTCCTCTTGGAAGAAGGTTTCTTTGGCTTAAATTTTGGGCAGAATGATATGAAACTGAGTCATTTGGGAATTAATAAATATAGACATTAAAGATATAGATGTCTGAAGTTGAAGTAATGCAGGTATCCCACAACACACTGGATAAAAGTGGTTATTGTCAGCCTTTATTAAAATTCAGCAATCTTCTCACCCCTCTAAACTTCAGAATATCCATCCAAAATTACATATTGATTCTTTTAGGAAGATAAAAACGTTACATTTGTCTTAAAGTATATTTGCCAGGTCAACTTGTGAGACTGTGATACAGCTCCATGTGATTACTGCTAGAAAAATATGAAGTTTTTCTCCTGCTAAAATAAATGTAATGGAAGTTTAGATGTTATTTTAAAATTTCTGCTGTTGCCCACTTACAATTTTCTATCCTTTCACGTCAGTATTATTATACATTTAATTTAAAATGAAACTATTTCTATTAAATTATTTTTGTAATGATAATTTTCTATTCTTTTGACATCGGTTTGTCATCTGCTCCCTGTACTCAGAAGCCACAGATTTGATGGTACTCTGTAATTTGTCTCTAGACAGAGCTGCTATTTTCATAAAAGAAGGTGGTACCTGTCTTAATCTACCACATTAAACTATACACACTTTATATGTATTAGTTAACAGTTATTACTTTTATTTTTTAAAATTTTTTATCAGTTTGCTAAAGTTACTGGAAAAAAAAATCACTTTCTTAGGCAGAGAGCAGGAGGCAGAATTAACATTAACCATTGCTAACATCACATGAAGTGCTAAACTTCTCCACAATAATAAAGATTAAAAACTAGAAAAATATATGTTCTAGGGAAAGAGCCATCTTCAATGTGTTTTTTAGTCTATTTCTTCTAATCTATATTCACCTGTTAGTTATATTGGCTACTACATTAGACTGTAATTCTCATTGACCAGAAAAATCACTTTTGAAAAATTTAAATAATGTTTATTACATTATCACACTTCTATTATTATTGCCACTTAACTCAAAACTACACTGCTAACCAATAACTGTTCTGTCAAATAGCTCAAACATTCTGCTTAACAAAAATAACATACCTTTAGCTTTCTTTTTAATCAGCAAAAACTGAAATCAGCACTCATCCTCAAAGATTAATTACCACCAAATACACCATTTTTCTACCTGATTTTACACATTAACTAATGGTTCTGGTACCTAAAGATTAACTTTTGTTCAAGGGATAGTAACCACCCTTCATTTTGATCCTTTCCTTTTGTCCAACCGGTTCACCTTATCTAATGCAAATATTGATCTAGCTCTATCATTCAGTAACAAATTTAAAGTTTTGAGGCAAAATCTTCTCTACTTTTGACTGGGTCATTTATTTTTTGAAAAAGTATCTACAAAAGATATAGCACACACAGTACCTGAAAGGAAAGGAAAGAACTGAAAACTTTTAATGGGAATCCAAACCTTCTATTGAGAGGTTGGACAGGTCATCTCCCTTAACAAGACAGATAGGAAGTATTCATTTCTTTTAAACTGACATTGCAAGGACAAAATGTGAAATAGTTTATTAAAAGAAAGGACTTGAACTCCCACAAAGGGAGTCATTAAAAACAAGACTGTGATACAATGATAGTGGTTAAATACAGTGCAATTGGCATTATAATTCATAGTGGAAGTCCACTGACTACACTCAGATACATGATGTCATTTCCTATAATTAAATTCCAAGAGTCTTCTAGTAAATATTATGCTTATAGCCCCTTGCCCTATTGTGCCTGACTGCTTTAATGGTAGTTAGAAGAAACACCTTCAAAAATCTGAAAGAGACTTTGTATCTTATAACTTAAATAACAAACATTTTTAATCCAGCTAAAGGTTTAAAAAAATTTATTCAAAGTTTCTATAATGGTTGACAGCCTTACAATCTGTGAGATATTTCTTAATCTATTTCACATTATTTTAGTGGAATTCCTTTAGAAGAGAATCAGGGAAGACCTAGAAATAGTGTTCATTTGTTCCAAAGGTTCTCAACCATTCCCAGTCGCAGCTTTTCCACCATTCCTGTGTAAATATTCAAAGATTCTGATGCAAATATTAAGGTAACTGAGCTTTAGTTTAGGAAATAGTGCAGTTCTATACCCTGGCTTCATCAGATTCAAGTATCTCTTGGTTTTACAGGTGTGTTATCAAAGGCAGTGGCTAGATTAAGGACAACCTATTAATAGTCTAAGGACAACCTATTAATAGTCCTTCCAGACAATAATCAGATGACTTTACATTTCCTATTCTCTAAAATTTCACTGAAGCGATCTATTTTTCTGTTCCTTCAAGAGTCTGTCTTGAAACCTGTGTGGCATTGTTATCTAACAGAACTCTCTTTAGGAAAGAAGTGCATTTGGACACTTCAATACATTCCTGCTGGAGACACTCAGATGTCACTCAGAAATCACAAATACTGAGAAACATATGTGAACTCATAGACCACATAGTTACTCAATTATTTTATTGCTATTTGCTATGACATGCACATGGGTTTCTATCTAACTTCTGAGAAAAATACTTCTTCAGCCACCATGAGGGGACAATGGAGTGAATACATGAAGCAGAAGGCACAGACTGGAATGCGTAACAGGAGTTCAGATAGACAGAAAACTCTTCAAGGAGAAAAGTCCAGATATTTTCTTTAAAACTCACCCAAATGCTGCTGGACTACTTCAAAATCCAAATTTAAACTAAAAAATTAATAAGTTAATGACCAACATGATGACTGCAAACTCTAAAATCATCATCTTCCATAAAACTGACCCCTTTTTTTAGTATTTATCTGGTTTTTCCTATCAATGAAGATAAGATTTTACTAGTGAATTGTCTGGGGGACTACACTAAAACACTGCAGACATCAGAGTAAATGAAATTTATATTTAGCTCATAGTTTTCTTTCCTTCCTTCATAGCAGCTAATATCATGGAAATTCTTCAGATCAACGGCTCAGGCAGGCTGTAGAGATTTCTAGGTTGAGAAAACTTGTAATCATGTCAAAGTGAACTTCAAAGGATCTTAAATAAAAAACTTGCAGAATAGGTCAAAAGCCATAGTAAAACATTTCTATACATTCATATTGCAGATGTACAAGATAGCTGTTTAACTTATTTTTGGTGGTCAGTGCACTAAAAACAAACCATGTGCCTACTATTACATGGCAACTCTGGTGTTCCCATCTACTAAAGAGTGTAGTAAAACTAAAATAAGACAGAAAGGCAGTGGAATGATCAAAGCTAGAATTACATCTGTAGAAGGGGATATTAGATTTGGATTCTTTAGGTTAGAGAAAAAGTACCTGAAGGGATATGTTCCTGATGTATAAAATTATAAAAGTCTTGAATAAGGAGGCTAGGGAGCAATTATGCACTATTTTTGTAAAACAAGAACAAGGGGCACTAAATGAAATTATCATCCAGAAAATTTTCTACAAACAAAGGGAAGTGCTTTTTCAAACAGTGCATAATTAAATTGTAGAACTCATTGCCACAGGATGTTGTGGAGGCCAAAGATATAAATGGATTCAAAAGGTGATTAGAAATATGAAAGGAAGTCCTTCAGAGACCAAAAAAAAAAAAAAAAAAAAAAAAGACGTGATACTCTCTATGACTCAGAAAATACTTCCACACTGCAGTGCTGGAAGATATGATTCTGTATTTGTCCTGTTCTATACTTGTTTTTCCCCAGGCATCTCTTACTGGCATCCGTCAAGGAGTGGTGGAGTGGTTTAATCCCAGCCAGCAATCAAGAACCACACAGGCCTTCACTCACCTCTCCCCTCCTCAGTGGTGGAGGACAATCAGAGGAAAAGACAAGGAAACGTATGAGTTGAAATAAGAATAATTTATTAATTGAATATTAATGAATAAAATAACAATACGAACACTACTAATATTATCACTAATAGTATGTTATGAAAATAATGCTAACACTGCTATTAATAACATATAATAAGAATAATGGGAAAAACCCCAAATGATACAACTGCTTATCACACACCAACCAATGCTCAGTCTGGTCCCAGGTATTCAGAGTCAGAGCCAGAGAGCCCAAGAATTAGAGGCTGAGAGAGATAGCACCAGAACTAGAGCAAACCCCAACAAGTACAAGAGCATGAATGAGAAAGACAACCAACCAGAAATGACCCACAGCCCACTCCCAACTTATATAGTGACCATGATGTTTTGTGAAATAAAATACCCTTTAGGTCAGTTTGGGTCAGTTGTCCTGACTGTGTCCCCTCCCAGCTTCTTATAGCAAAGAAATTGGGAATACAGTCACAGTATCAGAAACCGAAGACGTCCTTGGCTTGGTATAAACACTCCTCAGCAACAACAAAAATCGTGTTATCAATGTTTTTCTCAGCCCAAATGCAAAACACAGCCTCATACCAGCTACTCTGAAGAAAACTAAGTCTGTCCCAACTAAAACCAGCACAGAGGGGAAAGAAGTAATCACTTCTTCCTGAATGGGTAGGTTTTTCTGGACATGCTTACCTGGAAACACTTGGGTGAAGGAAAACAATAGTGCAAGGTCATCACTGGTGTAGAAGCTGTCTTCTTACCCCTCTGTCTTCTTACCAGGCCTCTGTTATTCACAAGAATTTGGCATAGTGTTGGTCTCATATAGTAAGGCTGTTCTGCTACAGCTACTGCAGAACAAGCTTGGCAGATATTACCTGCCCAGAGGTTTTGGCCACATTTTCTTACCAATACTGGCTGCACTCAGGGCAATTGCAGTCATAATGTTAATATGACTGAACAGTACAAATCTTATTTATTATGACTGATCAGCAGCCTCTGAGGATAACCAGATGTTTATCTATACAGAATAGTTCACACAGAACTTCTTTGAAAGGTTTTTTAACATCGCTAAAGAAGTGCAAGAGTTAACCTAATATTTAACCACAAGTCAGTTCTTTGAAGCACTCTTATTTGAAGTCATTGTAATGCACTGGAGTCTTTTAGACTCCCCCAGCAGGCTTTGAGTTAAACCAGAGCACTTATGAATATTATCAAAACTTAAATAGTCACTTCATAATCAGTTAGAGCTGCTTTTGTCATCTGAAAAAAAGTCTTCAGAGATTAGATCTCAGTACCAGCACACCTCCTCTCTGAAATTATTTGTGTTTTAAGATGCACCATAAAATCCAGAATAAAGGCTATTTAAAGATTGTTTTTTATCTAAATTAGACAGAACAAAACTATGTTTGTTTCTAAGAAACCCATTTTGCCCTTTACATTACCCAAGTATTTGACTTAAACAAGCTGACATATCAACAAAGCCTAAAACTCTTTCAATAATTTTTTACGAGGGATTTGGGAAAATTTATCCTGAATTGTAGTCCTCACAGGCTTGAGTAGACATATGTGGAGATCTCTTACTTGAGTGTTTTCTCCTTTTTAGACCTTTGTTACTCCAAGTATCCCTTAGAACTCCTGACTCTCTCTATAGAAATAATTTCATAACTGTCCTTTCAAGGTGTGGCACTGGGGCAAGGCCATCACAGATTACTGGCTGAATACAACGCTACCACTTTTGCAGGTGACTATTGGTTGACACAACATTCACTGAAAGAGTTATCAAGCGTTGGAACAGGTTGCCTGGGACGTGGTTGAGTCACCATCCCTTGAGGTATTTAGAAGACATATAATGTGGTGCTTAGGACATGGTTTAGTGTTGGACTTTGCAGGGTTATGTTAACTGTAGGACTTGATGATCTTATAGGTCTTTTCCAACATAAACCGTTTGATGATTCTATGATTCTAAAATTCTGATTTCAAAGCAGATGACTTCTGTATCAAAGAATTCCCAGCAATCTCATCTTCAAAAATATTTATTTGTTGGCCTCTGTCTTTGATGCTGGGCTCTTAAACCAGCAAAGGAGATTTTGTAAGAAATACCAGAGGAGAATTATCATAATTTATCTTTTATGAACATAAACTAAAACCCACAGATGAGAGGTTAGATACTGGCTAATTTAACCTGATGAAATGCAAGGGAGAATACCGTACAGCTATAGCTGCTGGGAAGTGTTTAAAATGGGGTTGTCCAGTTTCAGATTGTAAGGTTAAGCTGTTATGAAAGATACCAGTTAAAGGAAAGGATCTGAAATTATTCAGAATTATGATTATTCCTGCTGCTTGAGTTTGTGTGAACTGCATTACTAAGTATCATTACATAAATTTAGCAAGAGAAAACAAAACCATGAATTAGATTGCTCTTGAATGCAGATCATGTTCATCTCTCCTCAGCTGATAGGTTTGTACAGATTCATTTAACATTTGCTCTCTTCATCATAAGACATTTTTATCTGTGTTAAAATAAGGATCTGTTTGAAATACATTGAGCAGCTTCATGGGTATGAGCAGGACTTTGACAGTCAACTTTTGTAATCTGTACCTTACTATTATTTCTCCACTCTATTCCTGAGGAAGCTTCAGGACAAGTAAGCTATACAGAATAACCTTACAGAAGATCCTAAGAAATAAGAGGACTGGAAAAGTGCAAATATATACCTGCTTTGTCTAAATATTATTCTTCTCTGAGCTAGGGTGGTGAATCAGTGAACTTCTTGAAAATAGCCAAACAACAGATAAGGTTTTTAAAAAATAAGGTCTAAAGTGTATCTGTACTTCTATGCATAAAAATGTATGTCTGTGAGTGAATAGTGTAGTTTGATGGAATAGATGTGTATAAATACACTCAAAGAAATGCAGATTCTCACAAATACATTTATGAGATTCCGTGCAATCAAAAACATACATAAATTTCTTCAAAAACCTAAGTCTCATAAAGTTTCATAAGGATGATTGAACTGGACAAGATCCTATCTGTAGTCCTAATTTCCACATGCAAATATCTGCATGGTCTTTTTGCCAAAGGCATATCTACTTGTTTACTGCTAATCAAAATGGCCTGAATTCTGCCCGATTCTTCTATAGCAACACAAAATAAACAGTATCAGATTTTAAACATCAGCTTGGAAGACATTTTGCAATTGTCCATGTTGTCAAAATACTACCAAATTTTCTGGTGCAGTTTTGGTTATAACAACTGGGACAACTGTCCTAGTACTTTCTGGGCTTTTTCTTTGCATCAGGAAACATTCTTGGCATTCAGTTTGGATGAGGACATCACATTTTGAAGCACAAGACAGCTAAGTTCTTCCAAAATATTTCACCTTGTGAGAGACTGAAAGGGTTAATGGGGGTTGATGTCTCAAACTTTGTGGCGGGAAACAGTTACAGTCTGCCTAACTGTAAGAAACCACAAATGAAAAGCTGGTTATCACGGAATGTTGAGTGTGTGTAGGAGGATGCGCAGTTCCATGTTCTGCCAGAAGTCATACAGAGTTCATCTGAGGAAGGGAATCAGGACCAACCTAAAGACTCCTCATGACCACTCACCCCAAATGGCACCTGCACAGAAGACCAAGAATATTCAGGAACTAGAATAATATAAGTCTTCAAGGGGTCATGACCAGTACAGTTGAAAGACAGGAACTGGACTAGAAAGGACACAAGCCCAAGAAACCAGGTCCAAGCCCACCACAGGAGGATTGCTCTGACTGTCATCATCAGATGACCACCAAGGGTGGTGATATCTCTAGCTTTCCTTTCCCTCTTTCCTCTGTTTCCTTTTCTTTCTATAAATGCTTCAGTAAGAGGTCACACCCCATATCATTATGCTTTCCAAGTTCAAGTTTCTTCTACCATAAATAAAGCACTTAAGCCTATTGTTTGGAGTAATTTTACCTTAATTTAGCCCAAGGGAATTATGAAACCTCTACGGCCCCCTGGATTATCCAGTTTGAGTTGTAACACACCTCAAACCCAAAAGGAAAGCTTTGATCCATCCTATATGGGAATACAGACAACACGTGTTTCCATTGTATGCATCTGCAATTAATTAATAATATGTCACTTGATTATTTTTCATTTCATAAAACAATCTATTGAATAAAAATTATGCAATATAAAAGGCAAAGTCTAAGAGTTAAAAAATTAATGTAGAGAGTAGATATATTAATTTGCAATGGTCACTGCAACAGTGAGAGTTCAGCACAACCGTGTCAGACACCATGCCTAGACCATGTATCAGAGCAATGACTAACTTAACTAGTATGGGTGGAGGTCCATGACGTTACAATGTATTTTACAGAAAGACATTGTGGAGAAAGGGGAGACATTTCCTATGAAGGAAGGATTTCCTGTGTCTGAAGAAATCTGCTACTGTGTTTTGTAGTAGCCAAAAGTACATTTTAAGATTACTTCAAAAACCCCTCTCACTGTGTCAAACAGCTTTACTGCTGGATATGGTGTCTGATTTTCCACAGCTATCAGAAATCCTTCTATATCACTCTTCTTTCTGACCTTAAACCCTTGGCGATTTCTGGTTGCCAGAATAAGTTAATAGGCAGTTAAACTGACAACCTTCCAAAGTCTTCTGGTAATGACATCAATGTCCTGGTGTAAATTAGACAGGGGTCATATTTTTTTTTTTTCCCCCAAGCTGTATTCAGAGCTGTTCTGAATCAATCAAAATTAAATCTTTCAATTATATCATTGTGTACAGTGACTTATCGAGGAAATTAAGTCAAGTTTTGGGTTTTGGTTTATTTTTTTTTTTTTTTCTGTTGGGTAAATGGTGGTGGGAGACATGGTCTAGGGAAGGAAAATTATGGGAGAGACACAGGATGTTCAAAATATTTTTACTGAAAAATTCTGATATTTCACAGGAAATTCTGAAGGTAGCTTCCAGTCTTTTCATATATAGCTTTGGGGTTGGGTTTTTCTGTGTTTGTTTGTTTTGTTTTGTTTTCTAACATTTATAGCAAATCTATTTGCAATACCTTTACTGCTGAGGTGTATCAAAAGCATTACTGAATCTATGATACTTTTGCACTCATAGAGTAGCTTCATATTCCCCTATAGTACTTAAATTTATATTGCTCATGATCTTGGGTTTTAAAATATATATTATGAAGAGAAAGAAGAGTTAAGATACAGCATTCTTTGTCAGTATGATTAGGCACCTTCTGGTTGGCTTTGTCCTGCTTTTCTTCCTTTTCTGAGTTACGCCAATAAAAACCCACCTATCATTTTGGATG
This sequence comes from Rhynochetos jubatus, assembly GCA_027574665.1. Taxonomy (NCBI): domain Eukaryota; kingdom Metazoa; phylum Chordata; class Aves; order Eurypygiformes; family Rhynochetidae; genus Rhynochetos; species Rhynochetos jubatus. The sequence continues at coordinate 61,400,796 of CM050648.1, forward strand.
TACACAGTGAGCACACAGAGAATTAAAATCTAAACCAAGTAAAAAGAAAGTAATAAGGAATAAAACTGAAACATGATAATAAAAAAATAAACAAAATTGTGTCTAACTAATGTGGCTAAAGAAGTACCAGTCCTTTAAAGCATCAAGCATTAGACATAAATTTGGGAGATTAACTTTTTGTCTTCTTGTTCCCTGTAAGGAAGCAAGGCTTTCAACATTCCCTTCCCACTGATTCCACCACTGGATATGAAGAGAAGAAAGTGATACCTTATTCTTTTAGGTATTTGGAGAATCATGTAACATACTTACACAGTTTGGCCTTGGGTCCTGCAGGTCTTTTGTTACAGCATCATCTAGAGCTCCTCTGAAGTAGTGATTATACTCACTATTAAACAATCTACAAACCTGGCTGGATTGAACCATTTATTTCACCAGCTTCCATGACCTGAGAGAGAAACAAGCAATCAGTTAATGAGCAGACTATTCACATTGCAGTTCATGTGATTGGGCATATTCCTAGTATATTTCATTTACAGTTGAGAACACACAGAGAAAGAACATTTTGAGAACAAATTACGTTTTATGTGTAGATATTTCCTTTGGAGATTATGTATACTACACCTTACAGTTTGCATCTGATGGTTTGAGAAAGAGAAACAGCAAGCAGTTGAAATGACATTACTCTGACCAACAATGGTATTCTAAGATTTTGAATATTCCATGCAGTAGAAATAGGAGTGATGTCTGATTAGTGTCTAAAAGTCCTCTTGTGACCAGTGTCCATGCCTCTCAGTCTTCTAATACTGGAAAGGTAATTGTTTAAGCTTTCTGAATGTCATCAATATAGCACCCAAAAACTGAGCAGAAAATTCCTAATCTCTAAGAACTTCTCCACACAGACAGAGCAGAAATTGTCTTCCCTGATCCCTGCCTCTTGTAACTCCCTCAACATTTTCAAGTGCATAGTCATCTTCCTTTCACAGTCTTCTGAAGACCTGTCCTTTCATAAGCAGAGAAACCCCTTCTCTTAGACATTTCATTTAAATGGTTACAAACTCCTAACTGGAATGTCTCAAAGTTAATGGCTTGGTCACCTGTAGACACTGCATGTGTAAAGCTTATACTCTACCTTTTTACTAGATAAAACCCCTCTATAAATATGAAAGCAGAATTAGTGAGAACAACTTGATGACTTTCTTCACTGTAATAGTAATAAGAAGACTTTTTTGACTAGGACAATTTAATATGTCCACTTGGAAAACTTGTATATACAGGTTCTTTATCCTTCAGTACCAAAACAATCTAAGCCTGAAGTGAATGTGACTATAGGCAAGTTCCAGTTATAAAAGCTGTGAATGATAACTGCTTTTCACCAGCAGTGTGAAGTTACAGTTATAAAGCAGTGATGAACACAGATATACTTCTAGTAGTCAGTAGGAGGTTTGGAAGTAGACCACATGAAACTTGCACTTACAGTAAAATATACCCTCATTGCAGATAGATTTTTTTATCTCTGAACTTGGCTAGGTATATTGACACCAACACAAAATTTTCTTCAGCCAGGACCAAACCCGTGTTACGTTATAGTAAAAAAATATATTCAACCTCTGGGGAACATCAGCAAGCTCACAATCTCTGGTTAATCTTTCCTTGTGTTTTCATGGTTGTCATAAATTTTGAGACTTGTAAAACTGTCCTCATAAAGCCATGGAGTAATGCAAATTTGCATTCAGAAAAGACTGAAGGTAAGGCTCCCCAAAAAAGTGTTCAGTACATCCATGTTTCATGAATTCCAGAACAATTAGACTTTATTTTATTATTTCTTTTCTTACATATACTTGTTAGCTGCTTGGATGTTTTGCCCCTATTCTTGGTGGTTTTTTTTTTTTTTTTTTTTTTGTGTGTGTGTTTTTGTTTTGTTGTTGTTGTTGTTTGTTTGTTTTTGTTTGGTTTGGGTTTTTTTTGGTAAATATATGTTTTTATAATACTTCTGTTATATAGATATTTGAAAAAGGTTCATGTGATCATATTTAAAAGGAATAGAATAATTACAATGTTTTTGTTATTTCCATAAATAGCAAAATATCGGCAACCAATTTAAATGAGTTATGCAGAAAACAGGGTATTTCAGGTTGTGTTGAATCAGTAGCCTCCCCGAAAGGCAGACAGCAGAACACTGTGACAAATCCTTCTCTTTCCCAATTTAGAATCATTATTACAGGTATCACTAAAATTTAATCTTTATGTTCCCAACATCTACTTCTCATTTTTCTCCTTCATTTGAGGAAACAAAAAGTTTAGTTCAACATATAAGAAATCAGCATGTCTAGATACAGCACTATTATAATTTTTGTGGCATAAAACTCTCTTAATCTGCAAACAAAACTATGTAAAGCTGGTGGACAAATGATTGGGAGAGAAAATGAAATCATAATAGATGCATAAGAGACAGTCAGGAACAATATAATTTGCACTAGATACAAATAGATACTGAGAGAGGATAGAGGGTGACTGATACTAGCATGGATTGGTATTCTGATTCAGCTGAAGTGCCTGTCATGGGGGTTGGAGTAGCCGTAGTGCCTGTCACAGTGTTTTCCTTGTATTCTCCTGGAGGGTGTTGCATAACACTGAACAGTGTTTGGTAGGTCCTAGCCAGGGCCCAGCACAGTATGTAAATCATGTCTTGTTGGAATAATAAAACAGCATTTTTCTTTCAAGTGTTCTATCTCTTTATCAAGATCCTGTAGTTGCTTGGCAGTGAAGTTCCAGATCATTGGAGTTTAAGTTCTCTAAGTACTTGCCCATACTCTTCCACATGCTGTGCCACCCATGACCTTGAGGCAGATGTCTGGGTCATTAAACCTGGACAACAGTCGAAACACATTCATGAGACGTAGCAATAGGAGTATGCTGATTTGAACATCCCAAGGATATTTACAGTTCTTCAGAGCTGGTGTAACTAGCCTGAAGGAGAAAGGGAAAGTCAAAGAGTGGGGAAAGCATCCTCCCTGTCTTCCCCATAGATTGATTCTCCAAGGAGAAAAGATGAAGAGTGTGATTATTAATAATTTCTGAGAGACAGCACTCGAGTTGGAGTTGACAGCAATACTGACTGCAAATACCAGGTTCGTGTCTTGACCAGTAATATTATTGTATCATAAGCCAACGTTGCACAGTACAGCAAAATGATAATCCTGATCCATCTCCCAGACGTGATAAACAGCACAGTAAGTAAGGATTGTAAGGTTGTGTACATAACACAACCCTGAGGACAGATAAAACAACACTGAACTCTGATCAGAACTGCTGTTATCACACTTCGAGCCACATGTTGGGCACCAAAAAGGACTTTTGTGGTTTAGCCCCAGTCAGCAACCAAGCACCACACAGCTGCTTGCTCACCTTCCTACCCTCACACAGTGGAATGGGAGAAAGAACTGGAGGAAAAGAATAAGAGAGCTTGTGGGTTGGGATAACAGCAGTTTAATTAATTGAAAATAAATGAAAGAAAAAAATTATATTAACTCTATTAATAATACTGATACTGCTACTATGCAGCAATAATAATAATATGATATAATGAAAAAGGGAAAAAGGAAAAAAACAATGGGAAAATAGAATAAGTTATACAACCACTTACCCACTGCCGACAGACGCCCAGCCAGTCCACAAGCACCAATTGCCCCTCCTGGCCAACTCCCTCAACTTATATACCAAGCATGGAATTTGATGTCATGAAATGTCCCATTGGTCAGTTTGGTCATCTTCCTAAGAAGGAATTAGAAATGGGACACAACTGTCATCATGAGTGTATATCATTAACCAAAAGAAGGAGCTTCCAGTGGGAAAGATCAATGTGTGTCTGTTTATACATTTAGATAAAGATGTATGTGTTATTTAAAAATTCAAGATTACATTTCAGAGTACTCGTTGATTGGCTTTAATAAGTAGAACTTGTGGAGAGACTCTGGAGAAAGGAAATAGAATATCAGTGCTCTGTGCATTGTTCACTTGACGAATCACTTTACACAGCTTAGCTCTTTCTCCAGCATCTTGTTTTGCTTCTTGAAGAAAAACATTAAACTTTCTCGCCAGGACGCTACATGATTTTTATTTTTTTTAATGAGGGTTTGAACTATTATCCACAAAATTAATGTGGTTATTCTGTAAACTTTTTCTTCTTCAAGTGTCCACTCTACCCTTTGCCCAAAACCATCACGTGACACAGACATTTCAAACAAATGACAGTTAAATGACCAAAAAGAAAAAAAAAAAGGAGTAGGATGGTGGGCAGACTTTCTTTAACTGTAGTTGTTAAAAGGCCACTTTGTTTCCTTTTTTATCAAATTTAACAAATATTTCCAGCAATAATTTTTTTATGGGTGCTTTTATGATGTCTCAAGCAAGCTGTCCAGTAAATAAATTGAGGACTCACTAACTGCTTCAGTGTTTTGTCTGTCAGCATATGTTCTATCAGGCAAACAAGACAGATGATCTACTGTGTACCACCATCCTTGCAATTTCTATATTAGTGCCCCCTTTCACAGGTCACAAGCTCTTCATAGTATTTCATAAAGACAGGGTTAAGTATGCATTTGCCTCCATACATCATCCATCTGCTCTAAAAAATTATTGATGAATATGTCAAGCTATTTAAAGAAGTACTAAAGGAAGATTCACCTGTTCAGGACCGTGCTCTACTAAAGAATGGATATTCTTTTAGGAGGAAAGAAAGGATAGAATACGAAGAAGGAAGGACTTCATCTCAAACCATGTTAGGTCAGCCATCCTCTTCTATCTAAAACACCATCATTTACCTTTTTAAGTTCTTCAAGCAACCTACACTGTCCTTATGCAGGTGAATCATTCAGTGATATAGCTACATACAGGCTATGTTTTTTCACAGCTGTGCATCCAACTTGGAATATGTATTAGAGTACACTGGGTATTTTGAATTTCAAAAGATAATTTCAATTAAATTCTGAAAAACTATTTTGGGAAAACTTCTAATTCTCTATCTTTGTCACAGCCAAAGGGAAAATCCTGATCTACCGATGTTGCAGGGTTTGATTTTCTTTTTTAAGATTTCCTAAGAGGAAAACATGAGTAAGATCTTTGAAAGATAGCATTTTATGTACATCATGGTCAGACCCTGAAAACACTGTAGGAGATTACACTAGGGAACATGAAGATACAGTTATTAGGTTTATAAATAATGTCTGCATGTTCAGATAAACCAAAGATATACCCAAGTGCTGAGATCTTAAGTTAAGAGCCATCATTATAAGTTCTGAGATTTTATTGTGTTTTATTTTTCAAATAAGGAAGAAAAATAATTTTCTAGTCCAATCTATAGACTTTCAGATAAATATTTTTAAACCTTTTTTTGTTCCCCTCTCAGGATTTTTGTTGGTATTTTTTTTGTGTATGTGTGTGTGTTTTGGCTTGGTTGCTTTTAAAGTACAGCTAGGAATTCAGCTGTCTTTCTAAGTAATAGTTGATTGAATGGTCTTGGAACTATGGCATAGTTATAGACCTCAATAAAAGAAGCATTAGGCTGTCATATCATTTAGTTACTCTTAAAAATGAAGGTAGGTTTTCTGACACTAAAATGTAGTAAAACTGTAGCTCACAGATAGATAAGAAAAATGTTTTAAAGTATAAAATTCAATCTGTTTCAGAATAAATTGTATAAAAAGACATGTATTTAATAACTAGTAATTAATGTGATATAGCCATATTTGAAGAAATATTTCCTCTTACACCTGTGTTTTAAAGTTGCTTTTACATTATATTGCTGCAAAAAACATTGCCATATGAAATGTAAGTCACTCTAACTCTTTAGTCTCTACACTGATCATGTGAAAAAGTGTATTTAAAATATACATGTGGGCAATACACAGCACATATTTTTACATTTATACAAGCAGTGTAAATTTGTAAAGAGGCAGATAGACACACTATTGTACTGTTCTCTTGTACATCCTCTTCTTCAAGTGTCTGCAGATACATATTTAGTGTTTGTGAAAAATTTTATATAAGTTTTTATCAGCACCTAAAGGCACACATAATATGACCTAGAAGACAGGGAGTTCTCAAAAAAGAAAAAAGTGGTTCCATCCATGTATCCATTCATGTCCCTGAATTGTCAGTAGTTGTAAAGGGTTTTCAATAGCTGTTGATTTGGGATAAATATATTTATAAAATAATTATGATCACTCACATCATTGTTAGTGCCCTTATTTTGTCTAATTTCATCCTAGATATACTTAAGCAAAATGACATTGTAAAAAACCATAGGTGATATATAAATTAAATGTTCATGAAAAGTTTTTTCATCACATCATCTACTATTTCTTAAACACATGAGAGGACTGCCTGTAGAGAAATGTATCATGCCATACCAGATGTCCCCCTGCATCCTGGCTGTCAGATCCTGACCTGAAGAGATTGGTTTCCCAAAGGTGTTTTGCATTGTTTGTCAGCTGCCTAGAAGCAGTTAGATGACTCTAAAGTATTCTTGGACACTCCTGAGGATTGTAAATAGCACTGGAAATGAATATTTAAGCATCTGAATTGAGCCTCAGATTGATAAAATAAAAATTATAGTTTGATAATTAGTTACATATTTTCTTCATAATTCATATGTGAGAGGGTCTCGGGGTCCTGAGGGGGAAAATGTTGTTAAAGGATAAATTTCAAAGACCTCTATTTGAAATTAGTGAATGCTTCATTATATCCATTATCAATGGGTAGAAGAAATATTGGACACTTTTCCCCTAAACAACTCCTGATTTAAAGAAAGAGTGGTTATATTTCCTAATTTTTACTTTCTCTTTGTTGGTTGATTGGGTTTTTCTGTGTATGTGAATATGTGGAGAGAGAATGCATTCTAGGTCTGTCGTTATGATATATGGAAAAAGTTTTCTGCTACTTGTCTTGAGATCACCAGCGTCAAAGAGAGAATCCTATACAAAGACCAAATAATTTGCAAATGCACTATAGAAAATTAAATAGAATTTTTAACCATGTATGTATATGCTCAGAGGATCAGGTTAAAGAATACCTAAAAAAAAGGACATACATGGGTCCCAATGGAAAACATCCACAAGTGCGAAGGGTGGTGACTGTTGTCACTGTGAGGTCCCTTTCAGTTACCTTTGAATGAACATGATTACTGGTTTAATGATTGTGATGACTGGGAGAAGTTGCTGAGCATTGGAAGAGAGCAAATGTCACCCCTATCTTCAGGAAGGGCAAAAATGAGGACCCATGGAACTACAGGCCAGTCAACCTGACTTCAGTCCCTGGGAAGATGATGAAGCAGCTGATAGTGGAAACCATTTCCAGACACATGAAGCACAAGGTCATCAGGAATAGTTATAATGGCTGCTCCAAGAGGAAGTCATGCCTGCCCAACTTGATAAACTTCTAAAATTATAAACTTGATAATTTTCTACTGTCCAGGTAGATGAAGGGAGAGAAGTGGATATTGTGTACGTGGACTTCAGGAAAGCCTTTGACACTGTCTCCTGTAAGATCTTTACAGAGAAGCTTTTGATGTATGGGCTGGATGTGCAGACAGTGAGGTGGATTGAAAACTGACTGAATGGCTGGGCCCAGAGGGTGGTGATCAGTGGCACAAAGTCTTGTCACAGGCCAGTAACTATTGATGTACCCCAGGGGCTAATAATGGGTCTAATCCTGTTCAACCTCTTCATTAATGATCTGGACAATGGGGCAGAGTGTACTCTCAGTAAGTAACATAAAGCTAGGAGGAGATGCTGACAAGCCAGTGTTGTGCTGTCTGTCATCCAGGAAGCGCTTTACAGGTTGGTGAAATGGACCGACAGGAACCTCATGCAGTTCAACAAGGGGAAGTGCAAAGTCCTGCGCATGTGAAGGAACAAACCCAGGCACTAAAATATGGTGGGGCCCACCAAGATGGAAATCAGCTTGGCAGAAAAAGATCTGTGCCTACTGGTGGGCACCAACTTGAACATTAGCCAGCAATGTTCTGTTGCTGTAAAAAAAGCGAATGGTATCCTGGGCTCCATTAGGCAAAATATTACCTGCAGGTGGAGGGATGTGGTCCTTCCCCCTCAGCACTGATGAGACAACTGGAGTACTGTGTGGCTCCTCATTACAGAAAAGATGTACATACTGGAGAGAGTCCAATTAAGGGCCACAAAGATGATTAAGAGACTGGAACATTTCTCCTGTGAAGAACAGCTGAGAGAGCTGGGATTGTTTAGTTTGGAGAAGAGAAAGTTCAGGGGATGATCTTATCAATGTGCACATATACCTAAAGGGAGGGTGCAAAGAGGATGGAGCCAGGCTTTTTTCAGTGGTACCCAGTGATGCAACAAAAGGTAATGAACGTAAACTGAAACACAGAATGTTCCTTATGAACATCTGAAAACTGTGAGGGTAACTGAGCACTGACACAGGATGCCCAGAGAGCTTATGGAGCCTCCATCATTGGAGATGTTCAGAAATTGTCCGAACATGATCCTGGGCAAGTGGCTCTAGGTGGCCCTGCTTGAGCAGGGGTGTTGGACCTCCACAGCTCTGTTTAAACCTCAATCACTCTATAATTCTGTGATTCTGCTTTACACAAAAAGTAAGTTTTTGGGAGGAACGGTGGTATAGCAGCATTTTTACAGAAGGCTCAAAAATCTTTATGCTTCTGGAAAAATGCCTGGAGCTAAAAGATTTGTTTCTGATAGACTGTGATTAACCTGCTCCACTTTATTATTAATGCTATGCCAAATGCAGAAACCAGTATGTATTTTCATTTCTGATTCATCTCGTTAAGCTGTATATAACAGAGAATAAATTACATGCACCTAAACAGACTTTTCAAGGGCAAATATAATATATTAGCACAGTACCCAAGAAACGGAAAAGATGAATCTTAATAAAAAATGTCATTCATTGCAAAAAGGCAGTACATAGTGTTGCTTAGATGGTACTGACATTTTAGCAGTGTGGACCCTTAAACAACTCCTTATTAGACAGAATTACTTATGCTTTCTCTTCTAAAAGATGAGAGAAAAAATAGTAGTCTGGCACTCCAATAAAAACCATTAGTTTGTTGGGAAAATTCCGGGCCAAGGCTGCTTTACCTTTGCTGCAGCAGAAGCTTCATGCTGAGACTAGAGGTGTCTGATTGACCCATCATCCCTGCTGGAAGCCTCTACAACTCTGCTAGCCTTGACTTGTGCGACCTCAAAATAAACGCTGATATTTTGCAATTCATGACACAAAGGAAAAGGAAAAATGAAAACGGAATATATGATTAGGAATATAATTTTCACTCACCACTGCCTCCTGAATGCTTTGACTCTGGTACCAGTAGAATGATTTGATTCTGGTACCAGATACTACAATATCTATAATATATAGATACTATAGATAGTATCTATATATTATATTGTGGTTCTTCTTTTGGTTTAAATAGACTAATGAGAACCTGGATATAAGTGACTTTTTCCTTCTTAAATTGCAAAATGAAAAAAAAAACCTAAGTGTCAAGTATGAGTACTTATCCTCCATTAGCCAATAGACAATTTAATTAATACATTGCAAATATCTTTATCAGGTGTGACATAATTCCATTATCACTATGAAAACAGTAGATTTAGAATCATAGAATCATAGAATGGTTTGAGTTGGAAGGGACCTTAAAGATCATCTAGTTCCAACCCCCCTGGCATGGGCAGGGACATCTTCCACTAGACCAGGTTGCTCAAAGCCTCATCCAGTCTGGCCTTGAAGACATCCAGGTATGGGGCATCCACTGCTTCTCTGGGCAACATGTTCCAGTTCACCCTCACAGTCAAGAATTTTTTCCTTATAGCTAACCTAAGTCTATCCTCTTTCAGTTTAAAGACATTACCCCTTGTCACTACTTGTTAAAAGTCGCCCTCCAGCTTTCTTAGGCCCTTTCAGATACTGGAAGGCTGCAATAAGGTCTCCCCAGAGCCTTCTCTTCTTCAGCCTGAACAGGCCCAACCCTCTCAGCCTTTCCCCATAGGAGGGATGCTCCAGCCCTCTGATCATTTTTGTGGACCTCTTTTGGAATTGTTCCAACAGGTCCAAGTCCTTCTTCTGTTGAGGACCCCAGAGCTGGATGCAGCACTTCAGGTGAGGTCTCACAAGAGCAGAGTAGAGGGGGACAATCACCTGCCTCAATCTGCTGGCCACACTTTGGCTACAGCCCAGGATACTTTGGCTATCTGGGCTGCAAGCACACATTGCTGGCTCATGTTTAGCTTTTCATCCACCAGTACCCCCAAGTCCTCCTCAGAGCTTCTCTCAATCCATTCTCTGCCCAGCCTGTAGATGTGCTCAGGATTGCCCTGTTACGTTGGCAGGATCTTTCACTTGGCCTTTCTAAACTTCATGAGTTTCTCTTGGGCCCACCTCTCCAGTCTGTCCAGGGCCCTCTGGATGGCATCCCTTCCCTCCAGCATGTCAACTGTATCACACAGCTTGATGGCATTGGCAAACTTGCCGAGGGCGCAATTAATCCTGTTTTTCTACAGCTGAATATCATGTTTAACTTGAAAAAGCATGTGTGCAAAACACTGAAGATGATTGCACGAAGTGCTGCATTTTTACACTGTTTTAGCATTAGGAAGGTGCAAAGTCATTTAAAATCTCTAGTGAAATAAGTCAATGAGTGGATTATGTGTAGTTTTCACTGATTCTCACCCAAATAGAAAAATGCCATCTTATTTAAGAATTACTTTGTTTATAAGGTCTACAAAGGTTTGTGAGTTTTTCTTGGTTTGTAATCACGACATATTTCTTTAGAAATAATAACGTTAAGAAAGTTACGATTTCAATAGCTGTTTCTGAGTGACCAGTAGTCCCCATTAATATGCAGATTCCGTCTCTTCTCACTGCTCTACCATCACGTAAGGAGTTTACCTTACTAATTCTGGTTCCCAGGAAATTTCTTTTCTGCTTAGGCCACTGTGTTACAAATCATTAATTCCCCTCTTACCATTCTGTAGAATGTACCCATCAATTTTTTGGAGAATCTGTTTAGAACATATGTTGGGATGCTAGGACTGCAAGGGTGTTCCTGTAAAGGTAAAGGTAGCACAGTTAAAGACTTTTAAGATAGCCTTCCTGTAAGGATGCAGGACTATTTAATAACTTAAAAAAAATTCCTTGATTGTCACCCACTGAATGCTGCTCACTTGCTCTGAAATCTTTCTGGACTCATACTAGTAGGTTTGTAAAACATGAGCCTACAAAACCAAAAGTAAAATAAAGCCTTCTTTCTATATTCTATTTTAGTGAGCACCAATTTTTTCTTTTTATGTTCAGAGTTGTCCTGACACTGTTAGAGATTCAGAGCTCAGGATCCAGTTCAAAAGTGACTACAGTATATCTTACAGCTGCACACATGAAAAGATCTGGATTTGGCATGTCTTTTCCCTTCAGTATCGAAAACCAAGTTGAGACAGTACTGGATATCTTTCCCTATCTTTTCCATTCTTCTTTTTCTCTTTATCCTTATTAGTCACCTGCCTTGATGCTAAACAGGAAGAATTCTTGGGTCTTTATCAGACTGTGAAACAAATTGATAACCTATACTGAGGTGTTGTACACTGAGACTGTGTTTAAGTCCCAGAGTGAAATTTTCTTATCTATATAAATGTGTTTTATATTTTATATAATTACATAACTTAGATCAATATATGCTTGTAATACTCTTATGGAAACCAAAAAGTTATATATATGTCAGTAACTTAGGTTTTTTGGTGCTAATAAATTTGAAGAATGCTGGTTATCAACCCTGTTGTGAAGGATACCATCTGTGCTCTTCTACATTTTTTACCTTTCCATAATTTTTTTCCTTTTCAATGGAAAAGACACCCTAGATATTTATATTCCTTTCTTGTTATACCTGTTATTCTGAATAAACTGTTATTCCAGAGACTAAATAGAAATGTTGTTTCTAAATATAATATGCTAAGGGCTTTTAATATTAAATAGAAAAAGTAAAATAGAGTGAGAACCAGAAACTCACATACATTTCCCTTTGTGGAGATACTTCAGATGCATTCAATGAATTCAATCAAAGTTCAAGATCATTTCATTATTTAGTTTACCTTACCCTAATGCACCAATCTGTGTTTAGGATTTTCTAGCTAGAAGTGGCTGTCTGGGATTCAATCTATTTTAACTTATAAAACTTATTTTTCTTTTCTGGGGAATTTAATTAAAAATTGTTTACCCTTTCAGCCTTCACTACTAACTCTGCCTACAAAATGAACTCTTTAATTACTAGTTATTTCTGTCACTGCAGTTAAAATTTGATACCACATTCACCTATTTCTGAAGGGCTAATTATTCCTTAAAGAAGCTGATAGTCATTTCAAGTCTGCTTCAGACTGTTTTATGTATCACTAAATATCTTGCTAAAAGATTTATTCATCAAAGTTATTACATAAATTATTCTGTAACAATAGGTCTATCATATGTTATTAGAACACAAAAAAAATATGTATTTAAGTCCTGAATGAAAAGATGTTGTTATTATCTGTCTGGGCACTATTAGGCATTTCTTTGCATATGTCTATTCTCTGATTAAATTTCTGCATGCTGTAAGGAACTCGCCTCTGCATCAGTTTCCAGAGGTCATTTTAGTTCCCATTATGTTCATATTTGCAACTTCCCTGTCCCTGGTGTCATAATCTTAACCTCCTGACATCTTAGAAAATATTAAACTTTAATGTATAATACAATGGTCATTCCCAGGGCCATGCCATGGATCTCGGTTAGGTTGACTAGGCAAAGCAATACCCAGGGCAGCAAACTGCCTGGGGCAGCTGTTTTCTCTGGGCATACACTAGACGGCCTGACACTGGCAGGCAAGAATTAATGGTTTGAAGCATCATCCAGTGACAGCAGCAGTAACCCATCCTGGAGACATCAGTTATTACCATCTTGCCCGAAGGAGTAAAATGTCTTTTTTTGAGCTCTCAGATTACCTCCTACTCTCCAGGATAATCTCGTTCCTTTGAATTTATGTCCTTTCCTGTAGCAGCAACAACCTGGGTCTGGAACCCACACCTTAGTACTCAGTGACTCTCCAAACATTATTTTATAAGGCCCTATAAGCCTTGGGCTCTGGATGGTTGTCCCCAGGTTATGGTTAATAGATCATGTCATAACGATCTCTGCAAACTAACTCTATGTCTTTGGACAATTACTAATATCATTTTCTCTCTCTTAACCTAGTGGAGCTAGTGTTTCTATCAGGCACTGAAAACTGAATTTTAATTCTGAGTTTAACCTTGCATCAAATATTCTTGCCTCCACACACATCTCCATGCTCACATGTTATGGTGTTCTCTCTCTACTACTACAGAAAGTAGTAGACATAATGTTAAAAGAAAAAAAAAAAACAACAAACCAACCTGGGCTGCTTTGATATCTGTAAAAATCAGTCAATATTAATTTCATTGGTCTTTTTAATTATATTTTTTTGGTTTACCCCTTTCTTCCTTTTGGGTGTCTTTGCCTCCAGCTGTCTTTTCTCACAATACAGATGTGATGATTAAGTGTTGATTATCTGCTGTGACCATGTGCAACAGAAAATAAAAAAACTGATGTGACAAAACTCTATCTCCAAACCCCACTGTAACATCTAAATATTTTATATACCCTGTGCAGGCAACACTAAGCAATGTAAAGTACTTTCACTTTATGGTTGTGAATTATGAAACAGCCCCCAGTTTTTCTGAAACCCTAGGTGAAGTGCTTGCCAAGATGTGACTTGCAAATAGATCAGCTTTACCTGCATGAGAAGAGCAGTTCAGACAGATGGCCATTTAGAATTCACTGTTTCACTAGGGAGGAAAAAGACAAGAAAATGGAGAAAAGATCATAATAGGGCAAATCTTATGACAAAATATATATTTTTTCTTTCTTAAATGCACTATGAATTCAAATGCCAACTGACTGAAAAAGAAAGGTAGATATTCATAGAAAGAATATTAAAAAAATATTATAATAATTAAGGTGACATTTGATGTATTCATAGTAACAAGATGATAAATAGGCATTGTTGGAATCTTTGTAACAAAGCCAGATAATATGCAGGAGAAAGTGCACTCCAGATGATACTATAAAATCTTTCAGTAGACTGGCAAATGGAAATTTCAAATAGCCATTTTATCCATCAGATTGATACATGCAGTGAAATGTTATAAGGAAAGTTGTCTCCATTACAAAATAAAGCCCAAAACATTGTTGGATGTTGGTCAGACACCATGTATGCTAAGATTACTCACTGTTCATGTATACAATTTATCAGCATTCCAACTCAAAAAATGAAACAAAAGAAAAAAACAACAGGAGAGGTAGTAAATGTAATACACAAAGACTCCCTCAAATGACATTTTTTCCTTAGGATTAGATTTATTTGCAGAGAATGTCTCCAAACCCTGGGATGTCAGAAATAATCTGGATGTAATAAAGTGCTTCCAGCCTAGGTTTTCCTTTCATCAGGCTTCCTGTTTATCTTCAAAATGGAGTGACTGAAATAACATATTTTCTTATCTTTAACTTGTAAACTTTGGTCTTGTCATAGTGTTCAATTATTTTTAAGCATAAAATCATATTCATTATAGTTTCCTGGTGAGTGCCCAGTATCTTTCCTAAGTAAGAGTCCATTATCAAAACAGTTTGAAAAGAAATATAAAATGGAATAAAATACTATCATGGGTTAAGATTATATTCACTGCATTTAATTTTTATTTTTTTTTAATTTTTATAAACTTATATATACATATCACTTCTTTTCTCTTTTTAGTTTTCTTCCATTTATATGAGAACTGCTTATTCTTACTTCTTTGGTAGCTTTTTCAGTTTTTATTGGTGTTTTACAATAATTTAGAAGGAAAGAAAAATTGTATAAAAATTGTTTCAAGATATCAATTTATTGGTAATGGATATCCAATAACTAAGTTTTTTTATTATTTTGTACAGGTATAACACTTGCACATATTCCCATTCCCATTAGATGGATGACTCTAAGTCCATACTTCCAATACCATAGCTTTTTGTAGCTGTCATTAACAGCAGGAATGAACATGTGGTGGCACACAACTTTACTGCAGGAGAGTACTTAGGATTCATAGTATAACCCAAGCTGATCCTATGTTGCTGTCTTACATTGTTTTTTCTCGGTTGCCTTCTCACTGCTATTGTCATTGGCAGTAGAGAGATTAAAGCTGACCCATCTTAAAGCTATACCTTTGGCTGCAATTATAGGTAGATCTTTCTCTTTCTTATGAAGCTGTACATCTACAGAGCACTGCAGAGGTACTTCAGCTCCTCATATTCCTGTGCTGACAGAGACACTCAGAGAAGGGATACTCATATACATAAATTAAAATATAACCAAGTTGTTCAATTTATTGCTGTACATGCAAGGTATAAAGACATCATGCAAAATACTTTGAACAAGCAAGAAAATGCCTTTGAACTCTGGATCTCTCCAGTACAATCCAGTTTTTGCATTATATATTCAACTATTTCCTGAAATTTACTACATGCCATTTTTAGCAATTCTGGTTTTTCTTCCTTATCTTTGTGTTGTCATGATGACTTTCTTTGTGTTGTTCAGAAAAAATTACAAAGTAATTGAGTAAATCATTCTGATTCTGTAAATCATCTAAACTTATTACTACTGAAGGTCTGCAAGTTGTTCTTTTTTTTATTCATACAAGAATTACATTTTCTATTGGGATGCAGTTATTATGGAAGATCTGAGTGGATTTTATTGATGTCAGAAAAAAGACACTTCTTTCTGTGGTTTTAGCAACCCGCTGCTTTACCACTCCGTCGTCCCCCCGCACCCCCCCCTCCCGGTGAGGAAGGGTCGGAGGAACAAACCGAGAAAAGCCCGTAGGAGTTAGGATAAGAACTATTTAATTATATAAATGAAACCTAGAGAGTTACTAACAATGCTAGTGCTAATGGGTAATTTAAGAAACGGAGAAAAGAGGTAGAACAAATGATACAGGATCTCACCCCGAGAAGGGAAAAAAAAAAAAAAGAAAAGCAACCCAAAGGGAGCAACCCCCCCACAAAACCGCCCAGGGGCCGAGAGCAGGAGAGTAAAAGGAAAAAAAGCTTTCAAACCCTGACCCCTAAACCGATCTGCCTGACAAGACGCTCTCTTTGCATGGAGCACCCACCACTTGCCATGAGGTCCCCACAGCAAAGAAACCCCCTGCCCCCTTGACTGGAAACCCCCTCAGACCCTTCCCCTTTGCAGGGTCTTACCCAACTGTAACCCTTTCCACCCACATCCCCACCCCCTCCCTGCAGGTTCTGCAGTGCCACAGGCCCCGGGCTGACAACACCTATCCAGGTTGATGTGTTATGGGGTGAAGCAAAACATAGACTAGCTGGGGAAAAAAAAAACAACCACAGTCTAACTGGTGCAATTCTATACTGAATCATGAAAACTGTTGGATTTTTTTTTTTTTTCATTTCGCAAAAACTGCATTAATAGAGAAAAATATGAAATTATTAAAACCCAAGTTTTCTCCTTAGTGAAATGCTATGCTTATAGTAATATACTAGCAAGGAGTCATGCAGAAAGCTACAGGCACTTTCAACTGACTCAAATTTAGGCAATCATCACCTGAACTAGAAATGTTGTCACAAGGTTTCTTCTATAGGTTATGGAGACAGCTAGGCCTCTCTAGGGGACAGTCCTGCCCACCTAAGATTTGAGCCATCCTTCTTAAAACACCCCTCTCTCTGCCTTAATTATATAAAATAAGTAAAGAGGGAACCTCTAGTGATAGCACTTATACTTTACTTACCTTTCATCCATGTCAAAATTCAGTAAAATGAAAGTATGCTAGAACAGAGTCTACAGCATGTTCAGATTTTTATTACCCACAACAAATTTTTTTATCACTTGTACCTGATGAAAAATTTCTGACTTGTTGGTACAAAAGCACAAGTAGAGAGATAACTTAATCTGCCATTTCTTCATCAACAGCTGTACTGGGAACAGAGGCACAAGCCAAAAACCGTACTTGTCGAGGGTGTCAAAATACAAAGCCTGGGCATTTCTATCAAAATTTGGATAACAGAGTGATTTCATAATGCAGAGCCCATCTGGACCTGAGTCTAAGTTTTCTGCCAAATGAGCACCCTGGCAAGGGTATGAGTTGTTAATTTTATGGTACATATGTTTATTAAATATTGAGCATGTAGCACTGTGAATTTATGTCGTGCTTTATAAATAGATAATAAAATACAGTGCTCCCCCACCCTCCTTCTTTTCTGTGATAAGATTGTAAAGGGCAAAGGACGACAAGGGGTATTATTTCAGCAATGAAAGAAGTGAGGAGATAATAAAGAAAGGAAAGGTGGAAAAGGAGAGAACTTTATTAAAATTAAACCTATTTGAAGGGGGAAAAGAGTCAGTCTTGGCAGGGAAAAGAATTAGACTTTCCAAATTGCATCATGACAAGAGGCATGAAAGTTAATTTGGAAGAAAAAATATGTCAGGTGCACAGAGAACAGGGAGGGACAGTTTGTTTAAAACACCTGTCTGTCTATATTAATTAATATCTCTCTATCTAATTAATATGATGAGATCTTTCTAGAACTCTTTCATTAGCTTCAGTTTGGATTATTGTAAATATTAATTCTCCTAAGGAGTCAGTTTGTTAAAAAATAATGTTTTTTATATATTTATAAATATGTTGAACAGCATGTGATTGAAGACAGGTCTTCATCACTGACTTCTTCATTTCCTACCTCTTATTTGGTTATTAATCAATTAAAATACCCTATATTTTCTCCTTGACAGCTCAAATTTCATAATATGACTTGAAAAGTAAAAACAGGTTTTCTGGACTGTGTTTCACCACATATTCATTCACTCTGTCAAAGAACTTTGCTAAATGTGTTTAATATAACTTCCTGTTACAAGAATCAGACTGCCATTTTTTTTTCTGCGACAGAGATGTAGATATAACAAAATGTAAAAAAGGCTGACATGGTCAGAAGTATACAGCTCTGGAAAAGACATTTTGGATACTCAAAGGAGGCCAGAAATTATATGGCTGGACATCTGTCTCAAATACTGCTATGAAAATCCCATTATCAAGACCTGAACATTCAGTCTGTTTAAGGCTGAAAAAAAATGCTGTATCAGCCTCCTGTATTAGCTGTCAGAGAGAGGTCTGGGTAGGTGAGGGGGTAAAAAATTATTTCCCACACTGACAAAAGTTTCTGTGGTGTAGCTAAAGGTGTTAATGCAGTAAAGATTAGGTTTAATGAAGTAAAAGTCAAAGAATTTTTTGGGTGTTATCTTACTTTAAACTTTAAAAGTGTGGATGTAAGATGCTTTCTGAAAAATCCCTCCTTGCATGCAGAACTAATTTATAGTTATCAGAAAAATCTGGAATTAATAGGAAAACAACATTTTATTCCATGTTAGAATTTTGTTCTGCTTTTCCAAGTAGATAAGGATTTAGGAGAAACAAACAAACAAAAACTCCAACTCTATAAATTTTCACTGCAATTTTCCTGAAATTAAATTGAAAAAATTAGTTTAAAGATAAAAAATGGTCACTGTATGACTGTACAGGGAAGTTACTTAAGTCAAAATATTATACCTTGAATTGGAACATATCTGATGAGCACATTTTAAAGAAGTATGGTTCAGCTTTTTGCCATTTGCAATTAAATATAATTAAAAAGAACTACTAATATGCATGGTGATCCTTTTTTCCTCAGTACAACTGTACTTTGCTCACAGTATAAACCCATATGATTACTAATATGTCGTAGGGTTTTTTGGTGGTTGTTTGTTTATAAAATTCAAAATTCTTAGTGGGTTTTTTTTTGTTGTTCATGTGTACTTATTATGAGGAAAATACATCTCCTAATGACGTAGGAGTGAAGCTCTCAGCTCAGTGCTTTATTGACTGTAATATTCAAACAGATGTGCTCATATAAAAGCAACCGTTTAACATGGACATAGCAAACTATAACAGCATAACATCTCTTTGTTTCTTTACATTAAATCCGCTTAAGATGAAACGATACTTCGTCTTTCACTGTTTTTGTCCATTATCTTCAATATATAAGTCACAATTGAAGAGAAACACTTTTCTATATACCATGTTCTGTAAGGTGTGATGGATAAGGAAATGTCAACGTATCCAGCATGGGTTAATATAAGTCCTGGTAGTCGTTTTGTAAACATATGGATGGTCTTGTCTCTGTGTTGTGTTTGCTTATAGGCAAGATCACCTGAGTGCCAAGTGAAAGGTTTTTCTGACTAGGATAGGTTTTATGTAACATTAGAAGATTAACTGTTAAATTACCCCACAAGATAGAGGGGTGTGTGTGTATGCGAAATTGCTATCTACAGGATGGTGCAATTGAATGTGTACAGGATCTTTAGAGGATCTAAAAATACACAAGAGATTATTAAATTACTTTTTTTTGTTCTTGCAATAACAACAAAAAAGTCACTTTTGTGAACATCACTGACTTAGAAGTTTTGATAAAAATGGCATCTTTTACATATCCTTTTTCTCTTCACATTGTTTAGTAGGTCAAACTTTTGAATACTGATAGGTAGTTGATGGAGTGGTAAGATGAAAAATTTGTGTATGCATGTATTGATTTTGGTTTTCCTACACACTAATCCATATTTTAGCAAAGTCAATCTGTACCAACTCAATGAGTTTAAGATATTTAATTAGTGATCTTTCAGAAAGATATAAATATTTGACAACGTTATTAGATATAAATCCTTTTTCTTCTACTACACTTAACATTTTTTATACAGCTTATGTTGCTATACAGAAAAATATTGGACTCCTGAAGATCAAACAAACATTTATCAGGGAATGTAATGACATTCCATGTGTAAAGTGAAGAATGCCAGATAGATAGGCATCTTATGTAAGCAGAAGTCCCAAAATGAAAGTTTCAGCAGGAGAAATAACACATAAATAGGCACAAGACAAGTGCTTCAAAACTGCACAATCAGCGCTCTTCCACTCTGACCTTTAGGAACCCTTCCTATTGAAAAAGTAACACTGCATTATTTCCAATGACCTACAAGGCAAGGCAAGTTCTTCTGTTTCTTTACCAACACCTGAAATGTCTAATCCCACTCCCACTGCATGTTGTTAGGCATGTCAGCACATATACATGTATCACTTTTTCATTGATTCTGTCACATGAACTGTCATAAAGTTGTTTTCTAATGTTAACTTGTGCAATCTAAAAGTTAGTGTGACTAGGACAGTTTAGTTTGGAGGGGAGTTTGGAATGAATTTAACTTGTTCAAATCATAGGATCTAAGATGAGATCTATAAAATAAACAGACAATACATAAAGTCATAAACCAGCTGCATTTCAGAGAAGGAAAGCCCGCAAGCAGATCATTCCCAATATGTAATCCTCTGTTTATTGCATTATGTATATTTTAAGTTGATAATGATTTATATTTTGGCAACATTTGTTGCTCTATGATATCTATTGTAACCTGATTCCAGAGCTGTCAAATATTACATATTTCAGAAACAGTGGTTTCATTCTTCCACATAGAAAACCAATAACATGATTTTAGAAGAAAAGGATGAAAATTAGAAAAGAAAACTCACTGAGATGAGATCTGGAAGAAACTGGATGGGCCCATCCTTCTTAAGATACAAAGGGTTTACGGTGTGTTGCTTTCATAATTTAATGGTAAGATTAATAGAAATATCAATAGCTGCACAGTGAGAAGGATACAATTAACTTAATCTGTCTAATTTTTTAAGTTGTTCTGGTTTTGGCTGGAACAGAGTTAATTTTCTTCCTTGTAGGTGGTATAGTGCTGAGTTTTGGATTTAGTATGACAATAATATTGATAACACCCTGATGTTTTAGTTGTTGCTAAGCAGTGCTTACATTAAGTCGAGGGCTTTGCAGCATCTCATACTCTACTGACTGAGAAGGCTGGAGATGTACAAGAAGCTGGGAGGGGCCAGAGCCAGGACAGCTGGCCCAAACTAGCCAAAGGGATATTCCATACCGTATGATGTCATGCTCAGTGTTTGAACTAGGGGAAAGCTGGCTTTGGAGTTGCTCTTCAGGGACTGGCTCGGCATTGGTAGGCGGGTGGTGAGCAGTTGTATTGTGCACCATTTGTTTTGTATATTCTATTAGTAATAGTATTATTATTGTTATAATTTTATATTATTTCAATTATTAAACTGTTCTTTTCTCTACCGAAGATCTTTTTCTCTTTTACTTTTCCAATTCTCTCTCCCATCCTGTTAGGGTAGTGAATAAGTGGGTGGCTGTGTGGTGCTCAACTGTCATGAGATTAAACCATGATATAAGCTTATTACTTGGACTCCTTCCACCATCAAAGCAAAGGGATGACATCTCCAAAGGAATTCTTGCCATCTGCTTAGGACAGGGTGACAACACTTGCAGTGCCTCTGTCTCTCCAGTCACTGCAAGTGAAACCAGAACAAGTTGCTTATATTAGGCATTCATTTTAATACATTCATAGTTACTGTGAAAGTTACTGATCATCTTGCCTATTTGGTATCAAACTGAAGATATTCATGGGGTATTAGTCTACGTACACTACAATTTTAGGAAGGAATTTCCACATACAGAACAGATTTGCATCAGTGAGAAATGGACAAGACATTTATTGTGTACTGATTTTGGATGGGGTAGCATTCATTTTCTATATAAGAGCTCATACGGTGCTGTGTCTTAGATTTTTGAACAAAACAGTGTTGATAACACAGGATGTTTTAGTTATTGTTGAGCAGTGCTTACACAATGTCAAGACCTTTTCTATTTCTCACACCACACCACCAGCAAGTGGGCAGAGGGTGCAAAAGAAGTTGGGTGGGGACACAGCTGGGACAGTTCATACTGCGTGACATCGTGGTCACCAATAAAAGCTGAGGGAAGGAGAAAGGAGGGAGGATATTCAGAGTTATGATGTTTGTCCTCCCAGATACCTCTTAGGTGTGATGGAGCCCTGCTTTCCTGGAGATGGATGAACACCTCCCTGCCCATGGGAAATGGTGAGTCAATTCTTTATTTTGCTTTGCTTGTTCGCTTGTGCATGCAGCTTTTTCTTTACCTGTTAAACCGACTTTGTCTCAATACACAAGTTTTCTCAGTTTTACCCATATGATTCTTTTCCAAATCTCTTCCCCATCCTGCTGCAGGTGGAGTGTGCAAACATTTGTGTGTGGCTGAGCTGCCTACTGCAGTTAAACCATACTATCTTGGAAAATAAGTTAGGAAAATTACAAAGAGGTCCAGTGTCTTTAGTGCTGGCCTTCCAAACAGCTGGGATTATTAGTAAAGCCAGTCTGTCTGTATGCATTAGACAATGATAGAAAAGACAAAGTTTACTAACAGCTGATGATGGATAGATACACGTCAGATGTGGGAGAAAGACAATACAATCATTGGCTGCTATATAGCAATCACCAGCTAATAGTTACTTACATGAAGAAAGGTTGTTTTCTTGCTGTGCTAAGACCAAATACAAGTTGAAAAAGATGAATGATAATGGTGTGTGGGAGGTGGGTGATGGCTAGAGCAAATCTACTTTCTCACATACTTTTATGGGAACTTGAAAGGTTATGGAAAAGGTCAAAACAGAGTCAGTATCAGATTTAAAATGAAGTTTTATAAGAAGGGAGCTGTAAATTGGTTGACATGGTTTAGAGAGCTGAGGAATGTAACTTGGAAAAAAATGGAGAGGAAATATCAGTTCTAACTAAATTTCTTACGAAAAGGATTAACAGAAATATTAAGCATTTATGACATGCTAAACAAAGGCTATAGTTTTATGAGCTCATTTAAATAACCTATTTAATCTTTAAAATACTAGTAATGATAGCAGTAATACAAGGTATGCCTTTTATAATTTTCATTAACTCCCTCTATTTCTAAATTATGCTACTAAAGAGGTACCTACTTCTTTCCGCAATAAATGTATCCACATACAAATGTCAATAGAGATAGATAGGTAGGTAGGTAGGTAGGTAGGTAGGTAGGTAGGTAGGTAGGTAGGTAGGTAGATAGATAGATAGATAGATAGATAGATAGATAGATAGATAGATAGATAGATAGATAGAAGTGAGTGAGTGAGTGAGTGAGTGAGTGAGTGAGTGAGTGAGTGAGTGAGTGATCTTAGACATATCGAAAGCTGCCTGCTTACAATATTTCTGTTAAGAAGAAAATTGTGGTTTACTTTCTTTAGAACTGCTATCAAAAAGTGTCACTATCAACTTGCATGTTCACTTCACAACCCACTGCTGATTTGGGTCTTTCCATAAAAACAGGCTTTTCAAGAAGATGAAAGACCTTGATGTATGTAACAAATATCCTTGTTAACTTCTAACAGAATAATATTCACGTAGTGTTTTGTAGACTGCTCTAAAAACAAAGTATTACCCTATTTCTGCATGTTAGATTTCTTATGTGTAGTGTTTTTCAGAATATTAAAAGCTTAATTCAATGCCCCTTCAGTGTCCATGGCCTTAGCAGTTCTGGGCACTATGGTGGAAGCTGTCAATCAGCACAAAGAGTGATGCTTAATTCTTACAAGGTCTGTAATTGCAGCCCACAAAACCTGTCTAAATTAAGAGTCACCATTATCCATTGGAACTTAAGTGTATTCATTCTCTACTGAATAAAACCAGATTCTTGTGAATGATCAAGAGACAAAAGACTCGTAAGATTAGAAAGCTCTCTGATGTTTTAAAATAAATGATGTCTTAAGGGATAGAGCTTGCTGGAATATTTTTGCAGCATTTCAGTTACCTCCTCTGTACCTACAAACAGCATCATCCAGTAACAGCTCTTAATGCCTTGTAAACAACACCTGTGCATATATTAACAGGATATACAATAGAATAGGAATCTGATCACTTTCTAGTTGCACCAGGAGGATTAAGTTAGGATTAGGAGTAGAGTGATGTCATGTTGCTGATTGTACCCCATGGAGTATAAAAAAGGATTGAGCAAAAAAGCTAGGGTTAGGTTTGCCTTTTAAGAATGTCTTTTGAGTGTTTGGGCAGACATAGTTTTCTGGGTATGTCTAAGTGGGTTGGAGCCACCACTGTAAGCCTATCTGTTCACCACTGTCTGCCCGTCATTCCCAATAGCCTATGAACAACCAGTATCGAGACCTAATTCATTTTAGTCAAAATGATTTTGATTATCTCAAAGAGTTTTAAAGACAAAATGTTTGACTGATGTGACTCCATGTAACTGCAAATGGTTACAGAATGGTCACAGCAGCAGTTTTGAAGGCATGCAGTGGTATAGAAGGAAGGGATGGACATCTGTAGATGGGCAATTTCTGTCAACCCAATATAGGTCATTGTTCTTCAGTGCATTTGCAGGATTCGTATATGCTTGCAGCTGTATGGTTTTGCCAATGTCTATAAATTCCAAGCATCATTAGTAGATAGTCAGCAACCATAACTCAGTTGATGGTGATTTCTGTTTGTTCTTTGTCATTATTTTTTTGTTATTGTTGTTCCCCTTCCTTCCTGAATACTTTCCCCAACCCCAATAGCAATGCAGAAGAAAACCCAATACTTTTCTCAGGTTTCTACATGCAATTGATTTGTAAGTAGTGTTTCTATACATTCTGACAAAATGCAAAATAAAAATATTTTTAAAACTCCTCAAAGCAGAACAGCATATTAAAAATGCTTATTCAATTCTTAGCTTAACTTAAAAAAAATTGCAGTGAGCGTTAGTTCTTTATGTTTAATATGTTTTTAATTCTTCCAAGCAATCATGTTTACTGTATCATTTGGTAAAACAGATTTATGTTTACTTTCATCACCACTAAAAAGATAGATCTATAAAGGTAATAAATCTTTAAGTGCTTTATAACCTTACACAGTCTTTATAGGTTGAAAGATAATCAATAATCATGACAGAAAAACTGCACATGATTCATCTTTCAAATCACTTTGCTTCTTTATGCCACAATGCCAATAGATGAGAATGTAAATGCCATGATCAATTTTCCTTATAAAAATACCTGGACTTGAAAGGCTATTCATAAGAATTACTTTCCTAGGCACAATTAGCACTAGATGGATCTTCCATGTTTGCTACACTTCTCATGCTGTCAGATTGTAGTATCCAATTACATAGTCCTTGTTGCTTAGTGTGAAGAACTTTTGACTGCAAATTTAGCTGCATTTAGACATTTATTCTGAAAGAATTTTCTATTTTTAATTCATTAATGTGAGCGAGTGCTAGTAAGGGTTTCTCTACCCAATGTAATCAATTATTGTTGAATAATTCAATAGGTTGAATTTTACTTTAAATAAGCAAGTTTTAGTTTCTAAAATTACTATATCCCAATGTGTCAGGCTATTCTTGCTGAATCATTGTACTTGAGCTCCGGCAGCCTCCAAGAAGTTTGTTGTCCTGGTGACACCCTTCACAGTACAATTTCAGGAAATGTAAAGAACCAAGTCGTCAGAAAGTTATATTTATCCATACAAGTATAATTTCAGACAGGACTCTCTGAATCAGGATTTTTATTTCCATTAATATTTATTTACTGTTGTTCGTTCTGGCCTGTAAATACAAAACTCATATAATGGAAATGGTGTTGAAAATTATTTCTGCTTTTTTTTTTTTCTTTTTATCTCACTCCACCCCTCCCTTCCCCTCTCCCTGCCCCACCCCCCCTTGAAATTACAGAGAACTATATTGACAGCAGTACATGAAAAGTCACTCTGTAGCTCTCACTTGGGAAGTGGAATTTGCTCTAGCTACTTAAAATTCTCATTGCCTCAAGGTATTGAAGTTTTGACCTGATACTGCTGCTCCATCTAATGTAAAACTTCTGCCACCATGATTAGTGAGATGCTGAGCAGCTAGATTGTGACTTAATTTTTACCAGAAAAATGGCCATTCCCATTGGATATAGGCACACTTATTAATTTTGCCTGAACTAGTGAAAGGAAAACTGACAGAAAAGTCAGATTTGCAAAATCAAAATGTGGTTCAGAATGAGAGTGTCAAGTGCACAATTTACAGAATAATTATGTTCTGCCTATCGTATTCTATATTGAAGAGTTTAAAATACAATGTAATTACCTCTTAAAATATTTATGCTCTGTTTTTTTTGTTTAATAGACTGTACATAAGACAAGGAGTTTGCCATTCCAAGTTTTGAAGCACATATCATTTAACTATTTAGGAACATTGTATTAAATTAAAATATTGTTTAGGTTCCTGTGCAATGAAATATATATAATACACTTCCTTTTTTTATTGTTTCTCAGTCTGGAGTTCATACTACATGTATAATGGATTGCAGAGAGAGTGAATTATAGAAATACATAACCTTAACAGATGCAGCTAATTTCAGAGATTAATTTAATATATATTTGTTCAGGGTTTAATAATGCATGCTATATACCTCAGAGACTGGATTGGCACAAGCAAATAGACATTGTCATGGTATTGTATATTCTGGCACACACTTTTTTATTATTAATTCAGTATAGATTATTGGTGCATTTAGGGAGGGAGAAAAAAAAGAGATTTGAACAATATATGAAAAATCTGACAAATAGAAGTTTATTTGAGATTGTGTTCAAATACCAATGCTTATATCAGCTGATCTGAATTCAAATAGGCATTAAATAATAAATAATCATAGACATTAGATTGAAGTTTTTTAAACTTTATTATATTTTTTTCTTGTTTAAGATCTATGTAGCAGTCATATTTCTATCCAAAATAAAAGTAAATCTAAGACTGTTCAGAAACTTGAACTCTCTGGCCAGAGTGCATTCAACTAGATATTACTGGAGGGGAGGTATGTGTTAGTGAGCAGGAGTAGACACAACTCATACAGCCTGATCAACCTTCCGATAAGGACATGAGGGATGAGGGAGTTTGAAAAAAGTTGTTGTCTTTAATTAAGGTAGGCAGTCTGCACCCAGAAAAAAAAATCTATGTGAATTTTTGGAAATAAATAGAATCATATAAATGATGCTAGACATATCTTCAGTTGTTCTTCCTAATTGGGATACACAAAATGTCACAACTTTGTTTCTCATGGTAAAAAGGGAAAAATATTATCAAGTCTGAGGCTGGTATTTTCACAGTCTGTGTCTAGATATGTTTGTTGGTACATAACATGCTTCTCAGGTGCCTCCTTCCAATTAGCCAAACAGGTGTCTGTTCAAAACATATGACAGTAACTATTTTCTTGGAAACAAAGGCATGGGTGCTGATGGGGAAGGGGACAAAGAGGACTGGTCCACCTTTGGGTCTTGTCATGGTGCGGAGTGGAATCACCTCAGATTTGGCCCATATCCAGATGTGGTAACCTGGGGATGAGTTGTGTAAAGTAGCAGAAATGGAACCAGATAACATAGCAGGAGGTAGATTTCCAACTTCTGCTGTAATTCACCAGATACAAGCATTTAGCTTTTTAGGACCCTTTGAAAACTGCAGTGCAAAGTTTGCACTTAAGTCTCAGAAAATTTAGAAATAGTTTCTTGAGACATTCATGCGCACTACTCTAAAACAGAAAAAAAGTCCATTCTGCTTATATATTTGGATTGCGGGGGGGGGGTGTGTGGTGTGTGTGTTTTGGTTTGGTTTGGGTTTTGTCTGTTTGTTCTCTCCAGGTCTCACTTTTGTAAACCTATGAAATAAATATGTCATATTTCTTAAGGGGGAAAAAAAATAGTTCTTCATAGGTTGATTCTCTCTTTCCTTCTGTAAAAGCATCAGATTATGTCTCTGATATTTCAGTCATCTGTGTGCAGCAATCAATCAGGAAAACTGGTGGGGCTTTTCTCCCCTCAGAGGTCACAATCAATCTGTGTATTGTTCTACGTGAGTCATGGTCACCTGTTCCTCCTTCTTTTAACATTTTCTTTCTTTGACAGTCATGACATAGAAGATTAGAAGTAGAAAAAGGCAGAAACTCAAGAGAAATAAAAAAACGGCACCTGAGGGTTTTTCCAGTATAAAAAATAAATAGATAATTTAACTTTTAATTTGATATTTGGAATTTGTCTTGACATTTTCCAGCAGAAGAGGATTGTGTGAAAAAAGAGATAAGGGTTTAAATGGTTGTTATAAACTACATTAAACAAACATTTTTGTCCTGATAACTATCAATGACAAATGACAAGATTTAATTAGTATTTCATAGTCCATCACACTTCTAAATAAGATTAAATGCTTTCATTTTGTGCACACATTTTAACAGAGGATTTTTGTTTGGACACTGTTGCAAATTATTCTAAAACTCTAATGAAAAAATTAAAATGTCCAGATATTTGTAATAATACTTGTAAGAGATTGTCTTGCTTTTGGACTGTATTGAGTATTTTCAATGTACGATAAAACCTACTTAACTTGGGAAGAGTAAGTAAAAAGTGAGTCCAGAAGGAACTGAAATCAAACATCTGTTCAGAGAGAAAACGTTCTAATTAGTTGGGCTTTTGCTTTGGTTGCACAAACAACAATAGATTAATAACAGTAGTACTGATAGCTAGTAGCACTTTTTCCTTTTATATTGCATTCTGTGGTACAGGCCATGTATCAGTTACTAAATTTTTTTATAATCTGGTCCATTTAAGCATTAAAGACCAAACCTGTGAGTCATGTTGACTGTCTATCACAAGGTAAGGACTAATGATGAGCATATTACTACTTTATTGGTGTTTAGTTTTCCTATTAACTGTGGTTGAAGCAACATTCATTTTAGGTCATCTGATATGGTCCTCTTCAATACTGGATAATTTCTACCTCTAGGCTTTATACTGTTGCATGAATACATGTCCTTTCTCAACAGTCTTAAGAGTTTAAATCAAGGAAACCTTTTACTAAGCTTAAAAAAATGTCAATATGTATTAATTATTTGAATTGAAAGATTTTTTTTATTATATAAGAATTGGTTTACTTTACAGGGTGGGATGTTGTGTCCTTCTTGTAACGCTGGACTACACAATAATTCAAGTTAGCTCGTAAAGCATTGTATAAAATCAAATTCACAATGTACCAGGAATTTAGTATGCCAAATGAAAAGTCATACAGAAAAGAAATTTATTAATCCTGCATAAAACTCAGTAGATTATGTAGTGACCTAATTAATGACAAAGGTTTTATACCATTAAATATGCCATACTGTGAAATTTGTTGCACACTTATGAAACACTTGCAGTCATGCTTAACTCTGTGCAGATGTGCAGTTCTACTGAGCTGAGCCTAGAATGAAAATGGGTTTTAAATTCAGTCTCTAAACAGATAAATATCATATCCAAGGGATCTCAAAATTTCAGTTGTCTGTATCATTGAGAGCTTAACATAATATAAAATATTTTTTATAACAGGTTTATTACTTAGTTCTTACAATGATATAAAAATAAAAACCAGATGAACATAGTGTCTACTTCCCTAGCTGTCTGGCTTAAGTTGTTTTGTAATATTTTTTTGTATTAAATGAAATTATAGGAAAGAAAATAGGATGATTTACTTATTCATAAATGAAAGGGCTTAAAGTATCATGTTACAAATTAGAATAGCAATATCTTTTGAAGTACTTAGTATTTAGCTTTTGGGGGTCACTACTCATATAGTGTTCAGCTACACCACATGAATTTAAATGGTATCATAGATTGTGCTGGAACAAGAGCTGGTCACTTGGACATTTTTTTTTACATTTAAGTGCTTTAAAATCGTTATATATTTTAAAATCTTAATTCTTCAAGTTAAAAGTAGGAACTACTGCTATAAATCAACATGAGAAATTTCCCCATGGTGATGAACTAGCCAAGTATTCTCTGATCACACTGAATAAAATATGAGATAGTGGTGTAAAGTTTAATCGTCCTGTTTCCTCAATTTCCTTTTTTCCTTTCAGCAGCAGCCACTGGGGGAAAGATTCACATTTCTGCTTTGTGGAAAGCTCAGGCTAAGGATTTTCTGAGCTCTTTTAATTACTGAGTTTAAGCTAGAGATGCCAAAGGACCCACTGAGCAACAATAAAGGATAATGACCTATGCATGGAATATTGAAAAGTGTTCATCTTGGTAGAACAAAGTAGAATAAAACAGAACAAATGGCAAGTAAAATTGAAAACACAGAAGAAAAGAAGGTGAGCTGTATAGATTTCAAAAGCAATCTATAGCTGCAAATAAGAAACTATGCATTAAATCCATTTTTAGCTCTTTTGAGGAATCTAAAGTCTCAAGGCTAGTTCAGTTTACTGTACATACTTAATAGATCATTGATTTTCAAAGAAAAGATGGTAGGACATCCTTCATGTAGAGCTGAGGTACCAAATTCACGTCTGGTATTTTACAGACTTTTTTGTATCTTTTTTTCCTTAATCACCTGTTATTATACTTTGGTTTAGTATTAAGGCAACAAATTTATGATTGCTTTGGAGAAGCATTTTCTCACAGACACATATTCTTCCAATGTCTAAATTAAACGCTGACTAAAACTTTCCTAATCTTGCAAAAAGACATTGGAGAGTGGCAGGATTTTCCTATAACTAGAAAACTATCTAGGAATATGAGTGATAGTTCAGTGTTCTCTTCTTATTTGTTACCTCAACCTTCCTGCAAAACCTAGAACAAAACTCCCTTGACTTCAGATTGCCATCTGTGGTAACAAGGATAATCATGCAGGGAAGAGTGGATCTTAGAAATTCATGATGCATTAATGAGACCACTAAACTATGACAACAGCCAATTCTGAACCAATTTCTTGGGATGGGGGGAGATTAAAATGAGAAACCCTTGAACCATTATCTTTTATGTGGACTTCTGCAAATAAGGAAGTGCCAAAAGTCAGAAGTCCAATGGGGACTTGTGTACCCTCAGGAAGTTTGCAGACAACACCAAGTTGGGCAGGAGTGTTCATCTGCCTGAGGGTAGGAACACTCTTCAGAGGGACCTGGACAGGCTGGATCGATGGACTGAGGCCAACTGTATGGGGTTCAACAAGGCCAAGTGCCGAGTCCTGCATTTCTGCCACAACAACCCCTCGCAATGCTACAGACTTGGAGATGAGTGGCTAGAAAGCTGCCTGGCGGAAAACGACCTGCATGTATTGGTCACTAGCTGGCTGAATATGAGCCAGCAGTGTGCTCAGGGGGCCAAAAAGGCCAACAGCATCCTGGCCTGCATTAGAAACAATGTGACCAGCAGGACTAGGGCACTGATTGTCCCCTTTACTTGGCATTGGTGAGGAACCACTTCTAATCCTGTGTTCAGTTTTGGGCCTCTCACTACAAGAAAGACATTGATGTGCTGGAGTGTGTCCAGAGAAGGGCAACAGAGCTGAGAAGGGTCTGGAGCACAAGTCCTGTGTGGAGTGGCTGAGGGAACTGGGGTTTAGCCTGGAGAAAAGGAGTCCCAAGGGAGAATTTATGGCTTTCTACAACTACCTGAAAGGAGGTTGCAGAGAGGTCAGTGTTGGTCGTCCAATTGACAAGTGACAGGTCAAGAAGAAATGGCCTCAGGTTGTGGCAGGGAAGATTTAGATTGGATATGAGGAAGATTTTCTTCACTGAAAGTCTTATCAGGCATTGAAACTGGCTGCCCAAACAGGTAGTTTTGTGACCATCTCTGGAGGTGCTTGAGAGACGTGTGGATGAGGTGCTGAAAGATACGGTTTAGTGGTGGTATTGGCAGTGTTAGATTAATGGTTGGACTTGGCGGTCTTAAACGTCTTTTACAACCTAAAGATTCTATGATTCTATGATAATGTCCATTTAATATTGAAAGATTCATGCCCCAAATGTAGCTTCTGCAACACTGATATTCTTCTAGACACTATAAGTAGCTACTATGATTTTATATTATGAAGCTTATTTTCTACTGCAAAATATGTTTAACTGCACAAATGACCTGAAGAAAAATCTGTTCAGGGCTACTATATACAAAAGTGCTTAAGCAGCAAATTCCAGAATTTTAGGAGATTATTCTGAGGAATTATTGTGACTTGTATTCAATATTCACTTTCATAAATATCCATCACTGTCTACTGTCTTAGATGGGGTGCAAGAGTAGAATAATCTTTGATTTGATCCACTCTGTCGGTTCTACTATTAAAAGAATGCATTTTGTAATGACAACTTGAAAATATAGCCACTTTTCTGACTACCTCTATTCTCTCAGTATGATTTGAAATGGATAATATCAAACATGCAGAAACATGTTGGAGATAACAACATATATTGCATTTTCATGTAACTTCCAAAAAGCAACAAGTTTAATTTGAGAAACCCAACGTTTTATTCTGGTTTTACTGTGTTTATATTGGTGGTTAGAGGAGGGGCCTCACAAGAAGATGACCCACTATGCCCTGTCCTTTTAATGAAGCTTTAGCACATCTAGTACATTCTGCAAATATTTTGCTTAAATAAAATAAGTCAATCTTGTACTGAACTATCAAGCCCTTCCTAAAATTGTTTCAGAATTTTTAATTTCATTTTGTCTTGATGTAGCTTTCAGAAACTGGGTTTTGTTATGAGTTTCTCTGCATGTATTGTGATTTAGTCCTTGTGATGCTAATGCCAAATTTCCAATTAATCTTGTTTAATATCCTGGTTTGATAAGAATTTTGGCTTCAACATCTTTAATCTGCTGAGGCATGACCTTTTCAACAGCTTCACTTATTTTTTTTTTTTTCCCCCCAAAATGAATTTCATTAAGTACAATTGCTTCACTGCAATTTTGGACAGGTATTGTATTTTGTGTGTGAAATCGGTGATTTTCTATGCTCAATGAGAAACCTAGTCTATGAACCTTAGTCCAAAAATATCAGAAATAATTTTTCTTTTTCTCTTATATGGGCTTTGTCTATATGAAACTATATAGCATTACATTTTTTCACTTTTTAGAAAACACATTGATTTTCAGTTTTTTTCATCTAACACAGTAAATCATATACGATTCATGTAATTTTTTGTGTCACGGTATTCTTTGTAGATTCAAATCAGTGCTCAAAATATAAATTCAATATAACTATTTGAAATGTCAATATAGTTTTTCATTGTTGGTTCTTTCCACTGAATTCAAACCTCCTTCAAACCTAAAAGAAAGTGATAACATTAGCTTCTCTACTGACATAATTCTTTGTCACATCTCCAGAAAAACAATTCTGAATAGTCTTCAGTTTATTTTGTTAAATAAGTATTCATATTTGTTTTCAAATAGGTACTTTAAACAGAAAAGTGATAAAACAGCATTCAATTTCAAATTATTTCTCGTATTTCTACATTCGTTTTTCAGATAGATGTTTCTCTGGATATTTTAAAAATTTATTTTTGATGTTTGTTACTTTACATGGTTAATTAAAAGGAAATGTCAAACCCAAAGAAATTATAATCATGTCCATCAATGGTATCCAAACTTTCTCAGCCAGCTACCTACTCTCAGTCATTATAATTTCCTGCAGATAAATGAAAGTTCTTATCCTCCAATTTATAAATGGGAACACTGCCTAAGATACTTAGTCTCTTTTGAGTAGGTGTGAACCTCTTCCTGTGGTCTCATATAATAGTTTTTTATAATTACTGCTTTTGATTATGTTCTTATCCATATCCTGGAACTGAAGTGTTGTAACAAGGATTTTGCACTGGTTTTATTACTATGTGTTTAATAGTTTGATGTAAATTAAGTTTAGATATGAATGCATTTCACAGGCCAGTTTAAATCTAACTGTAATCCCTAATCTAGACCCTCAGCTTCAATTTACAGTAATTAAATGAATTTCACACTATGTTAAATGGTCTCCATTTGCAGCTAACTGTTACAAATCTATCTACATATGTGTCTCAAGTTCATAACTTGCTGGGAATACTTGAATCTGTTGATGTTTGGCTTTGTCATTTTCTCAAGCCTTAAAATTTTCACTACACTAGTATCTTTTGTTATTGCTGGTAGTATGTATTGGGTTTCTGTGTGAGGGCAGTTTTGGCAGCAGGAGAAGGGCCACAGGTTTGGACCTTGTGAGATGCTTAGAGAAAAAACTCCCCTGGCTCCGTCAGACCCACCTCTGGTCACAGCCAAACCAGTCAGTGCCTTTGTGAGTTAACATATTTAAGAGATGAAAATACAAAAATAAGCAGCAGTGGAAGCAGAAGCAGAGTAGAGAGAATCAGCAGGGAGAGGGCAGTGGGATGTGAGAGAGACAGCCATGCAGGCACCAGAAGTCAGTGGAGAAAGGACTCTGATCATGCCCTAAAAGAATATCCTCATGTTCCAGCACTGTTCACTCATCTCCCAGCAGTTCCATCCAAACCTGCATAACTGGATGTTAGCAAACAACTTGAAAACAGTCAACTGAACAGGTAATCAATGACAGTGTTTCCTTGAACACTTGAGCTGAAAGAGCTGCCAGCTCTTTTCACCTCCTTTTTCCCTGAGGGTAGTTGCTCATGGGGTACCATCCACTAATTTCTTAAACAAGTGAAATTTGACTATCCTAAAATCCAATACCTTGACTTTACTCTTCACCTGGTCCTTATCACTCAAGATT
The DNA here is from genome assembly GCA_027574665.1 of Rhynochetos jubatus. Taxonomy (NCBI): domain Eukaryota; kingdom Metazoa; phylum Chordata; class Aves; order Eurypygiformes; family Rhynochetidae; genus Rhynochetos; species Rhynochetos jubatus. Next base: position 61,435,404 of record CM050648.1, read on the forward strand.
GTGAATTCCACCAGGGTATTGCAGCCTAGTCTGCCACCAGTCTTAATATGTCTAATTCGTTCATCCATGTTGACAAGAAATAGGTATAGCAATGTTTCTCGTCTGGTCAAGATGTCTATCACCTGGATTAAGAAATTTTCCTTCTTGAACTCCAAGAGTCTCCTGCACTCATTACACCTTGCTGTGCCAGAAAAGCTAGTATCAGCATGATTTAAGGCCCCTAGCAGGTTCAGAATATGTGAGCATGGTACTCTCTGTAGTTGAAGTAAGAACAGTTCACCAACAGGCAATTTTGATTGGATGGCCAGTAGTAAACACAAACCACGAGTTTTCCATTATTGGCTTGGCCCCTAATTTTTAGCATAAACTGTCAACGTGTTTTTCAAAGACATTTCTATGCAGTCAATCCATTTTTTTACATAGAGGGCAACTCTGCCATTTCTCCTTCCTTGCCTGTTCCTGAGGACAGGCACAGTTTATAGACATCAATTGCAAAGCTCCAGTCATGTGATTCTGTATTGGATTTATGTGGCAAAGTTTTGGTAACAGCAGGGGCTGCAGTGGTGGCCTCCATGAGGAGTAACCTGAAGCTGCCTCTATATTCAACAGAGCCAATTCCAGCCAGCTCCAAGACAATCCTGCCACTGGCCAAAGCTGAGCTTATCAGCAACATTAGGATTTAAGATAATTATGAAGGATTAAAAAAAGTTCCACAACAGCAGCTGGGAGACAGAATTCAGAATTTGAGAGAGAAACAGCTATTCAGACACCAAGGACAGTGAAGAATGAGGAGAAGGAGGTGCTTCAGGCACTGGAGCAGAGGTTTCTCTGCAGCCTGTAGTGAAGACCATAGTAACACAGGTTGTCTTCTTCAGTCCATGAAGGTCCACGGTGGAGTAGATATCCACCCTGCAGCATTTGGAGGACCCCATGCTGGAACAGGTGGATGTGTCCCAAAGGAAGCTGCAGCCCATGGAGATCCCATGCAGCAGCAGGGTTTCTGACAGGAGTTGTGATCTTGCAGTGGACCTACACTGGAGCAGTCTGTTCCTGAAGGACTATACCCTGTGGAGTGGACTCATGCTGGAGCATGAAGAATGTGCAGACTTGAAGAACTGCAGCCTCTGGAAGAAGTTGAAGAAGTTTGTGAAGAACTGCACACCATGGGAAGGACCCCACTCTCGAGCAGAGGAAGAATGTGAGAAAGAAAGAGCAGCAGTGTTATGAACTGACCACACTCCCCATTCCCCTGTACCTCTTTGGGTTAAAAGGTACAAGAGCTGGGAGTAAAGTTGAGCCTGGGAAGAAGGGAAAAGGGGGGTGGGGGTGGCGGGGAAGGTGTTTTTAGATTATTTTGTATTTTTCATTTCCTTGCTCTATTTAATTAACAATAAATTAAAATAATTTCCAAAATCAAGTCCATTTCGGCTGTGATGGAGATTGTTGAGTGATGTCCCTGTCTTTATCTCAGATCATGAACTCTTCTTCTCCAGTCCTGTTGATGGACATGCAGTGATAGAGGGGCTTGGTGGGCACCTGTTGGTCATCCAAGGTCAACTCACTACAGGTTTGTCCCACTATTTTTCAGTAGGTTTCTAGCCACACAGTGTCTTCTAGCTCCTCCTGTTTGTTGCCCATGTTGTGTGCATCAGCACAGCAGCACTTAAGTTGGTCTAACAATCACAACATCTAAGTAGAGGAACATGCCTTAATTCTTTTGTGGTGTTTCACAGGTGTTTCCCTATTTGTTCCTAATACATCAGCAGCCCCTGGCTTGCCTCTGTTACTCAAAACTGCGCTCCTTTCCCCATGATCTATAAAAGGCAGGCATTGGAACAGACAGACAGAAGCATGATATTTTATATGAATTAAGAGACTGAATGAAATGAACTGTTTAATACTACCATATTAGCCAAAGTGGAAGATAATGCTGAATTTAATATTATCCCCTGCTTTTAAGTTAAACTACTTGGAAAACAAGGCGTCTGGTTTTCTTTTTTTTTTTTTTTTAATTTTATAGAGTAATAAGTAAAACTTGAACTCCATTTACAGTTGGAATCCATACAGTACTAAGAATGTTCAAAATATTTTCAGCTGTGAATAAGGAATATATTACTTATCATTAAAACTTATGATTAAACTATTGCTCCTTCAACTTGGTTTATCTATTCTTAAAATAGATTTAAAATACTATTACAGGATAGTACTCGGTTTTGAGTTTCCACTTTCCCAGCTCTTAGCTGCACTTATTTACTCAAGATACATATCTAGTTTATATACACCTTTGTATTCCTTTATTAAAATGCCTCAATGTACAATTTAATTTTATCTTCTTAAAATTTCTTTTTTTTACTGAAGATTAGTGTGTGTTCAAGAAATATATACATGAACATTTAGAAAACATTTTTTGACATCCAGGGTTTAATTAGTACTTCAAAATGGCTCTAATATGAAATCATTATATACAAACAACCTACCAAAAATCTTATTAAAAGTTCTGTATTTTTTAAACATAAAATAAATAAATAAATATACTTATATAATATATAAACATATTTTCTAAATATATTGAATATTTTCTATGTTATATTTTTAAAGAAAAATAAACTATGTTCTTCTTGTATATCTATGCACACAATATAAAACTCTTTATCAATATGATATTATTTTGGGTTGGTTTTTGTTTGTTTGTATGTTCATTTGACTGGGTTTTTTAGTTGAGAGTACACATACTCCAGTGTTCAGGGAATGTTGTGGGGATCTATAATGCTCCATTACTGGACTACAGGTCAGAGAAATATAATTTTCATTCATACACACTCTAAAGTAATACTCAACAAAATACACACATAAATCTCACAGCAAAGTTCAGAAGTTTCTCAAGATTGTTTTGGTAAAATACGTAATTGTTGATAGCACTGTTCTTTGCAAGTCAAAGCATTGTTCCATTTATAATAATTGATTAGCAATTATTTTTCATTTTATATAAGATTTCAGTACTGTATATGAAGTAAGCCAATTAAGAAAGACTGACTTATGGAAAGAAAACTACAGAATTTCATGATAAAATGTATCTCTCAGGATAGGCAAAAGCATAGTACCTGCTGCTATGTCTCACAGGAGGTATCATGGCACAGCCAAAAGCCAGATTCTAACCCTGTGTTTTGCCTGAAATTTCTGTAAATAGGGAATAAGCAAAATTATCATGATTAATTAAATATTATAACAGCTAGATTCCCTAGTCATGTATGAGGAATTCCAAATCTCAAGACTTAGCTGACCTTTTGTTCAGTGTAAATCTGACAAAACCAAACCAAACCAAACAAAAAACTGAAACATTATTTGGAAATAAATTACACAATATCTGTAAGATATTAGATTTTGACTGAGTCAGACTCAATTGAATCATGAGAAATATGTTCTGTATTTACAAACCTCTGGCTGAAAACCATCTGTGCTGGTGTCTGTATCTCAGGCTTACACAGAGCGTTGGGTGGGAGTATACAGTTTGTTGCGGAAAATGGCTTTATCTTAGATGTTCAAGACCTCGTAAAATGTTTCATGGTTTAGCCACAGTCAACAATTAAGCACCACACGGCTGCTCGTCCACCTTCCCCTTCTCCCAGTGGGATGGAGGCGAGAACTGGGGAAAAAGATAAGAGAACTTGTGGGTTGAGATGAGTTTACTAATCAAAACTAAATTAAATAAAATACTACCACCACTGCTACCGCTATGTAATGAAAATACTACTACTATTAATGATGGTAATAATATGTAATGAAAAAAGGAAGAAGAAGAAAAAACAAAATTAAAGAAAAACTCTACAACTGCTTATCACCTCCCAACCGACTCCCAGCCACACCCTGAGCAGTGATTCCCCAGCCAGCTAACTCCCCCAACTTACATACCAAGCATGATGTTTGATGGCATAAAATGTCCCTTTGGTCAGTTTGGTCAGCTGTCTGAGCTGTCTCCTGCCAGCTTCTTGCAAAGAACAGGAGGACAAAGGAAGTATAGGAAACTGAAAAAAAATCCTTAGTTTAAATCTTTAACTTGACAACAACAACAAATACCATTATGTTGTCAATAATCTCTGACATTTTAATTTTTTCTGATATTTATCAATATGTCTATAGGTCTATCTCTGTTCTTCATCCCATAGTTTTATGTTTGCAAATCTCCCTGTTTAGAGTATACAGTAAAAAATATTCTTCTAGTGGAAGCTGGTTCCTAAAAATTGAGACTATCAAGATAGTCAATAGAAGTGGTAAAAATGAAGGTTTTCACAGTAAAATCTCCAAAATCAGTGGCTATTGTTAGTAATAACATAAGAAGCTGTGAGATGAGTGCCTGCACAACTTGGAAGCATATTTTCAATATCTGAAAAATCAATTGAAACGTGGAATGCTAGAATAGACAGCTTAGCTGTATAAAGTCATCTATACTGTACTAAACCAGTCTATACAAAACAAATTGTTTTGAAAACGGTAAGAAAACTGTACACTATCAGATTAAAGAAATCTAATCAGTTTTACTTCATATGGAAGACAAAAACATGTCAGTTTGAAGTATTGCTGCTTTTCTCACATGTTCCACATTTTCTACAATCTTCATTTTCACTACCTTTCCCCTGGAGGGTGGAGTGCTATAATTCTTACTGTTTATTTCCTAGAATGAGAATGTTTCACATATGACAATGAGTTTCTTCTTGTTATCTTCTTTTTTCTTTTCTTTTTGGTTGTTATTATTTGGTGTGTTCTTTCTCTTTTGGGGTCTTTTAGTAAGCAAATCTTAACTGTTCTATCTATCAGTCTATCCAGGTTATTATAAATAAACTAATCAACAACCACTGTACCAAGCTGCAAGCATACACATATTAGGAAATCGTGTCTTGGCATACAGTGTCAGTGCCCAAAGCTCTTTAGGGCTTTGTGATGGATTCCTTTAAGTGAACATAAACTAACAGAGCTTTTAAACCCCAGAGCTAGTTTTGATTTCAGCAAAAGCTAGAATAAATATATTTTTACATACTGAAAACTCAAAGTAACCAGAAACTATAGAACAGAAATAAAAGGATGACCCAGAGACCAGCAAAAAAGAGAAGGCCAACATACAAGTTTTGGTTATTATTCTCTGATATCCAGTCACATTTTTTTAAAGGGAACATAATATACACTTCATAATAAACTATAAATAAAACAGGTGATTACATCTGTAGTGGTCTTTGGCTTGTCACAGAGTTTAGAGTTCCATATTAACCATATCATTTTAATGTAGGAATAGGTCACTATTCACTTGGTGCCAGTTGGTTGTTAAGCTCAGCACAGAGGCTAAACCAACTTGTGAAACACTCTCTCACCCAATGAGAGAGACAGACAAGACCCAGGACTTAAGCACAGTCACTCAACATTTAAATGAAATTTGACATGCCATTACCTGTAAAATAGCTGGAGACAAGCAAAAGACTTTGCATGTTCCTCTGTAGATATTTCTAAAGGATATGAATTGTGTCAATGCCAGAAACTGAAATGTCATCCTTAGAAACACAGAGAACAAATACCCAATACATTTAGTTACTGGGGGGTTGTTTGTTTGTTTAACTGTGGCAGTACCTACAAGCTCCAGTGTCTCAACTTGGGTTCACTGGGCTTTGCCCTCCACCCATAAAACCAGAAAAATTCTTCCTTCCCTAGTAGAGAGACTTTTTTGAAAAGTTATATAATCACACACCTGTTTTAAAGAATAGCATCCACCACCTTACCTTTTGAAATGTTCCTCTTTTCTGAGAAGGTAGCTGGATATTTTTAAATGGATAGAATATTTAATTATCTTTCAACAGAATGGTCTAAAATGTTTGCATTGTCAGTAAAGCATGGTATTTACATTTTATATAAAATAACTGTTCTCACAGTCAAAACTATTTTCTGTTTCTACTATGAGATTCCAGAACAAAAGAATCTGTACTGTTTCCTAATCTGTTAATGTTATTCTTTGACTGTGAAAAGAATCAAGAAGCATTAAGGGTATCGTTACATTTTAATGAAAACCAAAACATATTTTCCTGAATTTGACTCTGTTCTTTAGATCTTTCAGATCTCAAGGGGATAAAAGCTAATTAAAATTGCAACTAGTTTTCATAAAAATATATTACATGACATAATATTCCAAAAGAACATTTAATTTCCTTTATACGTGTATAAAATACATAATATAGATGTAATTCTCTTTCTCACTGTTAAAATATAACAAAGATCAACTACGGGGTAATATTACAACCTTTATAATGTTCTTGATAAGTTGTTCCATTGGATTCTCTAAAGCAAAAGTCTGTGAAATTAAATCATTTTACAATAAATATACTTCAAAAGACTCATTAAGAATGAAATCATAAACCTTTCGCTCCCTTTGATATAAAGATATTTGAGTTCAGTTCCCTTAAATCAAATTATTGTTTTAGTAACACTGGATAATTACTATCATCACTTGTTTCAATAACCACAATAATATTATATTTATCTCTAAATAAAGAAAAGTATAGAAAAATTTTAGAATTATCAAAACAAATATTGTGACTTAAAGGAATTAAAAGAGTGTTTCTCATTAGCTATCCTAGGACAAGGGTAATATATCCATGCTTGGGGTTATCGATTCTGGTGCAGCAGCAGGACCCTTACGTTTAATGTTTTCTGATAAACATACATCAGTTTGAAAAGATGACTAGATATTTACTGTCAGAAGGATAAGACTATAAGTCCTAGATTATGGAGACATTGTTATTTACTTCCTTTAACTTAATTATAATGTCAGTAGTCTTACATTTAAATATAGAATGGCTGCAATGAAAAAAAGCTATTGTTCTATACCATATAACATAGAAATAAGTTTTCTGAAAGCTCAGAGAACTCATTTTTCATTCCTGTAACAAATCCCAAAAGAAAAATTTACCACTACCTAAAAGTGTGTCCTGGTAACTTGTGTACAAAACATAAGAATACCAGGTGTTTTGTCCTTTTTTTGTCAGTGCTGTGAATGATATCATGACATCCCAAAGCATCTAAGTCTCTGTATCCACCTTCTTACAAACATAGCAGAAAAAAACAATGGACATTCTCTTTGTCAGAGATATCAAATGCATACAGCAGTATAAACATGCTTCTGGTTATTTTCCTAAAGAACGTTTGACAGTAAAAATGTAGAAAGTGAGGGTTCCAGATGGGTGACAAAATTGGTTTTATCTAGTAACAATAGCTAATTTGGACTGGCTTTGAAATGGAGGGAAAATCAATATAACAATCAGAATGAAACAAATAAGGCTATAGTGAGAAAGGAAATGTCTTATAATATTGCAGTAATATTTTCTGGAAGAAACAGTTTAGTTTGAAACCTTGAGTTCATAACTATTCTCCAAAACCAGAAGAAAACATATAATCAAATATGTGTATAATATGTTTTAAATACTAATAATCTGTGTGGCTTTTTAAAATGAGGAAGTATGATTATTTTCATAAACCAATGCATCATGGTTTAGACTTTCATTTAATAATGTCAGTCAGGATTCCTTGATGAAATGCTGTCTTGAATTTAGAGGTTATTTATTTTTCCTTCTGAAATGTAGTGGTGCAGCTTAGCTAGGGGGGGCGAGGGGGTAGGGCGTTCCGTTACCTGCTGCACTGCACCCTCAAAATAATACCTTTAAGTGTTAGGTAGAAAAAAAAAAAAAAAAAAAGAGACTTTCTACACAGAATTTCAGTACATTTTCAGGGTCATTTGAAATTAATAACAAAATCAATGTATAGTATTATTCATTGATCATTCTCACAGATCATATGTATCATATCCCTGTGTTTTGTTAACCTGTTAAGTTCTCCTTGAAAATAATGGAAAACAAGTAATGTTTGAAATTATTTTCTTTTTATGTCAGTTCCTATGTTTCTTCTCTTGTCCTTTTCCACTGCTATGAATATACACCTATCAACAGGATGCATGACGTTTAAGGGTTCATCTGTTCTTTCTCCTTATTCTCAGCTTGAAGATATAAACCTACTGCTGTTACATAATAAACATTTTGAAGGAAGCTTCTATAATCATAGGGTTTCAACTTGAAACTTATATCTTAAGGTGAGAAATAAGCAACAGAAGCAGATGAGTACAGATTTTGTTTACATGCAAATGTTCTTCATAATAAACAAGGGAAGAGTATTGCTCAAAATATAATGTATATGTTCTAAAGTAACTCTAAATTGAATGATTTTTAAAGTTTTTCATGTGTCATTGGTGGGTCTTTAAAATACCTGTTACTGACAATTAGCTGTACACAAGATTTCACTGAAAAGACCTCACAGACTGTGTTTCAAAATTAAAAGAATTTCACAAGAACAATAAAACAAAGAGAACCAAATGGATTTAAAAGCCAGAGAATAATTAAAAGTACATATTTAAACTGGTAATATTCTGAAGAGACACACATTCAAGTAAAGAGTTGAACAAGACATTTGTCTTGCATTTCCAAGGTTGAATTGTCATGGCTCAATGAGGAATCAAATTATACTAGGCAATTCAGTGAAATCTGAATACAGCAAAAGCTTTATCTAAACTTAGCTCCAGCTATATTCCACGTGGAGAGAAATTGCAATGCCTTTCAGAGTGTAACTCACACAACCCTCAAAGAGAGAGGTGGTCTGAGGAGAAGAGCTCTTACAGTAACATTCAGGAGATTTAGAACATCCCTTCACACTCTTTACTGGTACAGTTTTTGGAAAACAGTAAATGTTACAGCTGCCTCATCCTAGCAAAAATCTCTGGAGGCAATAGGCAGCAACAAAGCCACTTTACCATCTTCAGTGTGAACAACACTTAAGGATGCAAAATGCAAAGGTGGTGCAAAGGGTAACATTTATTCCCATGTAGTACTATTCATTTTCTCTGTGAAGATTTATGACAAAATACATCACTCTACCGCAGTGCTACTATGATTCTAAATATATGTGAAACTGATTATCATAGGTTTTAAGCACTGGCATTAGTCAAGTGTTTAACTCTATATTGTCTAAGTCTGCTTTGATGCCAAAACTTCCTCCATCACTTACCCAGAACTTCCTCCACAGCTTTTGTTGTCCAAGAACATAGGGAGCAGATCGAAAGGGACCGGACTCTGTTCTTTCTTTTCCTGAAGTGCTGCTTATCTTCAGAGACAGTTGCTGTTTTGCATGAAATAGTAAAGATTTAAGACCATAGCTAGTAGGTGAGGACTGCCCATGCTGAGCTGATGTGCATGCGAGAAAATGGAACCAGCACTTCCATGAATCGAAGATTTCAAACATGGCCAGGAACATTTTCTGCAGTGACAGAAGTCACCTGCAGGGAGAGAAGTTACTTCCCCTTTGTTTTCCAGGAGAAAAAGTAAGGATCCTTAGAGGTAGTTTACTAAAAGGTTGCCCTTCCCTGACATGATTGCCCGAGGGACAAATTTCAGCCTCCTACAACACAACTGTCAAAAGAAAGAGGCCAATAAGTTGGAGATCAAATCCACACTCTAACCTGAATCCCTGATTAATTTTATCCTGAAGTTTTAATGGTTCTTTTCACTGTTACTACTTGTTTCCCACATCAGAGCTGTGAAAGATTTATAAAATACAGTACATCACGAATATGAATATAGTTAATGAACATGTAAACATATGTTTTTTAAGTTTGTTTGTCTCTGGACACACCAGCATTCTCCAATGCTGGTATCTTTCTGAGATCACTTATAGAGAAGAACAGAGATTTCTTCAAAAATAGATTGGTTTTGAAGCCCTTCTTAGTACCGCCAGAGGAATGATTCCCAGAGAATGTTGAATCCCCTCTTTTCAAAATTGTTAAATGTCTACATTCTCATAAATTAGGCTGTCAAAAAAATTGAACATGTTAGTTAATTATTAGTATCTTGGTATGAAAAATACATTATAAGGTAACATTACTTCGGTCTTGCCTGTGACGTGTCATGATCAGTTAAGAGCCATTGCTCAGACAATTTTGTTAATCTATTTTGAACTGGCGAATAAGATTCTTGGTTAAATACTGGGAAGGATCTAAATCATGTTCTGACTTGAATTATTTTCTGTTTTTAAAAGGAAAGGCTATTAGAATTACTAACACTAGGACTAGGTCTAAAAATAGCAATAAATTATGCTATGGTCTAGTTGCTGATATCTCCTTGCAATATCATTCCTGCTAACCTGAAAATTTGTAAGGTGAGAGAGGTATTCTCACATCAATTACTGATATTCAAGGTGTTAACTCCCAATGCATTCACTGAGAATCTACACTAAACAGAATTAGGTTAATAATTATATAGGGATCAGGAGATCCAGGCATGAAACAACTTTACTATGGTATCAAAAAAGCTAGATTACATTTGTGTGACTGAAATTGTTCTTCCTACTGTCATCCTTCTATTCTACTTCTTTTTTTTTTTTTTTAATTTCTATATACAATAATGATTTTAAAAATCTGCCTATAGTTTTTACAGCAAGATAGAATATATCTATGCACTTTTTATATATTGCCAAAATAAAAGAGAGCCTAGAAATATGATAGACCAATCCAAGGGTAAGCTTATCAGTAGGAGACCTGGTCACAGGTTGTTTCTGGCAGTTTTTGTGCTACTAATGTTAGCCCTTAAGTTCTCACATCATAAGTTCAGAGAACATTTATTTCCCATACTGCTTGCTTGCCTATGTTTTTCTTGTCACTGACAGAAAATGGACAATCTGAGATTAAAAAGAGCACAAGATTCCTTAAGAAGATAAGTATAATTGGAGATGGAGGGCTACAGGCTTGAATGAACTGGTATGGCCTGAAATGTCATTTGTTGCACTACTACCCTGTCCACTGTACATATTAAATCTTATATTTAAGTGCCTGTCAGTAGTGCATTTACTGAAATAGCTGATTTTTCAGATTTTCAATGCATTCTGACTGTGAATCCCTCTTCAAAAGGAGAACAGTGCATTCCACAAAGTGTTCTGTTCTGTTAGGAATTTCTTTGCTGTGGTTTTGGTTTTCATCTTTCCTTTCAGTGTACTTTTCAGAAAAGAACACCTGAAATGGAATGCAGTGCTGTGATCAGGGCTGTCTCCAACTCATATTGCCTCTGAGTAAAGGTATACTTTCCACAAAAATAATTTCTGTCTCTCAGTATTTGTTATCCACTATTTCTTCCCACTAAATAATCATGGTTAAAGCCCTTCCTATATAATTTGTAATAACTATCAACTCATATGAGGTTCAATGCTAGCTGCACAATATCAGTGAGAGAATACTTAAGTAAGAAATGTATAATGATGATAAAGTAACATTTTGTAGAATAAATGAATATTATTTTCTAAGAGGTTTCATTCTGAACGCTTGAGAGTTATTGGTTTGCATAAAAACTAGACCTTGCTATGTCCTGTTTGAGGTAATTGTCAAAAGTATAAAACACTAAAAGTTAAAGTTGATCTTTAATGACAAAACCAATATAGTATGAGTTTTAAAAATGTTCCTTTTTCCATTCTTAAAAATACCAAGATCTCATGTGATACATATTCTTCCTTTAGGTAATGGTGAAAAACATAGTTTATAACAAGTCATTTAGTTTGTACACATAGAAGTTTTTCCTTGTTTATAATATACATAACTTCTGTGAATTTATTTGTTATATATAATCAACTAATCATCATTTTTAATAACTGAAATAGTGGAATGCTTAATATTAGATAATTGAAAACATGGATTGATTTAGGAAAGAAATTAGGTATCATCTTAAATCTTTACAATGTTAAAAGGGTTTAACATTGATGCTGAACAATGAGCAAATGCCAAATTCTTGGCTGAATAAAGTCAACATGTTAGTAATTCTTGCTGTCTTTCCCCATGTAAATATTTATTACTATGGCTATTTCTGAAAATTTGGTGTCTGCTACTTTTGACCAGCTGATTGATAGATAATTTCTTAGATAACTCTTACAGGATGATATAAGTGCACATTCTCAAAAATACAAACACATAGAGCTTTAGATTTTATAAATCCTGCCTGCGTAATTTTGAAATCTTCTTTTTGAGCAAATTCTTAATTCCAGCATAAAGAAGAACAATATAAATCAAATATAATTAATAACTTGTACATTAATGTAAATATCTGTCTATATTTTATCTAACTTTTTTTCACTCTGACCCTAATTTCAGCAGACTGTGTGAATGGGATACTACTTTGAAGTATATGAGTGCTTTTGTAGAAGATGTACATTTAAAATTAAGCATTAGTATTTCCTTCCTGTTCTACTACAGCTTCACAAAGTCCAGAACTGTTTCTCAAATTGCTTTTTAATCACATATGCAGAGGCTCATTCACTGCAGTGTTACTGAAAGTTGTGAAAGGTAACCTCCCACACACTTGAATATACATTGTTTCCCAGTAATACCTTAGCCTATAGTCTTAAATTTTATCAGTGTCACATGTTTATCACTATCATACTGCACAAATGGTCTCTGTGTCCTTTATGCAAAGGCCAAGCTTTACAAATGTTTATTAGTTTCATACATTGCAGAAAATAAATGTACAAAGCACGATACTACATTGTAGTGTACGACATAATGACATTATAACCTAGCAAAAGCACATTGTTTATCTCTCTGGATATGAATCAGTCTTCCTGACTTAGTCAAAGTACCTCTGTATGATGCTGCCTGCTCATGCAGTGGAAAAAATCCATGAAGGAGGACAACGCTAGAAATAGAAATATCACATTTTTTATTTCAGTAACTTCAGTGGGATTCCTCTTTCAGCCAATAATAACAATACCTAAGTCAGTAGCCAGTGAGTTCAGAAGTACAAGTTCTGTTCACAACACTGCAATTAACCTGCCCAAGAAAATGGAGAAAATCCCGTCATCTCCCAGTTGTTTGTTTCTAAATGATGACTTTGACATTTGGTTTTTTTTGTAGAGTGCTTTGATAAATGCAAAGCACTGTAAAAACCAACAGGTGTTAGAATTTTGGGGGGAACTACATATCAACCAACAAATGTGAGAAAACATAGGAATTATAGGTACTTTCTTTTTCATGCATAATTGCTGACAATAGTGTGCAACTCATCCATCATACTAAGCTATGACTGCATTCGATTAACTTAATATGGTGTTAATGCAATATGGGAGAGGTAGCACTCATTCATCATTTTGCATTATAGCAGTAATATAGTAGTATTGTATTAGACTGATGTAATAAAATTCTTAATAGAAGGCAATAAAGCTATTATCAGAAAACTGTCATTAATACCTGGGATTTTTTAAAGGCCATTTCTGTTGTGGTTGTAAATCTTTCACTTGCCAAGATGCAATAAGAAAGATCCTCTGAGACTTCAGAAGCTCTTGAGTATGTGACATTATGAATGTGCTATTTTTGGCTTGGTGATGGTGGAGCCCATCTCATAGTTCCTAATAAATCTATGCTCACAGTTAAAAAGCTTGTTTTTCTGCTGAACAGTAGGGTGTAATACAGTAGAGATATATAAAAGGTCATGAAAAGTTCTAAATATTTATTCTTTTTTCTATGGCATCAAGACCAATTTCTTTTTACTCTCTATTTGGAACAAAAGAATATTATTTTTCCTCTTTAATTATATTTGGTGGATAAGACATACTAGATTAATCAGAGATTTTTACATGATCTGTGGCTTCATTCTAGACAGAAACAGTCTATGTTAGGGTTTGCACAAGTTTTGTGTTTGTTAAATGAACTTGGATTAAATAAATGAGGTTTAAATTTAGGGGACCAAAACCAACTGATTGCATTCATTATCCAAATACTCTTTGAAGGTGGAATATCAAATTATCCCTCATTTATCTTCAGAAAGACACAGATTATATTCATCCTCTTGGTTGTTTCTGGTTTGTTTTGTTTTTTTTGTTGTCTTTTTTTTTTTTTTTTCACATACCAGTTGACAGAGATTTATAGTGCAACATATGCTTGCGCAGGTAAGATATTTTGATCAAATGATATGGCTTCTGTTGAAAACCCTAAATTTCTGGCATGACTGTATTAATTTTATGTAATTTAGTCTTAAATGACAGTATGTAAATTACAAAATTTATATTAATCTTATCAAGAATATCCATAGTGAACTGGTGTGTTAAGAACAGGCAAAACAAAATACAACTGTATAATTCAGTTTCAGCTAATGCAAAACCATCACTTTAAAATTGCATGAATTTCAGTGTTCCAGATAGAGCAACTGTCTCTGCATGGTGCTGAATCAGGGCTGATTGAATCCCAATTAAAAAGGAAATATTTTTACAATGCTGGCCAATTCCTATCTCCACCTACCAACCCACAGTGGACTTTCTTCAAAGTGATCGTACCATAATGCTGTGCTTGCATTCATCACTAGGTATGTAGGTCTAGATGGTACTGTTGGGCAAAATGATCTTATTTCAATTTCAGTAAGGAAAATGGGCACTATCTATATTCTCTTCCCATTAGCCTGAATTATTGTAACTGTATTAAACCTGAAATCCCAGGATGCCTGTGGTACAGAATGCTACCGTCTGTGTCCTGCACAGCTCAGCCCTTTTGCTGGATGCAGATGAATTTCTGTTATATTTTATGACTCTGATTCCAATTTTCAAAAGAAATAATAATTGAACCAAATCATGTTTTTTTTTTATAATGAGAAACATATGCTGTCAAAAGAAATAAAAGTCTCAGAGTAAAAATAAAGATGTGGAAGTCTTCTTTGAGCACACCTTGTCCTGCCCCCCCCCCCCCCCCCCCCCCCAAAAAAAAGGCCTAAATAAAAGCAAACAAACAAATAAAAATTTTCCAAAGAAACCTGACAAATCGAGGGATTAGGGAAATAAATAAGATTTCATTTCACTTCTTTAAGGAACTCTTTCTAACATTACATAATGCTTATATTCCATTTATTCTCAATCTTTTTTCCTCCAGAAATATAACAAAATATATCCTGCCTGAATCAGATTTCTGGCATAAAAAATATGAATTCTAGAGTTTCCATGAATCTGTCTAAAGGCTAAACTTGTGATATCGAGCTGATAAGTACTGTAGTGAAAAAAAAATATGTATTTGCAATGTGAGAGGGGAAATTTTCTGAACGTATTTATCATAAAAACTCAGAATTGGATAAATATGCAAGACAGCAATATTCAGCAGAATCCTTTGTCTATTCTCTTCACTGGTTGCTAAAGCTCACCTAGCTGGAATACCAACTATGTGCTCATGCTTTCTTACTATGTGAGATGTGCTTATGAATGAGGTTTGCATATTGATTTGGAAATGCCCTAGCTACATGAAGCAGAGACCAAATTCAACAAATGCAGTAGTATATCCTGGCTTCTGCACTGTGAAGTAACAACATCAGTGTTCCCTCCCTGACCTTTCTGTGGAGCAACTCTGGGAAAAAAAATGGAACACTGTAAATAGTCCTTTCATTATCTGTTGAATCTGTTGAATAAACAATTTAGAACTGTAGAAAGATATCTCAAAGTGTTTTGTCTAAGATCCTGATTCGAAGGTCTTCAAGGTCAGCAGTATGTGTGTGCATTTGGTTATGTGTGCACTCACACATACATTTTACATTTTGAGAATTATTGCACTGAAATCTTTCAGAGTGAGACCAAAGAAAAAATCAGCATCCTTGGCATTGATTCAGGAATGCATTTAAGTTTATATCTATTCATGGAGGGGCCACAAGCATGCACTTAACCTTAAGGAAGTACTTCAGTCTTTCCTAAATAGGTTTGGGATTTGAGTCAAGATTAAATGTTATTTGGAATCAGAGCCAAATATATCAATCTACAGTATTCAGGCCAGCCTGAAACATGAAGTACATATAAAGAAAGTGGGAAAGAAAGTAAATGTAAAAGCAAAATAATGTAATACACTTTGACAGAAATGGGTTTCCAGGTATATATTGCTTTTTATTTTCTACAGTTAAGAGTAAATTGGCAACAGAAAATCTACTGCCATCCCAACTTATTTGATGGTAGGTGGTTGAGATAGGAGAAAATGAAAATAATTAAATAAACACATAAATAATTATTTCAAAACCTATAGGTTTTGATTTACTTCTGAAGATTGTATTATTCAGAACTGGAAACAATTAAGAGTGAGGAAAAAAAACCTTATGAAATTTTTTTTTATATAGCTTTAAATAACAGATAAATTCATAGATAATATTTTCATGGACACAAAGATTTTTTCTTTACCGCCCATCTTTAAAAGAATTAAAATATTGTCTTCTCAGCTATACAACATTTAAGTGGTTGATAAGAAAAGTGGTTAAATAGACCAAAGAGAAACAGCTTGATCCAACAGTACCTTTTGCTGTACTGAAAATCAAGAAGTTCTCTAAGCAATTATTTTCTTCTATGCTCTTCATAATCACAATAAACTATTCACATCCTAGTTTTTTGTCCTCCTATTTATATGTTTTATGTGTTCACATAATAAAATAACTAACACAACCATAGTAAAACCACAGGCTTCACTGAAAACCATCCTTTAGGGGAAACAAAGATGTATTCACTTAACTTTTATTTCACAATCCACAACTTGTAACTTCTTTACATGCGTGTATTTTGTCTGGTGATTAATGGTAGCTCAGATGCTGTTTTTCTTTTCTTGCATCTTATTTGCACTGTTTTAAACAAAGAGTCTCTCTTCTTCTACATTCTGTAACAGCTGCAGAGGTACCTTTACAGTTAATCATCCTCTCTTATTTCACTCAATTTGATGCTGTTAGAGCTCAAGCCAGAATAAGCTTTAATACCTTTTGGATCAGTCCTAGAATAATCCTACTATTTCACATATTACTGTCTCACAGACTTGTAATTGTTTAGGCAGCTTACATTATATATTGGTATTTTTCTGAATCTGAGTAGCAGAGTATATGCAGAAAAGGAAAATTGCAAACACCACAATCTGCCCAGGCTCAGAGTATTATTAATGTAAACCAATTTGTTTCATAATATCATAAAATTAAGCATTGTTAATAGTTTAAAAATAAACTTGCACCCAAGAACCACTAAATCCACGCTTATGTTGTATAAACATAAATTAAACCAAACAAGTAAGTAATTTATCTTGCTATTAGATCCAAATCTCCTATTTCCTGTCTAGTTTCTCTCATGTTTGAGCTTCTTAGATCTCTTTATTGGACTTTTCTTTTTTTCTCCAGTCTACTAGCCCTTTTCCTCAGTTGCCCTTTTATTTTTCACCTTCACAATTTATTCTCTACTTTGAACAATATTCCTCTTAGAGACCTGGATCCAGGAATCTTTCCCAACTCAGGGTCTGATCAAAAAGCACATTGAAGTCAGTTGTAATAATCTTCAGACCAGTTCTAGGCAGGTAATATAGAACAGGGTTAAAGGTTAATACACATGAACATTTTTGCCCAACCTCTATTACCTAAGGCATGTACAGAAAAAGAATTCAGCTTAAGGAAAAATACTGCTCTAGGGAAATAAAATTGCTCCCAAATAGGGTTGAAATGGCAAAGATGTTTTTTCTAAGAACATGGGGCTTATTTGTTAATGAAGTAGTAAAGGTTGAAGCCTTTTTATTCTTATTTTAGAAACAAAACACAATGACCTTTTCATCAAAAATAGATTTGCATTTTTAAGTTGAAACATATTTTTAAAAAGTTGAATAAACTAGATACAAGGAACTTTGAAAATAAACAAAAAGTTTTTCTTGAAATATATTTGTTTTGTTGTTTTCCAGAAAAAATTTAATGGTGTTACAGCTGCAGTCCAGAATACATTTGTGGCCTACTGAACAGGGACTAATAGAAGCCAAGCTCTGTATATTCAGCAAATCTTTTTCCTTTCCTTGCATTCATTGGTTATTTCTACTCCTCTCACTGCTCCCTTATTAACCTGCCTTAGCATTTTCTTTTAAATTCTTACTGGTTATGTGATATAATTTGTATGTGGTATAAATTATGCATGCTTGTCCTATTTTACTTTCTTAAAACGTTTATCAAAAAAGTCAGGATCTCTTTCTAATACTGAAGATGCACAAACCTATGAAAGACTGTGTAGCAAAATATTCTGAATATGTTTATATATGATAATAATAACATATGTTGGAAAAATATTTTATTAATATAAAATCCCTAAATTGTACCCTGTATATAATCACACATTATTTTTACTCAGTTCTACTCCACTGAATCTGAGATTAAACTTCAGCAGAAATTTTTCTCCTCATTTTTTTTATTAAAGAGTCTTAAAGCTCTTCCCATAACACTCTTGAACAAAATGGATTAAACAAGGTTGATTTTTTTTCTGCTTTGTTTAAATATTTTATCCATTAAATCAATGAACTGGTCTTCCAGGTGTTGTGTTCTGATGTCATGCAAGAGGTCAACAGTTTTGAGGGGCTTTTCAGGCAGTGAGACCCTGTTTTGTGCTTTCTTTTGTGCCCATTTTGAGATTTTTATCTGTGAGCTTTGTATTACCAACTGCGACCTCACATAAAAGACATTAAATACATTGATCCTTCACATGAATGAGGTACAAGCTGTACAACACCAAACAGAATCTGACAAATGTGGCTACCAAAAATGGCATTTGAGCAATGAAATCTTCAAATACTTGACTATCTCATGTTACATTACTATCCATCTGGGTATTTGCAAATCTGCATTTAGAAGTCTGTAAGAGCAGCGTATGCATGTAGATTTCTGTTGGAGTTTATATTGAACATCAGGGTGTTACTGCTAAAAATACGCTATGCAGTTCTGTCTGTTGAAGCAATATATCCTAGGAGCAAGGTAGGACAGTCTTCTTAAATTTATGACAGCTGATAAACAGGACTACTTTAGTCTTCTATTATGGAAATTCCTCATTGTATAGTTTTGTATTCCCTCCTAAACTTTCTTCTATGAAACATCATTCCATATAAATATTATGTCACTTACTATACATATATGTACTTTGCATTCTCAATACACAGCTTGACTTCCCATCTTAATTTATCCCAACTGCAAGAAAGGATAAATTGGAGAAAGAGCACAATCATAACTGTCACTTCTTTGGTGCGCATGCATATACATATTATAGAAATATTTACTGGTGTGGGATGGGATAGAGTTCAGTTTCTTCATAATTGCTCATACAGTGCTATGTTTTGGATCTGTTACCAAACCCATGTTGATACACCAGGATGTATTTGTTATTGCTGAGCGGTGCTTACACAGCATCAAGGCCTTTTCTGCTTCTCATGCTGCTCAGCAAGTAGGTTGGGGGTGTACAAGAAGCTGGGAGGGGATACAGCTGGGACAGCTGGCCCCAACTGACTGAAGGATAATTCCATACTGTATGATATCATGCTCAGCATATAAAGTTCTCGGAAAGAAGGAGTAAGGGATGATCTTTGGAGTTACGGCATTTGTCTTTGGAGATATGGCATGCAAGTATCTGTTAGGCATGCTGAAGTCCCCCTTTCCCAAAAATGGCTAAACATATGCTGATTAATTCCTTATTTTGCTTTGTTTGTGCATGCAGCTTTTACCTATTAAACTGCCTAGTTATACCTACACATTGGTAGTCTTTTCAACAGTTTGTGTAATGATGGTGAATGAAAGAGTGATCCCCATATAACTTTTTCTTGGTTTGCCAGAAAGTCCTAATATTATGCCATTCTTCCAGAGTTGTTCATTGGCTCACAAGTTCCTTATTGTCACTAAAGAAACAAAGCAGTAAACACTACAAGGCAGAAGGCTTCACTCATTCTTCCTCAGTAGAAGAACCTGCCAAACTTTGGGAGACACAAAAGACTGGCTGTTGTTAGCTTGTTCTTTTGTAGGTTCCCTTTTGGATATCGGACTCCGTGCTTGAGTGTTATTCTTGACCAGTAATCCGTGGAAACAAGGCTGTGTTGAGTAACATAGCTCAAAAAAACCCAAACATGTAAACATGTGAAATTTGTTTAATTGATGGTAGTATATCATAGAGATATAAAATCCATAACCACTACATATAGAATGTGAAAGTAATACACACACCTCTCTCTTTCAGCTACATCTTTTTATCCATCCATCCATCCATCCATCCATCCATCCATCCATCCATCCATCCCGTCTTTATTACATCAGATCAAGTATCTAGTATTGTGATTTTTCTTTCTGTCAGTAGACACAGATCCACAAATCATTACTATTAATAATCTGTATATCTAAGTTTTTGAAGAAGTCATATCTGAACAAAACAAAATGGTCTCTTTCCTTTTTGTAAGGTTTTACTTGTTGTTAAGGATTTTCCTTTTTGCTTATCCAGACTTTATGCGCTCTTTGGGGATGCACAGACTTTCAGCTTCATGATATATTTCACAATTCAGAGCCTCTATAACAGGTAGTGGTTTCTAAGTCACCAGAAAATATGATCTATGAAATAAATTTTCCCAGTGTTTATGTCTGGTAATTAATATCCAAGCTTGTATAGACATTTTACTAATACACTAGCATAATATCATGTATTTTCTAGGGCTTTGAACATCTCTGTAATTTCATACCATACTTTATAAAAGAAAAACTCCCATGAACTTCACTTTGTTTATATAGAATCATAGAATGGTTTGGATTGGAAGGGACCTTAAAGATCATCTAGTTCCAACCCCCCTGCCATGGGCAGGGACACCCTCCACTAGACCAGGTTGTTCAAAGCCTCATCCAGCCTGGCCTGGAACACTTCCAGGGGTGGGGCTTCCACAGTTTCTCGGGGCAACCTGTTCCAGTGCCTCACCACCTTCTCTGTGAATAGCTTCTTCTTGATATCTAATCTAAATCTCCTGCTTTAAATTTAAACCCATTACCCCTTGTCCTGTCACTACAGGTCCTTGTAAAAAGTCCCCCCCAGTTTCCTTGTAGGCCCCTTCAGATACTGGTAGGTGCTATAAGGTCTCCACAGAGCCTTGTATTCTCCAGGCTGAACAAGCCCAATTTTCCCAGCCTTTCTTCACAGGAGAGGTGCTCCAGCCCTCTGAGCATCTTCGAGGCCTCCTCTGGACTTGTTCCAACTGGTCGATATCCTTCTTATGCTGAGGGCTCCACAGCTGGACACAGTACTCCAGGTGGGATCTCTCAAGAGCAGAATAGAGGGGGAGAATCACCTCCCTCGACCTGCTGACCGTGCTTCTCCTGATACAGCCCAGGATACCATTGGTTTCCTGGGCTGCCACAGACCATAGCAAACACATTTATAAAAATGTATGAAAAAAATTATGTACAACCGCAATATAAATATTTCTGTAACTACCTGCCAGTACGTAAGCTGAAGTCCTGGACTGGAGGTTTTCCACTGACCTCTGGGAAAAAAAATTGAACACTTTCAAGGTACTTCGTTCAGCTCCATTTTATGCAAAAGTCATAGAGTCCTGGGTTCTGCTGCCTTCCAAATCACTTTGAGGCAAGGAGATGAGCATTCCCTTGATCTCATCTACTGAAAGGCAATGTATGTTAATTACAGTATGCTGCAATGTATTATAATTTCTGTTAGCACAGCACAGCATTTCAGTCACTATTCCATGCTTCAGCTAATATGAAGTGCCACTGATAGTACTTTTGAGGAAGTGGGATGAAGTAATAGATGGTACAAAATTGGCAGCAGAGTTTAATTATGCTTTTCAAAACATTTAACACATCCTTTGTGAGACTCTGCTTTGTGACCAATGTATTCCCCCAAACTAGCAATATGACGCTTTACATAAGCCTTCATTAGGAAAATAATAATCCTAAATGTTCTGAAAATGCAAAAAAGTGAAATTGTTACAGAACAGTCTGTACCCAGGCCAGTGTCATGATAAAAAATTAATACATAATTAATAGCTTTATTTTCATTAACATCCTCCTTGTGAGACCTTAGGACTCTTGGTTTCATGTTGGTTTAGGGCATTTTTTTTTTTTTTTTAGTTAAACTATCAAGTAAGTGACTTTTAATTTGGTGCAGCTGCAGTAGAGTACATAGTCAAGACCCCTGAACACTTAATACTACCTTTTATCCTTTATAATTTCATTTTATGAGCTAAGGGATTGTTCATTCAAATTCCTCTAATCCTCGTAATATCTTAGCCATTATTACAAATCCTAGCTTTTCAGATAGCATCTAATTTCTTATGAAACTCATGGGTACTGAAGGAATCTTGTTAAGTGAAAATGCAGGCATCGCTTTTTACCTACGATTTCATTTGTAATTCAGTACTTTAAGTATTAAAATATAAAGACTATTAGCTGCAGATTCAGTTTTCATACTCTAGTTATAGGATTTTTATTTTTGAAGACACATACCCATAACAAGAAACAACAGGCAGTGTGATATTACTTATTAAACCTTTCTTCCTGGCAAAGATACTCATGAAATAATAAATTGTATTGCAACAAAGCAGTTAGCGTTATAAGCAACCTTCTTTATTATTTCCTTGTACTGACAATACAGAATGTTCAGTAATAATTTTTCTTAATTTTAATTTAGCAATACCATTTCATACATTTTTTCCCACTAAGCCCATTAACTGATCTCCTGACATTACCCAAAAGCAAAACCACACTAGATCTACCGTGGACACAACTCTTTATGACCACAGAGACATTCATAAGAGTTCTCCCTAACACTGTGAAAAATCTCTCTCTTGCATATTTGTTTTACACTACAGAAAGACAATGGAGATGCTGTGACATTAATTTTTTCTTTGTTTGTTTAGTTTTAATAGTAATTTTTTTTTTTTTTTTTTTTTTTGCATATGGGTAGGGACTAATTTTCTGAAGATCATTAAGGAGAGATATGATGTAATGGCTACTACATTAGCATAGGCCCCAAGTAATCCATATTTAATTTTCTGTTTTGAAACTCTCTCTTTGAACCTCCACTGTCTTTGCTTTATGTTAATGACTGTAAGACTTTCAGATGTTGTCTACACAGTCTTGGGAACTGAATCCCATGTCATTCCTTGTATAAAACCCTTGGCCATCTGTGACTGCACTTCCGAAGTACTGTCAAAGGCATCAAGGTAAACTGCCAGGTTAAAGGAAAGGACTGAAGTATTTCAAACACTCTGAAACATCCACATGAGGCAGACCGTCCTGTGGTTGTATGTTATTACAGACAGACTTTCCTGGTGTAAAAGAGCCAGACATACAGGCCCACTGTCTCTAATGGTGATGCCACAGTGAGTCATTCCTCAGGCACTATTGTTTGATGAAAGGGTAAAGGGGAAGTGGGGGCTGGAGGTACAGAGGGGCTAGTACCACTGATTGGGCTGTCCTCATGTCAAGGAAACCAAGTGACCTGGGATAAACAAGAAAGCACCTAGGTGTTGGAAACAAGGTGCTTCTACACAGGTGACTCATTTTCCTACTTGCCTGAAAATCCCTCCCGCTCCTTCTAGCCGTTTTCCAATCTCTCAGGGCATTACTAGTGATCAGCCTAGCATCTCCAAATGCACTGCTGGACAGGGATCCAAACGGACAGCAAGCCAATATGACAATGTCGTATGCTGTTCATAGCACAGATGTGACAGGGATGGAGAGCTGCTGGCAGTGTCATGGGACAGGATAAGTGAAATGCAAGAGAGCATCACAGCATTAGATAGGACTGGGACAAAACAGAGGTTCCCATAGACCTACAGTGAGAATGGAGTGCTCTCATCTCAGGCACTTTCTTTGAGCTCTTTTCCATTTTCAGCTAAGAGGTCTATTCTACAAAACATGGCCTTGTGATGAGGAAAGATCCAGTACAGCATCATAAATATGAGCTCAGCAACAGGATACACGTCAGGTCAGGTAAAGTCATTATCCATCTTTACATAAATTTAGATATTGTCAATGTGGGAAAGAAAAGGAGTTTTTTACTATTTTATACATGAAAATAAAGGACCAGTATGGTAACATTTTCCCAGGTTGAGAGCAAAAGCATCTTACTATATGATAAACATTTAAATCAATATGTATTGGTTAACATTTCCTTAGGTTTAGTGATTTAGTTGTTATGTCTCCTTTTTATAAAACATCTGTTATTGAAATTATTTCAACCTCATAAGATAAGGCAATGTTTTATTCACTTGAAGAACTAGAGAATGTCTCATCTTGCGCTTGGCAAAAGAGGAAACTGCACAGTGTGTTTTACAAGAAAAGATTGGAGAAACTTGCCTTGTAGACCAAAAAAAATGCAAAGCCAAAACAAGCAAGCAACCAGCCAACCCCTCACCCCCCAAAAAACCCAAACCACTCAATAAAACTGCATTGACACATCAGGAGAAGTAAAAATCAGAAAGATAATAGTTTAAGCTAAAAGACAGTGTTGGTGTAAGAACAAAGGATTACAAGATGGCCAGTAATAATTTAGGCTGGACTTCAGATGAAAATTTGCAGCCACTTGAATGGTGAGTTTTCTGGAACACACTTTAGCAGAAACAGTGGGAATTGCACAGTATTACAATTTAAAATCACTCTTGGAAGAAATTATAGGGCCACCTACTTCACCAAGGGATGGAACTTGAAAAAACAGAAGGTCTATTTCATAGAATCGTAGAATGGTTTGGGTTGGAAGGGACCTTAAAGATCATCTAGTTCCAACCCCCCGGCCAAGGGCAGGGACACCCTCCGCTAGACCAGGTTGCTCAAAGCCTCATCCAGCCTGGCCTTGAAGACAGCCAGGGATGGAACATCCATGACTCCTCAGGGCAACTATGCTTCTATAAGATACGATCATGAGAAGCAGAATTAGCCTATTTGATGGGATGGCATTTTAATAGTGCTTTTTTTTTTTTTTGGTGGTGGTGGGGGGAGTAATAATAACTCTTGGCTTACTCTGTTTTTCTTCATTGTTCAGAAAGTTCTAAAGTTTATGTTTTATTCAGCTTCATGTTGTATTTTACTCAGTCACTCTTAATAATATCCAAACTCATAAATTTAATTTATTAATCAACATTTGTACTTTTCTTTATTAAATGTTTTGGAAGAGAAAGATGGCATGAAGATTTTCTTCACGAGTTATCTGGTAAGCAAGCTGCTTTTGAGACTCACCCATATATGAAATGTTAAGTCAGACAGAGGAGAATACACTACAAGTTTAAAGCACCTTTCCTAAATCATGAATTCTGTAACCTACTGTCATGGGATAGGATAAGTACCAACAGAAGAAGAACAGAAAAGACAAATAAATTATTTTAAGATTTTCTTATGCTATTTCAGAAAATAAACTCTACAGATAATTCTCCTTCAGTCCATGAAAAGCTACAGATATTTCAGTATGAATCAATCTTAACTGAATGTGCATAGCCAGAAATGAATACAATATTTCCAGTGAAAATTTCTTTGTTATAATTAGTTTATATGATAACTCCCATAAAGTTATGTCTAATTTCTACAGTGTATATTAACCATCCCATGGAAAGCTAATAATATCCAGGAGTTTCCCTTCCTTTCTTATTAACATTTGAGAATGTCTGCAAACGAGAACGGTAGAGAAAAGTTATTTTAGGCTGTAATAACATAACCTTACATTATAACCTACCCTTACACAGTAAATTATATTCCAGTTCATAATATAAAGTGATCCAGTCCTTTGTACAGAATAATCACATCCTCTGCTGTAGTTCTATTGCCTACCAAAGTCATTATCTATATTTTAACTCAGCAAGCTTCCACTGTTTTTATTCATCACTTTGAATATGAAGTACACCAAACATCTATCCTTCATAGTTTCATTGAAAACATTCCTCTACCCCTATTATTCTTTCAGTAGTTTAATCCCAGTCAGCAACTAGTCAGCACAGCCGCTCACTCACCTCCTCCCCTCCTCCAGTGAAGGAGGAGAATTGGAGGAAAAGAGCAACCTCACGAGTTGAGTTTAATAATTGAAAGTAAATGAAATAAAATAATGATACCAATAATACTAACAACATTAATAATATGTAATGAAAATAAATGGAAAGGAAAACAAATGATAGAACCTCTCACCACTCACTGACTAACTGAGAGGCAGTGCTGGAGAGAGAGCCCTCGCAGGCCAACCCCAAAATTATATATTGAGCATGACATTTTAGGGAGTGAAACACGCCCTTGGCCAGTCCAGGCCAGCCGTAGTGACTGTATCCCCTCCAAGCTTCTTGTAACGAAGAAGCTGGGAACACAGGTACAGCACCAGAAGGCAAAAATCCTTGAATTGGTACAAACGTTCCTTAACAATGACAAAACCCACCACCTTTACAAAACTCTGCACAAATCCAAAACATAGCCTCACACTATTATGAGTGAAGAAAATGAACTATGTCTCAACTAAACACAGCACATTTCCCTATAACCACTTTTTCACTTGCTATGTAAGTCTTTATGTTTAGTTTTGCATGATCTTAATTATTTTTATAATTCCCCTGTGCAATATTGTGCCAATTATTAAACTGAAACAGAATTCTCTCCTATATTTTTCTTCCACAAAATAATTTTTGTTATGAAGTCATGAGGTTGCAGGATCCACTTTTAGGTATGTTCCTTTAACTGCCTATTTGATTGCATGTTTTCTTGATCACTTCATCAAAATTCATTCTTAAGCTTTGCACACCTTAGCTACCCAGGTTTTTATACAGTTAGAAAATAGAAAAGATGGAATTTAAAATTTTGAAAATGTGTACTGCTATCTCTTCTCACTTAATATACTTATTAAAAATCCTTGCCATTTCACTTGCGATTTCCTATGACAGCTGTCTCCCTATTTAGAAATGGAGATTATCCTTCTTTTCTGCACCTCAGCTCTTCTCACCTCCTGACCTGAACACACAAAGGTCCTTCAGTTTTCCTTTTAACTCAGGTGTAATGATGTACATTATTTTAAATAATGTCAACTAATGGTTTTCAATTTTTCAGGCACACTTTCGTCTCTACAGGTAAATCCAAGAATATACAGTTGCACAAATTGTATCACGTAGATATTTAAGTTGCAGACTTCATAGACTATCAGTACAAAACCGCACCTAAAATGATTCTTATAAAAATATGGATCTTGACACTTATGCAAGACTCAAGAAAAAAACCCTATTATTTAATTTCATTATAATTTCATTATCATTTTCCCCACATACATAATATCTCATTGACTTCAAACACATGGCAAACATTTTCCTCTGTTGCTATAACAGACGTGGTGAGTCAGTCAGATAAGCTAGAGAGTCACAAGCAAAGATTCCCACAGGTTCATCTGTCAGAACTGTCAGTTATACTCTGATATAACTTCAAGAGCAAAGGTTCACATTAAATAATCCTACTTAAAGCGAGGACACTTGGATTGCACAAAAGACTTTTGATTAGTGCTCTGGATTTGTTTCCTGTTACTCTAATAGAGATAACTCACCAGTCTAGAAAGGATCTTCCAGAGACTGAAAAATGGCACCAAACGTTTTAGAGCAATCCAGTACTAAAGAAATTCTCTGTAACAGTGGAAAATATAGAAAAGAAGATTTAGTGTTTGCAGAGCATAAGAAATCCACTTTCTACAGATGACATTTGTGAACTACATGTCAGAAATCAAATAACATGCCAATAAGGAGGTACTTTCCACAGAATAGAAATTATGCCAAGGCTTTCCCATCCTCAGAAATCTCTGCATCCCAATTTAAGTGGGAAACTGGAGTCTGTAATGAAGGTGACAGCTAGAAGTGCTATAGCTGGCTTCTTAAGGGTATATTGCTCAGTGGTTGCTGATTGTATAAGGATTCCTTTCACAGTTATTTTATACCTGGTTTTACATGTTGCTGGTTCTTGGGGGAAAAAAAAAAAGAAAATAGGAAAGAAAAAAAATTAATTGAGAAGGAGAAAAAAAGGTACAAAATGCTTGTAGATTTTAAAATTACCCCTGGTAAACTAAAACTTAACTGTCATATTACCTATTCAGGAAGCTGTGTTTTGCCCCACAGAAGACATCACCAACCCAGAGAATGAAAGAGAGTAAAAAGATGTTGATGCATTCACAACTGGGTGATAATTCTCCACATATGTGAATATTATTGATTTTGGAAGCAGGCTTTCTCAAAATATTTAACAAATGTAAGTAAAATTCAGACTTAGTCTTGTACCCTGCATGCAAATGTTGAGTGTACTGTAGAAGAAAACAGCACATTTGAAGCCTGAAGTCAAACTTTATATAACATTTACCTGAGAATCTCCTTTGAGATATTACTTTCATTCACTACACTAAGCTTTTGGGTACTGACATGCACTATCAACCCAAGTAACCAAAAGCCGAAAGATCTACTAGATGCACTTAACTTTCATGATGGACTTTGGAGACTTACCACATCCCTGCCAGTTTTCTCCAATAGCATATTTTCTTAGCCATGTCCTTTGTCTACTACCAGTTATATTAGAAAATATATTTAATTTAAAAAACATTATATCATGGAGAACAGTCATCAACAGGCTGGAGATCTTGTTACCCTATAAGGTAATGAAAAATATTGGATCTGGTATAAGAGCCTGTCACTACACATGGGTGGAGTTGATCCAGCTTTCTAGCGGGTTTCACAGCTGTCTCCTGAATAAAAAATAGTGGTCCTGAAAAGTTTTTTTTTTCTGAAATGCTTGGCATATAAACTAAAGTTTCATTGTTGGGTATAGAGTCCCAAATTTGAGACAACCACAGTCTGATTAGCAAAATTATCAAGAAGTTTCAGGGTGAAACTGAAGTGAATAAAAGAATTTCTGTGAACATATAAAGTAGAAATACTACAAAAAGTTGAATAATCTAATAAAATCAAGCACCTCCAATGTGGTTTAGGACCGTGAATATATCTACCTACACAATGAATACCCTCAGTACTGTGCCCTCCCTCTGAAGAACACGCACTTAAAAATCTATGACCATACATTCAATCAAACATATGCATGTAAGTATAAATAAGTATGCAAAAATTCAATAGATTCAGCAGGTAGGGCACTAGATTTGAACTCCTAATGTATAGTGTTAGTCCCAAGTGTTTTTGTTTCTCTTCAACTCCAGAAATATTCAGGTGGCTAACTCTTTGCATATTGCATTATTTAATTTATTTCTACTGTCTTAGAAATAACAAATTGGCAAATAACAGATATTAATCACTGCATAAAACCCAGAAGAGACCAAGAGATGCTACCAATAGTGGGTATTTGAGGTAAGATGGGCAATCAGCAAACATCACGAAAGCATGGGACCTTACCACAGGAAGCATTTCTTGTTCTGGCAGAAAACTAAACAGTACAGACTAAAATATTAGATTTACTGCAGGAACTTAGTGTGCTCTTGAATTTCAGAACTGAATGCTCCTATGTTTTGTGACCATAAAGGTAGCAGTAGAAATTGGCTATTTGTCAGATTCAGTCACTTTTTTCCCCCCCACTGAGAGGGAAGTTGAAAGTATCCAACCAGAGAGAAGGAAGGTTCAAGAGCCAGATACACTACTGCATGTCAGCCATGTCAGCATTAAATGCTAGGTGGTGTTCTGAAAACAAGTTAATTAACATAAGTTATGCAACACTGTGTCAATGAAAGCTGTGTGTCACTCCCCTTTGCCATTGCTGGGCCACTCCTGAACCAGTTCAGATATTGCTCTTCTACGCTTCTGTCACAAATTTCACATAGCTGAGCACATGACACAGGAACAGAAGCTTTTTAAAATTTTTAAAAGCTTGGGACAGAATTTGAGTGATATCTTTTTTCTTCTTTTCTTCAATATTAACAAAACTTTAGTTTTAATATATTCCGCTTCCTCCCCCCCCCCCCCCCCCCGCTTTTATTCCATTTTCTTTCTTGACTTGTGTTGGGTTTGCAGGGTGGAGGGCTTTGATAGCTGGGGAACGGCTACAGGGATGACTCCAGTGAGAAGCTGTTAGAAGTTCCCCTCTGTCTCCAAGTTGGACCTGTTTCTGGCAATAGCCAAAAAAGTCAGGACCTCTGTGATTAACATATTTAGGAGGGGAAAAACAGAACCAGAACCAGCAGAGGAAGTGGAAACACAGTGTGGACAACACAGTGTGGAGAGGAGTGGGATGTGAAAGACACCCAGGTCATTGCAGAAAGGAGGGAGGAGATGGGCCGGAGCAGAGGTTCCCCTGCAGCCCATGGTGAGAGGACAGGCTGTGCCCCTGCAGCCATGGAGGGTCACGGGGGAGCAGAAACCCCCTGCAGCCCAGGGAGGACCCCAAACTGGAGCAAGCGGCTGCACCTGAACAGCCCATGAGCCCATGCTGAAGCAGTTTGCTCCTGAAGGACTGCACACCTCCAGAAAGGACTCAGGCTCAAGCAGTTAGAGAAGAAGACTGCAGCTTGTGGGAAGGACCCACGCTGGAGAAGTTCCAGGACAACAATCTCCTCTCCCATGGGAGGGACCACACATTGGAGCAGGGGAAGAGTGTGAGGAGTCCTCCCACTCTGAGGAGGAAGGAGCAGCAGAGACGTGTGATGAAGTGACTCAGAAATCCTGATTCCCCATCCCCTTGTGCCACTGGAGGGGAGGCAGTAGAGAAACTGGGAGCAAAGCAGAGTCTGGAAAGAAGAGAGGGTGGGGGGAACGTTTTTAAGACTTTTTTATTTAATTGGAAACTATTTAAAAGGATATTTCTTCCCTAAGTCAAGCCTGTTTTGCCTGTGACCATAATGGGTTAGTGATTCCTCCCTGTCCTTGTCTTGATCCACGAGCTTTTCCTTGTATTTTCTCCTCCCCATTCTACTGCAGAGGAAGAGTGTGTGAGCAGCCACATGGTGCTTTGTTGCCATCTGGGCCTTAACTATGGCATGACTATGTCTAATAATTAGAGAAATGGGTTACACAAACGGTTTAATATCTAACTCACTTTGCCTGCCTATTCTTAGTGTTTCAGATTAAACAGATGCAGCAAAATATTTACTTAACATATTCTAGGCACATCATTCTAGAAATACACTTATGAGGTAATGAGCATTCATGACACATTTCTATTCACAATTATTTCTCTTTTTTATGCTGCTTAATATTATTAGACTGTAAACACTATACTTAAAATTATACTTCACATATAACAAATAAATAAGATGTGTCTTGTAATGGTAGTGTAGTTTTTATAGTTACAATAACTGCTTTATTCATTTGTAGCTCTGCCATTCGTAAGTTATGCAGCCACTGTAACTTAGAGAATACAGTTTCATCTATAGTCATCACTCTTTTCTGGTGTTTTGCTGTTTCTCATTTTATGAGCTGTTTCTCTAGTGGTGTTGTGTCTGAATTTGAGAAGACACATTTTTAAGATTCCATTTAAACTATTTTACATTTTCTTTTGGACATAGTCTATCACATGGTGAATGTTTATGAATAACCTAACGATATTTAGTGAGATGCCTTTGAGATGCTTTTTATGTTTGTGATTTTAACTTCATAAAATGTTACACTTTCTACCCGTCTTCATTACTTTTCCAGATATCTATAGATTATTCTAGCTTGTACATGAAAAAAAATTCATTTAAAATTCAAAAGTATTATAGGTTGAGAAATACTTCCTTAGAGAAAAATATAGGTTCTTGGATCACTTTTAATACTATCTGTTGTCCCAATTATCCCCCTTTGATGACCACGCCACAGAAAGAATAAGATGCCTACTACCATGTGCCAGTTTTATGTATTAACATTGCAGCTGAAAGGTTCTGATCTCCATGTTTTGGGCAGATGAGTACATGATATGTAATTGTCTTTTATATATATCATGGCTAATTTAATTTGCAGAGATTGCATCTCACATATGCTGGGATCATATTATTGTGCCTTAGCAATGTAAAAGGACATTAGAGTGAAAATACTTAATACTCAGATTCGGTTTAAGACCCTTTACAGTCCAGCATCAATGTCAATTGTGGAAGCATAAATGAAGAAATCCAGTTTTGATGCCTTGGTTCTAAAATAAACTTACTATATTCTGTTGTAATTATTCAACAAACAGAGTGAAAACAAGACAATAAATTCCACAGGACTGTGAAGGTTAATTCGATGAGGGACTTTCTATTTGAATAAAGAAAGAATAAAAATACCCTCTTCTATTTAAGTTAGTAAGGTACAAAAGAAAGAAGATTAACAACAAAAAAAAAAAGGAGGGACTTTTGTTTACCTTTAAAAATAATAACATTTGATAGGTAAACATGACACTGCCAGAAATGTGAATCATCTGCAGTTAGCATAAAAGTGTAAGAGCTGAGGGAGATAACTCCATGCCTTGGGAGGTAAGTGACAGCAACAGAGTCACAAGAGGAAACATCCTTTCTAGCTACAATTCTGATGAAGTATGTGCAATTATTTTATGATTATGAGCTACATTATCAGCTTCTGGACATCTGTAATGATACTATTCCATACACCTACTATTTAGAAAACTGTAAAAATTTTTTTTTTTTTTTTTTTTTCAAGAGCCAGTACTGTAAATGATCTGATTAAACCCTTTTTTTCCTTGCACAGCTTAGGCTATACAGGTAATAATTTCTGATCAGAGAGACACCAGAATGTTAAATATCCTGGATGTTGGTCTTTTACATGCATAGAAGGGGGATATGTCTGCTCTGACCTAACAGGAGAAACAAGTCCTCAGGAATAAGTGCTGCCCAAACCAACAGTATTGCTCTGGTCATCCTAACCAGGTATTATGGGAGAAGTAGTCTCTAGATTGGAGAGTATCCCCTTAGACCTCAGATCTTAGTCCAGACCTCAAATCCTGTCAATGTTGTGTGAATATGCAATGAAATGTTCCTAAAGATCCACTAAAAAATATACAGAAGACTATGCTTTCCCACCCATCTTTTCCCCTCACCCTCCTACACAGAGAATCATATTTTGTAGTGAAGTTCCTGCATTCCCACACCTCATTTACCTTTATGTCAGGCTGCAAGAAGCAGGGAGTTGCTCTGCAAGGGAAGCAAGGCTGTGGCTGCAGCCCAGACAGGGCATTGCCCCAACAAACAGTTACAGCCCCACAGTACCTGAGAGAAGCCAGGGTGAGGACCCACCACACAAGGTCAGGGATGTTCAGGCAACAAGTCAGAACTGCTAGAAACAGAGCTGCCTACAATACAGCTCCAGTTTTCTTTAAACTCCTGGGCCCATGGGCAGGGAGCACCTGTCAGAAATCCCCAGGTGAGGGCAGTCAGGGCAATGAGGCTTATTGGTGCCATCAGGTCCCTGAGACTTGGTTTTGTGGTCAAATAAATCAAGTATCATTGGATACATGTTTGTCTTTGCTGGTTTATTCTTAAGCAGCACTGATATAATTCCTTTTATATTTTTTTAGAGGCAGGGCTGAGCTAAGAGTTTTAGACTGTATTACTATGATGTTTAATTGCTTTTTAATAAAATCTGTGGAAAGGGAGACCAAATAGGTGCTTCTGTGGTTTAGCATTAGCTTAGGATTGCCCTGCACAGGCAATGCCATGAAATCAGAAGAGTTTTATAGATAACATCTATATACACATGCACATCCATGTACACTTACACAAACAAACAGAAATACACATTGAATTTATAAAAATAATTCCAAGGCCACTTTCTTCCATGATACAAGCTGGTGGACTAGGTACCTACCATTTTGGCCTCATGTGACGGTAGGGAATGCAAAATAGGACACTTTCTCTTTTTGTTCTCCTTTCATAAAGCTGATAATTGGTCATTGTTTAGTTCAGTGAGACCAAAACTTTTGCAGGAACAAAAAACTTTATTGTCATTTCCAAGTAAAGTAGCGGTAAATGTTTCATTGGACCCATACAGAGAACATTAAATGTCTTTTCAGTCTACTGCAGGTTAAAAGACAGTAATCTAGGAGGTATGCCTTAGTTGAAGCTCTTTAATTTGTTTTGATAATTAAACTGTATAGATATGATTTTGTTGTTAGTTTCATAATTGATATATTCTCTCGTGCATTTTGGTTGAGTGATTTCTCACTGTGCTTCATTTACAATCACATAGCCTCTAGAGTTTGCAGAAATCAGATGCTCATGCTTCTGTTTCATCATGTGTTGCCTGTAATTAACTTTTATTGTCAAACCCTGTCAGACTCATGACCGTCTTCTTGAACCAAAAATTATATTTGACACCAGTAAACCAAAATAATCCTTAAAGTGATTTGTATTAATTTGGCATAGGACCAAATCCCCAACATATTTAAGTTAGCATAAAGCTGTTGACTTCAGCAAAGCGAAGACAATTTATATCAATCAAGAATCCAGTCCAGATAGCCTGACAGCACTATTTTGAAAATACTTGACTGTTTTGAAGTGTGAGAGATTCTTGCAAGTTTTTAGTTTGCAACATACAGGTTAAATACATTCTGTCATTAAAATGTAAATGCAGTTTCTTTACTACTGATACTGCATTTTTTCGCTGACTAACTTTGAATATCTTAGATAAAAAGCAGCCCTTGCATTCAGTCATTTATTTTAATGTGGAAATCTCTAGATTTGAGTCTTCTGGCTCCAGAAATTACCTATTCGTTAACTGTAGCCATTCATGCTTGTAGTGGTACAAGTGCCTGTTTCGGTTCCTCATTCATTGATGACAAAGGTAGTTGTTACACTTGAAAAGACTAACTGTCCTGAATGAAAGGTTATTCACAGGGGATCTTTGTGATGGAGAAAGAAAACTTCTCTAGCCTGATGTACAACTGTGATCATGTCTACCAGTTATTTTTTGCTACTGTGACCTTAAAATGCCTCTTCTATTTCCTAGAGAAAAGAAACAGTAACTTTCTCTGCTTGTACTCTGATATCTGGTGTACAAGGGTAACAAAATGATCTTTCATTTTTTTTCTTTCGATATTAGGGGGCTTTTGAGATAAATAGGTTTACATTATCTGGCAAATGTGTTTGCTACCCACTTTGAAAGTACCAGCATTTATTAATAAAATGTACTTACTATGATCAATCTGTTTCATTTCCCTTAAATTATTAGGTGGTAAAAAGAATATAAAAAAAAAAAAAGAGTGCATACAAATTTCTGTTGGTTTTGTTTGGTTTTGTTTTGTTTTTTTAATTTTATTTATTTGCAGGATATCAGCACAAAGGTGACATGAAACTTCACTAATATCTCTTTGTCAAATTTGACTGATGAACAGTTATAGGGTAGTTACTGCTTTAGAGTCTTTCCAAGAGGCTTTGGTTGAATTCCCTCCTGCACTACCTGAGCATGAGGAAACAAATATTTAACCATTGATTCTGGATTACATATCATCAATATCAGCTATTATGTGAAGGGAGAAGAAAAGACCCATTAGAAAGAGTCAAATGCAAAACTTACTTCACAAAGATAAGATCTAGAAGCAAAGGCATATTTCCAAATGTTGCTTACTTCAGAAATTCCCTCTGCAAAATTTTATCTAAACTTCAAGAACTCTCTTGATTTTGGATTTCTGCTTATTTCTTACTCCTTGACAGGTACTTTAAAGCTTGAGGCACTTAAAGAAATAGAGAAAACACCTTTCTTCTAATGGAAGAGCAAACAATTAAGGTCAGCACACTGAGTTTTGTGGAGAGCGTTTATTGAGATTTACTTTTAGAGTGGATGAATAGAAATGTTATAAAGGAAACTCTTCAAATTACTACTGTCCTTCAAAACAACCAGTACAATATATTTTTAATATAACATTAAAGCAATATATTTGGTTTGGGCATATTTTCCTTGGCAGTATGATTATTTCCTCCCAAAACTAAATTAAGAAAGAGATTTTTCACAGAATGTTGGATTTGTGTAAATGACACAATCCTGGTCTAACAAAGTAAAGCAACTTAAATATTTCTGATTATTGAATTTTTGTACCCTACATTAGAATTTTAGTTGATTACAGGATGTTATGGAAAGTAGTCCATGCTCCTTATTCTAGCAGGTCATTATTATAAATCAGAGAGCTCTTTAAAGTGCATAGAATTAATTATATAATTTTTTTTTCCTTTAAAAAAAAAATAATTAAAAAATCCAAACATCTCTCCATAGTAGACAATGACAGACTTTGGAGGCTTGTTTACCATAGCAATAAGTCTATCAATTAAGTACTTCACTAAGTCTCTGATGTTTTCAAATACATGGCATTTCTGTAGGACAGACAATAATCATTTAACTATAAAAAGATACCAATTGAAAAATATCCTTTCAGTTTGCTGGTTGGTTGTTGTATTGGATATTTTTCCTGATTTATTTTTGTTTGCAGAGATTAATTCTTCAGGTTGTGCTGATTTCTTTCCACACTGAAACATGTCTCACTAGTCACCAGTAAGAAAACTTTCAGAAAAAAGATATCTCTGAGTAAATAAGTTTAGAAAATATATCATGTTTCACACAACATCATAATTTAGTTTGCGTATTTCTAGAGTTACTACTTTTGCACACTAACTAGTCCATTCAGAAGCTTTCTCCGTTTTACAGCTAATACAATTTCTATGTCTATTTCTACCCCTTTTTTCCAGCTAGTTCACTGAAGGCTTAATTTACTTTGTTCCTTCCCCTTCCTCTGTATTTATCTCACTGAAGCCGCTGTGATAGTTGCAGTCACCCTACAAGTGGAATGGCAGGCAGACTCCTCTGAGTTTGCATTGCCACTCTGTAAGCAGCTGCTAGGGAAACACAAAGGCACAGTTTATATATCTTTTCCCGGAGTCTCAGAATATTTTCTGTATGATAGCCCCTTTTCCAGCTGGCTTGAGGACTGAAAGTCCCAAGGCAGCTCCAGTAACCATGCTTGTGGGCAGACAGACCTATTCATTGGACTATTACCAGAACCATTGATTTCTTTAATAAATCTGTCTGTGGCTACATCTGATCATGATTTGTGAAACCTCTCATTTTGAATATATTAATCTAAACTGCATCTGATGAAATAAGGAGGAAGGAGAAGTAAAATCACCTTTACTTAAGAAAATATAAACATTTCACACTAAATGTTGTCCTGCTTCCAGGCAAAAGATTATTAAAACCACACACGCACGTATAAAATTGCATCTCACAAGAACTGGCAAAGGCTTTGGTCTGTCAGTTTTACTTTAAAAAGAGAATAAGTGTGCATAATAGTGCTAAATAAGTCTTCTTCATTCTGGAAAGATAACTACTCAATTTCAACGTCTGAAGCAGAATATCAACTATGGACTCCAGGGGGGTGTTGCCTGCTTCTTTTCATCTTCAGCAGATGAATCTTGCCTATGGTGCTTGATTCATGACTCAAGGGAATATAAAATGCTACTATAAAATAAAAGATATCTACAATGAAAATACAGTTATAGATTATTGCACAGAACTGTGATGCTCTTCAGAGGGCTTTATAGAATAGAATCTTCAAATTCCATCTTTTTTTCTGCAATGAAAAGCAAACTTATAAGAAGTCTTTTAGCTGACTTATAAAAGAATCAATCATATTTGAAAAGTTTGTGTATGGGCTGTTTTGTCTTTTGTTCCTTTAACTTCATGCTTCTGAGAGACAGATCCTCAGATAGTTTAGAACAGTTTAGCTGCGAGTGGAAAGATATGACAGGATTACAAGACTAGGAAAATTTGATAAGATTTCAAATTCGTGTCTAATTTCCTGTTCCAGTGGGGGCTACCAAAAGATGCTTCAGAAGAAGACTAAAGAAGCCCGTAGTAGACAGCATAACATAACCTCTTCCTGGTTCAAGTTTCATCTCAGTATTAAGCAGGAGGTTTAAGCCTGAAAATTAACTGCAGACAGGAGATTTAAGCAAGAACATACAGCAATCCTCACCAATTAATGTTACCTGTGTTACCATTAACTCTGTAGACAGTCCCCATTATGGTTATTTTTCCAAATTTCTAGTTTCCTGTTTCCTTGTTTTGCTTGCTTTCTCTTCTGATAACTTTCGCATTTTTTTGAGAAGT
The DNA here is from genome assembly GCA_027574665.1 of Rhynochetos jubatus. Lineage (NCBI taxonomy): Eukaryota > Metazoa > Chordata > Aves > Eurypygiformes > Rhynochetidae > Rhynochetos > Rhynochetos jubatus. Next base: position 61,473,292 of record CM050648.1, read on the forward strand.
ATGTTTTATTAATTTCCTATTTTTTTTCTTTTCAGGTCTATCATGTGGTCTCACTATTCTGTCATTACAAATGAGAGCAAACAATCTGTCTGCCTTTAACAGCTTTAGATATTTTTAATAATCTTCCTTCTTATGAACCTATTTCCTTTGCTAAGTGACTCTAATAATTTGTCTCCATTTTCATATTAGTGTTTTATCTATTTCCAGCTAACTTTTATTACTCACCACTGTAGTGACAATAATTTTCTTAATACAGGACAATTGATTCTAAGCCCTGTATTACATGTGAAATGTCATTATAATTTAATTTAGTGTTTCTGCAGCCATTCCCTGTTATTGACTGACATATACTACATGCTTGTTTCTGCACAGCAAGCATAGACCTTCGTTAGGTTTTTTTTGTTGTTTTTCAGGCAAGCTCTGCTTTTATATGTAGAGAAGATGTGTAGTTTAATAGGCCATACTTCAAAATCATAAATATGAGATTTACTTTGCTTTGTATGTTTTGCTTTTGTTTCAAGATTTGAAGGAAGGCATGAAAGACTGTCATAAGATCATGGACTAGTTTGGGTTGGAAGGGACCTTTAAAGATCATCTAGTCCACACAGACACACCACCACCACACCTCTGTAATCTTCAACTAAATCAGGTTGCTCAGAGCCCCTTACAGCCTGACCTTGAATGTTTCCAGCAAAGAGGTATCTACCACCTCTCTAGGCAACCTGTTCCAGTGCCTCACTACCTTCCTATTGAAGAATGTCTTCTTTATATTTATTCTAAATCTACATTCCTTCAATTTAAAATCATTAGCCCTTGTCCTATCACAACAGGTCCTGTTAAAAAATTAATCCCCATCTTGCTTGAGCCGCTTCGAAATATTAAAATGCTGCAATAATGTGTCCCTGGAGCCTTCTCCAGGCTGAACATCTCTAACTCTCTGAGCCTGTCTATGTATGTGAGATGTTCCATCCTTCTGATCATTTTTGTGACCCTCCTCTGGACCTACTTCAACAGGTCCAAGTCTTTTCTGTGCTGAGGGCTCCAGAGCTGGATACAGTATTCCAGATGGGGTATCACCAGAGCAGAAGGGGAGAACCACCTACCTTGACATGCTGGTCATGCTTATTTTGATGCAGCCCAGGGTATAGTTGTCATTCTGGACTGCAAGCACATATTGACAGCTCATGTCTAGCTTTTCCACCAGTAACAAGTCCTTCCCCACAGGGTTACGCTCAAGCCTTTCATCCCCCATCTGATACTGGGGACTGCCACGACCCATATGCAAGACCTTTCTTATAATTTGAGCTTTTTATTTTTTCTTTAATGTCTTTTCTTCAGCAAGAGAAAGAGACTGTTGCCAGCTAGCAATGCTGATAACATAGCTTTGAATACTAATGACTTGCACTTGGTAAAATTTATATTACTGTTGAAAGTTTTTGCAAAGTCATCCTTACTGCTCAAAGTCAGACATGAGAGAAGAATTTGCTCCGAGTAAGAATACAATAAGGCCTCTAGAATTCTCTTGTTGTGAGATTGTCCCTACGAAAGAGATAAGGAGGCAATCTTGTGACCAAACCTTGGAAAGAACCAGGAATCCCAACTCTCTTAAAATGGCTGGCTTCAAACATCTTTTCTGCTCTCTTTTCCTCACAAAATTAATGGCTTTGCTTAGTATAGGTAACATCAAGAGATATACCACTAAAGCATTGTGCTTTAAGATGATACATTTTTCTACATATGTCATAATAATCCAGGCCGCCTCTGTGGCAAGACAGGAGTGATGAGTTGAACATAATCTGCTGAAACAGTCATTCTCTCATTTATTTAATTTGTGGAGTGAGGGCAGTAGTGAATGAAATTGTGGAGGGATAATTTGGATGGGTGAATGAAATTTCCTTGCATTCATATGTGAGATTTCTGGATAGGGGTGGAGGGGAGATGTAAAAAGACAAGAAAGTTGGGACTGAATCTGAAAAATACCCAAAACCAAACCTATAACAACCTATAAATATAATTATATTTATTATTCTTGGTGTATACTGAAAAATGAGAGTAAAAGCAATTCTTTTTCCTAAAGTAATGTCTCCAAGTCAGGACAGATAAAAAGACTTCTAATTAAATCCAAGTGAATGATGAGGATTTTTAACCTTCTTTTCATGTTAATACAAGACATGAAAGTTTTTCAAGCCTAGTCAATCATAATGAAATGTGATAAAACTAGTTGCCATTATGACAACAGAACATCTATCTGATAATTGTTGACCTTTTAAAATTTATTAGGTTGTTATCAAGAAAACTGTGAAGTAAATGTAGGGAACACTCCTATTTTCCTAAAGTGTTATTCAGAAATGCATTTATTTAGACAGACATTATTGAAGTGTCTGTTCTAATGTCAAAAATTAGCAAGGTGAGAGGAAGATCCTACAAAAAAAACCTCCATGTGGAGCCACAGTTACTGTCAGACTGTCACTGAGTAAATAAACCATGCTGTTTAAACTCTCTACACCTGCAGCTCAGCCACAGCCTCTGGATTTTGGAGCTTATCTAATGTTCATTGTGCCAGTCAGTAGCACTGGTAAAGTTCAGTCACATATTCTTACAAAAATACCATGTAGATATCTATAATACAAATATTCTTTGGTCTGCACAAAACCAAAACAATGGCAAAACTATTTCTAAAGCCACACATTTTAATCAAGTAAGACCTTGTAGAAAGTATTGGTATCAGCTGGAGCTCAAGAATTGCTACATGTGTATTTCAGGCCCAGCTGAAAGTCCACTCAAAACTCAAAGACTTTATTATAATTATAAGCTTGTGCAAAATGCAAGTCCAAATATTTATGAGTTTAATATCAATATTGCAGATTAAAATGATTTTTATAATGACTGTGAAATTACAGGTTTTTACCACCATAATATTTTGTAAATGCTAAGGAAGTTATCATTGCCTTTCCTCCACTGCTTTGAAGAATAGTTGACGTGGTGATTTGTAGATTGTCAGAAAGTTTAAATGCTCTTTGAATTAAAATATACCCAAGAACCACTGATATATACAGTGCAATTATTAAAAGCTTGACTTTTTTTCCCTTAACAGAAATCAAATTTTATACTAAGATTGATTTTCAATATAATTTACAAAATAAAACATATTGCATCAGGCAGTAGTAGAAGATTAGGTAGGACTGGCTGTATCCTGCATGTCAAAATGTGCCTACATGGCTGATGTTGCAACCAGGGCTTTGACGTTTACGATTAAAGGACTTTAAGAAATGAGGACTATGAGGAAGAGACTATCCATCATATTTGAGAAGTCAGAGCAGACTAGTGAAATTCCTACCTACTGGAAAAGGGGAAATAATACCCTCCATTTTACAAAGGGAAAAGAAGGAGGATCTGGGGAACTAATGGCCAGTCAGCCTCACCTCTGTGGCTGGTGAGATCATGGAGCAGATCCTTATGGAAACTATGGTAAAGTACATGGAAAATAAGGAAGCCATTGGTGGCAGACAATGTGGCTTCAGTAAGGGCAAATCACACCTGACAAACTTGGTGGCTTTCTATGACAGGGTTACAGCACTGGTGAATAAGGGAAGAGCAACTGATATCATCTACCTGGACTTGTGCAGAGGGTTTGACACCGTCCTGCACAACAAGCTTGTGACTACATTGGAGAGGCATGGATTTGACAGGTGGGCTATTGGGTAGATAAGGAATTGGCTGGATGGTTGCAATCAAAGAATTGCAGCCAATGGCTTAATGTCCAGGTGGAGACCAGTGAAAAGTGGTGTTCTTCATGGGTTGATATTGATACTGTCGCTGTTTAACATCTTTGTTGGCAACATGGACAGTGGGACTGAGAGCACCCTCAGCAAGTTTGTCGATGACACCAAGCTGTGTGGTGCGGTTGACACGCTGGATGGAAGGGATGCCATCCAGAGGGACACTAACAGGCTGGAGAGGTGGGCCTGTGCCAACCTCATGAAGTTCAACAAGGCCAAGTGTAATGTCCTGCACATGGACTGGGGCAATTCCAAGCATAAATTCAGGCTGGGGGGACAAAGAATTGAGAGCAGCCCTGAGGAAAAGGACGTGGGGATGTTGGTTGATGAGAAGCTCAACATGAGCCATCAGTGTATGCTTGCAGTCCAGAAAGCCAACCTTATACTGGGCTGTGTCAGGAAAAGTGTGGCCAGGAGGGTGAGGGAGGTGATTCTCCTCCTTTACTCTGCTCTTTTGTGTACCCACCCAGAGTACTGCCTCCATCCCAGGGTCGCCCAGCATAAGAAGGCCCTGAACCTGTTGGAGTTAGTCCAGAGGAGGGCCACAAAGATGATCAGAGCTCCTATGAAGAAACACTGAGAGAGTTGGTTTTGTTCAGCCTGGAGAAGAGAAAGCTCTGGGGAGACCTTATAGTCTCCTTCCAGTACCTGAAGGGACCTACAAGGAAGCTGGGGAAGGTCTTTTTACAAGAGTCTGTAGTGACAGGACAAGGGGTAATGGGTTTAAACTGAAAACAGGTAGATCCACAGTAGATAGCAGGAAGAAATTCTTCATGGAGACGGTGGTGAGGCATTGGAACAGGTTGCCCCTAGAAGTTGTGGATGTCCCATCCTTGGAAGCATTCAAGGCCAGGCTAGATGAGGCTTTGAGAAACCTGGTCTAGTGGAAGATGTCCCTGCCCATGGCAGGGGAGTTGGAACTAGATGATCTTTAAGGTCCCTTCCAACTCAAACTGCTCTGTGATTCTATGATAATATTGGAAGCATAAAATATGATGGGAACACGTTAATATGGTGGGAACATGATAAGATGGTAGGATGCCTGCATGGCTGAATTGCTTGGATGGATACAAGGTCTTCAGGGGTAGAGAAGATAGGGGTTAGCTGTGTGCTTCTCACTTGCCCAGAGCTTTGCTATGAAATGGATAGGTTGGTCTAGAACTTACAGTCAGGATCAGAGGGAAGGACAATGAAGGAAGTATAATGGTGAACGTCTCTTGTGGATCATCAGACAGAAGAGGAAATGGACAAAGCATCTTCATTAAACAGATGCTTACCAGTGTTCTTCCTCAAGGGTTGGTGTTGAGGTTTAGGCCCAGCCAGAAACAAAAGAACATGAAGACGCTCATTCATTCCTCCTCCTCGTGGGACGTGGAGGAGAAAGTATAAAGAAAAGGTCATGGCCTAAGGCAAAGACAAGGAGGAATCACTCATCCATTATGGTCACCAATAAAACAGACTCAATTTGGGAAAGAAAAATCAATTTAATAAGTTACCAATCATAATCAAAGTAAGACTATGAGAGACAAAACAAAACAGATTTTAAAAACCTTCCCCGGACACCTGTCTCCTTCTTGTTCTACCTCCTCCCCTGGCACAGGGGAGTGGGGGATGGGAGTTTCCCAGTCAGTTCACTGCACCTTCTCTGCTGCTCCTTCCTCCTCAGACAGGGAGAACTACTCACATTCTTCTGCTGCTGCATGGGATCCCTGCCACAGGAGACAGTCCTCCACAAACCTTCCTGGCATGAGTCCTTCCCATGGGCTGCAGTTTTCTGGGGGAATGCTGATATGCGTCAGGGTTGGTCTGCCATTTAGACAGATCTCAACAAGCTGGAAAAATTAAGTGAATCCCAAAGGTGAAGAATGTGAAGCCCTGCACATGGGGTTGAACAACCCCAACACATGGCATTGAATAAGCCCTTGTGGCAGTACAGGCTGGGGACTGTCTGACTAAGTAGAAGTTTGTCAGGAAAGTACAAGGGGCTTCTGGTAGAGAGCAAGCAAAACACGAACCACTTCTGTGTCCTTGCACCAGGTAACGTTAGCAACTTACTATTAACTTACTAGTTAGTAGTTGTAGGCACTGCATTAGTAGAAGTACACCCAGCGAGCTGAACTAAGAAGTTAATCATCTCTATTTGGCACTTATAAAACCAGATCTGGAGCCACCCGTCCAGAGTTGCTACCTTCACCACCCAGTATAAGAGGGAGAAACTGGAGGGAGCTCGGTGCATGGCCCTTAAGAAATTCAGAGCTGAACAAAATGACATGCAGGTATGTGGTGAGGGAGACATATTTGCTGAATTTGGAGGAGGGCAGGTTGAGGAGGAACTTAGTGTTTTCTTCAACTGGCTAATCTGTGACAACAGAGAATACAAAGACATTATTCCCAAACTGAACAGTGAAAGGATGAGAGGCAGCAGCTGCCTTTTGTGGCAGGGAAAATTCTGACCTGATATAAGGAAAAAATTCTTTAACATTGAGGGTGGTCAAATTCTGAATAGGTGCCCAGACCAGCTCTGAAACTTTAATCAGTAAGGATATTCAAAACTCAGCTGGAGAAGACTCTTTATTTAGTCCTGCTTCAAGCAAGAGTTTTGACCATTTGACCCCCAAAAGTCTTTTCCATTCTAAATTATTCTACAAACCTATATAACAATAACAGCTAAACAAAAGATACATTTTAAGGGAGAGCAATGGGAAGCCACTGTTTGTAACTGGCATACTTTAAAGAAATTACAAGAAATTTAATTTATTTTTTAATTTACATAGGATTAAAACTTTCTGTAAACAAACTCCGTGTCACTGGATTTTATTTAACTCACTGTTTATAGTTCTTAACTAGTTATCAGCAACTCTTTAAATTTAATGAATTCCCTTGTTCTCCTCATGAAATCAAATTTCAGTCTTCACAAAATAGGTTTTTATTGTTCTAAACAATATTTTTCTTTATTCTGAAATACTAATACATGGGAATTTTCCATTCTAACAGGACCCAGAAATAATTGTACAATAGTGAAGTTTAAATCACCTAATTTTAATGTCTCTCCAGACAGTTTCTGTCATTTGAGCTAAACAAGAATTGATCCTTAGCCAAAGCACAAACCTTATAAATTAGACACCTTTTGTAGGGTTGGAGTAAACGCTTACAGGGAATGGGTGTTCACTGATTGTTACAGAGGGATCATAAATGACCAGCTAAAAAATGACCAGACCTTCAGTGGAGTATTTAAGTTGGAAACTATGAACCACCTGGCAAATACTAGATTGCATTAAGTGCTTGTGTTTGCAGGTTTGGTTTTTTACATTTATACCTCTAAAGGCCTGTTATAGTATGGAGACCGCAGACCTGGTGTGGAGGCATCTACATGGCCTTCCCTTGAATCCTGAAGTCTGCTGGAGAGACTTATGTGATGCAAGTGACCGCTGCTCCGTGCCACCAGCATGAGAGCCCTTCTCCAGTCACCAGCCAGGGGGGATATGCCTGCTGCCACCCACGGTCTTTGGTGGCTGGACAGGTGGGAGCTATGCAGCGAAGTGTCAGTTAATGTGTGAAGACACTGGCCTGTGACTCTGTGTTGTTACTGTGAGTGTTAGGCTAGAGATTGCTGTGGTACAACTAAAGCTTTATTAATATTAGAAATTATCACTCTAATACTGTTTTTATGTGGAAAAGGGATAGTAGAAGTCATTATATTTGTTGTACTGGTCCTTGTCTTATTCAAACGTCACGTTCTGTGCAAATTGATCTTTCATTTTCAGAGCTTAAATTGTCCTGCCATAAGCAGGTATCAAGGGCAGGGAACTTATCAAATGGCTTAATGAGTCCAGGTAGCACTGTGCAGCTGAAGTCTCAAAAGCATTATGAATGTATTATTTTGGCACAAGACTGGAGTGAAGACCAACTTTTTCAGACAGCTCCTTGTACTGAGGCCTTTTAACCAGTTCCGTGACTACTAGCTGATGCAATTACCGATAAAGAGAGTCTACACAATCACTTCACTAACCTGCAGTGCTGAGACACTTCTGCAGTATAAAAAAAAACCCAAACAACCAACACCAAAATCATGTGCTAAATCCTTTTTTTATTATTATTTTCAGGAATATTTCCCTCCTCAAAGTTGGAATATTTACATCGAATTACACATAATTGTTTCCTTCCCTTGTTTTAGAATTTCTTATTCCTGATAAATATTGCTGAGCAAGATGCGTTGCTGTCAAACTCTGTGATCACCCTGAACAGCAATTTCTACCTTGTAAAACCAGAATGAATGATTTCAGGTAGATGACTTAGATGAAGGAATTTCCTTAGGCTGTAGGAATTTGGCTTAGATCCAGGAAAAATATGAAGGACTTCATAATGACTGGTTGGCCTGATTCTTTGTTGTGATTACACATTTATTGTTTTTTTCCAGATTGCTCTTAGTTTTATTTATTTATACAATAAATCCTCTTATTTGTACATGAGATTTTATTTCACTGATGCAGTACATCACTAGCCAATATGAAAGCCAGATCCACATGAAGCACTTGGTGAGGAAAGTTATCTAAGTAGTAAGTCTAGTCACACATTTGGTGAATAATAGATATATATCAAAACTCAATGAGCTGACATGCTGTGGTTATGGGCATTGTATAAAATACACATACAGAGTAATAGAACAAGAGAATATTTTATATATATATATATATATATATATATATGAAGGATTTGCATATGTCTGATAGAGCAAGTTTTAATGGCTTTTTCCCATTTAGAAATACAGATATTTTCACATAACAGTTTGTGAACTCATGTGGCAGCCTTGTATCTTGACAGTGTTTGCTGTTTGTATGTTCAGGTTTTATATGTCTGAGCACAGGAAAGGAAAGATATTTCTTGCTGCATGAGTGCAGAATGTGCCTGTTGCAACTGACACAATTTGTTGGTGAACACAGATGCTTTGTGTGCTGTGTTCTTTAAAAACACTAGAGCTATGTCAGAAGGGTGCATACACAAAGGAGTGGGAGGTATATAGCATAATACAAGATAATGTTTCAAACAGTAATAATAATAATAAACATATTAAAAAATATAGTCTAGATATCAGCAAAAATGTCTTGGCATACAATATTCACCTACAGTATGTTTTGGAAACCATATTGCCTGGCAAATTTTAACAACAGATAAGAGAAGAAAAGGCATCTTGGTAAATGTACTACTGCAGGAAAAAGTTATTCTGCAGCAAGAAATCATTAGATCCTTTCCATCACTGAATTTCACTTTCCTAAACATGAAGGTCTGTCAGGATGTTTTCTGCAAATCATGGAAACAATAGGCTACAAGAAATTAACATTTTTCAAACATGCTTTTGACACATGCTTTCCAAGCTGGTGAAAGAAAATGTGGGAGATGGACTGAAACTTGACAGCTGTAGTGTGACTGTCAAGATCTAACCAAAAAAACATAAAAGAATACACTAATGGCTGTGAACCACACTCCTCAGAGCAGCTTACGCCAGTCTGTGCTGATAACAGAACAGGTACCCTTCGGTGATGACACTACGCTTAATTTATTGAGCATCTACCACATGTAATAGGTTACTACCATCACCTGCAATAGTGGAATCAAAACATTTAGGCTGACATAGACAGATTTGTATTCCTCCCTTTATAAATAGCAGCCAAAAGAGCTATAAGCAGCTGTCAACATGAATCTTATTCATCTGTCCAACAGCTAGCACTTTTCATGCCACTGAATATCTAAATGGGCAGGTTCTGCTCCTTTGAAGCATTTAAAAGAATTTAAAGAGGTTGTCATTCTGACACTTTAAATCAGAACATACCTGTTATTTATACTGTGTGCATTAGTGCTTGTATATGTCTGTGTGTTTAGTCCTACATAAAGATAAACACAGGCATACTTTTTACCTCACTCAGCTTTCCCTGAGTTTCTTTTACTTGAATAGATTATTAACTGCTCCCTGTCTGAATTTGTGGGCCAGTTTCACTCCACAGGAAAAATTTATGACTAACATACCCAGGCAAATTGAGATTTAAAGCAGAAAAGTTTATGGACGATTAACTAATGCCTTCTGCCAGCCCATGCCTCAGTAGAAAGGTGGCAAGAGTCAGAAGAAAGGTGTTATAGCCTTATTTTAGTAATTCACATATTAAAGAAATAAACATCAGGAAGACCAAATTCTCCAGTTATCCTTATCAAGGGATCAATTCTATTTCCATGGAAATCAATGTGAATAGACATAAAAGGATAGAAGAGCATGGAGACTCACCTCAAATCTGGAAAATGGTATATTTACTTTCAGAAGTTTATTTACTTTCTATCAAACAATGAATATATTTAGGAGCCCTAGCATATTTAATACCTGATAATTAGTAAAGGATATCACATTCGCAATAGATTGCTGATTTCAACAAATGGATTGTCACAGTATCTTTCATGCAGTATGAGGACGTCAAGGTGAAACCCCTTCATCTTCCTTTCTCCCAGCTGGTTGGTCTGACAGTGAGGATGGGATCAGGGTTACACAAACATCTTTGAAAAATGTAGTGCTTCCTCCATCTGATCCCATGTGCCTTGGATATTGGGTTACGGAGGGACTTAGATTCAACGGAAAGTGTAGCAAAAACTATTTTGTCCCTGAGGAGTCTCTGATGGTAGCACCCCCCTTTTTGTGGCAGTTCTCTAATTCTCATGCACTGTAGTCCATCTTTGATAATCAGGTGGACCACTGAAGAAACTAAAATACACTTTTCTGAGCAAAGGTGCAGTCTTGAACTCAGTGGGCTTATTATTAAATATGTGTTTGAGTTGGATTCTGTTCATTCAAGCATCTGCAGATGTGTGCACAGGCAGCCTCAGCTGAGCAAACAGCTAAAGCAGGGGTGTGATGCTAAGATTTGGTTAATACCTTCGAATGCGCTGTGATATAGGCAAGGAGAATCTTTTTTCCTGTGTGTTGCAAAGATGTATAACATGAAGGTTAGAGGTGCAAGGGATGTTATTTTAATTTCAAAATATGGTGCTGTTGTGGTTTAACTCCGGCTCGCAAAATACCATGAAGCCGCTCTCACAAATCCCCCTCCCCTCCTCCAGTGGAGGGGAAGAATCGGAGGAAAAAGAAATAAGGAAGCTCATAAAATTGAGATAGGAACTATTTACTAATTAAATCTAAATCAATATATACAGGTACTACTAATAATAAATAATTAAAACAGTAGAAAATAAAACGTATGATACAATATATACAGTATGATACAATATGATACAATTTCCTACCATCCACAGATCAATGCACAACCAGATGTTGAGTGACGAAAATCAGACCCAGAGAGCCCAAGAACCACAGCCCAAGAGCAATCGCAGCCCGAGAGCCGTGGCCTGAAGGCCGGAGCCCGGGAGCCTACGCAGCAGATTCTGAGTGAACCTTATCACTGATAACATGGCCAGAAAACTCAAAACAACCCACCAACTCCCACACGAATGAGCCAGCACAGGAGCTGGCAAAGCAGCTAACGCAGGAGGGTTAGCAAGTGCCCAGGAGTAAACGAGCAAGGGAGTAAGGGAGAGAGAGAAAGGAAGAGTAATGGCTACCAGACCCCCTTCCCCGCTCAAGAGACCGGAACATGACGTACTATGGAATGAAATACTTCCTTCGTCAGGCTGGGTCAGCTACAGTATCCAAAGCGGCCAAAAGACCTTGAATTCGGTACAGGCCATCCCCAGCACCAGCTGAGGCCTTATCAATGTTTTTCTTAGCAAATTCCTAGTAACCACGGTAAAGGGGGTTAACCCTTTCCTGACTGAACCCAGCACAGGTGGAGAGGTTTGCAGGGTATGAAAAAATAACTGAAAATTGTGCTTTACTCTGTGCAAAAGAATGGTATATCTAATTATTGAGGATCTTATAAAACTGCAATCAAGTACATATCGTGATAGAAAAAAATGGGTAGAGCTTCAATGGGAAAGGGTAAAGGAAAATCAACAAAGCAGTGGTATATTCTTCAGGCAAGAATTTTTGCTAATGCTGTGACTATAAAATCAGGCTTTGGTGTGAATGCTCAAAATCCTTTTAATAAGGTTACAGGAGTGTTCCCTTCCAAACTCTACAAACTGTATTGTGACAGTACAATTGTGTAACCTTGTCAACACAACAAAATCTAAACAAATGCAACCTTGAAAAAAAGGGTGACTGTGAACCGTAGGTTCTATACAAGGTTAATCAAACCTATTTTTAAAACATAATCCATTATGAATACTTAAAGTCAGGCAAGTTTTATGGACGGGTTATTTGATTCACATGGAGCATGTACTGTTACTAGAATTGCTGAATAACTGTAACAAAAATTAAATCACAATATTTGCCTGCCATCATAGCCAGAAAACAATATCCTTACATGCACTGCTGTCAATGCAGCTGCCTTTGTGTGTCTGTATATGCACGGCTAAATATTTTTACGATTTTTCTTGCTTTGAAACATGAAATATAGGATGTTCTTTCATATTGTACAAATACTTAATTACTAGGCATGACACTGCATTAGCTTTTCTATAAATTTATCTGAAATATTTCTCCATAGTGGTGCTAATATTTTAAAGGGAATTTTAAGATAATCTGCAGTCAGCCCTGGTTCAGCTGGTTATAGAGCTCCGCTGATATTAGTGTGTCAGGGACCAACAGTTAAATGCTAGACTCTAAGCAGCTGCATGTCACAGGAACTCTGTAGATGGAGGATGCAAGAACAATCTTTTTCCCTCTGAAAACATGAAGAAAAGCCTGATGATTACATGTCTGTCATGGTTTAACCCTAGACAGCAACTAAGTACCACATAGTCGCTTGCTCACCTCTCCAGTGGGATGGGGGACAGAATTGAAGGAAAAAGGTAAGAAAACTCATGGGTTGAGATAAGAATAATAACTGAAAATAAATAAAATAAAATGATGATGATGATAATAATAATAATAATAATAATAATAATAATGAAAAATACTACTACTACTACTACTGATAACATATAATGAGAAGAAAAACAGCAATGGAAAAAATCCACAAGTGATATAACTGCTCACCACCTGCCAACTGATGCCCAGCCTGTCCCCAGGCAGTGGGAGACAGAGAGATAAAGAGAAACCAAGCTCCCTCAGCTGACTCCCCCCAACTTATATATTAAGCATAACAGTTTATGACATAAAATATCCCATGGGTCAGTTAGGATCAGCTGTCTAGGCTGTGTTTCCTCCCACCTTCTTGTGGAGAAGAAGCTGGGAACACAGGTGCAGCATAGGAAACCAAAGAAGTAATTGACAATGTAAACATTGCTTAGCAACAACTAAAAATATTAATATGTTGTCAACGTTCTTCATAGCACAGTTCCAAAACATAGCCTCATACTAGCTACTGTGAAGAAAATGAACGCTTACCCAAACAAAACCAGCACAATGTTACAAGTCTTTTCTTGCAGAATTTTCCCAGGCTGTTGAAAGACAACAGTAGTCACTTACAGTTGTCACTGTAGCCTAAAAATTAAGCTAAGGTTCCAAGAAGTATTTAAACCTTTTCAGAGTGTGATTAGGCATCCTTTGAATGTAGTGCAGCTAATCATTTACTTAAGGGTAGACACATCCCTTCAATGCCTTAGTACGATAAGAAATGAATTAAAATTAATTCAAAGATTATAAGTAAAATAAATTGAACATAATTACTTACAAAAGTATTGGTGGTACTAACAGGAGGACCAATCAGTTCTGTCCTAGTCCAACAAATGAGGCTCAGGCAACAAACCATGTGCTGTGAATGGAGGTAAGACATAGCTGCACACACTGTCAGTCATGAAAGAGAACCCACAACTTACTTCTACAATATTTCTTCCCCTTTTCTGTACAGGTCCTCATATGGAAGACTGAATCTTTGAATACAGAGAAGATCCATAGACTCTTTACTGCTCTCGACAGCAAATTATGGATGCAACCAACTGCATCTCATGCATGAAACCCAGGAGCTGACAAGAGGTCTTGTGGTTTGTTGCTTATTACTGTATGTGTATTTTCAGCATAGAGGAGAAACTGTGAGGGCATATATATGATACAGGGGTTACACCAGTGCAAGTAATGCTCAGGGCACAAGAGTTGCCAGTTTTGAAAAGAGGCAGAATAATCTGGAAGTGGGTATGATAAAACAATCAGATGATAGCATACAAAGACACTAGATGTCTCCAGCAGAAGTGAGAAGCAGTAATAGTTTTCAGTAGGGATACTGGACCAATGACTTGTGGAGGGATTTTCAGACAGGATAAAAAAGTGAATGTGATGTAAATTAAAAAGAATATGAGAAACTCCTGAGAAATTGTAAAATGCTATTGTTACTATTCCAGATGACTAAAAATGCAAATATGTCATTTTACTACACTTCCTTTAATTATTCTCCATTGAAAATTACTTTAAGTCTGAAGGGAACACACAAGAGTATGAAGTTTTCAGAGAAACTATGAAATCCATTTTCTACTAACTTCACAGTTATCTTCTGCCAGATGGATTTCTCACTGTTACTGCACACATTGACAAGTAAGAATGTTGTCATTTTCAAAAATGCTGATGTGAGCCCTCCTACTTAGCCTGCAACCTGTGTGTGAAGCTGCTTTTCCTGCCTCTTTCAAATCAATTTCTTGCCTACCACTGTAGTGGAAAAGACAGCATATATGAAATATACACTACAGTAAATATAGTGTTTTGCATTTCTATGGATGTTTTCTCAATATCCATGTTTTTCCCAGTCTATATTAGAGGGAAATAATGAACCCTGACTTCTTATTAAAGGGAGAAAACTCTCAGACCTGGAATGACAATTAAGCCACTTAGCAAGTTAATATTCAGAACATTCAGCGGACATGTGGGAGTCCCCAGTTCAGTTTGTTTGTTCTGCAGCCATTTGAATAAGACAGCATAGGGTACTAAACATATACCATCAAATTCCCGCATACAATCCTAAAATATTATTCTGTGGATCAATAAAAGTAGTGTCAAAAAGTGGCATATCTCCAATAACGATCATTAAGACAGACTTTCAGAACTATTGGAGAGTAAGGAATGACCTGAACTGGGAAGAGCAGTAACCTGTACCTTCAGAGTGTTGTTTCCCTAGCAAATACCTTGCAAATAGTCCAAAATGTACTTTATAAAGAAACGTATTTAATTACAATGTTTCTAACTCCATCCAGCATTATGTGTAAATTGAGTTCACCAGTAACAAAAATTTGGTCATGTTTTATGATTTTCTGTTTCTAAGCTCTGGTGAACCTAATTGGCACTCTGTTCTAAGGAAATGCATATATTTAATCATTTACATTGGAACTTTACTGTGTTAGGAATACCATTTGAGATTTGGAAGATAACTTTTTCAAAGCTGATGATTTTTATTTTGGGATATCTATTTCATCAAAGCTAGTATCAAAAATGGCAAGGCCCATCAGAACATGTTTATATGTTGCACAAAAGTGTATGAACAAGTATATTTTATTTGTCTGAATGAGATTAAACTTCTGTATTTGTTTTTCTTTCAACACAGCTCAACAGTGTTTTCTGAATCTACTCCTAAGGAAAACTACTGAGTGGAATATAGGAATTGGCTGGTACTGCATGTAGACCATAAGTTGTGTTCATCTAATTTCCAACTCAATTTCACAGAAGTTGAAACTATATTAAATTCAGTCTGACTGTTGAGATGCAAAAAGTTACATCTGTTTTATTCTGATGGATTCAGGATGATTTTGTGCAGTATGTACCTCATGCACTGGGACAGGTTAAACCCAGTAACCCTTGTAAATATGTGTTGCATTTCCAGTTAAGGTTCTTTTCATTTGGATCTCTCCTTCTGTTTTAAATCACGAGCCTAAAATGTAGTAAATACCACTTGAGAAAATATTAACAGTTTCAATAGTCTTCTAATTTAAAGGTGAGGAGAGGTGAGGTTTACACTATTTAGCTGTGATTTACATATGTCATAGTTTAACTAGCATCTCCTCTATCCTTACCATCCAAAAGACATGGTGTGACATGGTGTGCCTTATCCCAGATGCTGAATAACAGATGACCCAGCTCTCCATGGCAGAGATGTCAGAGTAGTCTCTGTTGCACTGTGCCAAGGAAAAACGTCAGGGCTGCAACTGTCCCTCCACTGCTTCTCCCCTTGGGTGCAAATCTGACTCCCTCCTCTGGTGTGAGAAGAAATCAAAAAAAGGGACACAAGAAAGGTTTCATGCTCCTATATTTCCCTCTTGCTTATGTCCCCTCCAGAGATAAGGGTTTCTTGACCTCTCTGATGGCTGTAAGCATGTGTTAGGAATCCATTCTATATTAATGCTTAGTATTTTCCTTTGGTATGTGCTTCAAAGGAATTTAGACATCTATTTGTGGCTTTGGTGGATTTCCAACTTTCAAATCCATATGTTGAGACACAAATAGTAGTAGAGCTGAAATTGACAGAAGTTGGGGACATTATGCAAATCCTGCTAGGAACCTTATGGCATTGTTAGGTTTCTAAAACAAAGTTTATTTCCCCTGCCTTTCAAAGCTGACATAAATCAGTACAGACTGATGGAAATCAAGTATCTAAGCACTTTAATCCAAAAGATTTTCATTGAGGACTGGATATTTCAATCTATAAAGTGACTTTGAACATACAACTACTGCCTCACAAGCCTGCTTTGAAGATCAACAACACTCACAGGAAAAAAGTCATCGGAATGGCATTGGCACATGTACAACCTGTCTCATTGCCACCATGTATTACATATAGGTGAAAACATATCATTCTCAAAATTTAAAAGGAGACCATAAATCAATTAAGGCAAAAATTTGTGCATATGGAGACTAAATAGGTTTCTTTTTGTCAGTATTTAAGTTCTAATTGACATTATTAACTTTTTAATGATGTAGTCTGTGATTTATGTTGTTAGTTTTTTAATAAGATTTTGCCTAATACTGAAATACACTGCTGCGGTTTGTTGATCCTGGCTGTACACCAGGTGCCCACCAAAACTGCTCTATCACTCTCCTTCTAACTGGACAGGGGAGAGAAAATACAAAAGTTTGTGGGTCAAGAAAAGAACAGGGAGAGATCATTCAGCAATTACTGTCATGGGTAAAACAGACTCGACTTGAGGAAAAACAATTTACTTTATTGCCAATCAAATCATGACTAGAAGACAACTAAAATCAAATCTTTAAACACCTTCTCCCCACCCCACCCTTCTTTCCCAAGCTCAAAATCACTCCTGTTTTCTTTACTTCTTTCCCTCTTGGTGGCACAGGGGTGCGTGGAAGGAGTGTACTGGTCAATTCCTCACACGTTGTCTCTACCACTCCTTCTTCCTCAGGGACAGGACTCCTCACACTGTTGTCTTGCTCCAACATTGGGTCCCTCCCATGGGAGATAGTCCTCCAGGAACTTCTACAACGTGAGCCCTTCCCATGGGCTACAGTTCTTCACAAACTGCTCCAGCATGGGTTCCTTCCATGTTCTGCAGTCCTTCAGGAGCAGCTTGCTTCACCATGGATTCCCCATAGGGTCACAAGCCCTGACAGCAAACCTGCTCCAGCCTGGGGTTCCCACAGGGTCACAGCCTCGTTCAGGCCCATTTACTTGCTCTGGCATGGGTCTTTCATGGACTGCAGGTAGATCTCTGCTCCCCATGACCCTTCATGGCTGCAGGGGCACAGCCAGCCTCACCATGGTCTTCACCACAGGCTGCAGGGAAAACTCTGCTCTGGTGTCTAGAGCACCTCCTCCCCCTCCTTCACTGACCTCAGTGTCTGCAGAGTTGGTTCTTTCACATCCCACTCTTTCTCTCTGCTGCAATTTTCTTTTCTCAGGCTTTTGGCATTTTTTTTCCTTCTTAAATATGTTATCACAAAGGTACTACCATTGTCGCTGTTTGGCTCATACTTGGCCAGCAGCAGGTCTGTATTGGAGCCAGCTGGCATTGACTCTATCAGACATAGGAAAAGCTTCTAGCAGCTTTTCACAGAAGTCACCCCTGTAGTCGTCCTTCTTGCTGTCAAACCTTGCCATGAAAAACCAAAATAACTGCTGACAAATCAATCCACAAAACTTTTATCTCTATGAGTATTTGCGAGGGGCCATCTACATAGGTAGAAATTCTATTTAAGTACTGCAAAAGCAAGGTGGATGAAATATTTCATATTGGGTGTTTATAAGCAGTTAATTCTCTGCTTGTGTGTATCAAGCAGCAGAAACCTACAATGGAATATGTGTTTGATTTTGTGTGATAAGTGGTCAGTAACCACTCTCATGAGCAGCAGTTGCAAAATGTAAAAAAAAATGAAACAAGGGCATTCAAGACATTACCCCATTTATCTGACAGTCTTTCCTCCTCTGAATGCATATTGAAATACTTCATCCAAGCAACAAACTTAAAATGAACAAGGAGAGATCTTAGCTATATTCAGCATTCAGTGAAAGACTCTGCAGAAAAGTTGTGGAGTTCTTAATTTAATAAACACCTTATCCTTGATTTATCTTCAGAATTTTAATATTCATTATGCCATAAACATTTCATATCTGCTCTATCAGTCACTCCTGTGCTTGCAGGAATGCAGGTTAAAGGCGTAAGTGTCAATGGAAAGAGAATTTGAACTTCTTCCATGATTGTGAGACACAGATGTTACAGAATTCCAGTGGTTCCATTTATATTTAACACATGGGTATCACTGAAATTATTCCTAATGAGAATCTTCTCCAAAATTCCATAACCAGAAACTAAATAATCCTTACTCTTTTTGAGTTATTTACATTCTGTACACATCCCCCCCCCCCCAAAAAAAAAAAAAACCCAAAAAAAACAACCCTGCAAACTTTTTTGTATCCCTGTAGCATATTCATAGCAGTGACACTTTTTTTAAAATACCTTCTGCATTTATGCATTGCATCTGCTGAAACAGAAAGAGACATCAGTGGTAAAAGCTATGTCTCAGAACTGGCAAATAGAACTTGAAGTATTATTTAAAAGCAAATACCATTTACAAAAATTCTCAACTTTTTTTTTTTTTTTTTTAATAACCACCTTTGAAAACTAAGGCAACTTCATTATAGCTTCCTTTGCTAGTAAACTTGCCATACTTCCTTTCTGCTTGTGATGACAGAATACAACCAATTGGTTTTCTGATAGCAAACACTGCATGCCAAAGTTTTGGGATTTTTTTTCTTGAAGGACAATCTGTTTCTATGAAAATATGACACTCTCTGTCATAGAAAGGTTTACAGCCAGTAACAAACCCACTGCACTGAAATTAACACTTGCTGTGAAATTTTTTGAAAGTGCTTAACTTCGTTTTCTTCACCAAATCTCATAACAACATAATATTTCAAATTCAGTTCAATGTTGATATTCATTTGACAAAAAGCGTGTTAAAAGTAGTTTTCAAATGCAGGAGGATCCAAAGGACTGATGTTAAAATTACCTACCAGTATGATGACACAACGAAAATGTGCATAAAAGAATAGAAAATACCAAGTCCTTGAATTCACTTAATTACCTTCACAATCAAAACAAAGTTGCTGATATGTATGTGATAAGAAGAACTTATATGAAATTAAGATCTCAAATCAATCTATTGAGACTTACAGGAAAGTACAGTAGAATCAGGACTTTATTTACAAAATGCAAACATTCAAAATATACTCCAGAGACCACACAAAGACACAAAGAGATGTGACCGAGTGAACACTATGGAAAAAACCCATCTTTTTGGTTTCAATAGATTTGTCTTTTCAGGGTAATGAAAAAAAAAAATCTCTATAGTTGTCATGCTTATTACACTAATGGTCATTTCTTTAAAAATCAGTTGATTTCTTGATCAAAGAAATTAACAAAATTCATAGAGGCCAAAAAATTTTGAGAAGTTAAAATTTTACCTTAATTAAGTGTTTCTAAATGTCTACAATGAACCCATCTAAAATGTAACATTGATACACTGATGAACAATGAAGAGAGTAGCAAAAGCCAGTGTATCTTTTACTGTCCTTGCACCAATTCTTCTGTGAATTACACCAAGTTTAGAACAGTCCATGAACATTTTCAACTTTATTGCTTATTCCTGATTTAGTCTTGAAATGAAATCAGATTCCAACTTTTACCAATGCAAAGCAGCATACATTTGAAGCAGAATGACAAGCAGCCATGACTTATATTACTTAAAAAAACAGAGCAAGTAGAATTTGACCTTTAAATTAAACTATTAAAAGCAAATAACAATGATTCATTTTCCAAGTGTTATCTCTGCAAGGCTCATTTCTAAAGAGCTCTTCTGTTTTTCGTTTAAATTAATTTGTGTCCTTGGTCATATCCTGTAAACTTCCCTACAGAATAAAATCTCCAAATGTCACTTCTAATTACTTTTAAAACAGGCATGAGTATTTTTAATATTTCTAGGCATTTATTCAATATAAATTCTGGCAGAAATAGCAGAGGTTGTAGATTGTATCCCTTTAGGTAGTTAAACCTTTACTAAAAAGCATGTATGCATTAAATGAGAATTATATTAAATGACCTACAAGAATAAAAAAAAAAAAAACCAAACTTACGGTTTTACAAGTTGTATTTAATTGGCTATTTGTATACATTTCATAGTACAAACACACCGGTTGGTGTGGTGTGGCCTGAAAACATTTTCCTCCTAAAAAATGGAATCTTTTCAAAAAAGTTTTGAAATTTTTGTCTACAATTGGTAAGTTCTACTTGAATTTCATTTGAAGATATTTCTGCTACTTACTGTTTCCTTAATGGTAAAATATATTTGATGCTGATACCATAGCATATTCAATTTTTATTTTAGTTACCTTTTGGGTCATTTTTCATTAAAATGATTTTATTGTAGCAAAAGAAGGAAAATTTTTACTTTAAAGAAACTCTTTATCTACTGCTAACTTGAAACCACGCAACGATCATTGAGCTAGTGCATCAACTTGTTACATCCTTTCTACATCCTGACTAAAAGCTAACAAGGGTTAACTTTGTCTCACAATCTACTACTTAGTTTTGTCATTTTGTCTGCTATCTGTAATAATGAACTGAAGGAAGAGGGTTTTTTATATTTCCATTTATACTAAAGATAATTTTAAACTAATTTTTTGCCATTTTCTGTAACTATGGTTTTATGTGTCGAAAATGTGCATGACAACATGCAAAATGATTTTGATAAAATCATATTATCAAAGCATAGAGCATGATCAAAAGTGAAGATCAAAAGAAAAAGAAAATTAAGACAGAAATGCAATTTTATATGAACATTTGACCAGCATGTTTTCCAACTTAGTCTAAATTTCACCTTATCTCAGATCTAGTTCACAAATATTTTACATTGTGTGGCTGATATAGTCTCATCGTTTATGAGTAAAATTCAAACAGTTCAGAATTTGGATGCTTCTGTAAGCAAAGTAAATCACTTGAGACAGGGACATGCAGGTAGTATTCTCCTGAGTAAAGATTATTATTTTAAGGCTGCCAGAATGCCTTTTTTCTGCCAAAAGAACAGACAGATTGCTTTTTCTATTTTTCATGAAATTAAGAGGATGCGCTGGACGCAACGGAATGCTGAAAGTGTTACTCAGATCACTGAAACAGAAAAAGGGTGTCAGTTGTTAGTATTTCTGTTTTAAAGAGACATTTTCATAGGGGGAAATATTTTTGTGGAATAAAAAGATTAAGAAAACAGAAAAATTAAGTAAATTCTGAAATTTTTGCTTTTCTTGTGTCATGTTTGGATAATATTCCATTAAACTTCTAGAAATAGATACTACAGTGTGCATACATACAGATTTAATGAATTTTTAGGAATGGGAAAGAAGTCGTATATAACTTTGATTCAAATAACCTTTACAGTTGTCAACCCAGTCAAATTTCTGTAGTTCATTCTAAGGTATCTATTAAAAATACAGCAGAAAAAAGGGTATCACTTTATCCAGTACTTCTCCAGAGCTGGTCCAAAAGTGTTATAGGAATTCCTCAGAATGACTAAAACAACAGTCTGCAACCAAACCCATGCATGTATACTTCTATGTCTGCAACTAACTAACCAACCAACTACAACTATGGAGAATCAAACTAGTAAACAAATACTCAGAGTTATGCCTAAGTTTTAAGTGCTTCTGTGTAAAAACTACTTCTCAGTATGAAGAACATGATGGTTTTGGAAACCACAATGTCAGTGCTACACCACCCTGGTAAGGCGGTATACCCTTAAAAATACAAACATACAATCACAGAATTTAAAAATGTTTAAAATATACTACTCTAATCCACTCTCCTGACCTTAATACTCCTTCATCTATACTGCCTAACTTATGCAATATAGCATCCAGGTCCAAGTTCTGTTGTTTTCAGTCCTTCTCCTTCTTGAATAATGAGGTTATAATGTTTTCTGTCAGCAGAAAAGTGAATTTATATGGAAAACTACTTCAGAAATTATTGAGTGAAAATTAAAAAACCAATAACAACAGAAGATCAGGGACCGCAAGGGCATTTAAACAGAATTTAATAGCTAGAAATCATTCTGTTGTGTTTCAGTAACTTAATCTCTTATGTATAGTTCTGCAGCAAAATATTTGGGTTCAGTTTAGAAATTAACTTGAGTTATTTCTTTTAAATTGAAATAAGACTCCCAACTACAAGGGCAGTTGACTGAAACTTCACTTTTGGTATTATTCCTCCGAGTCTGTAACAGTGTAAAGTCTGTCATTGAAGAATGATGACAGTTACAATAATCCAGACTAAAACTCACCTCTAGTTTGATTTCTCGTATTTTTGACATTCTAGTTACCCTTCAAAAAAAGAGGTGAGATCTGCATTGGAGAAAGTGTTTTGTCTTCTTTTATTCTTTAAGATTGTCTGTGTGTGTCTTAAAAATAGTCTTTCTTGGGGTAAATGTAGTAATGTTTTGGTTGTTTTTTTTTTCAAAATAGGAGACCAAGTTGAACAAATAATTTATTTAAGGTGTGTGTGTGTTTCATTCATAGGCTGGGATCAGGTCTGTTAGAGACCTTCTCTTGAGCTGATTGTCTCAAAGCTTGCTGACAAAGTTGTGAAACTTCCTGGGGGCTTGGCTTTCGGTGGCCTGAGGAGGAAGGATTGCCTGCAGGTCCGAATAGATAAGGGCCAAATGGCCTACTGAACAGATAAGAAATAAATAGCCTCTGGACACAGTTCTGACCACGGACAAAGAACAATCACATCACTTCATGGGGAGTCCAGACACAGAGGACCCCCAAGCCTGCCAAAGCATGCAAGTGGTCACGTACTGATTCTGTGCACCCCATGGGATCAGCTGCATAAAACTGGAGAACGTGCACAGGAGGCAGGAGGCAGCAAAAAACACCCTATAAAAGACTGTGGGACCAAACTGTGAGGAGGGACCCTCCCCACCAAAGACTGCAAGACTATGGACCAACGGGACGCCGCTGGATCCATGGTGGTGACTATCTCTTGCAATTCTCTCCCGACTGCTTGCTAAATTTTCCCCCTTTTCTATTTTCTCTCTCTCCTATTGCTATTTTCTTACACCAAAGATAAACTCCTTGTTAGCAGTACCTGACCTCGTTTGAGTCTTAATCTCACTCTGGGTACAACAATGAATCTTCCCCTACCCGGGTTAAGTGGGACGGGACAAGGTCTTAATCTGTAATGCCTAATTCTGTTGCGATTCTTAGGTGCCTATGGTATTACAATTTATATGCTATGCAGCTTTACATATCCCTGGCTTTGCTGGCCAGGTGCTTCTTTTATCATAAGAAAAGAGTAAAGTTTCTCATGGTAACAATTTATTGCAGTGAATATATCAAGAAGCAAGTGGTTGTTTGCTTTAGTTCAAGCTGCTATGTGGCTATATATTTACTGTAGGGCCACCCATTGAAAATCCTGATTTAGAAAACATTAACTAGGCATATCAAGAAAAAATAAATGTTCTTTCTTTTTTCTCATAAACATATACTGTTTTTCTGTTTATTGTGTCTGTATAATTTATCTTTACTTGTTATTTCTGTATGAATTTTGGCTTAATCCTCTTTGGAAAGGTGCGCAAACCAGGGAATTTCTGTGGGATTCTCTTATTCTCCTTAATGAGCATACCTATTCCATAAAAATTTTAGGCTTTATTCATGCAAATATTGAGTTTGAGATATTCAAATGATCTTGGTGGAGTTGCTAGAAACAGATAAACCCCGCTTTTATTGAATCTGAGCAGGGTTTCTCCATCTGAAATGACCTCTCCATCTACACTTCTATCAAAATTTCAGTTATTTCTGCTGGTAAATCTTTTATTCATGTATGTTGATGGTGAACATTCTAAGCACAAATCCTTTACTGACCCACTGATATTATGATATACATCATGTATTTCTACACAAATCCAAATTCATCAAGTAGATTCATCATTTTGTTACAATGCAATCACTTTTCTGTCACGAAAAGTTTACAAGAAATGGAAAATTTACTGACATTTTTAAAAGTTAAGATTTAGATAACTTATTTTTAAGGATTACACAATTTCACATAGCTTTTTAAAAAGGAACTTGCTTTTCACTGAGCATAAATGAATTGACTTTCACTCAAATTATCTGCTTCCAATGGGAAGTCAAGAAATGTTATCCTAAGTACACCAGTAACTCTATTAGATTCTACTACTGATGAAAGTAATGGTAATAAAACCCAATTGGCAAATGTACATGTTATTTATTCAGATGTCGTGGCTTTCTACAACACATTATAGTTTGTGACATAAACATTTATCACAGGTACATTTCTTTCTCTATCCATGGGTATGCTCCCTGCCTAGTGTAAATCAGTAATAGATAATATCACCTGGAAGTTTAATAAAGAGAAAAAAAACTTGCCAGTTTACCACAGTATTGACATGCATTATATGTTATATTCAGATGAATAATGAATGGGATCTGTTGAAACTGCAACAGGAAATGGTATTGTCTTTCCCCTCCTGGTCCTCACTGGACCACCATGTGCTCCCAATGGA
Organism: Rhynochetos jubatus; assembly: GCA_027574665.1. Lineage (NCBI taxonomy): Eukaryota > Metazoa > Chordata > Aves > Eurypygiformes > Rhynochetidae > Rhynochetos > Rhynochetos jubatus. The sequence goes on from CM050648.1 coordinate 61,498,111, forward strand.
AAGCAGAGTTGCAATCCTTGAGTCCTGTGTGGTGAGAAATGCAGGATGCGGGCTTCAAGTGTTTTTTCAATACTCACCTGGGATCTGTGCCTCTCTTTCCTTCAGTGGCCCTTCTCCTCTGACTCCCTGCCTTCACATACTGCCTTCTCTGCTCACACACCTGGTAGCTCTGTCCTGCTGGTCACAGAGAAGGCCAGAAGAGTTCAGACAAACTCCAGTCTGTTACTGTCAACACTGCTAGCGTTGCCATGTTAGCCAGCCTCGGTACTGCTTGTCTGCAGAGATTACTTTCATAGCACTATACATACAATATGTACAATGTTCATAGCTTTTGGACAGGAACAGGAAAGGAAACAGGAACAAGAAGAGATCGCTTTCAAAGAGACAGTGGGGCTCAGCTAGTCCACATCGACAAGAGTTGTCTCAGCACATGGAAAACCACAAGGTTTTGGATATGGAATATTACAGCAGCCCTGGCACTCAACAAATAAGACGCTGTTTGGTGCTGCACATATTTGGAATGTCAATACAGTGTGGTAGCAGTGCTCCAGCACTGCCAGCTTACTATTAAATATTAGCAAACAGTTAAAACTGCTCCATTCAAACTAAATAGTAAATAAATTTACTTTTACATTTGTTGCCAATGTTTTGATTTTCTTTGCACATTTTATTTATGCATCAGTGTTACAAAACTGCATGGGGTGTTTAAACTTTAAAACATACTATGCTAACCTTTCAAAAAGAATACATTACTTTGCATATGGTAAATTAATAATCATACAGTTGAAAATACTGCAATGAAATGGTCTTTCAGCACATGATGTAGTATTCTGCAGAGTATCAGCAGTTGGAAATGCATCCTTAATGGTATGTACATTGCATTTATAGGAATAAAGTATTTGCTCTGAAAATTTAGTCTTTATGTCTGTCTGTCAGCCTTTCAACAAGAACAGTGTAATTTCTACTCATGATTGTTCTTTGTGTTGGTTTAGAAAGAAAAGAACAATTCAGATTTAGATTTCCAGAAGTATCTCAGTGAGGCTCTGTTTTCATTTAGGGAGGGTAACATCAGTTGCTAAGTATCTATTCTGTGTGCCATTATAAAATCTGCTTTACCCTAACATTTTACCATACATTTAATTGCCATTTCATTTGAAGTAATTTCTTACAGAAAAGGGCTATAAAATGTAACAGGCAATGATAACTTTCTTAGTTTCAGTTAACCAAGACATGAAATTTAAATTTAATTCCTGTTATATAATTAATTGTCCTTGAAACTGAAGAGAGAAAGGCAAGACACAAGGAACAAGATTTTAAGGTAGTATGACTTCATTGTACTTAACATCTGGGAAATACCAGGCAGAAAGCTTTTCAGTGTAGTTCATTCTTCCTTTACAGCTTTACCCAAGGCAGGTTTCTGCTGCCAGCTGTCCTTCTTCATCCTCCATCTCATTAGGTACATGAGCTGTACGTAAGCACCTATTTCTTTCATATTGTATAATGTTGAAAGAGGAAGGAACAATTTATGTCTTTTTGATAAGTACTAACTATTTCCCCCACTTTTGGAAGATGTTTTCTCTGGATCCTAAGAATAATGACTTTATGTTATCTTAAAATATTTTCTTTATAGGCCTCATAATTGAATTATTGGTCATTGTACTTCCACACTCCCTTCCAAGATATTTGAGGAAGCTAAGATACTTCAGGAGATCAGCTTGACTAAACAGGAATGTCATGACTCAGCTCCAATGCAAAAAAGCAGTCTTTAGGTGGTGGAAGCAGGGTCAGGCTATAAAAAAGGAATTTAAAAGCATTGCCTAGGTCAGGCAGGGGTGGTGTCAGGGAAGCCAAAACTCAGCTGGAATTGAGACTTGACGACACCATGCAAGACCCAATAGCTGACTCTGTGAAGGATGACCAATGTCCTTACAAGGTCTTTCCCTATAATTTTTGAAAGTCTGTGGAGATTGGAGAGTTAACATAGAACTAGAGAAAGGTAAATGCTGTACCCATCTTCAAAAAGGGGCAAGAGGATGATCCCGGAAACAAGAAGCTAATCAGCCTCAATTCAGTCCCCAGAAAAATCATGGAACAAATTTGTGTGCACATGATTGGGTTATGCTTTAGACATCATTCTTGTCATTCACTGAGTAACAAAATATCTTAGAGGGGCTGTTTTTAATGAACAATTGTAATAGCAGCAAAAATTAATTTGGATCCCACATAAATAACTGATAGGTTTCCTATAGCTTTCATTGGCACACTAAGGAGAAGACACAAAATAAAATTACTTAGTCATTTTACAGTTAATTTTGCTTTTTGGTGCCACAAGTATCTTACTGGTCACTGTCTTCATTAAAGAAGAGCAGATGGGAGTTCCTTTGCTCTTAAAATAATCACGGAAATTTTCAAGGATTTTCTCATTTCAAATACTTCTAATAAAAGTGGTTCAAAACAACAATTGTACAGGCTGACCATTTTTGTTAGATTTTTAACTCAAATAAAATACACAGGCTTTGGGATTATGCAAATAAATAGAACGATGGATTTCTCTGCTTTCTTAAAATGAATAAAGTATAATTTTGTTTGCCTTTCAACTTACCCTGAATGTAGTGCATAACAAATAAGAAAAATAAAGTCTGAAAGTCTGATATAGTTAATTGTGTTTTTTCCAACTAAAGTGTGTTTTTGTTTGTATGTTTGTTTTTATTCACCCTATAAAAAATAGAATTTTAACCAGTATTATTTTTTTATAAGAAGTTTTGTTTCTGTCAGTGTTCTAATTTTAAACAATTATTTCTTGTAATGCATCTCACAGTTTAAGTTTAATCTTCCCTAACTTTATTTTTCATGAATGACAGCATTCTTTCTCATCAGATTAAAAAAAAAAAAAAAATCAAGGTGTTTTTCTGAACAGTTGTCACAAAATAAAACAAGAATTGCTTGCTTACTTTAAAAAAGTTTGAGAAAATATGAAAATGCAACTAAGAAATACATTTCAATCAGTTCCTATTTGTCAATGTCCTTGAAGAGTTTAGACCATCCATTGGCTTTACACTTGATCAATGTATCAAAATTAAACATCATTAATACACTACGACAGTTAATTCCAGACCAGTTTATTTTTCCTCCAATGACCTTACCAAAGTTACTGGCTTCTGCCCTGATGTTCAGACACACGAGAAAATGTATCTGTGGATACCAGAATAGACAGTGTTTCGTGAAGACATTCCTGTAGCTATCAGTGCAGCTCAGAAATGACGCTATTTTGCCTATTCTCTCTGTATTCTTGCCTGCTTCATTAATGACAGTGAACAGTTGCCACATTCTCTGTAAAACAGCTTTCACATGGACAGAAAAATACAGCTTTAACAACCAATAAATAACTGGGGAGATTAAACCAAGCTGCAAGCAGTATAAGTCCATTAAACAAGTCCATAGCACCAATATAATAAGATTTTGTGTAATAGTTATAGGTCAGAGAATGACAGTCATGAGAATAATTTTAAAACCATGAGAGTTGCTATAATAGGTTTTTTGGATGGGGCAAAATCATTTGGTCTTTTAAAAGACAGTAACAGCATTTTAACACAGATTTACAAGTACTTGACGTGTCCTGCATATTTTCCAAATTAATTGAACTCATAATGTCAGATTATAGCTATGAATGTAATACAAAAGTGTTATAAGAAAGACACAGAGCTAAGAAATTATTAAGCACATGAGCAAAGTATTGACTGGACAGTTTTATACTATGTCAGATTTTTAACAAATGGCTAACTGACTCCCCAAGACTTAAGATGCCTGTAATTCATCAGTGAAAAAAACCAAGAAGATATAGGTACCAGTTGCCTTCTGATCGGAGAGAAAATAATGCTTCACTAGGAGAGCTGTGGTAAGCAACTTGCTCTTCAGATTTGAGAGCTATGACAAAGAAAAGCTCTCCAAGCGTGAGAGCTCACTGCTATTAACCTGGTAGGCCTGGAACAAAGAGCAATTCAGGTTAGCCACCATAAAAAATGTCAAGCTGCACCAGTCAGGGGAGGCAAAACATTTGGAATGATAATACAGAGATCATTTTTAAATGTTGTTACCTTATTTCATTGCATGTCTGTGACTGTATGAGAGTCAAGTGGAAAAGAAAATGAGTGAAGGCTGAGTAGATCTGAGAAGCATGGAATAAATCTATGAAGAACACATCTGAATTATCACCTTCCTGTGGGCATCAAAAGGGTTACAAATAAGGGAAAACGCATACAAAATAGAAATGTCTGACTTTTTTCTGCATGTAAGTTTTTTCATTAACTAATAGTATGGGCATTTGCTGAAATATAAAAAGCAGAGGAGTAGTAACCCTTGGAATTAACAGCATTTCATCGGTCTTAGAAACAATCTACAGTTTCTCTGTTTCTTCTAAGCTTAAGATGAGTAGATTGCAATAAATTTTCCTGTTTTGTTCCCCTCTCTGTTTAACCCCCCTGTCCCTAGTGATGTCCACCACCTTTCAAACTCTGCATAGCACTCAAGAGAATACATCTTTCCTCTTAAGAAGAGGGTCAATCTCCAGAACTCAGTTAAAGAAAAAAATGTTTTTCACAGAAATAAATATTTTTGTTTCATTTCTTGTAGAAACTGGAGGCTCTGAGTGAAATGACTGCCTTATAGAACAATGTCATTCTGAAGGAACAGAGTCTCTGTTATGGGATTCCTCTATGATATAAAACAACTGATGTAAAATATATGCACAGGTGCCTGCTATTTAATTTGAGGTTCCTGTGGTATAACTTACAGAAATGTAGGCTAGTCGTATCTTTGATGTCGGTCACTGAAAACTCTGCTCTGAACGAGAAGCAATATATAATGCTACTATGGACCTTCCATGCTTAAAATCACTAGAAACTTTTAACAATTTATGCTTTACACTCTCTTTGATTCAATTCCTCATTTATAGAAAATGGGGATAATAGTTCTTCTCTTTAGATGGGTGTTCTGAAGATAGGTTTTGAAAGGAGCAACAACATTGAAGCACCTGAGAAGGAGTCATTAAAAAAACCAAACAAAACAAACATCACAAAAACCAAAACCCACAGTTATTTTGTGTTTTGTGGTGACATATGAAGCCAAGTAAGTGGGAAAGACATGAAGAAAATATATACTGAAAAATAGCTATTCTGTGATATAGTTTGAGATATAATATCAAATTGGATCATCAAAAATGTATAATTATTGTGAAAAAATATGCAATCAGATACAAGAAATTATGTTGAATTTTTCCTAACTTTTGACTTCTTGATTGTCATAATTCTAACAGATTTAATTATTTTATTTTATTTTTGGAAATCTGTGTTAGAAAGTATCTAAAAATATATAGCAAAATACTGAACAAAAATTTTGAGGCTATTGTTTTAATAGGTGAGATATCCTTTCAAGAAACTCATTATAGTTCTTCCTGTTCAGTTTTTTGCATACCTTTGCACAAGACTGCAAAAAAATCCAGTTCATTTATAAAATAAAAATACACAAATAAGCCTTAAATCAAGCCACCCATTACAAGCACTGAGCTTATTTTTACATGCTTGGTTATTCAGGTATTCAAAGAATGGTTTAATGCTCATTCAGGAATAATTTATTCAGTTAGACATAAACTTAATAAGCAGTGAGTTAAAATTGCTGTACAGACTGTTAATAGTCATTTGAGGGAGAGGAATAAAGCAATGAAGCAAACGAAAGTGATAATCTGTGACAAGTCAAGTACCTTAAAATGTCAAAAAAGACAAAGCGGTTTGGACAAAGTACTTGAAATACCAAGTCTGTCACTGGTACTCCTAATGTGCCATGTATAGTCACTACAGAAGCAGTCTCTATGAATAGGTTCTAAATGTAGTGGAGTTGTTACTCCTAAGTACATGTATAAGTGGTTTATCACAGAATAACAGAATGGTTGAGATTGGAAGAGACATCTGGAGGTCATCTGGTCCAACACCTCTGCTTAAGCAGGGCCACCTACAACCAGCCGTAATGAATTTTCTTGATGCCCTAACCAAACTAGTGTTAGCCTGGTACAGTCTCCAAAGGAAAGGAGTAACACAATAAACATTAATATATATGAGTTTGGAACACCTATCGTATCTAATGCATAAATAACAGGTGACTTTTCAAGTTGTGGATAGAAGGAGTCTACTGCCTATCTCTCCATCGCATGTGATTTGACTACAAGCCAAAGACTTTATCCCATATATATGATAGCATAAGTGAGCGTTCTTTGAGCTCGCCATGCTAGTCAGTGTGGCTGCATGTCAATCACCTCCCCTTGAGCTGGGGCACCTCTCAAGATTGCTCCTCAAGGCAGAGAGACCTTTTACAAACAGCAGATTGTTGAAACAGCCCAGTGTGATCTCCTCCTGAATAACAGCTAGACTGCTAACAGGTGACTCTCCCCTTGAGTGGGGATGTCTCTCAAGGTTTGAGATTGCTCAGGTGAGGAATCTCCTCATCCTTCCTTGCCTGAAGCAGAGAGCTCCCTTACTCATTGACACTGAGAGATTCCCTGCTGCAAGAGATCCTTGGCAACTGATTAATAGCTTGTTAAACTTTATAAGTTATGCTAACCCAATTTTTCCTTGTATGTTTCTTCCATGCATGGTTAATAAGGTGAACCTTGCCATTAAACTTACTGGATCTTAGTAAATGACTGTCAAACTTTGTTAAATTGCACTGAATATATTGAACTCTGTCAAATTATTATTTTACCTCCGTAAAACATGCTCCTTCTCTCTTTTGAATGAGGTGCATTTCACTCCTTCATGACACCAAAGTCCATTTCCAGATGGCTTTTGAATATCACCAGGGAGGGAGATTTCACAACCTCCCAAGGCAAACTCTTGCACTGCTTGGTCATCCTCACACTAAAAAAGTATTTTGTGGTAGACGGAGGCCTAGTGTTCTGTTTGTGCGCATTGCTTGTTGTCCCATCACTAGGCACAGCTGAGAAGAGCCTGGCTCTATCCTTTTTACAACCTCCCTTCAGGTATTTGTGCACACTGGAGAGATCCCCTGGAGCCTTCTCTTTTCCAGGCTGAACAGTCCTAGCTCTCTCAGTCTTTCTTCATATGAATGATGCTTCAGGACTTTAATCTTCCTTGGGGCCCTTTGCTGGATGCAGAACCCTTGCTGTAACCTCATCAGTGCTGGGTAGAGGGAAGGATCAGCTCCCTCAAACTTCTGGCAACACTTCTAATGTAGCTCAGGGTATTATTTACTCTCTTTGTCACAAGGGCTCATTTTGAGCTCATGTTCAACTTGGTGTCCACCAAGACCCCCATGTCCTTTTCTGAAAAGCTTCTTTCCAGCTGGGCACCTCATCAAGTGGTTTGTGACATTTATCAAATGTACTGTGATGAAAAAGACCATTCAACCCAAAAGGAGTGATTTAATAAATAATGAAAATTACAGTAGTTATAAAATTAATTAACTCAAAGGAAGGAGAAAACACCCACTTCCTGAATGGCAGCTTAAACCAAATTACAAATAAAACTACATACATGAAGACAGAAATGTCATCACAAAATTCATCATCCTTAATTTACTATCCCCAGAGTTTATAACCTAGAATAACACATGCTTGGTTTGTATTTCCCTTAGTTTTCAACTAAGTCATCATGAGCTTGACAATATTTTATTAGAATGAATGTGGGTATTTTCACCAAATATTGTTTTCTTCCATTCAGCTAAAATTGTCTTTGTGTGTATTAAAGCAAAATCCCAGGAAACCTGAAAGCCAATATAGTTAAAGCACTGAATTGAGGTTACCATGTAATCATAGTATCACAGAATGATTTGGGTTCGAAAGGACCTTAAAGATCATCCAGTTCCAACCCCCCTGCCATGGGCAGGGGCACCTTCTACTAGACCAGGATGCTCAAAGCCTCATTCAGCCTGGCCTTGAAGGCAGCCAGGGATGGGGCATCTACAACTTCTTTGGGCAACCTGTTCCAGTGCCTTATTACTCTCTCCATGAAGAATTTTTACGTGATATCTAATCTAAATCTGCCCACTTTCAATTTAAACTCATTACCCATTGTCCTGTCTACCTGTTATCCTAGCAGCCTATCTGTCTTCAGGCATTAAATTCTGTTTATCCATTGCTCTAGTGTCTCTGTTCTGAATCTACTTTATATAAATGTTGCTGAACATAATAATTCACAAAAGTACATCTGAGCTTTTATAGTCACATTAACTAACTTTTTTCTACGGAAATGCCTCATTCAATACATCTTAGAAATGTTTGTTTCCTCATTTAGGCTGTGTCATATTAAAAGATCACAGTCACCTTGCCATCAGTTAACATTCCTTGGAATGATCTCAACTCAGTACCTACGTGGCACAAAGGTTTTGCTATTTTCCCGTCAGTTCCCGTTCAAGACCTATTTTGTGTTATTTCATTTTGTTTAGCCTCTACTCCTCTAATCTTAAAGATCATCTGCATCACATTAATAACATTAGGGTATTAAACCTAATTTCCACATGTCAAGGAAGTTTTAAAGGCATCATACTAATCTTAAAAGAAAAGGTTGGTGAGATGAAAATACTAACAAAACCACTCTGTGTGTGGCACATGCAAATGTGCTTTGGTGTCTAATGTAAAGTCTCGGGGATAACTGCCCTAAAGAAAGGGATAACCAGGTGAACTTTAATAGCTGAGGTATGTACTGAATCAACAGACTCTGTGACTAATTCTTCTGATGATAACTCCGGCCTTACCTCTGTAAGTGTTGTGTCCAGTTGAGTGACTACTGCATCCAGTCTGGTGCCCCCAGCACAACAGACATGGACCTGTTAGAGCTGGTCCAGAGAAGGCCCAGGAAAATGATCAGAGGAATGAAACACCTCTACTATGAGGAAAGGCTGAGAGAGTTGTGGTTTTTCAGCCCGGAGAAAAGAAGGCTCTGGGGAAACCTGACTGTGGTCTTTTAGTAGTTTAAGGGGTTATAAGAAAGATGGAGAATTTTTACAAGGTTTGTAGTGGCAGGACAAGAGGTAATGGTTTTAAACTAAAAGAGGGTAAATTTAGATTATCTATAAGGAAGAAATTCTTTACTCTGAGGTAGTGAGACACTGTAACAGTTTGCCCTTAGAAGCTGTGGATGCCACATCCCTGGCAGTGTTCCAGGCCAGGCTGGATGAGGCTTTGAGCAACCTGGTCTAGTGGAGGGTGTCCCTGCCCATGGCAGGGGGGTTGGAACTAGATGATCTTTAAGGCCCCTTCCATCCCAAACAAGTCTGTGATTCTATGATTCTATGAAAACCTGTGAAGCTGTGAAAACTGGAAATGTAATAAGGAGACAGATCTACAGTCTGTAAATGTGTTATATTTAGAAGTGAACATCCTAACCCATGCCCAAAAATAGTGTTATACTGAAAATAATATAAACAACATTCCCAAGCATAAAATCAGAATCAAGACAGTGTAGGTGATTAATAAATTAATCTATTTTGTCCATTCATATATATACATATATGTGTATATATAGATAGATATGAAATTATGAGCAAAACTGTATAAGCTCAACAGTATAACTTTTACCATAGTGATGATATGGCCCAGATTTCTACGTGGACATGAAGAAATCAGAGAAATTCCATGGTTAAAGATGTGAAATAAGAACAAGAGAATGGACCATAATGAGGAAAAGTAATTGTTTTATTCGAATAGAACAGGGTGTTCTAAAATATAAAAGGCTAAAGTAACCTTATGAGTCTACGAAACCTTAAAAAAGCTGATAAAGACTCAAGCTACACTAAGGAACATACAGGTTAAATATCAGGGGAGAAAACCTCTATGACAGTTAGAACACTTAAGTAATAGAAGCAGCAGCCATGGGAGTATGTGAAATCATCTTTATAGGAGATAATAACAGTTTAATGGCATCCAAATATCCTAAATATTGCTGAGAGGTGTAACATAATTTTTTCCCAGATAAAAATGTGACAGAGTCCACTCAAAGAACTTTATTACAAAATTGTTCTAGCTTAGTTTTTGTATTTTGTATTAATACAGAATTGTTCTACATGATTCTTGTCCTCAGCCTCAAAACAGGAAACCACACAATTGAGTCACTTCATTTCCAGCCTGACTCACACGTTAAAGGTGGCTATCTTTTCCCAAAGCTTTCTTTATTACTACTTCAAAATTTTCAGTGTGTGTTTTGTGGCTTACATCAGACAAGCTGGCAAAATGTGGCCTTTTTTTTCATGGAATCAGGTTTACCACAGTTTTACACTGGAAACTAAGAAGTGAAAACCAGAGACAATTGAATATATAATAATTTTTCGTACATAGGTAGTTCAGCTTATGCATTTTAAAATATTTTTTAATTAAGAACTAAGCCAAAATCTTTACTCATATTATTCTTAAGAATAAGCTATAATACAAAATAAAAACAAAGAGTTTTTCATCATTAATGCTTTATTTTCCAGTCAGTATTCTGTAATACAGAAAAAATTGCCTAGTTACCTTCCCTTGTATATTATAGACAGCTTTATGTTAGCATTAATTTCACTTCTGCATTATTAAACATATTGAGTAATACTTGCACAATAGTTTCCTTTAAGCATTTAATTTTGTTTTTCCATTCACCTACTATAATGAAATCTCAGAACTTCTCTGTAAGTTAGGTTTTCTAAAAAACACTCCTTGTAAGTAAACACTATTGTTCATTCCTCTCCAGAAAAAGAAAGGTAGAGAGTGTCTAGGAAACAGGTGGTTTGGGTGTATTATTTTGGTTGTTTTGTTTTTACCCATTCTTTTCAAATTTCATTATTTCTTTATAAGTGTAGCTCCTTAGTGGTAGGTAGCTTATTTTAGAGCACCCACATTTGATATTCCCTTCCTCTCAGATAAGATGGATGGTTATATAGACAATGCAATCTGTGCGGTCTGATTCATAGTGCCTTCATTTTGGTTACTTCCCTCTACTTCCTGAGAACAAAATGACCTTGTCAGCTTCTTCCACTGAAAATAGGAACAAGGGTAAAATGGTAAGTCTTAACAGTGTACCGAATAATTAGAAAATTGATAATATAAAGATTTACCATCATTACCTTAAATGGGATCCCAGCTCAAGAATTTATCTTCAAATTTTCTTAACATGAAACATATCTCTGTCTTGGGTTTTTCTTTTTTTTCCTTCTTCTTAAAAAACATCATTGCTGGCAGCACTTATACTGCATAATGAGCAAGGGCTCTGTGGATTGCAAGAAAGCATTTGTTTGCATGCAGTTTTTACCCTTGATGGCATTTGACTGTCTATTATTTATTTTTCTCTTTTCTGAGGTTTCCATTCTAACTTTATTCACCTCTACCCACAGAGGAAAACTGATGTCTTCCCAGAACAAAATGGCTTCCCTAATCTTTCTTTGTTTTCATATCTTGTACTATGTCTTTCTTTCCCTCCTCTCAAGTATATCACACTTCCTTATTGAGCAAACTACATATCTAAAACCATGCAAAAATATATATGAGAAATTAAAGAAGAGACACAGTGCAAAGAACTTTATTAATAGAACTGAAACAGAGAAGCTGGAGAAAGGAGATAAAGAAAAAAGAAAACATCAAAAATACATGAAACCAACATAAGTCACACAGAAAGTATTAAGGAGTATACATACAGATGTATTAAGGAACAGAGAAGTTGAAAATATGGTGGCTGGAAAAGCTCATAGGAGCTATGGGCAATATAAACACCTTAACATTCATTCTTAATAGAGTGCTGACACACAAAGGTAGTAAGGCTGTAACCTGAGAGGAGCAACTGCTGTCTAATTTGAAACTTTCAGGTAATTATTCAAAAGTTACTAGTTGTCATCTCTGGGGATCTTGTGAGCCTGCCCAATAGAATGTCAGGGAAACACAAAACACATGCTTCACAGTGACTCTTTTTAACTTGGAAGCTATTTTTTTTTAGCTTGTTACATCCCTTGTCACTTCACAGTCTTTTTCCTTCAACAGTGTTTAGTATGAGAAAGTTTTGGTGACAGGAAAAGAGGATTTGGGTTATTGCTTTATTTATTGCTTTGTTAAAGTTCAAAATTAAAGAATTAGCAAAGCTTCATTATAAACTAGGTCAAAAATCTAATGATAAAACATACCCCACATTAGTATTTTTAGAATAGTAATGCAGTTAGCCAAACCATAATAAATTTAAAAAAAAAAATATAAAAAGGGTTGTGGAATTAATTCTGGAAACTTCAAAACTTACGGGAATGTAGACATTCAACAGGATGGATTCAGCAGTGGGTGTTCACTGGACCATAGGACTTTCCATACATTCTGGTTATTATTTCATATCAACAGACTTCTGACTTTGGCTCAACATAGCATACACAGTCAGAAATGGCAGCTTAAGATTTGTGCCAGAAGCCTTTATGACTCTGCTGGCAGTGCTTATCCAGTCCCTTTGGAAGAGACTTTGTAAAGCTGCACAATGTGTATGACAATGTCTTGTCTGACTTTCTCCATCTGCCTTGGTGCTCACAGGACAGTCCTTTTGCTTGTGTCTCCCAGGCAATGATCCTCTGGTCACTGTTTTGTTTTAATTCTTTTTTCTTTTTGGAAAAGGTGGATACCAAGCAGCAATTTAAGTAGCTCCTGGATCTTCCCTTTTAAACATCCAGTTCCTTATAATATCTTCAAGTATGTATAACACCTTCAAGTATATGTATAACAAGTATATGTATAACATCTTCAAGTCTTTGATTACAGAATCCCTTGAAAGTCCTATGTGCTTACATATGCCTATTTCTGGGCAGAAACTGGAAACAAACATATTCATATGTGGCTGTCCTTTAGATAAAAAGCACATAGTGTTTGACAATTGTTTTCAAGGAAATTGCTTCTGTATAACTTAGTAGAAAGCGAAGGCAGTAAGAGAACTGTACAGAAAGTTCACAAGTACTTTCATTTTCTAGTGTGAACTATGTTTTCCTTGATGAAGAATGAATGTGTGTCTACTGAAATTGAACAACTAATCTTAGGGATTTACAATCAAAATATAAACAAAGTTAAAATACCCAGTGTTGGGATTAATCTTCTTTAGAATACTATTTCAGTGAGGTTAAGCAGAAGAAATAAAAGAGGACCTTCTTTCTCTTTTTTTTTTATTTTAACTCGTATTTTCAACTGAACAGTGAATTACATTTTAGCAGCTTAAATGCTGCAGTTGATTACCGTAGACATGTGTTTAAGTGTAGAAAAGGACTCAAGTCAATGACTGTGAAGAAGTCCAGACAAAAAGATAGAACAATGCAGACAGAAGTTTTAAAAAAAGTCTTCATGTTTTTTCCATTATACATAATTTTCCATATCTAACTAAGGAGATCAGTACTGGGACCTTTCTTGTTGACAGTTAAATAGCTAGGCTGCTTCTGCAGCCATTCAGGCACAGTACTGAGAGAGTTCAATATAAACATTTGACTGAATTGACTGTACAGCTAAATGATTTGTCAAAATTTAATTTTCATTTAAAAAAAAAAAAATGCATACAACTTACCATCACTTGAATGAACCAGTATCTGCAGAATGCTGCAATTCAACATAAAAAGTCTTTTCTGTGCTCAAGATTTAATCCCTCTGAAAATATTCCAGTATTATGAATATTTTGGAGTGTGTGTGGTATAAGCCATATTATTAAAGGTATTTTGGTGCTTAAAGATCCATGTGAGTACTACAGCTGAGTGGCATGTCCTTTCATGATATTCTTTCAAATGCAAGATAAGAATGCTAAAACCAATCTCTAATTTGAGTTCAGTTCAGTTAAAATTTATTGTTTTCCAGCTACAAGAAAACCAACCCAAAAGCAATTTTCAAGTTTGATAGTAATGTTTTTCAGAAGAAAATTTTTTGCCTTCTTTTTTAATATTAATTTCAAGTGTAAAGAAACTTGAAATATTTAGACTTCTCATATCGAAATGGCTCAAAACATCAGAATATGAAACAGGGTATTTATTTTGCTTTGAAGGACATTTGGACTGACATAAACCACTTTGGTTTTTGAAAAAAAAAAATCTTATCCATATTTGTATCCATGCATATATATAAGATTACACAATATTAGATGTGTATCAACTGTACAACTCTCTTCCTTTACCTCTCCTACTTTGTGCATCATAAATGATAATAACTTTTTATTTTATTAGATAATATTACAATTATTTCTGAAGCATCCTAAGGAGCTGATATAAATGACGTCAGTAGATTTAAGTGTCTAACCTGCTTAGATGCACATATAAACAATATGTTCAAGGTCTATCTTTGTTTTCAGATACATAGCTCTATTTTAAACCTGATGCGTAAAGCAGAACACAATACCAACCAATGTCTTCAGAAACAGCTAATGAGCCAAAGAATAATATTATCAGTTGATATACTGTAATAATGTTGTCTGGACATAATAAAAGGATGGAAAAATAAAATGGGAAGTGGCAGGGGGATAATTAGAGGACAAACAAGGAGATCTAAGCTCCTTAGACAAATGGCTTGAGTAAATACTATGTGGGATACTTTTCAATTGAGAAGCATGATAGTTAAACACTCTGATTGTCTCATTTCTTTTAGCACATGGGAAACACTAATACATAAGCACAAAATAAGCTTTAAGATCTCCCTGTCTGTTCTAAGCTCTGCCTTCATTAAAAGCACAATAGGATTTTTGATCTGTTGACACAGTATGAATAGAAGCTATAAAGATCACAGATATTTCTGTCATTTATTTTACCAGTAACAAACGGATTTGGATATAAAGAACACAGATATGAAGATCAGATGGACTACTCAGGGGTAATAAATTAACATGCATATTATGAGTGGCAATGGCAACATATTCCACCCTGGACAAATAAACATTCTTATTTTCATTTTTCTCAGCCTGAAATCAACACTGAAGCTGACAATTTAAAGGTTAAGTTGGTGTTTTTCACCTTTAAAAATTCTTCTTTTCGGTATTTCAGACACCCATGAGACACATATGCATCCAACCCAACTTGCCATGAAAAGTCAAAACATTTTTAACTTCTCATTTAAACAGAAACAAAGCTGTGTTTTTAGGTCACAAAATAAAGCTACACAAATTTGTAAAGGCAGGAGTTTTATGAATAAATTTTCAGGCTTAAAATAATGGTTCCTTTTTTCCAATTTTTAGTAATATTCACCAAATAAAGGCCCAGCCTGCTCTTCATAGACAGTGCTCCTTACTCTGAGCAAGATCTGTTCATGTACATATTAAATTAATGAAAAAGATATTAGTTATTAACAGTGTGCAAAGGACTCTTGGTGAAATCTGACACAAGGTAGAATTTATGAGACTTCACCATAAACTTGTTCAGGTTTACCCAATCATCAGTAATTCAGTGGAACAAAGCAAAGTTCTACCTGCATCTGCTGATTTATAAGTTTAGCATCAGGCTCTTACAATTTAGTTATGATTCAAGTACATTGATGTGTCCATGACTTCGCTAGAAACTCCTTTGAATCCAAGAATAATTTTTTTAAACCACTTTCTCTATCAGCTCTGAAAATAAAGCACTAATAGGCTTTGTAGCCCAAGATCTGATAAATCAGATTATCACACTGTTATGGCCTGTATGGCCCTGCAGACCTAGTGGCCTTTTCCTTTCAGATCCCTGAAAGAAGTGTATTCCAGTAGAACCTGACTGAAGAGTTTCAGTTTCATCTTCATAAAAGAAAAGGCAGGATTTTTACTTATGAATGATCTATTTTGTTCAGATCATAAAAGATAAGCAGAAAAGTGCATAGAGATATATGGATTCTGTTCTAATGAGAGTTTCTGTTGGTGAAAAAAGCAGGGCAATTCCTTTTGTCTTCCGCATAGCTAGATCTTCAAAACTATCACCAATTCAGATGAAGAACCTGGCTAAATGACACTGCCTATTTCAAACAGATTATATTTTTCTTCTTTCCAGGACAACATCACTGTTGAAAATTCTATATGGACTCTGTTTATTTCCTCTGGAACTTGGTGTCCACATCATAATTTTACGTGCTTATTTTCAACAAGATAATCAATGGTGTTAAACAGTCCTTCAGTTACAGGAACTATGAAGGAGGCCTTTCAATAAATGCCCTGTTGAGAATGTCTTAATAACTTTTTAATGACTTTATATGTTTTTCAGATGGAGAGGTCAATTGGCTTCTTTAGAGAAAGACATTTTCAATTACATCTTATAATATTCTTTTTTTAAAAAATTTATTTATTTATTAATTATTTTGTATTTTAAGCTAAATTAATGAATTCAAAATATGGACCTAAATCTAATACTGACCATCCTCCCCCAAAATGCCTTGAGAATATAAAATTCCAGTGAATAAAAGAAATATCTTTTAAAATACAGAGATAGGTAGGTAGGTAGATAGGTAGATAAAATAATTTAAAAAATTAAATAAATTTAAAATAAATAAATTTAAATTAAAAAATAAAATAAATTTAAAATGTGTCTACAATACATTATGATGCTCTTATTCCTTTTAAAGCAATAGCAGTCTGAAAATAGGATTCTAAACCTGGCTGCTTTATCAAATAAGTGGGATTTTTAAAGTCTCTGTTCTGTATGTCATAGTATTAGGAATCAGTAGTAATTATAGCTATTTATCTGAATTTCTGCACGTGAGTAAATAACTATCTTTCTAACAATGGTATTGAAATTCTGTTTTCTTTAATGATATTCTAATGTTACTGTCCCAAATTGGCTTGCAGCTGCAATTCTTCCATAGAATTAGTCATATAAAGAATAACATTAATTTTGTTTCCCCAAAATTAATGTCAGGGTTCTGATTTTCTAAGGCTGACTTTAATAACTGCTATTAGTGACATTTGTACTGAAGAGAGAAAAACCACTGCATCATTATAAGCTGTGATACATGAAACTAACCTAGATTTTTGTTTGAGAGTGGTTGTATTGAAGACAGATTTTGTTGGAACAAATACATTTTAATAATCTGCAGGCATTACGGCTTCACTTATAAAAGTCTATGGGTTTGATTCTAATATAAAGAGGTCTAAGACATTATCATTAATATTTTTGTAGCCTTGTTACTGAAACTGACTAGCTGCAAGGGTTTCTTTTTAATTTCTTTTTTTGTTTCTTGTATGGAAGACTGGACATGACTGCAAGCTGAAAGCACCAACAAGTTAGAGATAGCAATATGAGCTCAGGTTAAATTGAGACCTTCAAACATATGCACAATAAATTGTCAGATGTTGCAAATATTCCAGGACTTTTCTCAGTAAATAAAGCATTTTTGTGTGTATAATATAAAAAGTGAGGTCAAACTTTGTTTTCTATAAAATCAGTGCTAACAGGAGTAAAAGTCATCATGCTGCAGCAAAGAAGTGTTAGTGGCTGTGAGACACCTTATCTTGAGCTAATTGTCTCAAAGCTTGCTTGCAAACCTGCAGAGCTGTTACAAAACTTCCTGGTGGCTTGGCAGAGCAGGGATTGTCTGCAGGCCTGAGTAGATAAGGGGCAAATAGCCTTCCTAACAGGTAAGAAGCAAACAGCATCTGGAAACCAGTGACTCTGACGAAGGACAAAGAACAATTACTTCATGGGAGGCCCAGACACAGAGGACCTCTCCAAGCCTGACGAAGCATATAGAATCCAAGACAAGTGGTCATGCAGTGGCGGTGTGCATGCCATAGGATCAGCGTGCCCAGCCTGAGACCATGTACAGGAGGTAGGACTCAGCAAAAAATGCCCCATAAAAGTCTGTAGGACCAAATGGTGACTGGGACCCTACACACTGAAGACTGCAAAAACTATGGACCAATGGAACGCCTCTGGATCCATGGTGGTGACTATCTCTTCAATTCTATCCCAACTGCTTGCTTTTCCCCCTTTTCTATTTTCTCTCTCACCTATCGTTGTTTTCTTACAACAAAAATAAACTCCTTTGTTAGTGGCATCTGACCTCGTTTGTGTCTTAATCTCACTCTGGGTATAAAAACGAATCTTCCCTGCCTGGGATAACCCAGACGGGACGGTGGCATATTTATTCTCCATCAATATGATTTATCCAAATAATAAAATGGTATTGCCATTAACCTACAAAACAAGATGCTTCCTTGAACTCTTACATTGCTTAGCTACTCAAAATGAACTAAGCAGGAATATCACTAGCCCAAAAACCTGTTGTCACTGCTATGCAAATTATCCAACTGGAAACTTTAATGTGTAAAACCAATCCAAAATCAAACAAAACAAGAAACAAGATGTACTAAAATTGAAAGTAGGGAAGTAAGATAAGAGAATGCAGATCACTTTAAGTTAATGATATTTAAGAAGAAAACCCAAGATTTTTACTATTACAAGTCCTTACACTGTACTGGTGATTGAGCTGCATATCATCTCCAAGTGTTTGCTTCTCTGTAACATAGAATTATGGAAACACTGAGGCAATATTTATTCAATTTGTGACTGTGCACATTTCATTTTACGTGAATATGAAATTTGATAAAATATAAACTAACAACCTGATTTTTGTATTTTTGCTCGAGAGTAAAAATTGATACGTTTATTTTTTTAATAGTTCACATCCAGATGCATGGAAAAAACACCTCAAAAGATACCACAAAATAATTTGCATTTTGGTGGCAAGGTTTTGGTATCAGGGGGGCCACAGGGGTGGTTTCTGTGAGATTCCAGAAGCTTCACCCGTGTCTGATAGAGCCAGTGCCAGCCTGTTCCAAGATGGAACCACCACTGGCCAAGGCTCAGCCCATCACTGACAGTGGTAACATCTCTGGGATAACATATTAAAAAGGGGGAAAAAATGCTGTGCAACAGCAGCCAGAGAGAAGAATATGTGAAAGAAACAACCCTGCAGACACCAACGTCAGTGGAGAAGAGGTGGAGGAGGTGCTCCAGGTGCTGGAGCAGAGATTCCGCTGCAGCCAACTGTGCAGCCCATGGTGAGAGGGCAGGCTGTGCTCCTGCAGCCATGGAGGGTCACGGTGGAGCAGAGACCTGCCTGCAGCCCATGGAGGACCCCATGCTGGAGCAGGTGGATGACCAAAGGAGGCTCTGACCCTGTGGAGAGTCTGTGCTGGAGCAGTGTCCTAGCAGCCAACTGTGAGAGGTGCCCACACTAGAGTAGGTCTTCTGGTAGGACTTGTGGCCCCATGGAGGGGACCCACACTGAAGCAGTCGGTTCCTGAAGGACTGCACCCTGTGGAAAGGACTCATGGTGGAGCAGTTCATGAAGAATTGCAGCCCATGGGAAGCACATGCATTGGATTAGTTCATGGAAGACTGTTTCCCTTGGGAAGGAGCCATGTTGGAGAAGTTTGTGAAAGATTGTCTCCCGTGGGTGGGACCCCACAGTGGGGCATGGGAAAAGCATGAGGAAGGAGTAGCAGAGACAATATGTGTTGAACTGACTGCTACCCCTATTCCCCATCCCCCTGCCTCACAGTGGGGGAGGAGTTAGGGAAATTTCTGAGTGAAGTTGAGCCCAGGAAGAAGGGAGGTGTTTGGGAAGGTGTTTTAAGATTTGTTTTTATTTGTCATTACCCTACTCTGACTTTTGATTGACAATAAATTAAATTAGTTTCCCCAAGCCGAGTCTGTTTTGCCCATGACAGTACCTGGTGAGTGATCTCCCTGTCCTTATCTCAACCCACCAGCCTGTCATAATATTTTCTCTCCCCTGAATTGTTAAGAAGGAAGGGTGATAGAGTAGCTTGGTGGGTACCTGGCATTCAGCCAGGGTTGACACACCACAGTCTCAGATCTTTTGATACGGAGACATAACATGTGCTTATCCTCAGACATCTGAGTTTGAAAAAAATTAAAGACAAGATATATGATTGTCTGACCATTCCTATACATAAATACAGAGTGGTATGTTCTACCTACTTATCACATAACTCATATTGCACGTTTGCAATTGCCATTTTCTTGGCAATCACAGTATTAGTGCAGAAAGGAAAGATTTGTTTGTAAATAATGTGCAGGAAATAGAATACTGGTCCTTA
This sequence comes from Rhynochetos jubatus, assembly GCA_027574665.1. Classification (NCBI taxonomy): domain Eukaryota; kingdom Metazoa; phylum Chordata; class Aves; order Eurypygiformes; family Rhynochetidae; genus Rhynochetos; species Rhynochetos jubatus. The sequence continues at coordinate 61,518,156 of CM050648.1, forward strand.
AGAGAGAAAAGTGGTCTCCTGCAATCTAGACAGAAAGAGTCCTAGAGTAGCAGAGACATGAACTGTCCCTGTAAGATCACACTACGTATTGTAGTCTTGACATTGTAAACCCCAGTGTCTGAATTAAAACAACACCTACCAATAGTCTACCAAATATACATGTGTTGATACATTATGATAATGGAAGTCACTAAATGCATCTTCAGATTAATTTTTATGAAGAATTTGAAACCACTGTAAGAAGATGAGGACACACAGGATACCACTAGAGCGTTTTTACTCTCTCCTACTAAGACGATTGCATCTTTAAAAAAAAAAATATCTTGCTGCTGAGATTTTTTTATTTTATTTTTTAAAAATCTATATTTGAACAAAAAGGAATCAAGGCATTGCTATTTCAGAAGATAGAGAGTTTTATATCTTTTCCTTCTTTTGAGAGAGAATGTTTCATTCCTAAGGGAAAAGCTGGCAACAATGAAGTCAAAAGAAATAAAGCTTTCGAGGTTAGATCACATCCTCTCCCCAGATGTACACTAAATCCGGCTGTTAACTCCAGGAGTTGCGTGTGTTTGTGTGTATATATGAGTGTTTTATCTGTCTCACAGAAAAGGAGAGCTTTGTAGGTGTTGTAAAAGCTGTTTCGTTGAAATGTTATTCCCCATTTGTTCAATATTTTTATTGCATGGTACACCTATGCATAGACTGACTTGTGAAGCTTAGGCAATGTCCTGCCAGGACAAGACAAAAGATCTCAGCCTCTTGAATCATCAGTTCAGAACATTTAAACTTGCACTGAAGTTAAAAATAATTTAAAGATGCTGCTTTTTTGTCTCAAAAGAGAGATGCTCAGAGAATGTGATACAGGTGGAAATCCTTCCCTGCACACCAACATCTAGCACAATAAGGACACTGAACACCAGGACTGGATACTTTACTGGATACTTTACTGGCTACTTTACTGGATCTGTAACATCTACAGCTCTTGTGTGTGTTATGAATGTGCCTTCACTGTGCTAGTAATCCTATTTTTTTCAGGAATAGAATGCTTCTGAATAATAATTAAAAAAAAAAAAAAAAAGGAAAAGGAAGTTAAAGAAGAAAAATATAGAGTCAACTTTGGTTTCATACAAAACCTTCCATATGAAAAAGAATAGGAGGTATTTCATGAAGTCAGGAACTTATTCTGCTCCAGCTGAATAAAATTATCCAATGGTAACACCACAATGACTATGTACACAAGCCATGAAACAACTAATAACGAACTATGGATGTCAAAATGTGCTTTATTCAGAGAAAGAATGTGGATATGAGAATAATCACTTGGCAGCCTTTTACTATCACAGAATAGGTTTCTACCAGACAAGGAAAAAAACCCCAAACCATGCCCTTTTTACAAAAGACAGAGGGTAATGGGTTTAAACTGAATGTGGGTAGATTAAGAGTGGACATCATGAAGAAATTCTTCAGGGAGAGTGTGGTGAGGCACTGGGACAGGTTCCCAGACAAGTTGTGGATGCCCCACCCCTGACTGTCTTCAAGGCCAGACTGGATGAGGCTTTGAGCAACCTGGTCTAGTGGAGGGTGTCCCTGCCCATGGCAGGGGGGTTGGAACTAGATGATCTTTAAGGTCCCTTCCAACCCAAACCGTTCTACGATTCTATGAGAAAGGAGAAAAAGAAAAGCGACACCTTGTGGTTTTGGTTTCTTTTTTTCTCGGAAGCTAAATAACTCAGCCTTTGCTTTGCAATTTCTATCATCCCACTTCTATCCCTGTGCTACATAAAATCTTGGGTTTATTGGGTCCTCTTCTCCTACTAAACCATCTTCCAACTTTTGCTATATCTGTCCTTCTGTGGATTTCCTTTCACCAGTTTTTTCAACACCTTGTCTCTTTCAGATTTTTCTGAGTACTTTTGTAACTCAGTGTACTCTTTAGAGAAGCTAACTACTATTAACAAGTGCAAAAGTATTTGGGCAAAGTTGCCACAGGTTACCTGGACTCCAGGGACTATCTCTACCTCCTTTCGAACACTAACAAAACAAAACAAGCCTTGGTGTTGCTTTTGTCAGGAATCAGTAATAGGACTAATTAAAAGTGCACTGTGTCTTTCTTAAATCACGTTGTAAGCCCCTCAGGACAAAATAACTTCTTGCACTTAAACTCTAGACAGCATAACTACAATCAGATAAACAACTGTCTGTCTATGACTGATAAGTTGTATCAGACACATCACCTGTGCTTTCATCAGCAATAAAACCATAAGGTCTAACTTCTAGTTAGGCTAAATGATGTGCAGTCAAAACAGTGTGAGAGCTTTATAGCTGAGACAGAGGTTAAATGAGACTTATATGTCAGTACCACATCATGTCTCTAAATGGCTTAGGAAGGAAGTCTCAGGATCATTGAAAAGTGTACACATATATGGGATAGTTATTTTTGCTTACAACTGCCAGTGGGATTTAATCCATTGTAGAAAGTGAGTTAGAGAAACTTTTAAATACTTTAAAATATGGGGACTCAGAAGCAAAAGTAAAAACAAAACGGTTCACAGAAAACAAAAAGCTATAAATAACTTCTTAAAAAATCACATGAAATTCTGATTGTGCTTCAACTCTTGTTTTAATGTAGCTGCAACATCCCCCATGGTACGGATAATACAGAAGTAGAACTATAGGACATACTTCTGTGTGAAGAAAAGGTCTGGTTTTTTCCCTTTCTAAATACCTGCAAAAATCAATATAGAGTTTTATGACCCTTCTGTTTAAAAATTTAAGTAATGCTAAGTTTATTTTAAGTGCTCTGTATTTTGCTCTGACATGCAAGAAAGAAATGAGGGATATATTCGATTTTACTAAATTTGGAGGGTTGTTTTATTTCTGTTTGTTTAATTTTTCTATTTCCAGCTAGCAAAAGCCCCATCAATTTCCAGGCATGTCAATTGATGTCTCCTGAGGTTGGACACACCAGCTGGTTAGGAACATTTTCATTATAGTATAAGTAAATAAGCATTACACATTATGCTCATACTGTAGCTTTTCTATAAGTTTAAGAGATCCACTAGGTATGTTGTGATTTTACTCTACAAAGCACTGTGTGTGGTACAAGCAGACTGCTATCAGTGATTCAGTGATACTTCTGCCAGAGCTATCTATGGCTCTCTGTTTAGCCATTAACAACAGGTTTACAAACCTGAGTTTAATAAAAGTTAGAAAAATTTATTTCTTGGAGAACCTATAGTGAAACACTACTGGTTCTTCATTAATCTTTTTTTTTTCTGTGGCCCAAAACATCTCATATAGCTATATGATACCTGATCCAACGTTCAAAATTGGAGCCTAAAGTTACTGTGTATTTAGATGTCTAAATCTCTGTCACTGATGCTCAGAGTATCAATAGCATATTGATCACCTAAGATGCAGACATTAATGTACTCTTAAAAATCATGTTTGAAAGAAGCACAATTTAGATCTTGTGTAGGTATCTTTCCTCCTCCTCCTCCCCCCCGCCCCCCCCCCCCCCCAAGTATTCTTAACTTTTTCATAACTTTTGAAAGACTAAACCACTGAAGACTTCTCCATACATAAATTCTTTTATTCTTCTGTGCTTTGATACGAGATATCATTTACTTATTCAATTCTCCAATATTCAGAGGAGGATGAGGAGGGGTGAGACAACGAGCAAAGTGCTCACACTGGTCTGTGTTTACTGTGGTGAAGACAGCCCAAAGGACAGCACCTGTGCTTTATATTTTGTGGTGGACTTGCTGCCGGGGAGCAACTGTTCCATGGTTTCAGATGAGCCCCCAAGAAAACCCCATCTCACACAGTATGGATCTTATCCTTGTTGTATAAAGATCCATACTGCCTGAGGTTTGGTTACTGTGCCCAAAGCATGTGACCTATTCAGTAACTGGTGCTTATACCATTGAGTCCCTAGAACTTTGTAAGGCTTTGAGCTTTACAGAGAACTATTCGCTGTACCTAGAATATATCACATTGCTACATATACATTTTTTACTACTGAACTGTGAGAAAACAGGATCTGACCTTTAAATATTGCTCACAAGTTGTCTTGACTCACCATGTTACTGCAGTATCAATCTTAAATTGGTACAAACACACCATTGGGATAGTCAGGTGTTTAAGTTATTTTAATGCAAGTATTTCTTTAGAAGACATTACAACCAAAGTCAGTGATATTTTCTTGTTGTTTCACCAGTCTTAATTTCCTTCACATTATTCCAGTGAAATATGTATTTTACTGTGTACATAAAATGCTTTCAGGTTTCCAATCTATTGTTTGGATCATGCTGACAAGTTATTCAACAAAAAGGCAGCTGATACTGGGAGATGTTAAATAAATGGTGAAAAATGCTTAAACAAAGCAGTGAAATCAAGCTTTGGGTAAGAAATTATTGTGAACAGCAAACACTATTTTTCCTGGAATAGGGCTCTGAGGAATACCAACAGCCAGGTTTCAGTCTGGTGGGTGAATACATCATTTATTTCTTTAGAGAGCTTATCATTCCTCCTATTGTTGTTTGTCCTTTCTACAGTCTTTGTACCTAATAATCTAATATCTCACACCATTCCCTGATGTATTCAAATCTCAGTAGAATGATTCTTTACTTTTTCTTTACTTCAGAAATAATTCTTCTGAGACCTATTTCCTTTACCTCATTACTCTTTTCTGTTTAGACTAGCATTTGTCCCTTGCAAATTCTTTGATATTTTCTTTTCTATACTGCATTTGTAGAATAACTTTATACTCTTTCCATCCATGATCACTTTTTCCACTGTACGCCATGCTCCCTCATAACACTGCACTGAGTTTCTTTTTTTAGGAAGTCTAAATAGGACAATACACAGAAACATACACAGACCAATTGTAGGTCACGAATATATTCAGTACTGTTCATTACTTCACATGGTAATATCTCTTCACTTTTGGAGGAAGTGTAATTAACATTCTTCATTTTAATTAATTTTTAATCATGGATCATTTATCACTTATTTTGATTAATCATCCTGTGGCATATTTAACCCCCAAATTCAGCATAACCAACGTTCACCAGTGGAGTCATACTAAGAGCAGAATTGATTCTGTAATTGGCGTATCTCCTCAACAGAGCGTGTTGTTGTTTGGTCTTCTCTGACAGTAGCTTTGCACCAATATGTCCAAATCTAATGTAATGTCAATGAAAGAATATTTCTAAGTACATGCAGTTGTGCTACAGAAGCAGTACTGCCTGCTTCCTCATGCTGTCTATTTCACACTCCAGGTAATAAGTTTGCTAAATAGAATTACTAAGTAGTACTGTGTTTTGTGTTTGATGTAAAGAAAATACTATTTTCATAATATAATTCATTATTTCTCTGTATTTAGATCTAAATCCAAATGGAATCTGAACAAATTGCCAAATATTATAGTTTCCTGAATACAAACTATTACTTTCACATGCATTATGCAGCTTCATGTAGCCTCTTCCAACTGACAAAAATTCAAATGGTAATTTGCCAAACACGGATGTTTGAGGACTAAGATACATATTAGAAGAGTCAGAGAAGAGTAAGTAATTTTCCTTTGGTGGACTCATTTTCTCTGTCTCCCAAGCAAACTGAAGATAAGTACATCATATTTAAAGATACTTTTTTTCTATTTGTAGTGACAACAGGCCTGGTGTGTAGGCCGTTTGAAGTATGTGTCTATGTTCAGCTACAGACGTTGAGAGAAGGATGATTAAAATTGCTCTCTATAACAGAAACTGATTTCAATTGTTCTCAAAAGGATTTTGGCAGGGATTCTGCTCTTAAGCAGTCCCCTGGTGACAGCAAGACAGTTGAGGGGTTCAATGTCTCATCAGCACTGAAGTCCTCCACTGTATTGTGATACTGAAGATCAGCTCACAAAAAGTCTATAAGTAGAATTCAGTTTTATCCATATTTTGGTTTTTACAGCAACAAAAAAAATCAAATTAATCACAACATTTTTTTGCTTTCCTCTCCATACATGTGTTTCTGTGAAAGGCATGTGTCATGATAAAGTGCCGGGGAAGATAGCATTAAGGAACAATGGAAAAGAAATAGAAAACTTTAGTGTATTTGGGCCTCTACAGTTACTACTGGGCACTAGTGGAAAAGTCTTCTATTAATTGGATTTATAAAAATAAATCAATAATATCAAGTTGTCCTGGACATTAGTCTTCACTTCCTGTTACATATATTCAAGCAGAAAGGATTTAACTATTCTGAATATTCAGTTAGCATCTGACTAATGTTGTAGTCAAAAGGCTGTTGTCAAGCCACAGGAGACCTTTTACCTGTTTTGACTGTTGTTCAGCCTCTTTTCTGCTTGCTGACCCTTACAAATGGTTTTGAACATTTCTTCTCAGTTGTAACACTACTTTGGGAATGCTTACACTCAGGCTAGAAAACCATATGAGAAAGAAGTTTCTGAGAATTTCTTATCTTCATTACTGTGTTTGTTGCTTTTTAGTGTCACTCCATTGCTGTTAATTTTAAAGAAATCTAACTTTCCAGCAATATACTAAGGTCCTGTGTTAACTTAGGACACAAGTAAAATAGCTATTAGTAAATTTTGTCAAAACGTTAAAACTGGAGTTTAATAGTAATCCATACTGATAACAACGTGTGGATGAAGATTTAATCTCTTTCAGATTTTCCAGTCTCTCCCTATGTGACTCAGTGTTGAAACAGCAGGAATATAGTAAATTGGCAAATGAATACAGAAAAGCAATAATATTGGCCCAAAATTATTTCCCTACTTCCAGCAGATTATCTCATCCTTTATTCTTAAAAAAATTAAGAGTGAGAATTTTCTGTTATATATTTAATTTGACTGATTGAAGGAATTTAGAAACATAGTACAGTGTACTTCAATAATTATTATTCTCTTTCATCTCATCTATTTTTTTGCATGGGTGGCCTGATGAAATTAGTAATTCGAATTAAATAAGAACAGGCTTTCATGTATTCAGGACTTTGTAAACATCAAATATCAGGTAAAAAGGACACCAAATTGAAACTTATAATTAGTCCTGTCCTTATAGTGAGAAAATCCTCTGAATTCTCACCAACTGCATTGACATAATGCCAACTACCTTCTTCAGTGAAGAATAGGGTAGTGTTTATGCAAAGTTTCGTACAGATATCATTCCTAACATAATAGAGCACTTATGTGTTTATTTGTAGTTAAACATGTGACAGTGTACTGTAAAGTCAACATGCCCCAAGACTTGGTCAGTTTGGTTGCCAAAGCCTGACCTCTAAAACCTTCAAAAGCAATTATACAAGCATAGTCATTGGGTGTTTATCCCCCAGACCCAGTTGTGCTGACTAAAAGTTCACCAGGTTCCCTACAAGACAATGATGCAGCTGTTTCTAGTCTCAGCTAGGGAATCTTCCCTCCCCTACATGGAGTCTTTCTGGCATTCCTGCATCCAGACAGTTTAACCCTTTCTTCAGTTGGACCTTCTTGCCCACCATACCAGGGTGGCATATCTATCACAAATTACCATTACAATTTGAATTTCCCCATAACTTTCAATAGTCTTTCTAAGAGATCTGCCACCAATTAGAAATATGTTATTCACAGACATGTAAACTACCTCCAAGGTCTAATGATGGACCTGGAGGTGTTGGTTGACGAGAAGCTCAACATGACCTGGCAATGTATGCTTGCAGCCCAGAAAGCTAACTGTATCCTGGGCTGCATCAAGAGAAGCATGGCCAGCAGGTTGAGGGAGATGACTCTCACTCTCTGCTCTGCTTTCCTGTGTATCCACCTGGACTACTATGTCCAGCTCTGGGGCCCCAAACATACAAAGGATATCGACTGGTTGGAGTGAGTCCAGAGGAGGCCACGAAGATGCTCAGAGGGCTGGAACACCTCTCCTATGGGGACAGGTCAAAAGAGTTTGGCTTTTTCAGCCTGGAGAAGAGAAGGCTTGGGGAAGACATTATTGCAGCTTCCAGTACCTGAAGGTGCCTACAGGGAAGTTGTGGGGGGCTTGTTACAAGGACCTGTAGTGACAGGACAAAGGGTAATGGGTTTAAATTGAAAGCAGGGAGATTTATATTAGATATAAGGAAGATATTCTTCTTGAAGAGAGTGGTGCTGAAAGAATCATGGATAGTAAATAATTTTCTTACTCTTATTGTTCTTCAGACTATTCTGGTCTTTCCAGAATAGTCTGAAGATTTTTGGCAATGCCTCTACAACGTAATGTAATTTCCACTCACTGTCTTTCAGTTCTCTTTGTAAAAGTTTGACATCATTTTTTAGTAGTTTGTTTGCCTAGCCTATATGCTAGGCACCCAATAGAAATGACCGTAAAATTTAGGAAAGTGACAATTAGGTTCCCAGCATCTGGAAGATCCAAATCCTTCTGAATACTTTCTTTGACAAACTGCTCCTGAATCTGCTGTAATTTGTGCCAGACATTGGTCCCTCCTTAGTCTAGTTTTTCTGGAACATAAAACACTGTCATCCCATTTCTGACTCATGATCAGTTCCCTTTCAGATTGTCTCATAGCACTACGCAGCTCTCTGTATTTCTGTCTCTATGTTAGCCTACCACTCCAGACTACTTTCTAGCCATCACAGGAGGACACAAGCCAAAACTGTCTCACTGATCTGGCAGATACACATCTCTCTCTCTTTTTCAGTCACATTGGGTTTTGGAGGAGTTATATCAAGCTATGCTGTGATGACCAGTATGCTCCACTTTCCTCCAAAGCCACACAGCTAGATGTTTCCCAGCAGTTAACTCTATATTTTATTCTCATTTTAATTTATGAGCATTATTACATGCAGGATGGAGAACGAATAAAGGAAGGAAAAATATACCATTATTCTTTAGAACATGAAAGTAAATTCACGTAATATGTCTTCTTATTTGGCCCAGCCACAGGAGGGCAATTTAATGTTAAAGGGTCATAGTTGATTCTGGATACTTTCTGACTTTTATATATTGAATTTGCAACTTGCACATATCATACTGGAATAAAGAATCAACTATGTAATACATCCATGTAAACAAACCTCAGAACAATTATTTAAAACCCCATAAAGTACAATGCTTGTCTGTTACTGAAAACCACTTACAAACTCAGTGTTACCTTACAGAGACAAGCACAATTCACAGGTGAGTATAAATCACATAGTTAAAACAATGTTTATATTTTCTCTTAATGTCAAATTTCAATGTTGTGATTAGTATTAACAAAAATAATTATTTTATAAAAAATTTGCCAATTCTTAGTGTACTTAAAACAGAAATCTGACAATGTTGGTATTGTGAAGACTATAAAAGCTTGGTGTGTGTGGATGCTGACACTGAAGAAGGTCTTGAAAGGAAATAATTAAAAACAGAGAAAAAAGAAAGTAATCATAATTCTGAAATATTTGTAGGTTCTAGATTAAAAAGAAAAATCAATGATGATTGTGGGTTTCCACCCTTCGAATCCTACTGTAAGGCCTATTGAAAAAAACCCAAAAAAACCAACCAAATAAAAAAAAAACAAACCAACATAAAAGAACAAAGAGAAAATATGAATGTACAAAACCTAAAGCCTCAGCCAATCGATGCTGATTAGATTTACAGTTTAACTGCAGTTTTTATAGTTTTCTATAGTTTCTATCTAGCATTTTCTCTTAGATTATGTTTCTGGACAGATCTATACAATAGGAATTGCTTTAATATCATTTACTGACAGGTTGAGTACTGCCATGCAATGCAATTTAGCTCTCACAAAGCCCAATACTTCTGCTCTTGCTCATTTATAGCAAATCTCATTCGGTTTCAAGTGAATGACGTTGTACAGTAATTCCCCACCAGCAGGTCTCATGTTGTGAATTTTCTGATCAATTCCTATCTAAAGGGATGATCATTTGCATCCTGTTAGATCTTCCACGCTGCAGTGAACAGTGAAGTTATGAAATGTATTTTAACAGTTGGTGTCTGCGTGCATCTTTGCTGAACCTTCCAGGAACAGTGTTTGTGAAGAATGTCACCCTACTCAGAAAAAAAGCCCACTGCTGAACAGGGCTGGAGAAGCATTTCCCATTCTAGTACAGTGTGTATCACTCTTGTGGGATTATGTGGCAAAAGGGCAAGCAATAGATACAGTTTATTGACATCTCACATCACTTACACCTGAGGGTCACAAAATTCTGAAAGATGGCAATTAGCTGCAATTTATAACCAGGTGAATTCAGCTGAAATGAGCTTGTGCTTCCTGCTGAACTGCAATCAGATCTTCACCAGGCATCAAAATTCTGCTATGCCTGCAGCTGAGACAAAAATATCTTTGCTCTCTTTATAGATTTTTTTTTCCTTCAGGATTGCATTAGAAAAACAAACAAACAAAAAAAAACCAACAACAAAACACCAAACAAACAAACAAACAAAACCCACACAAAAAAGAAACCCCAAACATCAAAACATTCAAATATCCTGTCTGCATCCTGTGTAATCAGACTGGAGGTCTTTGAAATGGTGGCATACTTTTTAAAATGGCTATTAAATTGTGTCAGAATTTTTTAGGCAAAATGGAACTTGAGTTCATTGTAAAGATCTGTCAAACATTACCTTAGTGAAGTATAAAAAATAATGAAATAAAAAAGTCTTAGTGACTGAATGAAGATAATCTCTGAAAAGGTATTTGTTAAGAAATTTACTTATTATTCGCTACTTTTAAACATGTGTTGAATTTTGAATTACTACTAGTTATGAAAACTGGCTTGTTTCTTCCTGTTTAATTTTTATTTCCAATTATTAAAATGAAAGGCACATAATAATTTCAGCCACAGAAATCAGAAACCAGCCACAGAAATCAGCTGTATATTAATGTACAATATTCCTAGAGAGGATCAAAATCCAGTGATGTCTCCATTGCTCCTATATGCTATAGGGATCCCGTACACAGGTTAGGAAACTTATTTAAATTGATCAGAAACTTTTTATTATGGAAAAGAGTAGGTTAAGGATTCTCCATATCCATATAAATATTAATATTCTCAATATTACATATAAACCTAGAAGCCAATTCAGGTACTTCATCCTCTTCCAGGAGCTTATGTAGAACAAATTGTTCTGACAAAATCTATGTTTACCAGTGATTCTGCAATGCAATGCCTTAGAATTTAAATTGCATGATTGCTTCCTGCTTGGAAATTTTTTGCCCACTTTTATTAATTCACTGGTGATTTTCCCAGTCCATATGAAATATAAGAAAACAGACACAATAACAAAGATTTTTTTTTTTTTACACATAAAAGTGAGCAAATAGGGAAAAATATTGTTAGAAAGGCAAGTGATAATTTGAGATATGCTCTCATCCTCTTTTACTCTTTAACTGTCTCCCATTTTTAAGGTTCTTATTGGAACACTGGGCTAAATGTACACTGATTTCTGTATGTGCTTATATTTGCCTCAGTTTTGCTGTCAGAAAAAAAATTAGGAAGGGTTATTGAGCAAGCATCTCTTTATCATACCTTCTGTAAAAAGCAGAACACAAATTTTCCATAAATAAATCACTGTCTTAATTCTTCCTTTTGTTTCCCTACCAAGCATGTCAAATCTTTCAAATAATCCAATACCTGCACTGTTCTTTTATGGTATTTCAAGGCTTCTACTTTGGGGGACACTGGTATCGTACCAAATTAACAACCAACAATCTCATTTTCTGTTGGCCAGGGACAACAGGAGAAAGTAAGAAATGGCATGTATGCCCATGGTTCAATCGCTCCAATTAGAGTATCTAAAAACTTCCTAACTTACTGATGTAACCTGTTGGGATGGGGCATCACTTCAAATTTAGAAAACAATCATGCTGATGCAATATATGTCTATGTACGAGAGATGAGGATCAAATCCTGTGTGTGTAATACCACTAACCACAGATGGCTTATAAGGCTGAAACCAGACTGACTGGAATGATCCCTCCTCATAAGACAATTTAGCAATAAAATCCAGAGCTCAAGGGTGATTTAATTTTTCTTAAAAAAAACCCAAACCAAACCAAACCAACCAACCAACCAACCAAACAGAAACAAATAAGTGTTTACTAGTAACAAATGATGTCAAACTTATGAAAGACAATTGAAAGAGAGCAAGTGGAAATTGCATTACATTGTAGAGGCATTGCCAAAAAACTTCAGACTATCCTGGAAGGACCAACAATAAGAGAAAGAAAATTATTTACTATCCATGATTCTTTCAGCACTGGGGTTTTCATTAGGATTGGGAGCAAAATAAAGTCTGTCACAGAGATCCCTTGCAATGTTATTTCTGCACAGAGAACAGGTAGAACAATATTACACTCCATGTCAGCAAAAACAACTTGCATTTTGAATGGGTGGGGCATACTTAAAATATTCTCCCTTTCATATTTTCAATCAAAAGTCTCAAAACATTTTCACCTGCATCTACACTATTTCAAGGCTGCAGTTCCTCTTCTCATTTAGACCAGTACTTTGAGAGTTCCCCTGGAAGCTGTACTCTTGTTGTGTTTCCATGAAAATCATTATGCAGAGCATAGAGCAACAGGAGTTTAGTGAGTATCCAAAGCTTTCATGACACATAGCTGGACTTGGGAAGGGAGAAACAGATGTAGACCCTACTGAATTTAATTTTGCCCTCATCCTATCTGTCGAATATCCAACACTAAAGGAAGCTGAAATGTAGAGGAAGGGAAAAACTTGCTCAGAGTGACAAAGAGGATATGTAAGAAGATTGCGAGTAAAACCTAATCTCTTGGATTTTAGTCTTACTTTAATGGCAAAATTCACCACCCTACCCCCCCCCCCTTTTTTTTTTTTTTTTTGTTGCCTCTACAGCATTCCAGCTGTTATGTTATTTATTTCTGATTTTTTTTTTACAATGTCAGTCACAGAAATATAAGTGTTATCTGTCTTTTTTCCATTGATTATATAACAACAACCAATTAGAAATTAAATATAAGTATTGTCAGCTGATCCCCAAATAGTTTAAAACCTCAAAATACCATTTCGTTGAACAGGCTTATGTTGATATAGAGCTGCTAAAGACCTAGTCAGAATATTATTTGGACATAGACAATATACTTTTAATTAAGGCAGCAGCTGTCATTATCAAATTCATTTATTTCAGGTGATCAGAAAATAAGCACCTGCATCAGAAAATTAAAAATAAAATAAAATAAATTTTTTTCTTGTTAAGAAAGACAATCCAATTAGGTTTTTTCCCCAGGCCATTTTCCTATCCGTTCCTTTCCTCAAAAATAAAAAAAGAAAATCACAAGTAGGATGGATTTGAGGTTTGGCATTTGTTTATTTGTTTGCTTCAAGTCTCTAAATAATTTTCTTTGTGCATAGTCGCTATATGCCTGTGGCTTATTTTGCTGTGCTTGCAACATTCCCAGCTTTGGCCAGGTGTGCAGTGGAGGAAGAGCAATCCAGTCTGGTCAGCTGGAACTGCTGCCTAGACATCTGCTGAATGCTGTCTTGGGATTGTATTTCCTACTATCCCAAAGCAGAGCCATCTGGTCCTCACGTAACTGAAAGTGTGAAATGTCTGTAATTTCTAAAATCATCGAAAATGCAAAAATGGACTAACATCATACTTCCTATTCCTATCAGCAGTTTGTTTTGCGACATTGTCTCTCCACACAGCATATAGTAGAAAACATATGTGTTCTTTAAAGCATGGAAACTTTCAAAAATTATTAATATAACAATAAAGATGTGTTTACAGTGGCACGATGGCTAGATGGCTACATGAGACACCAACCTTTTGGAACCAAACAATTTATAGAGATTTTAAAATGGTAAGTCACAAATTAAGGAAAGTATTTTTAGGACATTTCATCTATTGAATGCTGTAATAAAACTTCGTAAGAAAAAGTACATCTGAATCATTGTGTACTGACCACAGTCTGAATGGTGAGAATGAACTAAAAAAAAGTGACGTTAGGTGAGGCTCCAGGATTTAGATGCAATACTAATTTCTCCAAAATAAGTTCTCTAAGAAGAAATAAGGACAGACCATTACAGTGAACAGTAGAGGTAATATTAAAATAAAACTTGCCTTGCTCATCAAAGGGAAAACAAGTTTTTCCTTGGAAGCTTCACAAAAAAACCTATTTGTACCCTATTAAACCATTTTGAGATCTTTTGAATGAAGGTTCATTTTCTTTTGAGATGTTTTTTATACTGAGATAACTGATTACACGATGGGTATTTACTTTAATCCAGTTTTCACCAGCATGGTTATATTTATTATCATAAATACTATGTATTAAAAATGACAGGTTTCATTAGCCTACTCAATATCAAAAATAGCATAGAATTCAAAGATCATAATTATTTTTAATGCTGGTAAGTGTAAAGCTACAAATTCACATTGTCTTATTGAACAGAAAAACAGTGTTGTCTGTGGGTTATCAAGTACAAACCTGAATGATAGCTGGCAGTCATAAGGATTTTACAGGCAACAGTACGCCCCGTTGTCTTTTGTACATTGTTTAGACATGTTGCCAATAGTTCTCCTCTGCCAATTTTAATTTATCAGCTGACACTTACTGGGTGTTGAAACTTTGAGCCTCAATGTAAGCTGAGATCTCTATCCCAGTTCCCTGTACGCCTGTTTATTACAAAGGAGTTTCTTCCAGTGCTGGATGGGGGAAAAAAATGAAAAAGTATCATCTATTATATTTTTTCATATATTAACACTACGAACGTAGCACCTAAATCCTTAAAATAAAATATCCATATTTTGTATGCTTCTTACACTTATCTTTAAATAAAATCGAAGAGTATTCTTGGTTTTTTCTGACAAACCAGCTGAAACGTGTGAAGAAAAAGCAAAATAAAGCATCAACAACATCCTATGCCCAGTGAAAACATTAGCTTTGTCCTGAACAAGAGAGAAGTTTGGCAGGTGGTGGTTGGGTGGCTGGAGCTGGAAAGCAGAGAAGATGAGGTGGTCATCACTGCGGTGGAAGCTTACAAAGTCATTGTTCCAACTTGACTAGTGATAGTATAATGCATTTCTATGGGATTTGCTCAGTTACTACAGTTCTCCACACTTCATAGACTTCTGAGTGTTGCCTACAACTTCTTACTTATTCACTGCATCAGTAGCACTGATGCGCTTGCTCATGCCCTCCAGGACCTCTGAAATTTCTTAACCTTCCTAATTGTGATTTCACTCAGTGAAGAGAACTCCCTGACTTTTCACCAGTCACAAGGAACACACATACATATTAATAAAAAAATAATATATATATACACACACACATAATATCTGAGTGTTTTTTTCTATCAGATTCACTTAGTTGCATGCTATAATCATTCATTTAATTTGAATAGAAATATGATGAATCCTTTTATGATTAAAAGTAAATGGTAACATGCAGTATTTCAAGACATCAGAACTTTAGTGTCTACTAAGCCAAAAAAATACAGAAAGTTGATAAGGTTTATAGCTAAAATAGATAAGGAGACAATAAATCTAGTAATAAATAGTCAAAATATTAATAAACAAGAGGCAATCAGAAGTTAGATTTTTTTAGTATTCTAAATATACATTAACTTTATCATACACTATAAATTAAAATAATATGTTACATTATTCCATTTAATACATAAATTCTATATTATTCATTGTTTAGATACTTCAGTATAGTATTCATATTATAACCTTTCATGATACTTCAGTTAAAAATGTTCTATTACTTTAGTGTTTCCTTCTGAATACCCATAAATAGCTTGGAAATCAAGTCACATTTTCATATACATTGAAACTGGTTTCTCTACACAAATTGCAATATAATTTTTGAAATGTAGTCCACCAATTATTCAGTATCACTACCGTAGTTGTAGGTGTTTAGTTGCTATCTCTTTACCTCACTGAGCAAGATAGATGATGTTCTGAAACACCATCATTATGCCATATAGTGATCCTGATCCAAAAATTCCATCAGCTGAAGTCATACCCAGGTCGTACACACCCAACGTACCTAAATTAAATCGTAGGCAAAGAGAAACACTTTTTTTTTTTTTTTTTAATTCTCTCTTGTCAATATGCAAATTTTTATTTAAACAGGTTCCATTTCCCATTTTGGAACATTTTTTTGTTAAATCATTCTGGGAGATTGGTAGGGGACTGAAAGATTCTATGTTTGGTAAGTGATTTCTTCAAGATGTTGAATATTCTTTGTAATTATACTGGTCATTTACTATAATTTTATAGTAATGTTCTTAGTTTAATGATAATTTTAACAGTAATTTTTCAATTTGGACTCTGCTAAATATGTTTATCCCTTTAGATTAACTACTAATTATTTCATGGATAAAATTCCAGTTGTACTGTCTATGGACACACCATATAAATTAAATACTCATTGCTTTGGAAATAAAAACACCCTAAGTTATTAATATGTTCATTTCTGAGTTGTTGTTTATTTCCCTCCATTATAAATGATTTATGTGATTCATTAGATTGTGGTAATTATCATTTTAGACTCATAACTTTGTTATTTATGCAAGCTTTGCTGGTGTTGATGAAGTACACTGCTATTTACAAGTCAAGTTTGATAAGTAGTAAATGCAGGATAATGAAGCCAGTCAAATTATCTTTAAAGGACACTAAAATCCATTGTACTTTATTCTTAGATACACCGTAGCTTGATATTACAAAACAATTGCATTGTATCTTAAAAGGAGAGAGCAGGTCTGGAATCCAGTACTGCATTATTTCTAAAAGCAGCAAAATAGTCCTAAAAAAATGTGAACAGCTATGCTAACACCACAGCATCATTAGTATAAAAAAGAGATTGCCCAGTTTAGCATATCACTACAGAAAGGTATTACATGGTGCATTACTGAGCTAACCAGGAACTGGATCAGTTCTTTACTTTTTCCCAAACTTGTTCAGCCTCTTTTTCCTCCCCTTCCTTCTGCTTGGCTGTGCAGGTCCAACCAAGGCCATCAGTCCGCCTCTGACCCTATGATCCAAACCAATCAGCCTATTCCTTTGAGTTGATATCCCTCCTTGGTTTCCAAAGATTTCAGTATGCCAATCTGAAACTGTAATTTCTGTACATCTGTGCCTCTACCACCTTTTGAATGACAAAGTTGAATCAATTTTTCTCATCATACCTCTGTTTGTACTCCCTTATCAGGGGTTATGGTTTGAATTTTCTCCACTGTTCTTCCTTTGTTATTGCAAATCACTGATTAATAGTTTTATACAAAGATACACAAAAAAAACCCAACTCCATTATTCCACTGCCTGTTTGAATTGGGTAATGACCAATTTGAAATAACAGACAAAAAAAATGTCCAGGAAACAAATTTTTTATTCTTCTCTATGGTCAGAAAGAACTAATATAATCTTAAAATGAAACAGAAAATGTAGCTCAGGTTTGGAATCAGGAAAGTGGAATATTTTCTTCTTTTGTAAGCATAAGTTTTGTAGCTAAAACAGGTTTGGGAGAGGAAAAAAAATCTTCCTCTTAAAAACTACCTTAAGATACCAGAGGGAGATTTCGATGAGAAGATTATCAAGTAGAAACATTATTTCTATTGGGATTTCCAGATTATTTATTTATTTATTTATTTATAAATGCTTCAAACTAAAATAAAATAACAAGCACAAAGGCTTCATACTAAGAAAAGGAATCGTTTTTTAGCCTAGTAAGTTGTAGTGGAGATATTTTTTAAATTAATGTGAGTCAAACTAATCAGTAGGGAAGTTAAATTCTTATAAAGGCAATTTGGCAAAGGGTTTACAGCTCTGGCAACAGGGGGAGGAAAAAGCTATTTTTTGTCTTCCAGTTAATTGTCTTGAGTTACAGTCTGAGTGCAGCTGACATTTATTGTTTTGCAGACTGGAAATGTGGAATATTTATCATTACTGTTTAGATTTAAACCTACAGCTGACATCAAGTACACTACCTGAGAGACCACAGAAGCAGATAACATCATAAAATATTTAAAGAAGGTGTTCATGTTAGAACATGTTAGACATAATTATGAAGAGATTTTTTAACATCAGTGTAGGACAATCTCAGATGTGGCAGATTTAGGGCTTTGTACTGTGCAGATATAATCTTGTGTCTTGCTTCTTAAATTGCCTCCTAATTTCATCTTGCCTTTTTTGTGGACCTGAGATCTTAGAGTGAAGATATGCACTACAGCTCTCACAGTTTCACATACCCTGCTGTGTCAGGTGAACAACAGCATTTACCATTTACCCCCCGGGTCATTAATCTTCCCTTGCAGTGAATAAGACCGATGCAAAATCAATCTCCCTTGCATCCTTGGTGGATCAGTGAAGTTGGTCGTCCTCTGCTTATGTATGTACATCTTAATACATGCATCAACATTACTTTGGTTTACAGGGTACTTGGGTATAGCAAAATGTAGTGCTGTGAATGGGGGCAGTGACATCTCTGAGGCTATACCGAGCCCCACACGTGGCAGGATAAGCCTTGCTCAGAGTGCCAAATGTCTGTAAGCTGCTCATCTGTAGACCTTTTATTTGGCATAATATTCCTGTGCTTTTACTTACTACTGCTCTGGCTGTGTACAGGGCAGGTGGTCACGTGGCTGTCAGATTTTATGGCACAAATATTAGTAGTGATTAACAAATAGTTCATAAAACTTCAGCAGACACCATCCCCACCTTTGGGTGACAGTCTAAACAGAGTGAAGAGACACCATTCCCTGTTTGGGATCGGGGTACATGGAGGGCTTTTACTTTATACTGAACAAGGGAGCCCCAGCTGCAGGAGGAGAGTGATAACATACTCTGATTATTGGTTCAATGTACTCTGGAAATTGAACAGTTACATTTCTCTTTCTGCTTTTGGTATCTTTTGAATATAGGAGAGGTAAGTAACAGTTACAGCAGGGGACATTTCACAGACTGGTATACTGGGATTTTATTTCTCTTCTCAACAGGAGTCAGTATACCTCTCCCAAATCTCTGTACAGGTAGCAACATTAATGTATGCTACAAAGCACAGTCAACAGTTCTTATTTCCCACAGCTGTGTAGTCACAGTATGGAAACATTTTGTTCTGAATCTGGCAGGGATGGAGTTAATTTTCTTCCTCATAGCAGCCTGCATAGTGCTGTTTTTTTAGACTGGTGACCAAAATAACATTGATAACACACCAGTGTTTCAACTGCTGTTAAGCAGAGCTTACACAGCGTCACAGCCTTTTTTGTTACTCTCTTTGCCCCATCAGTGAAGACGCTGGGAGTGGGCAAGAAGCTTGGATGGGACACAGCCAGGACAGCTGACCCCTATTGACCAAAGGGATATTTTGTACCATATAACATCATGCTCAAACAATAAAACTGGGGAAAACAAGGAAGAAGAGGGACATTTGTGGCTATAGTGTCTGTCTCAAGTAATGTTAGCCATGTTAGCATGATGAAGCCCCACTTTCCTGGAAAATGCTAAACATCTGCCTGATGGTGCAAAGCTATGAATGAACTCCTTATTTTTCCCTGCTTGCAGGTGCAGATTGCCCTCTTCTATTAAAATGTCTTGATCTTGACCCATGTGTAATTTCGGGCTTTTGCCATTCTGATTCTTTTTCTGATCCTGCTGGGGGAGTGAGTGAGCATCTGGTTAGTGCTTAGCTACCTACCAGGGTTAACCCACAACAACTACGAATTTCAGTATATACATAATTAATTGTATATTGATTAATTGAATACTAATTGATGGTGGCCCATGGATAACCTCCTAAGTCTTCTTTGGTGACTTGGGGAAAAAAAAGGAACAGCAAAACTTGTAAAGTATGATTTGCATAATACAGATCTTGGCTTTTTAAGCCTGAAACCAATGTTCCTGAGGTAAATAATCAATAAATTGCCTGGTTTGAAGGAACAAAAGGTGAGAAGTTAAAATTCCTTTTCATGTTTTATCAGTAATTTTAGAAGGCAAGGCTACAGGACAGGAACATTTTAATTTTATTAACTAGGTTGTATTTGGCTATTAGGAACTTTATTTTTAATTAAACATACTATAAACTTATTGGGAAACTTAAGCTGTAATCACTTATGAAAGTCACTGAAATAAAGTTCAGGCTTACACTCTTGATGAGGTAATACCAAAGTTTCCTTGCATTTGCATATTTTTGTCATTGACCTCCTTGAAAATTACAGCAGAAACACAAGGAAAATCTATTCAGAATGATGCAAATAGGAGAAGTTAAAGAATTTCTACTTAATGAAAATGTATTTTAAATTCAACAGGAGTTGTTACAAATTTTTGGTGTGGCATTCTCTGTTAGGCTTATCCAAGATGACTTTGGGAATCTTGTTAGAAATGAACAATAATGAACAAGATTTGCAAATTAGATCATTTACATTTTCGGGGGAGAGGAGGGTGAAAGCAAATATATTACAATGTACTTTCTTCATTTACTTGTCAAATGAAATTTTAGCTTTAATTCTGAAGTTAGTTCAAAGTTTATGGTGGTACATTTTAAAAAAGTCATAAAGTGTTAATAATATGGTATCTCATCTAATTACGCTGCTCCATAGATTGATATGAGAAGTTGGGGTATAATCTGTCTCTGTGAACAGTGATGTTTGTGTACATGCACTAAATGTGAATTTTTCATTCTACCATAAATCTAGTAGTTTTTTTCTTAAAGCAAAGAGATTATTTGAACAATGAAATGCAAAAGATCTGGTCCAAGTTAATAACAAGAGAAATAACTTTTGTTGCATGTTTCTATATCAAGAGGTTTTGTTCAGTTTTTTCACAATGTTAAACCTTTTTAAACATTATTCATTTAATACTGACATGCGAAAGGTATACTCCAAGAAAATTCTGGTCATTCTCCAGTTAAAATATGGATGAAATAAAAGACAAATTGATAGTGGTAAGGAGTAAGGGGACAGTAACCAGAAGTATTCTGAGACTGGAAAATAGAGAGTGACAGTAGGGTTTATACCAGAACTTGGACAGGAATCTTGAGCAGTAGTGAATGGACATGAGAGGACAGCAGTAATATCTACAGGTAGACTCACGTTTTTGCAGAAAGGTCAGCTGAGTCCTGCTTATGGTCCAAGAAGGTGTGAAATCAGAGTGCCTGTAATTGAAGCATATCTGTATGGCAATGTGCCTGATTCAGCAGCAGTGCTGAGGGGCAGAAGTACAAGCTCAGTTTTATCAGCATGGACATCTATACTTCTGCATGGTTGACCATTGGCCTGCACACAGGCAGAATTAACCCAACTTCCTGGAAAAAGCTTTGTAAGCATAGTCTGCAAAACTCATTATGAAAGATACCTTGTCATTTGCCTCTCATTCACAAAATTGGTACATATATTGGTGATAGTTTTGAAAGGGCTACAGAAAATATTACTGTTCCATGGCCATTTGTCACTGCCCTGTGACTGAACCCTACGTCTGCTTCTGTGCATAAGTAACCGAAAATACAGTTAAAGCAGATAAAAGTTACTGCGATTGACTTCACATTGTTATGAATTCAAATGATGTCATACATACAACTCAGCTGCAGACACAACAATCCTGTTAGATAAAAAGAACTAATCTGTGAGAACAACAGCTCCTTCAATTTCTACAGTTTCCACACAAAAATGCAGGTCAAGTAGCTGAGGCCTAAAATGTATCAACACTACTGAAAACCCACATGAACCTAAGTTCAGGGTTGGTGAGGTTTTTTTTCCAAAATCTGCAAAAGAAACAATGATTTCTGACAAAATACTTTATTCATACCTAAAATCAAGAGCTTGAGTGAAAAAAATAATCTTTTAAACATGCATAGTCTTTATCCATAGTCACAGACAGAAGAGGATGGATGAGCTGCACATACAAAACAGTCTTAAAAATTATATCTAGAGTGGTAAAGAGAAGTTCTAAAGAGTTGAAGCTATGTTATTTTTTCCTAGAGGAACCAAGGCTCATTAAGTGCTCTAAGCAGGAGGATTATTGTATAACAAGGGTTAGTGCTCCTTGTAGAATCTCCAGCTATTTCTTTTTTTCAAGGGCTGGAAGATATGCACCAAAGAAAAGATGAGGCATTTTCATAGTTAAAGCCACTAAATTCTGTTCTGGTAGACTGGTCTCTATATCAATTACAGAGTTTGTGGATGATGCTGTAGATTTTTAATGAGTTTTTCCTTCTTTGAGTGATGTACTAGATACAGGGGAACATTACATTCCTTACATTCCTTATTTTCTGATAGAAAAACTATTGAAAAATTGTGACTGTTATCCATTCTTGCACTTTCATATCTGTAAAAAGGAGAAAATTCTCATCCTGTATAAATGATTTCTGGCTAGAAGTTAGAAGCTATGATACGCTATTACGGTAGCAATATGTTATGATAAAACCAAATCAAACCAAACCAAATCATTTCTATAATGACAAAGACTAGGATTATCTCTTGATGAAGGAGAGAAAAACATAACAATGAATGTTCCATGTTTATGACACCATGTTGCCCATTAACTAATGCATCAAATGAAAAACAGCTCAGAAATTAAGTATGACACTACAAACACAGGCAATACAAGAATATTTTTGGGGGTGGTTTTTTGGGTTTTTTTGTTTTTGTTTTTGTTTTTCTTTTTCATGAGAACTCCTACAGATAAGATACATTGAAATACTCATGGGGACTAGCAAGAGAAAAGTTGCAAAATGCAGATAATTTATAGTGCATCTGTGAACATATGATAGTAGAGACATTTCAGACATATTCACAAAGCTTTGAAATACTGCTAATCAGCAGAAATTAAGTATGGAATATTGAATATTTCAGACTTGCTGAGAAATATTGGTAAATTTAAGTGCATATCAAAGAACAGTCAGGTAACAGACTACTTTTCCTGGAGCACTGAGGCTGTAACTGACCATAAATGTAACAGATTATCTGTGCCTTCTTGGAAATGCCAATTGCTTGGAGAAACTAATTGCTGATGGTTAATTTTTGATAATGCTTGATTTTGTGAAGCTTGGAGGATTTCACCCTATGTGTGATATTTATCTGAGAGTTTCGTTCACTCTTTGGGTTTATTCTTCATTCTTACAAACTCTTTATTGGAAATAACCCTGGAACTAACCCTTAGACTCTATTCTGAAATTTTAGTCTTACCATTTAATATGCATCTCACAAGATCTAGAGCTTAAAACATTTTCACCTTGATGACAAAGTTCTTGGGTTAATCAGGAATTTTTCTTTGACATGGGAGGCTGAGTAGGCTGCTCTCTTGTTTATGAATTGTATGGATCCATTCTGCAGGATTTTTATTAATTTACCATAATGATCTCTTTATGTGCTTCCCATTCTGAAATTTCAAATAGCCACAATAAGCCAGCAAAGTTTATTTTGACTGAAATGCCTGTTATGCACCTATACAACAACTTGTATGTATTTTATTGCTTTTACTTTTTTGCTCCCTTTAGCTTTAGCAGTCTCCCGATTGATTTTATGACCTGAAGTCATACAGTATAAAACTGGTGAGCTGAATTTAGTCTTTGACCTTGTGCTCAGTATTTCTGTAAACTGTAAAACAGTTAACCACATGAAAACCAAGACAGCTTGTTTGCTTCTTTGTTTAATAACTTCTGTTATAAAAATATTGAGTAAATAATTTCTAGGTCACTTTTTTCAGACAAATTTTTCATTTGGTTCTACTCATGAAACAAACAAATCAAACCAAACCAACCAAACAAACAAAAAACCCAACCAACCAGCTAAACCAGACAAAAAAAAACCCAAAGAAAAGACATCTTGAATTCCTGCATCCTATGTCTGTCAATGACAGCAATCAAAGTTTCAAAGTCCAGCACAGAGGCTCGTAAAGGCCCTGAATGGGGCTTTAATTTGCATCAATAAATCACAAGAATAAGAAAAACTAGAAGCATCGAATTAAAGATCAGTGTTAGGAAACTAGTCTCGTGCTCTGTTGCTCATTAAACCTCTTTGAAATGTGCTCAGGGGAGTGAGATGTTTCACGAATACATTCTGATATTAGAGACTGTTCTTTCATATTGATAAACTCATCTTAAAATAAGGTCCATCACTCAGTGAGAGTTTATACCCCCCACATGGATAAAATAAATGTCTCCTTTTCAATTTTTTCTAACCACGTCAAGAGGGAATTTTTTCATAACTGCTATATATCATAATAGTAACTGTGATAATTCTGGGGATCTCAACAGTTCATGATAGAAACAAGCTTATTGGCGAGTTTCCATAGTATTTATTTTGTATTCAATGATCTATGGATACTTCTTTTTGAAATACCACAGTTTTTCAGTACCACTCTTCTCGTCACTCACCATAACAACAGAATTTTAAAAGTACTCACCTTCAAAAACTCACGTATAGGAACAAATACTTATTAGTTTCCTCTGTACTACAGCCAGCTTAGTATAGTTGAATTGAGGCCCATTGAACTTGCCTGTTTAACAGATGAGATTTTTTTTTTTTTTAAATTCTAACTGTAAGAAGTTATCAGTTTGCATACATCTACAGGCACAAACACACACATATGCAAATCATGAAGTTCATGCTTTAGAGAACCAGTTCCTTATGATCCTTTTTGTCCACCACATGAAATAATTTTATGTTTTTTCCTGAGCTTTTCCTCATGCTTGACTGAACACTTCATTTTTTCCTTCTTAATCAGGTACATGACTTTTACCTTGTCATAAAAATAAAAGACCCTGGGTAAAACCCCCGTATGAAGGCAGAAACACAGCTGCTTATTAAATTGTGGGGGTTTTTTTTTGGTTTTTTTTTTCCCCAGTTTATTCACTCTATGAGTTTCTGAGTCAAATAGAAATTCAAAGATAATCTTATAAACTGGAAGTGTGATCCAGACTGCCTAACTCTCACTAAGTGGGGTAACAGAAGAGAATTGTTCTGAAGATCAGTATAGAAGAGTATACCTTGATATACTGTATCTAGACTTAGGTAATAGTAACAAGTCTGCACCAAAAGCCAGCACACCTCTAGAACTTCAGCATCTGCATTAGGAAAAAAATCTATAAACCAACAAATAAACTTTCTTAAGAATTGTGAACCCTAAATAGATGGACAATTTTATCTTAAAAACAAACAAAACACCAAAAAATCTTTGATTTTTTTGTTGTTTGTTTATAAGAAAGGAAAAAAGCTGAATATCATCCCCCAGCAGAGTAGAGGTTTGATCCCATGAAATTTGAAATTTCTGAACCATCAAACACCAGTAGCCCCAATTCTCATTGAAATGGTAGAACAGTTATTATTCTTTAATGTCAGATTTTAAACATATCACCTTAAAAAGTCCTCAGTAGAAACTTGGTATAATGTGAATATAAAAAAGTTTTATTTTCATAGAAAATCTTCTGAAACTACTCATAATCAATTTCAATCCCAACATTAAGTAGTCCTGAATATAACTCATATTATAAATTCTCATAATCAAAACCTGCATCTTGTACTTTATGAACACCTTTATGATTAAAGGTGAAAAGGGAGGAAACCTTATTTAACTCCACGAATGGAGAAGTGTATTATACTGAGGACACATGATGATACATATATCCACTTCTCCCTTGTACTTAAAAAACATTGAAGGTCGGTCACATTTCCTGTGAACATGAAATGCTGAACCTCAAACAGCTGGGCCTCTGCAGATTTGGTAAGCTTTCTGTGAAGATGAAGATCCCAGTTAGTGGTCAGTTCAACTGTTTCTATGGTTACAGATTAATTCAGTGGTTAGAAAGTCAACCTTCAGTATATATTTTTCTTGAAACAAGAACATAGGTGAAAGTTGGATCTCTTGAGGGACAGCTATGTTTTTAAGCATAGATTGACTACCACTTATCATGTTTTCAAAATCTATTATTTCTTAAGTTATGCTAATAAACAACTATCTCAATGAAAATGCTAGTGAAATGAAAAAACAAATTGTTTTAATGTTAATGATACTTTTTCTCACCTAAACAACCTCTAAGCAAGAACCGTATATTGTCTACCCGTACAAAATATACAAAGGTGTTTACTATTATGATTCGCTGCAGGAATAATGGTCATGATCTTCTGGATATGCATTAGTAGAAATAGATATTAGATTTAACAGCATCAAAATATATAATCCATTCTCAATGAAACCTTGAGAGAAAAATCTTCACACAGAGATTATTTCTAATAATTAACAGTTCTATGAAGTGCTGATGTTACATCAACTGAGTGGTAGATGCTGGTGTTCTACCTGTAGAGTCTGAGGGAATACTGAAAAAAATAATTCAGAAGAGCAGAACTAATAGAGAAAATGGTATTCTGAGCAAATATATACACAAAGAAATGATTTAATAAAATAGAGATAATGTCAATTTTAAATTTTGTTAAATAGATATTAGTTATCTGCTTATCTTTCAGAGTAAGATTATGTGGAAAACACCTGCATTAAGGGTCCTGTAGTGCCCAGGGCACTGTACAACAGGAACATTTTATGGAACTTGAGACCTCTGCTTCAGGGAAGCTTGGTAGCTGATGCCTAAAGTTTGGCTTAGCACAACACAGACTCCTCTCATTCATCTAGCTGTAAGATAAAAGAGTGACACTAGAGACTATAAAACAGGGATATATTTGCTACACTTAAAAAGAAAGTATCTATATAAAAAACTTGGTCTTGTTCAGCAAGATCAACAAGGCCAAGTGCAAGGTCCTACACTTGGCTCAGAGTAATCCCAAATACAATACAGGCTGAGCGGAGAGTGGATAGAGAGCAGCCCAGAGGAGAAGGACTTGGCGGTATAGGTGGACAAAAAGCTGAACATGAGCCAGCAGTGCATGCTGGCAGCCCAGAAAGCCAATCGTATCCTGGACTGTTTCAGGAGAATTGTGGGCAGCAGGTTGAGGGAGGTGATTCTCCCCCTCTATTCTGCTCTTGTAAGAACCCACCTGGAGTACTGTGTCCAGCTATGGAGCCCTCAGTATAAGAAGGATATCGACCAGTTGGAACGAGTCCACAGTAGGGCCACAAAGATGATCAGAGGGCTGGAGCACATCTCCTATGAAGAAAGGCTTAGAGAGTTGGGCTTGTTCAGCTAGGAGAAAAGAAGGCTCTGGGAAGACCTTATAGCACCTTCCAGTACCTGAAGGGGGCCTACAAGAAAGCTGAAGGGGGACTTTTTAGAGGGGCCTGTAGTGACAGGACAAGGGGTAACCGGTTTAAATTGAAAGTGGGGAG
The DNA here is from genome assembly GCA_027574665.1 of Rhynochetos jubatus. Classification (NCBI taxonomy): domain Eukaryota; kingdom Metazoa; phylum Chordata; class Aves; order Eurypygiformes; family Rhynochetidae; genus Rhynochetos; species Rhynochetos jubatus. The sequence goes on from CM050648.1 coordinate 61,545,398, forward strand.
GTTTAGATTAGATATCAGGAAGAAGTTCTTCACAGAGAGGGTGGTGAGGCACTGGAACAGGTTGCCCAGAGGAGCTGTGGATGCCCCATCCCTGGCTGTCTTCAAGGCCAGGTTGGATGAGGCTTTGAGCAACCTGGTCTAGTGGGAGGTGTCCCTGCCCATGGCAGCGGGGTTGGAAATGGATGGTCTTTAAGGCCCTTTCCAACCCAAATCATTCTGTGATACTATGATTCTATGATTCAGTCTTATTAGGATATCACAATATATGTAAGACATTTCATAAAAAAGGATATATGAACAATCATATGTTTTAAAAATGTATACTCTATCCAGATCTAATACAAAATGTGATACTTGCAAGAGATGTGTTACTTGATAGAGATGTGATACTTTCTTCAGTCTTATGAAAGCTGTCTGTCGTGAGTTGATTTTCATATTGTTTAAGGCAGATGAAAAGACAGATAGAATGTTGTGACTTAAAAAGCAATTAGGAGTTATATTATGATTGCTAGAGTTCATTAATGCAATATTTGCAACCAGAGAAGGACTGTGTAAGTGTGAAGTAAATAGGTTCTCTTATCTCATATAGAAGTGATAGTGATTAATAGTTACCATAAAGAAACAGAATGATGCATTGCATATTTCCCATGTGACATCCTATGGCAAATGTATACACCTTCATGAAGTTTCTTAGAGAATAAGATCCAGTCTGCTCAAAACTTGACTGTGTAGTACCCAACACTCTCCACATCCCATATGGTTAATCCAGCCTGCTTATTTTCCAGATTTTCCAGGCTGTGTACTCAGAATTAGTGCAAAAGTGATACAAGACAGAAATACAATACATTTCATGACTGTATCTAAATGAATGCCATGAGTCAAACTGATCTTAGAATTATGTTGGGCAGATGAAGCCGGGGATAGAGTTGAAGGATAGAAAAAAGAGATGTGAAATAAAAAAGAATTTAGCAGCTATGGCATGATTGCTTGAGTGCATTCCTGAAGTGGTTTAGAAAATGTAGTCTTGTATTCCTGTCTATACAGCTGCTCATCCTGGAAAAGGAGGGATGAAAAGTGGCAACATGGCCAGAGCATTCTTCTGAAATGTAAATTGTAGCATAGGTGAAAAGAGAGATGTTAACATTTCTTACATCACTTAGTGTAAGCAAGGTTGAATAAGCTCTCTACCAGCCTTCTGTGGCTCTTGCTTGTCTGTATGGAGAATGCGACTAGCCAGGTGACTAAATTTCAGTAAGGCAAAACCTGAATTACCTATCAGTGTTAGGCAATCAGAATTCCATCAATAACTTATTGCAGCATAAAAATTACATGGATTTATTTTTATGATGAATTCTTTCTTTTTTTTTTTTTTTTTTAGGAGCAAAATAGGGACAGCAATATACACTCATGTAATACAAAGGATTTACAAACCTAGGAGGAACCACAGCTGTTCAGTCTAACCAGTTCCAAACAAGTCCTAAGAAATCTCTTGATGAGAAGTCATTGTAACAAAAAACATTCTTCCTAAATCCAAAAGTCAGACTCCAAAACTGTAGTCAGGCCATGGCTGACTTTAAGGGTCTTTAAAAATCCATGAGAAACCTGTGTTGCTCTCTTACAAAGACGATTTCCCATTTATTCTACTCTAGTCAGAATAGATCTCAGATTAGAGCAATAATATAACGTTTAAATTTTCACAGGTACAGACCGCAGTGAGCAGAACTAGTGAAGCAGGAAAAAATCAATATTATTGAATAATTGCTTCAATAACTTTTGGTAGTTTGATTAGGAATAAAGCCCATGAAAAATGTGCTTTCATTGAGAGTGATTTACAAAATGTAGTTAAGCAATTAAAAGAAATCTGTTGTTGAAAGCACTTACACCTAGAAGAAGAATGAAGTATAAAAAAAAGGAGAAAGAAAAAGACTCTCAAGATCCATTCTCCATTCCCATTTGTAAGTAGCCAAAATACACTTAGATATATGTAAAAGTATCAGGGGTTTTTAACTATGTAAGTTTCAGTAGCATTAAAAGCAATGATTGTTAAGGTTAATGAGCTGCATGAAATAGCAAAATATTGCAAATTTAATTATTTTTACAAGGTAAATATTTCCTAGCTGAACAATTAGTCACAAATAATAATACTGTAAACTCATACTAGTTTTTTATGAAATAACTACTCACCAAGAAGTTATCACTTACTCTGATGACTGCAGTGATTACTACGATTTCAAGAACTTGAATTATTTTTCTGAAGATACTCAATATTATTATTTCTGCTGTTTTAAAATAAATATCTTCTTTCTGTCAGGAGGGTTACAAGCAACGTTAAGTTCTGGGAAAGAACTATCTTAGACATACAGTTATGACTTACCAAATGATTTCTGAGCAAACTGTAAATTGATAGCTGAAGTAATTTCATTACAGGGTTAATGGTAACATTCTGTACTCTAGCCTTTCTAGTTCCCTCTCCAAAACAGAGGTCACTGTTTGGATGAAAATATTAACTAATTAAGAGAATACATTTAATTTCAATTAAAAAACTGTATTAATATATCCTGTCTCTCTTTTGGCCTTAATGTATACATCTGGAGGGCACATCTTAGTAGTCTTCATAGAGCATTTGGAACAGCTAGGGTCCCAAGACTGGTACATTTAGGTCCCAGCAATAGTGAATCAACTGTTCTTATCAGAGCAGATACAGTGAAAAATGAACCACTTACAAATCATGATGTCTATGTCCTTCTTGACCCAAGTTTTAGATATATTCAATTGGAAGTAATTTTTCTGAAGAGAGTGCAATATGGTGATAAGCAGTTGTTGTAACATGGGTTGAAGAAGGATTACACCATATAACACTCAAGTTTCAATCTCCACTTCCACCTTGCTTGTAAAGATTTCAAGCTATTATACATTGAAGTCCAGAAAAAGACTTGTATTGACTTAATAGAAGCACAAGACTGAAAGTATCTCATGTATCACTGAGTCTAAGGAAAGCATGACAATTTACTTCCTTTGGCCTCTAAAAAAACCCACACAAAACTAAACTAAACCAAATTTTAAAAACCCCAACTTTTGCTATTATGCCAGTGCTTGAGATGAGGCAATGGAGTTGGTTAAGTTTTATCTGACCATATGTGACAGATTTGACCCTCTCTGGTGATAGTATGACATCCAGGCAGGATTAAGAGACACATATGCTTTCCTGAAGTTCTCAGGACATTTCTTTCTAAACACAAAGGCTTGATCTGTCATATCAGCTGGAACCACTGATATTCCTTCATAGATCAATAGAACAAAATAGTAGCACGTGGGATGTTCACATTCAGTGCCTCTACCAAAGAAAACTAAGACTAAACTTTGCATGGCGAAACCAAACTAATCCTTGGAGGATAATTTATTTCTGGTTTTCTCCTCCCAGATAAAGAGGATGAGCAAGAATGAACATGATTTCATAATTGATACTGAGCTTTCTGCTCTTTGTGATTGAACAGGTTCCCTGTATATTTCAGAAGTTTCAATGAATCCTTATTTGATATAAAATGGCTTTTATGGGAAGATGAAAACCACTTGGTCATACTAAAGGCAAATATTTCTCGCATTTTTTACACTACTACATTTGAGCATTTACTTTATGGAACAGCTACTTTACCAAGACCTGCAGTCAATGTGTGAAGCCTTATGATAATGAAGGAAAGATGGGTAATAGGACACTCTGTGAAAGTGAATTGATTCTGGACATGTCTGGAATCAGAATTTTAGGAGGCTGAATAACTTTCATGGGAGGGCTTTAGACTATGGCTCCAAATTAAATTCCAGTCTCCTTAGTTTATATTAGAGATCTGATGGACTGCTTCATACAATGTGCTGCATCTTGCAGTCTCTCTGGCGATAACATCAAGTTAAGGACATCACCCATCTTTGTGTTATCACTGTAAGGACTGTTGGAACTGATCACTGTTAGTTTCCTACAGGTACTCCCATAGTTCCTTTAGTTTAGCTTGGCTTTGCTTATTATTGACTCTCATTCTTATCTGAGCTTATGGATAATTAATTTATTAGTGATACATTCATTTTAAATTATCTTTCTAAAGAGATAAGCATGACAGTGAATTCAATTCAACAGTCAACAGCTAACTAATCCATAAACCAGACGTCTATTTTATAGATTGTGAGGATAGGGCAGAAATACCGATGAGCCCTTTTGTACACTTGTAATTGACTCTCTGAATTGTGCCATCTGTTCTTTTTTAGGTGAATGATTGATTAACTGCGCAATATATGATTAGTGTCTTGTCTTACTACTGTACTGTACAAGTTGTTCTGGAGTGTGCTTTTGACAGCCACCATCTGTATGCCTAACAAATCAAACAGGGTGACATTATGCTCTGTGACATCCATGTAACCCTTGCGGCTTCAGTCAGGTTACTGACCTCTTTGGTCTATGGGGCTGCAGTTGAACAAGTCTGGGCAAAAGGTTTTTTCCTTATTGTGTCCTTCCCTACTCCCTTCCTCCTTCTCTCTCTCTTCTTCCTTGTCTCCCTCCCTCCTTTTCTCCTTCTTGCCCTCCTTGTCTCTCTCCTCCTCTCCCTCCCTGCAAACCAATAAATTTCTCTTTAACCTTGTACACCAACATTCTGATCTCTGTTCTATTTTATTATTATAACTTACTTTTTATTTTAAACCTAATGTCATTACTCAGAAGCAGTTAACAGGGATTTCACTTGATGCTTGAAGTTTGAAGAAAAATTGAAGTTACAATGGAGATATTAGGAAATTTTGATGATAATTTCAGAATCACAGAATGGTTGAGGAAGGACCTTCAGAAGAAGGGACCTCTGGAGTTCATCTTGTCCAACTCTCCCTGCTAAGAGTCACCTAGACCCAGTTGCTCAGGACCATGTCCAGATGGCTTTTGAATACCTCCATGGATGAAGACACTACAACTTCCTTGGGCATCCTGTGCCACTGCTCAGTCACCCCCAAAGTAAAGCAGTGTTTCCTGATGTTCAGAGGGAATCTCCTGTATTTCAGTTTCTGCCCACTCTATGTTTTCCTGTCACTGGACACCAGTGAATAAAGCCTGGCTCCATCCTCTTTATATCCTCTCTTTCTCACATTTACAAACATTCATGAGATTCCCCCCTGAGATTTCTCTTCTCCATGCTAAACAGTCCTGTCTATCTCAGCCTTTCCTCATGGGATAGCTGCCCTTAATCATCTTTGTGGCCCTTCATTGGACTCCCTCCACTATATCCATATGTCTTGCACTAAGAAACTCAGAACTGGACACAGCTCTCTCAGTGTGGCCTCACTGGTGCTGAATAAAGAATTCTAGAACACATCAGATCCATATAAACAGTCCTAGAGGTATGATGTTAAAAATTTGCATCATTATTTTCACTGTTCTGTTTCTTCTCTTTGAGAAAAGCAGAACTATAGATATGTTCATAGAATCATAGAATGATTTGGGTTGGAAGGGATCTTAAAGATCATCTAGTTCCAACCCGCCTGCCATGGGCAGGGACACCCTCCACTAGACCAGGTTGCTCAAAGCCGCATCCAGCCTGGCCTTGAACACTTCCAGGGATGGGACAGCCACAGCTCCTCTGGGCAACCTGTTCCACTGCCTCACCACCTTCTCTGGGAAGAACTTTTTCCTGATATACAGTCTAAATCTCCCTGCTTTCAATTTAAACCCATTACCCCTTGTCCTGTCACTACAGGCCCCTCTAAAAAGTCCTCCTTCAGCTTTCTTGTAGCCCCTTCAGGTACTGAAAGGTGCTATAAGGTCTTCCCAGAGCTTTCTCTTCTCCAGGCTGAACAAGCCCAACTCTCTCAGCCTTTCTTCATAGTAGAGGTGCTCCAGCCCTCTGAGTGTCAAAAATATGGATTGTCATGTTGGCTAAACAAAGTATGATGAAATGCTTAACAAATACAAGCAATAGAGTGAAATTTCTGAGAAATTACATTTGTGAGGATTCACAGAAGGGCTTCTCTTTAAAACTTTTCTATTTATTTATCAAGTATGTGAAAACTAATACTATCACCACTCAGCCTTAAAATTTGCTATTGCCAGTAATGAAAACTTCACAATATTAGACTAGTCAGTATTTTTGTTAAAAGTTTAGAAAGCTGCAGTTACTCTTTTATAAGAGAAAAAAAAAATCTGTTCAAGAGGGGTTTATCTTGTTTGTTTCTTCTAGATCTACGTTTCTGTATTAATTATACTTTGAGGAAATAAAAATGTTTCCAGTTCATGAAAATGTAAGATTCCCCCTCCACTTCTCTTTCCCTTTTTTTTTTTTTTTTTTTTTTTCCTGTAGAATCAAAAGTCTGTGCTTAATGTAAGGCCTATGGACTGGCCAAAGCTGAAATAAGTCTGTTACTGGGAGAAGATGGGGATATTTAATTAGGTGTACTTGTACTGAGGCAGAAGGTGAATTACATTACTGGGTCAGATAGTTCCCAAATGTTGTTTGATTACAGCTATAAGACAGTATATTTTTCATGTTGGCAATGGACCAATTAAAATATGGCCAGTAAAAAGCTATGAGCTAGAAAAGAAAGTCTAAAAATAACATCTTGTTAGTGCACAGATCTGCTTTCTGTGTATGTTCTGCTTCAGGGTTTTACTGCTGTCAATACTGCTAACAAAAAGCTGTAAAACCACAAGCTGTGCTCTATTCTGCCTTGTGCATCATCAACAAAATTGACAGTTTACACTGATTTTAAAATCTGTATTGCTGATGGGTAAAAATATGTATCAACAAATATTCAATTGCAAGACAGCCTGCAGTCTTGTGCTGAAAGCAAAAGGGATGGGAAGAAAAGAAAAAACAATACAATTGGAGGATAGGAACCACTGTTAGATGTCTTGAGAATAGAATTAAGCTTTTGTCAATATGACTTTTTTAAAGATCTCTGTCTGATAGCTTACAGTTCTGTCTTTCTATAAGCCAGACTGATTAATATAATGAGTTGGGGTGAAACAATGACCATGCTTTTCCCTTAGACATGTTCCTTTTCTTAACACACTGATACACTACCAACCACTGATACAGCTGAAAGCAGAGCTCACAACAGAGCAGTGTGGTGTTTACATATTAATTACCCCAAAATACAGCTGCTAGTTCATATACTTTCTATTTTATAATATTTTAAAATGTCTGTCAGAGGTATGCAGCTTGTATTCTCTGACAGTCAGTTTTATGGATAAATATCAAAAGGTGGGAACCAAACTGAGCTCATGTGGCAGAAATGTTTATGTCATTGCTTCACTGTCCTTCAGCTTTACTTCTTAATCAGACTCTGGTGAGGCCACTCCTGCATAGCTGTGTCTAGTTCTGGACACTCCAGTAAAAAAGAGACATGGACATACGGGAGCAAGTCCAGTGAAGTGCCATAGAGCTACTGAAGGTGTTTCTCTCGTATGAGGAAAGGCTGAGAGAGCTGTGACTGTTCAGCCTGGAGAAAAGAAGGCTCAGGGGAAACATAGATAAGAAATTTATACATAGAAATACCTTATGGGTACGTTCACAAGTGAGCTAGACTTTTCTCAGTTATATCTAGCACAAATCTAAACACACGTAAGTCCATCTGAATCTATGGAAACACTTCTTTGCCTCAACACTGGAGCAGGTTATCCAGAGAGGTTGTGGAGTCTCTGGTCTTGGAGATATTACAAACCTGGCTGAAGATGGCCCTTTTCAACCTTCTGTAGCTGACCATGCTTGAACACAGGGGCTTGGATAAAATGTTCTCTGGATATGCCTTCAAACTTAGCTTTTCTTTGATCGTGTTGATTAGCAGTTTGAGTTTCCAGACAGCTGGTGACTAAACAACAAAAGCTCTTATTTAAGAGATGTTTTGATGCTGAAACACTTGAAAGTCACTAAGTACAAACCTCCCTTTCCATTCCTTGTTATAAGGAAGTTGTAGGCAGCAATGAGGTCACCCCTCAGTCTCCTCTTCTCTAATATGAACAAACCTAGTGTCCTCAGATACTCCTCATAATTCATGCTTTCTAGTCCTTTCACTGTCTGTGTTGCCCTCCTTCAGACACATTCTAATATTTTTTATCCTTCTTATATTGTGGAGTCCAACATTGCACCTAGAACTTGAGGTGAGGCAGCACCAATGCTGAGTTATAGGGGGACAATGCCTTCTTTAGATCGATTAGTTAATCTGTGCTTAATGCACCCCAGGATACAGTTGGCCCTTTTGTCTGTCAGGGCACACATTTTTTTGCTCATATTGTGCTTACCATCAACAAAAAGTCCCAAATCGCTTTCTGCATGGACGCACTTCAGCTTCTTGTCCACCAGTCCATACATACCTCCAGGCACGCATGATTACACTGTTCAGGTGCAGAATCTAACATTTGTTCTTGTTAAATTTCACGTGTTTGGTGATTACCCACCACTCTATCAAGATTTTTCTATAAGGGCTCTCTACTCTCAAAGGAATTAATGGCTCCTCCTACTTCAGTATCTTCAGCAAACTTACTTAGTGTGACCTAACTCCTGTGTCCAAATCATTAACAAAAACATTGAAGAGAACTGGCTCTCAAATTGAGCTCTGAGGAACACTGCTAGTGACTGGCTGCCAGCCAGATACTACCCCAATTACTACAGGTCTTTCAGCCACTTGTTCACCTATCATACTGTGTGCGTGTTCAGCTATATGATGGACATTTTTTCCAGCAAGATACTGTAAGAGCCAGTATCAGAAGCTTTGCTAAAATCCAAACAAACCATGTCTACAACCCTCCCTTCATTCACTATGTAGATCACCTACCTTGTCATAAAAGGATATAAACACAACAGGGCAACACTTTCTGTTCATGAATCCATGTTGCCTTTGACCAACCACTGCATTGTCTTTCAAGTGTTTTTCAGTAACTCCCAGAATAATCTTCTCCATAATTTTACCAAGTACCAATGTGAGATTGTCAGACCTATAATTAGTAGGGTCTTTTTCCTTCCTTTCTTGAAAATTCAAATAACATTTGGCAGCTTCTAGCCAACTGCACCAATTCAAAGTTAACACGAGCTGATCAGTCTCCCAGTCATGGGAGTCCCAGGGCCCTTCACTGGCGTTAAAGACAGAAGTGAAGAAAGCATTAAATGTTTCTGTTTTATCTTCGTCCATATTTTTGAGGTGATCAACCTCATCAAGTAACAGATCAATGTTTCCTTAGCCCTCCTTTTGCTGTCACATATTTAAACCCACCCTTTTTAGTTATCCACCACCATACTGATCAACTCCAACAGAGCTTTGGCTGTATGAATCCTCTATGTAGAGTGGTGAACAGCAATTCTGTAGTCCTCCTATGTAGCCTGACTTAGCTTCCACAGTCCATACACTTTATTTTTCCACCTATATTCCAGAGGAGATCCCTGTTCAGCCAAGCCAGCCTTCTATTCCTCTTGCTTGACTCCTGATACATTGGAATTGCCTACTCCTGAGCTTTTAAAACACAGTTGTTGAAAAGTGACCACCATTTGTGAACCCCATTACACTCAAAAATTAGATCTCCAGGGAACCTAGTTCCTTGAGTGACCTAATGTATGATCTCCCAAAATCCAGGGTAGTAGGTCTATAGCTTTAATTTATTTAATATTTGTAGTCTTGCTGAAACAGTACTTATGCAAATCTAAAGATTCAAGACATTGATTTTAAAAATACTAGAAGTTGTTCAGAATGAACGCATTTGTCAATGTAATATAGATATATCCTAGGACGATGATTATGAAGACATCAGCATGCTTTTTCTTTAATATTTTCATAAACAGTACCTTGCTTGTCTTCTACCACAGGTGTTCACACGTTAAGCCAACTGGGGATTGATGGAGTATTTCATAAATACATCTGTGAAATTAGTTTATGGTGTTTCTCATCCTAGTCAGCTGTTGGCTTCTCACCATCTTGCATAGCTCCCAAAAGTATACCTGTGTTTTATAAATTTTCCAGGGATTATTAGCAATGTACATTTTCTAAAGCCATGAATGATTTTCTCAGTTCTACATAGTCATAGGGAAAGTCCAGATAATTGCTTTGTTCTATTGTTTACATTGCACATTGGAAAAGATCTATCTGTAGACTAACTTGAAAAGACTACAGAAATGGTAAGGGCACAGCAAACCTAGGGGTATGTTTCAGAAATTGACATGTGCAGCTCTGGCAGTGTTTCCACTTAAGATCAGCTAATTTGAAAAAGACAGGTAACAAGAATATAAACTTACAACATTTTTGTAGCTGAAAGTCAAGATTTAGACCCCAAAAGTATAGCTAAAAGAAAGATAATAGATGTGAACAAAAGAGGAATACCATGTTAAAAATAAAGAGGTTTTCTGCTGTATATAAATCAACCTGGCTGATGAGCTGCATTATGAATCATGCCTGGAATCAGCAATGCATGTCCACGTCAGCTGGGGAGAGGAAGTTAAGCAGTGGTTGATCCTTTATTTTGTTAATATATTAAACACTGCTACTGAACAGGGTATATTGTCCTCCTAAGTAGAAAGAAAGGTTTTCAGCTGGGATACAGAGGATACAAATCCACAATTATTAAGAACATTCATCTAGTAAGTTTTAAATTACGCCCACCCCCAAAACCGTGTGTGTGTGTGTGTGTGTGTGTGTGTGTGGTGAGAGGAGACAACCTAAATTATTTGCTTAGTAATAAGTTGCTTTTTAAAATTGTGAAAAGAACTCTAGACCCTGGCCAATTTTAGCAATCATAGATCAAAAATTTAGACCATCAAATAGTAATTTAATTTCTTTTAATATTTTCACTGTGCTTTCTGAAGGAAACCAGACTCCTATCATGCTTTTGTCTAATTGACTCATTTGCCTGTCTCTGTAGATTTCTGTACATCTATTTCTATAGAACTACTGTGTTTTTCAAATTGAGACTCCCACAGCACCTGCAACATTTTGTCATCAAATACAATATTTTGACTCTGTTGATTTCAGTGAGTTTCTAGCTTTAACAGAAGAAGAGAATCCAGACCATGAAGACTCTAAACTCCTATTGCTGGTCTGTTGAGGTCATCTTTGAGGCAGAGTCTATGCCTTAATTCTCCCATTTGAAGAATAAAAATAATCTTCCTTGCATCACAAGTGTGTCAGAGAATGCTAATTTCTGCGTGAATAAAACCAATGCGTTACCTTGATGGTGTTAATTTTATCGTTTTCTAAAAGGATTTAATTAACATATTCTGTAAGAAACTATCTGAATTAACTACTGGGTAATTGTTAGAAGAGATGTTTAGATAGAAAGGGATTTTATAATGGGTAAATTGTTATGTCTTTGTATCATGCAAAACAGTGAAAATATTTCACTTTCTGTGATACAGTTCGAGAAAATGCTTTCAACTCATCTAGTGCTTTAGGTCAAATACTTCAGTTAAGATATTTGAGAAAGATAGCAATATCCAATGAAAAGATATCAACTCTGTCAGCATATGTTAAGAAAAGTGATTGTACCTGTGGTATAACAAAATGATAGAGAAAATAATGTCTTGATTATAACTGGTTATAATCAGTCACTAAGAATCAGGAAAGGGGCAGATAGAGTAGCTATATTTCAAAAGCTAGGAGGGGAGGTGAAAAACAAGGAATTATCAAGCAATTACTCTTAGTTTGTAATAAGACAGAGAAAGGGAACCAATCACTCAAATATTAATTTCAAAGAATACAGGGAACAGTAGGGAAGATTTAAAAACAAAATCAAACATAACACAAAAAACCCAAACAACAAAAAACTAGCAAAATCCAATTTACTCTTTTCATAAGGTAGCTAGGGTAGTGTAATAACACAATAGGCAGCAAAAGTGAAAATGCCATATAAAGTTTTTGAAATTCCATCCTTCCTCAGAACTGTTAAAAACAACTTCCCGTTCACATTCAGTCACTAAAACATACATGTATAATAGGTTAAAACATTTCTACAGAAATAGCTACTATAATTTATACCCCAAGAGGATCTTCAGCTCAGTCCTTTGAAACATTTTTGTTAGAAACCTGAACAGTGAACGACAGGCAGCACTTAGACCATTCACAAATGGTAAACAGATAGGTAGGGTTGCAAACACTCTTCAGGACAGGTTGAAAATAATTTTGATAGAGTGGAGAAAGGTCTGAGATCAACAAGATAATTGCCAATAAAAACAAGTGCAAAGTACTACACTTTTGAAGTGAACAAATATAAAATTAGGAATATCCAGCAGACACCAAAGGAAATGGATGTTCTGGTCTAGAGCAGACTGCAGGTTAATAAGAGTCAACAACTTGGTGGTCGACAGATGAGACAAATATTCTTCTGGGCTGTGCTAGTAAAACTATGAGATGGGAAACGGGATATAATTGTATGAACTGTGATTATAGATCAAGAGAGATTTAACAGATTTGGTTTGCTGGAGAAGGAAGACAGCAGTTTTAAACCATCTTGAAAGCAATATTTTTTGTTCAAGGAAGTTTATCTAGAACACAAGAGAGTGGGATAGAAGTGTAATAATATATGTTTAAAAGGTTGTTATAAAAGTACCAGTGATACATTATTTTCCTGAATCCACCAACGTCAAGATAAACAGCAATCAGTAGTCTTCATTAAAGCAAAACTTACACTCAAGAGAGAAAAGTGTTCTAATTATGAGAACAGGAAACATTGTAGCAGCATGTCTGAGGAGATGCAATCCCTTCTACATTTCAAAAGCTAGGGATAGCCAAGGTGTATATATTACCTCAAACTTCAGCAAAAAGATAGAGTAGCTGAGCTATATTTCAAGTTCTGCTTTATTAAATATTTCCCTATTACTATACATATTAAGAGAAAGAATAAATGTTACTTCAATTGTATTATTTCCTAGAGACAAAATGTATACCTTTACGTTAAATATGCACAAGATTGTCAATTAATAATATTGTTTTTGGACAAATATTGAGTTATACAACCCACATGCATGCAGAAACAGATGTTTAAGCAACAGTTTTCAAAGGAACTGCTGTATTTTTCTCCAATATATTGTTCCACACAGTTTGATACAGTACCCAGTTGCAACAGTATTGTCATAATCAAATAGATATTGTAATGATTTTTAGGTAGATTTAAATTTGCGCTTCCCTTTCTCCAATTTTATAATACTGAATTTTGTTACTTAACACATTTTCTTAAGGAACCAGTATTAAATAAATCATTAATACTTTGAAATGTATTTAATGTTCACTGTCATTTACTTTCATGTGCAATAAGGCACAGAGATGAAAAATTCATGATAACATATCATACTAGAAAATTAAGTTTCAAATTGAGACAAATGATATGCAAATGAGTGATCAAAATTCAAACAAAAAGAGCAATTATGAATTTAGTAAGATTAAAATAAGGGAGAAAGAAAAGGGGAACAACTGTGATTTGATGGATGGTAAAAATGGGTTAGTCCTTAAAGTGTCAGGCCTCTTGCAGAAAAAAACGTTATTAGTTCTATCTTTTAATATTAATGTCAGGCTGTAATATGTATGACTGATTTTTAGAAACAAGTTAATTTGCAATAAACATTGACTGTGGTTATAATTAGTAACTGTTATAAGATGCTAAGATACCAGGAATGTTGATCATTTCTAATACTGCGAGGAGGAGGTGGGAACCCTAGGTGTATGTATAATTAAAGAACAACCATGCAGATGAATATGGAGTGTGTCAAGTAAAACAAGTTGTCCAAATTCCACAGAATATCTATGCCTGTTCTTCTGTAATATTTCTCTTGCATAGCAAGAATTATTAGAAGAAAACAGAGCAAATGTTCTTAAGAGACACAAGGTAGTTTCTGAGTTCATAGACTTTTCAGAAAGTCAATGGTTGGTCTTTAGTATCTATACACCACCAGAAGCTGTAAAAAAAGCATATCCCAAGTCTACAGGAAATATAAGTATGCAGCCTTTCCCATATCACTTCTTTCATACAGAGTTTGCTATTGGGTAGAACCTGTACAAATTAAACATCCCAGCAGAAGGAAAAGTCAGTACAAAAGCATTTTATAGCACAGTATATCCATGAGTTCCCAGAAGTGGGAATACAGAAAAGAACATTGGATCACACATACGCATTTACTGTGAATGTTTGGGATTTGTTTGTTTGTTTTTAAGATATTTTAGTAAACAGTCAAATTAGAAATGCTACAGTTTGCACATAACATAAAGCACACATATGACCAAAGGATATCTGGAAAGCTGTGGATGGAAGGATATTCCATTTATCTATAAAATTCCATTAAAGTGAGAAAATCCTTCAGAAAAATAGAATCATCTAGTTATGGTGCCTGATACATAAATAATTCATAATGTACATTTAAATTTATTGCAAGACAACCTCATATTTTAAAAAGACAAATGGTCCTTTGAGTTTATAGAGAATATTAAAATGGAGCTTGTAGTGATGGTGGGAATAGTTTATTTGATTCAATGCTTAGAATTCTAATAGATTTTGAGGACAACTCAAAATAACCTGTATAAATATTTTTAGTATTTTTTTTAAGACTTTTTATTATACTGTTTGGAAACTCACCTGCATCAGGATATTTAGTCAGATAAACATGATACAGATTATATCTTAAATAAAGTAAGCATTATTTAGTATTCTCAGGGAGTCACAAAGTGCCTTGAACATTTTACAGGAAAGCACTAAAAAAAAAAAAAAGGATGCAATGACCTAAGCAAAATAATTCAGTGCTCAGAGTTTCAATTGTTTTAAAATGTTACATTTTTTTTTAATTATTGTATGAGTTATAGTCATATCAATCAGAGAAAGACTTTTTAAAAGGATAAAGATAGAACACCTTTGGCTCTGAGTGATTGCAGAGAACAAAAGTGATGTTCACTATGAGTAAGGTTATGATGTAAAAGTTACAGTAATCCTTATAATGTTAAAAGGAATATAAATTGTCTAAAATGCTGCAGATATTGACAGAAGGCTTTGGCAGCTGTTTTAGTACATGCCCCTTAAGTATAATATGGTATGGTGGCAACCAACTTTCTTACTTCAAGTTTGATCTCTTCTTAGAAAGGATTAAATTATTCAAGGTGTATAAGCTGTTCTAACTGTTTCAGTAAATTCTGAATTAATTTTATTCTGTCAGCACTTCTGAAAAGAAGAAGTTTATTGTTGTAAAGTACATTCTATACAGCTGTATAGCACTTCACGTGATGATTTCTATTCATAAAAGAGTTTGATTTAATTGGTAAAATTATGCTTTAGATTCACATAGACACAGTTTTCTTCAGTTTGATCCAGAGTAGAACAAAGCAATAAAGCTGACAGTGGTTCATCTGCAGTATGTTGGAAATTCTTTAGAAAGTTTACTATCAGAGAATATAAAAGATTCACAAGAAAGGGAAACAAAGGTTTGCATGGAAATTTGGACTTTTTAAAAAAATACGTATGTATAAATAGGACTTGATATTTTTATTTGGAACTTGTGTAAAAAAAAGCTAACATCTTGTACTTCAATATAGACTGCCACTATTTATTTAGTTAAATTAATTTGATAATTAATATTCAATATTATTGATTGCAAACTTTATTAGTGTTTTTGAGTCAAAAGTTGTTAGGAATTATGGATATATCTTATGAAATTACCACTACAAGACAGTAATCCATTACTGTAGTGTAAAGGTAAATTAAGAGAACTTAAACGGAATAGAATTGGTGTCATTCAAAAGAGCATACTGAAATACTTTTTGCAAAAAAATCTAAGACTCAGAAAGAAGAACTACTAGAAAGTCTACCCTGAGTTAACTTTCAGATAACTATTTGAGACTAATTCTGTAAGGAAATATGCATCTATTTTTGTAAGAAAAGTATGGCAAACTTTGGTTGGATGCTTTAATATATTCAATTACATGTAACAGAAATATTCAGAACACAGGAATTGAACAGTGATGTGTTGTGCCAGGCAAAGAAGTATAGTGAAACTGTTAGTTCTGGGTCTGGAGCATGACCTTTGGAATAGTATCCACATCCTTATTTTGTGCTTCTATACATTTGGAAAATAAATAAATAGATAGATGGATCTGCCATCTGTTGTCAGTGATGAAATCTACTGATAGAAAACAGTGTTTCATTACCTCTGACAACCTTTTTCATTAGCTGTTGTTACCAAAGTCTAAGTAGTGACCTAGCCAAATGTCAAGATGGGTCATCAAACAGAAATATGCTGTGGAAAAAGAGACAGACAAACAAGACTCATTAATAAACAGCTAGTTTCTCATAGAGCACGAACTTAATGACAGGCTCATGGTTTTATCAAAACTATTTTCTTTTATACATAGAGATACAGAGAGAGATAGACGTAAAACTGTGAAAAAGCCTAGAATGAGTGAGGTCGAGTATCAATATAAACTAGACTGGAAGAGTGACCATCTTTTTTCCTCATTTCCAGGTCTTCTCAATGTGAACTGCTTTAAGGATTGTATAATCTTCTTTTTCTGAAGACCAGGCCCTATTAAGATGAAAGAAGGTAAAAATCCCAAATGAAAAGGAAAGGTAAAAATATTAAAGGCAATAAGAAGTATCAGTTTCACCCGCCAGTTACTGAAGCTTTTCAATTAGTTTCTGAAGATCTTACTGCAAGCAAGAGTCTGGACTATTCAATGCATGTTATTTTCACAGTAATAAAAGACTTTAAAGGAATGTTAACATGACTAAGAAAAATAAAAGGATTAGAAACGTGTAAATTTTCAGAGGAAGATTTGTGTGTTAAGTCTATTAAATTAATTAAGAAATGCAGTCACAAAACATTAACATTCTTATTAAAAAAGCTGATCAAAAGACCCCACATAGTAGACTATGAAGACAATTAGAAAATGCACGTTTATTATTAGCACAATTTATTTTATTTGTATTATTACAATCTATATAGGAAATTTTACTAGCAGCATTTAACTTCACGAGAAGACAATGTCATCAGACATTGCAGCTTTCAATTATGTTTTTCCTTTTCTACAGGATACTTCATATCACTTCAAATACATTTTGGTTTATCAATAGAAAGCTGCATCCATTTATAGAGTACAACATATGTAAATGTATAAGTATTTTTCCCCTCTTTTGAAATCAACTATATTTGTGTCATTTTGTATTCAAATAAATATTAAATAGTTGTGTAGGGTTTTTAATATAATGCAAAGGAAGAGCAATTAGTTTAATGTGAGAGAGTATTTACATTTATTTTGGTCATCTTAAATCATCATATTTTAATCTTTTTACAGAAACTGCCTTATGGCTCCCACAATTGTATGTCTGCCTGTGCAGAAAACAGAAAGAGAAAAGTCTTCAAATCATAGGGACTAAAGCAAAATGATTTGGGAATTATTGAATCCACATCACCATACTGACCTAGAGTATTTTTCTTAAGATAGCATGTTAAGGAGAAATTCCTACTTCTGTGGTGAGCTGACCCTGACTGGAGGCTGGGTGCCCACAAAAGCCATTCTGTCACTCCCCTGCCCAGCTGGACAGGGCAGAGAAACATATAATGAAAAGCTTGTGGGTTGAGATAAGGACAGGGAGGGATCATTAAGCAATTGCCTTCATGGGCAAAACACTCAACTTGGGGAAATGTATTTAATTTATTGCCAATCAAATCAGAGCAGGGTAATGAGAAGTAAAAACTAAATCTTAAAACACCTTCCTCCCACTGCTCCCTTCTTCTCAGGCTTAACTTCAAATTTTCTCTACCTCGTCCCCTGAGCAGTACAGGAGAACAGGGAATGGGGGTTGCAGTCAGTTAATGACCTGGCATCTATGCTGCTCCTTCCTCCTCATAGGAAGGACTCCTCACACTCTTCCTCTGCTCCAGCATGGTGTCCCTCCCAGAGGAGACAGTCCTCCATGAACTTCTCCAACATGAGTCTTTCCCATGGGCTTCTTCGTGAATTGATCCAGCATAGGTCCCTCCCATGGGGTGCATCCCTTCAGGAGCAGCCTGCCCCAGTCTGGGTCCCCCATGAGGTCACAAGTCCTGCCAGCAAACCTGCACCAGCCTGGGCTTCCCATGGGGTCACAACCTCCTTCGGTCATCTACCTGCTCTGGTGTGGGATCCTCCCCAGGCTGCAGGTGGGTCTCTGCTCCCCCGTGACCCTCCATGGCTGCAGGGGCACAGCCTGCCCTCTCACCATGGGCTGCACCATGGTCTGCCAGGAATCTCTGCCCTGGCACCTGGAGCACCTCCTCCCCCTCCTTCTCCACTGACTTTGGTGTCTGCAGAGTTGTTTCTCTCACATGTCCTCATTTCTCTGGCCAGCTGCAATTGCTGTTGCACAGTAACATTTTCCCCTCTTAAAAATGTTATCCCAGAGGCACTGCCACTGTCACTGATTGTCTTGCCTTTGGCCAGTGGTGGGTCCATCTTGGAGCCGGCTGACATTGGCTTTATTAGATGGTGGGGAAACTTCTACCAGGTTCTCATAGAAGCCACCACTGTAGCTCTGCAACTACCAAAACCTTGCTGTGCAAACCCAATACATTTCAGCAGTTGTTACCAAATAAAACACCGTTGATTTTTTAATCAGAAAAAGACAGAAGGGGGAAAAAAAACCCCACAACTGTATTTTACCATATTGTGGTGGTTTAGAAAGATTTCAGAATATCTATTTGACCCAAGACAAATTTTAAAATAAGTGGTTTAATGAGTTTTACTGCTACTCTATGGAAACTGAACTTTGGAAACAAAACATGTCATTTGGAAACCTTAGTATTTAGGACTGGTTCTTAGCATTTCCCTAGAGGTCTTTAAATCTTTTGAAAAATACCATCTCCCACACAGAATCCGATTTTGAAGCAAAGCTTTATAAAGCATATGTTATGTTTTAAAAGTTAAACAGGTAGGCAGCCCATTGGGACACTAACAGTCATCATCCTCTGTACACCTAGAACAGCTGCAGATACACTGTCAGTCATGGCTGAGTAATAAATATGCTGTAACTGGTCCTAATGCGCTGCCTGGGGAAGAAACTGTGCACTAGTGAAAGCCCCAGAATCTGAGAGCATCCTCCTCCCCAAGCATCACTTTAAGTTAATAACAGCAGTGTGGTATTGACCCCTAACAAGATCAAGTCAAAAAAGATAAGCAAAAGGAAAGAAATTCTCACTTAAAACACATGAATTCACTAAATAAAAATGAAGCTTCACTTCCATGTCTCCACAAGTTAAGGCCATGTGAGCTTAAGAATCTGAAAGCTTATTATATGTATAAAAAGCTTATAAGGGCAGTTAAGGGAATTAAAACCTTACATGCATCATAAAGACTTCTTAGGATAGCAGCATTAGAAGCATAAAGCAAATCTATACTACTCATGAAAGTCCTGACAAAAGAAGCAGGCCTGGTTAAAAGGCAGGGGCAAGGGGAGTTACTTGAAAGCAGTCTTCAAAAAAATGGGATAATGTCCAAAGGAAGAAAGTAGAAGAAATGTAGTATCTGGAAAGTTAAAAAACTCCATAACGCTAGGTGAAAGAAGAGCTTGAGGAACAACTAGCAAAATATATAAAAATTAATATATCTTTCTTCAAACACAACAGGAGCAAAAAGTCAGAAAGATTTAAAATCCCACAGATTATCAGGGTATAAAAGAAATCTTGAGGAAAAATAAAGTCATAGCAGAAAGCTGAATAGACACTTTGTGGCTGTGTTCACTGTGGAAGAACATGTAAAGGTTTTCTCACAAGAACCCCCAACCACCTTTTTCTTTTTTCTTTTTTTTTTTTTTTTTTAATCAGGGAAGGATTTCAGAAGATGTATTTCAACTTGAAGCTCCCCTAGGAGAAGTTACACACAAAATAGACAGTAATGAGAGGCCAGGAAAAGATAATTTTTATCTAAGGTCTTAGAGATATGACGGTAAAACAGACGAACCAGAGCATGTGATACACAATCTCTCAAAACCTTTGAGGTACCTAAGAAGTGGAAGGAAAGTGCAGGAAGTTATTTAGCCAGAAATGCTTGAAGGCTAGCAGTGTACTCAAAGGAGATATTAATGCTTTCCCTGTTACTGTAGTCTTCTTGTGTACCTGCTTTTTGTGATAGGACCAGACAAGAAGGAAATTTGATTCCATTTCAGTACTGCTTCTCTTCTGGTCTTGCACTGTGACGGCAGTGACCATTTAAATATTACCAAAACTTGTGAAATGCCTTAAATGCCATGCTAAGATAGACTTTACACTAGCCAAACCAGCAAATAAAATATAGTTTGGCATCAGTCATATTAGTAATTGTAATTCAAATACCAGGTTTTGTTAAGCAATTTAATCTAAGCAAACACCAGAAGTTTCTGAGATCTGAGGCAATAAACTTCCTACCTTGTCTAAACCATGTACAGAGTTTACGTATAGTAGTGATGCTTTCTATCAAGCTACAGAGCTAATATGTAAACAAACCCTCCAAAGAGAGGAAAATATATTGTCTTAGAGAACCTCCAGCTTATATAGGTCAGGTAAAACTAGGAAGTTGTCTTTAAGTCCCATGGAAGCTTAATCAGTAGGGTTACCTTAACTGATAATAATTTACTCCCAGAAACAACAGTAGAATACAGGACGCATCTTTTGAGGCTTCATCTCATACCTGCTGAAAGGGCAGGGGAGACATTTATTGCCTTCAATATATCTTGCCTTCAACATACCTTGCCTTCAACATACCTTGCCTTCAACATACCTTGCCTTCAACATACCTTGTTAAGTCTCTGTTTCGCTATCAACACCACTCTAATACTACTACAAATATTACCAAATACTTATTAATCAAAATAATAATCATTACAAAGCTATCTTTTGAATGATGTAATTGAAAATGGAGGAAAACTACAGATTTATGTCAAGAGGTGAGTAGCAAATAGCATTCGGTTCCTTTAAGTTTGTCTGAAACTCTAGGTTTTGGAATCCTCACAGTCTTGGTCTGGCCACAAGTGTGAAATAGTTTCACTTAACTGTCTCCATACTTTACATATGCATAAATCAGAATTATGTACAAAGTACAGATGAGAAAATAAGGCAATGGAAACACCTTATTACTTCCAAACCTGAGAAAGTTCTGATGTTAATTTTTTGCAGAGGTTTGGGTTGCTTTTATCAGTGGGACTGACATCATGAAACTGCTCATTTCAGTCCAGGTCTCTTTATAGGCCAGTTGTTCCTTATTTGGGTGGTAGTTGAAATCTCTTCAATTAGCTGGGAAGATTAATGGGGTGATTCCTCATATGAGACAGATTCTACAAGATGATTGTCTGAACCTATTTTCAAAATAACATTTCAAAGGAATTACACTCTTCAAAAAAAAGAGGACATTCTGTACCTGAATAAAAGAAATTGCATATTTTAATTTTAAAGCACCATCCTTAGGATCACACTTGGTCAAGTTCTCATTAACAAACAGAAATTGAATAGTTGTCATTCAACTCTCAAACAATAATACTTAACATATCAGCTTAAATGGGACAGAATAACCTCAGAGCTCCCTAAATCTAAGATCTGACGCTCCAAGTTTTCTTTTAACTGTTTTCTTATCCTGAAGCAATTAGAAGCCTGTAAGCATTTAAATCACCCAGGTCTCAGAACCTAATTCTAAGCTCGAAAATGTACCAAATTTTAAAATGAAGAATGTTGACCTTTGGAAGTTCCTAATATATCAAGTGCTTCTGGGACATACAGGCCCAGAGAATTAACTAGGCTGTCGATGTTACTAAACTTAAAGTATCAACTTAGCACCAATCACTTTCATTCATAAATATGTAATGTTAGCAGGCCTTATTGTATAAGAACCATGGGGTGAAGATCAGAACAAGACTTGCAGAACTGCATTTGTAGTGTGATAACTCGTTACATACACCATGTAAATAGCCTACATCTTCGTTAAAAGAACTCTTAAAAGGCAGATTATGTGGTTTTGAACATATTAAGCAGAAAAGACCTGAAACAAGTACCCTCATGTCTTAGATGCATGCAATGAGATCCAAAAGAATGCATAAAAGGGTTTTGGTAACTCAGAATTAAGTGGAAGTGCTCTTATAAAACACCCCCTCTTCACAGGTTTTTTTTGCTGAACTGTAGTAACTCTGCCTCATAACTGAGGAGTCTACATTCTTGATGCTCTGCAGGCTTCTGTCCTAGACAAGAGCAACTTTCAAACAACATAAGAATCACATATATATACACATATATCTATATTATATGTATATATGTTTCCACTGGGCAGGCTGTAAAGAAGTTTAATGAAATCTAAGAGCCTAGAAGCTGAAAAGGTATGGATACATATTAAAAAATTAAGCAATATAATTGAAGTATCTCACACAGTTCTTTAATTTCCTTTTACAATATTTGTACTTTGTGTATCCTATATAGGAACACCTTCTGGCCCTTTAAAATCCAATATAATCTGAAAACTGACTGTGGACTTTGATGATTTTTATGACACTAATAACAAAAGATAACTACAGGTTTGGCAGTATATATATTATAAAATCAAGTCTAGGCTAAATTACATAGATCTACATATAAACAGAAAGCTATTCCCATCTCCAGTTTGTTGCAACTACAGCAGCTCCATTTCTTTTCAGGAGATAGAACTGTCATTGTCACTTCTTTTTTCCTTCACCCCCCTTTCTAATTTACTGTAGAAATATTTTGGCAGTCATTTATATAGTTCAATAACAAAATTCTGCCTCACAGTGATGAGCACTATTTCTTGATCAATCACTTTCCTCTAAAAATAAATCATGCTTTAAGACTCTCATAATCTCTTAAGAAACTAAATGCAAATCATTGTCTGTCATCTGATTAATAATAAAGCCTTTCCAGGTAACCCAGAGAAATAGAGAACGTGGTGTTTGACAGCAGCCTTAATAGCTAATGTTGTGTTTGCTTTTCCTGTTTATTGAAAGACATATTTTAACTTAATCCAGCTTTCTAGAGAGCTTAAAATCTGAACATCTAATACAGACAAAATGAGGCAGTGAGGTATACAAATTCTGTATACCTCATTATAAATTCCATAATTACAGTGGTATTATTATGTTTGTATTGGGAAAGACAATGCTTACATAGTATTCTGTGACAGATATTATGTCCATTCTTTGAGCCCTGGACAGGATTCATGCCAACTTTGATTCAAGAGCTATGTGACCATAGTAATGTATGTCAAGTCTGAGCTAAAATGCCCTATTTCTCAGTGTGGTGTATCCTCATAGACACTATGCCCAAGACTCTCTGGATACCAATGCAGCCACAGCAGTTCTGCGTGTGGTTAGTATGAGCTCACAAACGATGGTGGTGTACCACGTAGACAAAGCCACGTGCATTTCTTTAACAAACCTTCTGAAGTATGTAAGTGTAGTAGGAAATACACTGGGACATGTCTTGGCCCACCCACATAATTAGCTATTATAGCCCATGGATTTTTCGTTTTCATAGAGATATTTATTTGTCTTTATGTCAGTGCCACTCCCTCATCCTTCTCCTTTTTTTGTTTTCCTTTCACAGAGATTTTAGTAGAAGAAAAGAGAAGACAACTGTGTAGGAAAGATCTGTGGAAGTAAAGACCTTGAAATTCAGTTTATTTCAACAAAGAAGTTTTAACAGCATGAATACGTGGCAAAACATTCTCTGTGTTTTTCCCAGCCTCTTAAAGGCATTATGCCAAAAGCAGACTTAAATGTGCAAATCCAGATTGCTAATGGTACTTGAGAGCATTTCTGAGAATCAGCCTTAGCCACATATTCTTTTCAATACACTCTTGAGGATCTTACTTCTAGGGTGACAGCTGGGTCTATGCACTTAGGAGGTAACAAAGAGGTTGTGAAGTCTTCATCCTTGGTGACATGCAAAAGTCATCGGGGCATGGTCCTGGGCAGTTGGCTCTAGGTGGACCTGTTTGAGCAGGGAGGTTGAACCAGTTGACCTGGAGAGGTCACCTCCAGTTTCAGCCATCCTGTAATTTTGTGAATGTTAGCCTGGTCAAAAGTCTTTTATTTTATTCTGGACTGCTCAATGCCTTTTAAGAAAAGCTGAGGGCATATAAAGTATAGCAGTATTGATTTTTCATTTTGCACTGCTGTATGTGGTAACAGCATATATAGCAGCAGGAAATAAATGCATCCAGGTATTTAATAAATCAGTGGTGTCTGGATTTACTTGTATCAGCCAGTCTGTTGATTTCACCTGTGATGCTGTTTTGTGTCTTTTCTACTCTTAGCACTACTTACAAATACACTACATTCAAATACTCTTCCAGATGCTTATAAGCTTGCCTTGTAGTGTCAGAACCCTCTATTCTTCTCACCTACACTGCTACTGGTAGAAATTAAACCTGGTATGAAACACATGCACCAGGATCAGAGTAGACATCCTATAGAATAATAGAAATTGGTTTTGAGAGTGTTTTAGTCTGTTTCATTTATGTATCAAACTTTGTGCTGCAGAGAGATTCCAGTCAGAATCACATTTGTAATTGTATTAGAAATTGCATTGTATCATGCTTCATGATTAGTCTTCCTTCTCATCATTAGAAAGAAACAGATAATCATAATGAAGTTTTTATTCACTTAGAGTGCAGGCCAGTGTCAGAGCTACACAGAAAGAAAGGAAGGAATAGATCTCATTACAAGTCTCACTGCAGTTGGAATATGTCCACAACTCTGGATCATGAGTGAGATAGTACTAATCCATCTGACATATATTTTGGATAAATTACAAGAGTTGCAGGCACTAGGAGCAGAGCAGGGTGTAGCACTGTGCACTAACTTCCCTTTGCTGGAATCCCTCTTCAACAATAATAAATAGCTTAAAAACAGAAAGTGGCTTGCTTTACTAAGTGAAGACTTTGGTTGTTAATGTGGAATAATAGGGTTAAAATTCCATTGTGGAAATGTAAAACAAGGAATTCAAAAGTAATGTACTGATTAGATGAATTCTCAGATCGAAGGCTTGGGATAGAAAAAATAGGCCTCCTTGCTGCAATACGCAGCTTTATATTATTTAAGCCTCTTCTGAGCATTCTCCACTTCTCCAACTCCCTGATGGATGTAACAGTGAGAACATCAGATGAAAGTAATTTCTCTGACAGAGACAGCTTGTATCTAAAAATATTTTGCTTCTTGAGTATGATTAAGTGACAGAATGAACAAAGGGATGACTCGAAAATTGTTTATAGATATTTCTCTGACAGAGACAGCTTGTATTTATAAATATTTAGCATCTTAACTGAAATACAAGCGTGAATGGAAAACAAGTTAAGAGTTGGACAGGCAGTATCTGGCAACAAACTAATTACCATTATAATCAATTACATGACTGAAATACTTTGTTTTCAATAGACCATTAGCTAAATTAGTTTTGAGAAGTGATTTACTGAATCTGGTAATGGAAAGCATTTAGTTTTTATTTTCATCTGGACAACTCTAACAGCAGCTTTTTTTTCTACTATGATTCCCTCAAATCTTGAAATGCTTCAGTTCCTTTCAAAATGCAAACATATGCATACTTTGATGAAAGAAATACTAAGAAAGTTGACAGGGAATTTACAGGATTAATGTAAAATACACTGGAGACAAGTTTTCTAAAAGGACTGCCAGCTGTTTCCTCCAGGTGCAGAAATCTTTATGATCCTTGGAGCCATTTTATCCATCTGAACTTTAACATACACCTACTTCGGCTACCATCCCAATGAGGAAAACTAGTCATGCTTCCAGTCATGATGGTTCCAGTAAGAAGATACTTGGCTGACAAGAAAGCAGCACATTCTAAAACAGAGGCTTTGGGAGGGTAGGTTCTATGCAGGTAAACAGAAATGCTGTACACTTTGAAACTGCGGGGAGCCTACCCCTAGGAGAAAACAGTTGTACATAACGTGCTGTTGAACAGGTCAGTGTGTAACTCAGATTCCTTAACACAAAGCATCTTCTTTCCTCAGGAAAGGATTTTTGATATTTCTTAAAAAAAAAAAAAAAAAAAAGAATAAGAGGTTCTGTGTTTGTATATAAAGATAAAATTTGTGTACATCAGATGTTGGTGAATCTTGGTCAACATTCTGTGACTGACCTTAAAATGAGTGGTCTTTTCTGGTTTTAAATAAATCATCCAATGATCAGAGCAGCAGCAACATTCTACAAATGCACCTAAAATGTTCAGTTGCGCTCTGCATGATGCATGGATGGAGGGCTGATTCAGGTCGCTAAGTGAGCTTGTATACCAGAACTCCATGAAGACCCATGAGCTAAGACTCAGTCACACTACAGATACTGAGCAGGGCTTTTTGTCACTGGCTCCAAGAATACTACTGTCAAACCCACACTGACTTCTCACCTTAATTATTTGGTTGGCTTTTATAGGGTTCAGGTTGGTTCATAGACACTATGAGGATATTACTTGGATGTTAAACCATTTGGGACACAGACTTTCATAAACCAACACTGAGGCACTTACAGGTGTTGACACAGCTAGTCCATCATCTCCACAGATTTCACAATAACCTATAAAGGGCTCTGTTTGTAGTGATACACAGACACAACTTCAAATTAAAATTTAGAAAACCAAATTAGGTATCCAAATTCCCTCACAAGATAGATGAAGAGAGTTAAGTGTCCACCCTTAAAATTCAGTTTCCTGATTGGATAAATTCTAGCAGATGGGACTTTTTTTATGCCTTGTCTGTACCTAGAGTGCTTGCTGAAGCCTAAAGCAAGATGCTTGCATGACTGTGCAAAAGAGGACAAAACCTCTTGCTAGAATAAAGACCTACCTCTTTTCCTCTGAGCACAGATGTCTGCTCTTTTTCAGTGCAATTCAAAGAATCTCTTTTGTATGAAATCACTCAGCTCCAACTGGAAGGAAAGAAGAATCCATTGCCCCTGCACAGCCCAGAGCCAGGTATGCAGAGTAATGAAATGAATGTTGAACTGCAGGTGGGTAGTAGGGGGAATGAATTCATACAGGAATCCTACAGAAGTTCTCAGGTGAATGAAATGTCTCTTCCTTTTCTCCTCTGAATTTCAGTGAAAGTTTCTTTTCAAAATAGAACAAAAAGAGAAGGAAACATAAGGCTTACCCAAAATGTTTGTCAAAGTAACATAAAACCGGATTCAACTCTCACTTTTTCTTCCATCACAAGACATACCATACCTAAATCAACAGGGAAAAGACTAATTTGCAGAGAAAAGGTAGTCTCGAAACTCCTGTTGTGTTCTGTTAGACCTAGTGTGATTCCTATTCTTTTTAACCATTTACTATTTAAAACATTGATTATTTAAATACTAATTGATCCTAAAAGAGGTCAGATCCTGTAGTACAGCCCACAACTGGAAGTCAATAAATACTTAGATATAATAGCAATGCATGTAGTACAAGGCCTGGAGACTATTTCAATCTACCTGTGAAGCATGCAGGTTCACAAATACTCTTTTCCTTTTTTCACACAGAATAGAACAGCTTCCAGGGAGGCATTGAGGAAGATGTACCTAGTTGGCATTTGGAGCATTCACCTGGAACACAGGAGATACATATTCTATACTATAGTATCCTATTTGATTAGACCAGACTAAAATATTTGAGTAAGTCAACTACATTTTTATCCCCTTTTTCTGCTTACACCCAAGTCTTTTGCTGGGGCTGGTCTAGTAGCTAAGCTCTGAAACCACGATCAAGCAATACAAACATTAGTTATCTTAAGATTGCTGATGAGATCAATGCCTAGATGCACAGGACTCAGAGAATTTAAGTATTTCTTGTGTTCAAGAGTCCTTCAGACAGCAAGAAAAAACAAAAAAAAACCAAACCAAAACAAAACCAGTGATGAAAATAGATAGTTTTGAAACAACTTCAGAGGGGAACTGAATCCAGGAAGTAAATATCTAAAGTCTAGGGCAAAATAATTATTGTGAGACATCACAATGCCCATATCATTCTTTGGATCCAGTCTTGCATCCCAGGCAAAAACTTTTGATGGATCTTACTATGTCTTTCAGCAACTCATTTTGAAGTAATGTAGATGTGATGGGAAGCTGGGTTTCCATCACCTAATTAAGAACTTGACAAACAAACACATCAGCTAACTTGCCAAATAAGACTTAAATGCCATCTCCAGGTGTACAGCATATCATTCTGTGAGCTGACAGTGATTCAACCACAGTATTGCAGTAGACATATTTAATGCATAGTATTACTTCAGCCCCATGTCTCAGTGCTCGGAGTTAGTATAGAGTACTACAAGAAAGTTAGAATACAGCTAGAATTTCAAGAATAATACTCTATTTCTTACTTATATTAGATACGAAACAGTCAACTATGAAGCATCAAGAGTTTAATTCTATGTATTATGACTGAGTCAAAATTAGGTATTTACGCATCTATTATTGTAATGAAGGTGGGGGCAAGAGGGAGAAAATCAGAACCCTATTATTCTCCATAACATAGCATT
Organism: Rhynochetos jubatus; assembly: GCA_027574665.1. Taxonomy (NCBI): domain Eukaryota; kingdom Metazoa; phylum Chordata; class Aves; order Eurypygiformes; family Rhynochetidae; genus Rhynochetos; species Rhynochetos jubatus. The sequence goes on from CM050648.1 coordinate 61,573,856, forward strand.
GTTATAAAAACCTTCCAGCAGCTTAACAAAACATCATTTAATTGAATAAGAGAACATAATTGTATCCACATCAGAGAAATTAATTCAGTACAACAGAAAGGAAAAAAAAAAAAAAAGATAAAAAACCGTCGCCAAGATTTTAGGACCGCAATAACCATCATCATTTTCATTTGTGGTGTAAATGTCAAGGGAGAATGAGGGTAATCACAGCACTTACTCCTCTAAAAAATCAAAACAAAAGAAATAATACTGACACTTAATATTTGCATCTCCTTCATATGAAACTTTCTGGAAGTCTTGCACAGATACTTCCATTACAAAGACTCTTGTATTATTTTGTATTATTTGCAATACTCAAAAACTGAACTGAAGTAGAGATGACATCTCCACTGCTGTACACAAAGTCAGTTGAGGAGGATCTTGCTGGCCTTCTATGATTTCAGAAGTTTAAAAAACACCTAGCAATGCAGACTTTAGCCAAATTATTTTCCCAGTTGAAACAAACCCTAGGTCATTTTAAGAACTTGGTGAAGAATCCATCAAGTCTTTTTTTTCCATAATCACATAATGTGTTTAACAAGAACTTAAAAAATAATTTCAAAACAACATTTATTGTGTTGAAGTATATAACAGAATTTAGCCTAACTACTTAACTGATAGCGTAGAACTTTGTAGAGTAGCCAAATACTGATTTAGGATTTTTTTCCCCTTCTATACTGAATTCAATGCAGAAATTCTGATCTTAGCCTTTGTATGCCTCTGTGTTCTTCACTATTTTAAACATATGCTTTAAAGCTATATCTCTAAGTTGTGCAAGTACAGAGGAAGGCCTGAAGACCAAAAGGTAAGAGAAAACGTAGACTACAAGCTTAATAATTAGTGATAATTATAAAAGTGATGATTATTGTCAGGTAGCGTCTCTACAGTCAGAAGTTCCAAGCTGAAATATTTGGCCCAGGAATTCCTTTGTCCCTAACACTCTGACATATGAAGGTATGTACATAATTTATTGTTTTCACTGCAGTCCTGGATGTACCAGCTGGAAATACATAAAACTGGAGGACAATTGGTTTTTCCATAGAACAGTAAATGACAGATGTGATTGCAAACAAAAATCTTGAAAACTTTATGACCTGCATGGACAAAAGCCAAGTGTATCCCACATCAAGGCTGTCACAATAAAGGCAATAAGCATTCTTCCACTATCTTCACAATTGGTTTTCTCTTTCCTGGCAATAATTTGTCAGATAAATTGTTGCAGACATGGGGGGGTCCCTGCCACACCTACGTCTAAGATCTTCTACCAGAACAGTTAAGATTTAGTCTAGCAGAAAAAATGGATTGAATCAACGAGTGAGAATTGTAATCAAGAACTTTCTGGTATATGGGGTAAAAATGGACCTACATAACAGGTACAACAGCCAGAGACACAGAGTGATTCAAGTCTAGCAAAGGTTTCCAATCATGTCTCTAAGATGTTGTAGTGCCACTGCACTAAAGGAATTTGCTTTGCATTTACAATTGTGTTTGAACAGAAACTGAACTAGAACATTCATCACAATACATCCTAAAGAAACAATATATATTAATGGCTCTTTAAAAGTAAATTGTGATAGGGTTTATTTTATTTTCCATTTTATATTTTGTCAACTGATACAAACTGATGCAGCACCAGTAAGTCCAGTGGGGACACACTGACTGTCATCATTAAAGCCCCATTAGGACTTTTTTTCTTATTACTTTCCCCTCCCAGTAAATCACATTAGATCACTTGTTATGACAGATGGTTACACTTATGTAAATAAAATCTGTTTGAGAAAAGGAAAAAGGAACGGGATTAATGAATATTTTTTTCTGGAATACCTACAGACCTCCTTAGACCATTATTTTTTTATGCCTCTTGTACTGTATATTTATCCTATGGTGCATCTTTACTTAGTATTGTCTACTTTATGAGTCACTGTGCTATGTTGAAACTCTGAATGTGAAGGTTTTACATCCTTTTGAAAGAGAAAAATTGTGACTTCATACAACAAATTGGTTACTGAATAGCCAGCCTTAGTTTAAGGTTTTTTTCTGCTGGCCAAGAACATTCCCATTTCTTAAAAGCCTGGAAATAATGTAATCTTCTTATTTAAACATAGCCAAAATACTTTTTTTTTTTTTTTCCAACCAAAGGAAACTAAAATTAAGGTCAAGATCCAGTCTATTCATTCAAGACTACAATAAGCAAGTGCTGCAGTCTCTTTCTTCATGAACAGAGGTCACAGGAGTTTCATCTTTCTCTGTATTCTGTCATAATTCCCTTTTGTAATTCCAGGGGCTACCTGCCCTTCACACAGCTCATTACACAGCCTCTGGGTCCCTGCCAGCCATTAACAGGACAAGAAAGACTGTAGCCGAAGGCTGCTTTAGAGGTGGTGGACATGGATACTTTGACTGTCTCTACTGCCTTTCATCTACAGATCTTAGAATGCTTTGAGAACATTAAAAATAGCCCCAAAACCTCCAAATTGCTCAAAATTGTGTGAGAGAGAAAATGTTCTGCCACCTTCCAAAATGTGGCAAACACTCTTTAATAGTCATTATCTACAGACAGTCATATATATGCATGGTCCCAGTGAAATCATTCATTACAATTGTAGTACTAATAAGCTAAAAATTACACACTGACAGGTCTGAAAAAGCTGCCACTGTGAGTCTTGTGGTACACTTGTCCAACCTCTACATGTCATGGAAATGTGTAAAACAGGAGCTCAATGAAAATAAAGCACACACACACACAAAACCCCATAAACCAACCAACCAACCAACTAAACCTAAAAATACTAAAACCAAGCAAACAAAATAAAAAGCCCCAACACCCAAACCAGCCAAAAAACACATGCTAAAAATAGATATCTGTTTTAAAACTACAAAACTTTGTGAGCTATTACATTTCTCTCCAGCATTGTAGTTACAACTATGAATACCTGAAATATACCCCAACTAACAATATATTGTAGAAAATGTAAATTTATTTAACAGGATTTAAGATCTGAAATTGCTGATTCAGAAAGCCTGAAATGTTTAGTTTAATATACTTTGAGATCAATGAACTGCTGTCAGTTCCGGCCAGGACTTGATGCAGACAGAGTAGACCTTGACAACACCAAGTGCCTGCCTCTAAGGGAAACACCTCCACTAGTCATCTTCAGAGCAACCAGACACCTACTTAGCTCTGAGAGCCCAGGAGCCCGTTGCCTGACAAGTCTGATTTGGAGCCAGAGCTCAGCCAGACTGTCCCAACTCTTCTCCTCAAAGCTGCAGCCCCAGAAGTTGGGGCACCAAGGGCTGTTTAGCTCCAAAGAAGGGAGCACCAAGATCCTAATGCTGAAAATTCTGGCTGGAGTGTGGACTGCAATAGCTTCTGACTTTGCAGAATTATTAATGAGTCTTGTCTGCACTACTTAATATTCAAAGTCAGTTACAGCACTGCTGTCTGTGTCCCACTCCATTGGTAGCATGACCCCTGGCATGACTTTGAATGAAAGCAACATCTGAGCACTGGAATAGCACAAACCAAAGACCACTCCCAGGACACAGGGGGATGAAACTCCATGATCTGTGTGTATGTGCATATGCATGAGAGAAAGGGAGCTTGCATGTATTATTATAGGACTAATAGTTCCTAACAGCCTAATACTCCAGACCAAGTACCGTGTATTTCCAAAGGTCCAGATCATAGCATGTGGCCCCAGGATCACAGACCAGACCTTGTTCCTGCTTTGTTCAAAAGTACAGGTGCAGCCTCAAAGATGGTTCTATCACAGCAGGGCAACCTGTGCTCTCCTGGAACTTGTAAAGTTCATAATTCATACAGAGTTCACTGATGGTATCTATCAGTTGTTGTAAAACAGACAGAGAATCCAATGTCATCAACAGATACTTTATATTGGAGCTATTTTGTTCAGAAAAACACCAGTTAGCCCCAGGATGACTTTCACTGAGAAAGGGAGCCGCAGGCTGGTCCTGAGTGGGTCTGTGACTGTGAGAAAAGTACTCCCAGAAATTTCTCATAAAAGGAATTTGCTGTTTTGAAATTTGTTTGTTCTGTTTGTTCTATTGTTCTGAAAACTGTTCTGAAGAAACACACTGGACACCAGACTAGGCATACATACAGACAGTAGCTATCATGATTCCAGATGGGAGTAATATTTTTCCCCTACAAAACTTCTAAGACAAACCATTTAAAACAGATGAAAGGAGAGGACAAAACCTGCAGTGGGAGATGTGAGTCACAGAGAGGAGACATTTGCATTTGAAAGAAGCAGGCAGTGTAGCTTTTCACAAATATGGGCTAAAACAGGCAGACACCAGCCAGTTCTGAGTTTCAGTGGTGATCCTGAGTTCAGTGATGGGGTAACACAAAAACTGAGTCATCATCTCTGCAAGGTTATCTAGGTCCTCAGAAATTGCATTCAGACTGAGGCTCACTACAGCAGACAAGAAATCAGTTTAAGATTAGTGTTGGCACAATTTACGTTTTAGTTTCTCCAGCAAGTCATCCAGCTAGTACCTATATATTCAGTACATTCAGTTTTCAGAAGTTTAATGTTTGCTTTATTCAATTGTTTAGCCTGTTCAGGATGATTGAATCAGCACTGAACTAGCAAACGAAAAGTCTACTGGGTCCATCAAGATCTCAGGTTAATGTAAAACACAGCTCCTAAGCAGCTCAGCAGGTTTTGCCTTCTGAGACAGGCTTAGAGGAATCCAGGAACAGGGAATGAGTCTTGCCAGGCTGTAAAGGGTGAGTAAGGAAGTTAAAATAAATCCTTTCCAGCAAAAAACCCCTCATCCCCAAATGAGAGATCTTATTTCCTGTTTTCAAAACAATAATAATTTTCCCCCAGAAACAAGAGTTTCCTGAAAATTTTTGCTCAGGGAAAATCTGAAAACTGCTAGATTTGGTTCAATTAAAATTCAAACTGAATTGCTACTAAGAAAAAAAATATCCTGACATATCAGAATTCCTACTTTTAGTTAACTGAAACTGAAAAAAAAAGCTCAGAATCACAGAAATGTCAAAACTGGGAAACAGCATTGTACTGCAACAGTTCTCTGGGTATCTGAATAGCACTGTCTCACTAAGACCTTTTCAGAAAATATTTTCCATATATATATATGATTGTATTTATTCCACATTTTTTCTAATGCGTATAACATTACTTTGTTCATCCAATCAAATTTATGTTGACTACAGGAGACTGGATCATGTAATCACCATATACCTCAGTAACAACTTTGTTCACCATGTTATTCTCTTTTCTCTAAATGACTTTTTCCTTTGTCATTGGTCATTGATAAATAAAAGTATAATTAGCCTTGCTTAAAAGCGAATTTTCATGTAAGGAAAAGGGCATTATTATCAAGGCAGAAAGCTCAAAAACAGAATATTAACCCAATGTTTAAAAAAAAATGAAAAGTTTTGGCTCCTGAGAACAGAAAAAAAACATCCAAAAAAGCAAAAAAACTCACACCAATATATCTACAAGAGATGGAGTACTGTGATTAACTCTATTTGTTTCCATAAATGGAGATTATACAGTGACCTTTACTTCAGCTGCCTTGGTTTCTCCATTTTTAATCATTATTCAAGATTTGGTAGGATTTGTTGCTGACACTCTACTCCTCAGGGGGCAATTAGCAGAGAAGTGCATTCACTAGAAAGTCAGCAGATCTTTTCGCTTTACTACCCAAAATGACAGGAAAGAGCCCAACTTTGTTGGACTGTCATAATACACATCTATGGCTGGATCTGACAGAACCCAGACAATCCAATGCACCACACAATTACATAAATCTGCCTGAATTAAACATTGGAGATTGGAATACTAATTATATGTGTTCTGCGGTGCTGCAATTAAAAGTTTCACTGCACAATAAAGTAATAACTTCACTGTTTTCATTCTGAAAGATTAATCAAGTAATAAGTTCTCTTCACCTTGCCCTGGAACTTAAAATCTCTTTCTTTACTTGAAGTACTACTAATATTAAGAGTTTTCACACAGGGATATGTTAAGAGTTTTTGTAGTTTGGAGCTTTATGTTTCATTCCTGCCATCTTATTTCATACAGGTAAACACATTCACCTTCATGTCTATCAAAGATCTCTGACTGACACATGCCTTGTATATTGTGTTAGCTTTATACATGTTATTTTGCACTTAGTTAGAAGTGCAACTCTAAATTCCTGGTGTGTGCATATGTAATAGTGCTCTTACAACATCCAGTCATCATAATCAGTTCCATTAATATTACTCTATTTTTATCAACCTCTATTACTTAATATGCGCTTGGTGTCTTCTACAGGCTCAAGTGTGGTAAAGTTAACAAAAATTCAGGTATTAGCATATTCAAAGAAAATAAAAGCACTACCAGTAATATGCTATTCACTAGAAAAACTTAAGAGAGAAATCTACTATAAAACTATTCCTTTCCTGAATATGAGGTTCACAATCTCAGGAACTCTTTGGGATGTATACACTTTCCTGTACATGAGGTTCATAATCCCAGGAACTATTTGGGATGAAGATAACCAAGCCTTCCTTCCATGATGACTCACTCCTGCCAAGAACCAAACATTTCTCTGGGATTCTTTTAGAACTATGACTATTAGAAGAATATTCGTTCAGGAAGAAGATACAGATTGCACAGAGCGTGACCCAAAGACTTATGAAAATGAGTGTGGTATCCCAGTAAAAAAACCCACAGGGAAATGAAAGTGTTCGCTTAATTTAGCACACACTGTCGTGGAAAAGTGTATAAAACCAGTCCCAAAAAACCTTTGAGAACACTTAACTGCTGTAGTGATTCAGACACAGTTCTTACTTGCAATAGGAGCAGAAAAGGAAAATAAGACTGCAATCTTTCCAGTTTCCTCTCAAAAGGGAAAATAAGGCCTGGGAATCAGAATTTCTTCGGTATTTTGGGGGCAAAAAATATGTGAGGTGAAAACTTGATGTAACCAGCCACATGGAAATAGCTGAACCAGAATATGACAAAAGAATTGTGAAGCTCCTAAATAAATGTATTGTAAGGTAAAAAAGAAAGGGTGAAAGTGTAATGAAGGCTATGTAAACATAGGTCCTTTTAGATGTATGAAAGAAAATCCTTTCAAAAAATAAAAAAATTACTTATGCTCATGTAAGAACATATTTGCATTCTTTCTTTCTTTAAAATGAACAAATACTATAGTGGAAAACATGGAAAATCTGTTTGAGGATGACCTATTTTCTTTTTTCCTTATTTTAATATAAGATTTCTTTTTGCTTCTGTTGTTGACAAAAAAAAAAAAAAAACAACAAAAAAAAAACCACAACAAAACAAGACAAAACAAACACCATCTGAGAGAAGCCAAATTTAGTTTTATTTTTACTTCTGGATATCTTTTTGTTTTCCATGGTGCTAAACAACAGGAATACTAGACCTAAAATATATTTTAACAATTATGTTTTCAGTTGAAGTAGGACTTCTTTAACAACCATTTAACATGCATTTTCACATAGCTAAAGAGAAAAAGTGGATTTGTGTAGAGGTAAGTATTCAGACTATTGAGAGGCATCACAAAACTCACTTTTTAAACCTTTCAGCAGGAGTCTGAAGGAGAAATAAGACTGCTTTGCTAAAGATAAATATGCACTTCCTTGTGTTGTCAAGAAATACATTATCTTGAAAATCAAACTTATATTAAAGAATAACATCTGGAGACTTGTTTTTCTCCTGATTGGTCCTGTTTGGCCCCACTGATGAAAGTCAATGTTAGAGATTAGAGCAGAGTAAAAAATCAGTTTGAGCTCTGAATAGCCTCTGAGCACAGAATTATTAAAGGAGGGAAAAGAAATTATTATAGAACATATAATAGAGATCCCAGTACAGTTAAGTACAGGTCTTTACTATCTAATCAGCAATTAGTTATTGTTTTCCCTACACAGTTCCAAAGCCCCGAGATGCATTCTTCTACTGGCCACTGCTGTCAAAATTCACACACCTGATTTGTTTATTGGTTTAATTATACACTAAAACAGTAATCATGTTTTCCATCCTCAGCATGACTCCATATAGTTGAATAAAATGTCTATCACTTGATAAATGTGTAGGAAGAAATCAGCCAAATACTAGTACTTTACTTCAATAACACCACTGATTTCTTCCACAACCTATTTATCAGGACAAGTTCAGTTCAAGGAAAAGTAAATTATATATGTTGTGAAAACAACAACCAATTTTTTCAATAATGACAAAAAAGAGTCTGCGATCAAGAATTAACTCAATGGACTACTCAAGTTCTTTATGTAAAATCATTGTATGCAAAGTGCATGTCGTATTAAGACAAAAAACAGTCTTCAAAATACTCTGTCTAAACATCAAACTGAAAAGCCGTCCATCAAACTGCCATCTTGAGGCAATCTGCATTTACAAGTAATTCAAGTTCTGCACTGATCAATTTAATTTAAACACCCCCCTTTTTTTTTTTCCCCCGACTAATTCATCATTTTGGTGGTAACAATTGTATTTATTTGGTAAATCACAATAATTTAGGACAGGTTTTGCTAGGCACAGTTCTCATAAGGATTTAAAAATATTACAAGGAAGCTTTACATCAGCAAAGATAGTCCAGTGCAAAGTATAGTCCCTAGAAAAAATACTGTGAACTGTTTTTTAAAGGTCACGGTTCCTATCTTACAATTTGCATGAATCAACTCAACCATTCAAATCTAATTTGGCCAAGCACAACATTTTCCCCATATATATTTTAGTAAAAGTTTCACATTGGACCTTTTTAAATAATACATGCAATTTATAATCCATTGAGAGAGTGCTAACTTATGGTAAATTTACATAGAAATACATTAAATACTTTGCATATGAAATTAGCAAGCAGGTGTCCTATGATACAGATACAAATGTATAATTTAAAATATATCTGCATTTAAACAATGACACAAATTGTTCTTATTTTACTGCATAATGATTTGCTTAATCTCAAATGGAAGCCAGACATTAGATGTAAACAGTATTATGTCCAGACCGATGTGTGCAGGAGCAGGGGAGGACTGTTTGCATTCTATATATGCAACATTGTTCTCACTTCTAAAATACAGTCACTCAAATGTTTTTAAGGAAAATTAGAATGTTTGTTGACATAATAAATGCTGTTCATTTCTTTGAAGACTCGTTTACAATATTAAAAATAATTGTTCATTATACATAGTTAGAAGATATTGCAAGTCATTATCTTGAAAAAGAAATTAAAAAAAAAAAATCTAGAGGAATAAACTGAATGTTCTAGCTATTAAAGCTGCATAAATAGTAATGCACATATGTGATCGAATTAGTCTCTGTCTACATTGTTTGGAGTGTTTTCCGTGAAATACCATTGTTTAATTGAATGCAGACATTATCTAAATCTGTTCAGAGGTCCGTGATTATTTCTGAACTACAGCATAGCCATGGCAATCTGTTGCAATTATATGACAGCTGAAATTCAAAAGACAGCAAAGTCTGAACAGGACAAACAGATCACATAGTTCTTCAATAAGAGGAATTTCTCGCTTAGAATCCATTTTATAGTCTCAATGTTTTCCTTTTTTACCCTAGCTCAAATATTTATCTCATGTTGCTGGAATTGCCGTTCTGTGGAAAATTCCAGAATCTGAACAACTCTGGCATATGTTTGTGAAATTCCTCTGCCTCCCTGGTCATTCTTCCTATTGATCTATTTGCTATTTCTATTTTCTGAATCTCTTCCAAAATTTCAGCAAACTAAGGATGTGCCCCAGCACTCAGCACTGTTTCAATTTGTTTTCTGTCTTAGAAGGAAAGGATGGTTTACAGTACCTAACTTGTTACCAAAACAATAGACAGAAACTAACCATTATGAAAATTGTTGTACATCTTAAAATATTAAAATACTTACTGAAACATAAGTTTATAATATTTTAAAGTACTTGATCCAAAGTATTTGACGCAGCCATCATTGTTCCCACTCAATTTCTTTTCCAATACATGTTCCTTCTCTGTTTCTCTGCAGACACAGGTGACTTGTGGTACCCAAAATTTTCCTGCCAAGGACTCATTTATGACACAATTCCATTTAAGTGACCTCTTTTGTTCCAACCTAATGCCAGACATCCAAATTTAGGGGAGAAAAAGGGGTAGGAGTGTCACAGTTCAGGTACCAAAGAAAGAGTAGGGCAGCCTGATGCAACAATCTTTCTTTCCCTGCCTGCAGCCCAAATTCATTCCAAAGGAAGGTCCCCTGCTCACCCAGTTTTCAGTTTAATTTCTGAAACACAGCACCACACTAATCTTCTTTATGATTGCTGGCTAGATGATCCATTCTCCCTCCTTTCCTTTTCTTGTCAACTCTAACCAGAGCTCGTCTAACTCCCTATTCCCTCTCCTCACACTGATTAAATAAAATCCACCAACACTGCCATTACCTCCTTTATCTTCTCACTCACACAACTATGACTGCTCTTTCAGCCCACTCTCTCTTTCACAGCAGACAATTTTAGTGAGCAGGTTCAAGTTATATATCATTATCGTGGCTAAATTAAATCAGGAATGAAGCTGTTAATAATGAGATGAATCTTTCTGCATTGCATGTATCCTTCAGCTAAGCATATTTACTTGGAATCAGCACAGTAGGAAAGACTAAGGCAAACTATACCAAGGCATCTATAGTATGCAATCGATCTCAGTAATTGTCTTACACAGCTGTGAATTATGCTCCAAATTATTTTCCTTGAGCAGAAAAGCATCGTAACTTATTTTTCACTGATGTCTGAAATTTCTGAGGAAGTGCAATATGTCTGGAAAATTTTCACTCTAAAATAAATAAATGGTTACCACTTTTTTAATTATTTTTATTATAATTTTTCTTTTTTTGGTTTGGTTTGGGTTGGGTTTTTTGCTTTTGTTTGTTTGTTTTTCTGGCTTGTGGCAGCCAGCATCCTGGGCAAGGAACAGCCTGCTGCCAACTTTTCTATGGGCTGAAGGCATCTGACCTAACAGTAAGCAAATATCTACATTTAAGCTGCTCACCTAGATTTCTCTATAGTCAGTGCAGTGAATCAAGCAATTCTAGAACACAGTTTGTAAGATTTAGTTATCCAACTTAGGAAAAGATGAATTGTGCTCTATGAGTAACTATCTCTTTCCAGACTATAAAGCTTCTGCTGATGTAAACATCTATCCTTGGTCCACTCCTCCGTATCAATGTATGTAGCCAATGAGACATATACAGCACACGTGAAAAACAAAACTCATAGGAAAAAGGAAACGCAAATCATTTAACCCAGATATGCTCCTCTGACTGATAATTCTAACTATTAGGGATCATGTCGCTTTTTTTTTTTTTTCGCCTAAGCATAAGGGCTTTTATTCAGAGAACTGTACTGGGGTCACTATACTGATGACACTGAACAGCTAGAGCACTCTTTTTGGAGAGGATGCACTGCCCTTGACACAGATCTGACCACACTGAGAGAACCCTGCTCTTGTTAAAGGAAATTCCAGGTTTGCTGGTCTGGAGAAAAATTGTGAGAAGAAACTCATTAGAGATGAAAAATCCTGGGTTCTAGTCCCTGATTAAAATACTTTTTGCATATTAAATGTAGTTTATCACTGTTTAATGAGAAGGAACTTTAGAATAAAAAATAACAAGCTGTGCCTATGGCCCTCAGATGACTATTGTCAGCATCTGTAAAGGATCAAACAATTTGAATTGAAAAGCTTAATTTCCATATTTTTAAACTGTAACTTCTGAATTAGATACATAAACTGTTTCTTCTGTAGCACTTCACATTAAAGATCAGAAGTGAAAGAGATTCCTCTCACTAACAGAAAGCAAAAGGCACAGAGGAAATAGTAGTCAGATACTGGACTCAATGCAACAAAAAAAGATGATGTGTAATGAAGAAAAAAATTATTTCTCTCATATTTTAGCTGAATCCTTTAAACAGAAAGCAGCTTTTACTCTTGAAAGAAGAAAATGTCAAAACCAAAATCAATGTTTCTTCAGTTGTCCCCTTATCTGTTAGTCTTTCCCTACTCAAGACTCCAATCTGAAATCCCACTTTTACTCTGAAGTGATTGGGTGCAGCAGCAGAACACAACCATCCATCAAAACTTTAGTGCCAAAGTCATCAGCAACCAGAATGTTTTATTAATGGTAATATTAAAATATATGTGATATTTTAAAAGGTAAACCTCTTTTCTCACAGTATTCAAATATGTAAGAGAATTTCTAATGTAGTTTCTGGAGTAGCCTTAAACATTGACTGAAAAGAATATACTCATACACACACAGACAAAGCTAACTGAATCTTAGAAGACCCATGATAGAATAAGTAGCTCATCAGGGTCATTTCAAAACCTTGAGTTTATTTGAGGGGTTAGGAATACATAAGAAGAAACAACTCAGAGAAAGAAGTGCAGGAGAATTGTGCAACGATCAGAAAGGAAAATATGGAAAAGGAATGGGGGAAGAGGAAAAACAGGTCCAAGAAAAGCTGTATATTCAAAATGAGAAAGAGAGAAAAATAATTCATAGAGCAAGCAATAATCACCTATATCTTTGGTTGCTGTATAAAGGCTGCGTCTTTTTATTATTTTTATTTCTCTGCAACTCTAACAGCATAATTAACATTCCACTAAGCACAGTGGAATACCTATTGTATGCACTGCAATTGCAAATAAAATTTGGTCTTCTCCTCTGTACTGAGTCTGGCTGGGGTGGAGTTAATTTTCTTCATAGCATCCCATATGTGCCTGTGTTTTGGTTTTGTGACTGAAATTGTGATAATGTACCAGGGCTTTGACTATTGCTGAACAACACTTACACAGATCAGTTTTCTCTTTTTCCTATCTGTCTTCCAGCAAGTAAAAAATCATGGGCTTTCTTGGATTTTGTCTTTGCATTCTTTCCTCCCATTCTGCTGGTTAGGGGCGCAGAGTCAATGTCTAGCTATGTGGTGCTTAGTTGCCAGCCGGGCTTAACCCACAACATCCTCTACGTGCCTCCTGTTTAAGACTTCTTTGCCATACAGCAACACCATTAGGAGTTCAGAATAACTTGACTGAAGTCATTGAGCCTAACTCAGAAGAGTACTTGCAATGATGTAACTTACTTTTACTCAGTTAGGCTGACAAAATCAGGTCCATTGAGCTTGTAGTAGTGAAGGCCCACCTATGACTGGCTAAATACACAGTTCATCAGTAGGGTGTCATGAAATGCCCTTTTTTCTCATTTAGCAAAAGAGACTATAGAAAAGAAAAAAAAAGTAACAAAATTACTCCTGGTATACCATACAGACACATTTAACTGAATACTACTTCCTGTCTTTAATACATGTTACAGACATGTTGAGATATCTGATACACGGGGTATCCACAGAGCATGAGGTGAGTAAAGGAAGATCATTAGGTGGAAGAGGCTTACAAGATAACTTGCAAGAGATTTTGCATGTCAGGTAGAATTGTGCTTATGTGAAAACTGTACTTTGATAGTCTAAAGGTCTGTAAAACCTTATTCAAGTTTGGCAAAGCAGGAACTATGAAATGAAAAAGTCAAATTTAATATTAGATACAAGAAACAATCAGGCAAATGCATAAACATCTCAGAAAAAGGCAACTGTGCCAGGCTTTAATTGCTCTTATACAACAGCAGACACACACAGCTGCTGTAGTATGAAAACAGAGAATTTGTATATCCTTCCTTAGTCTTTTAAAAACTCCCACTTCCAAGTGAAGGAAGATGCTCTCCCTGTGTGGAGAAGCACATTCCATTCGGATAACATTGCCTGCATGGGCTGTACTAAGTCCATGATAAAGATGGCTCTAGCACTAGATTGTTGTGTACTGTCCCATCACCTTCCTAGATAATGCTGTCTCATGAGCTCTGTAAACAGAACTAAATATGTCCTTTTTTCTCCCATTGAAACTAATGATCTTTTGATTCATAATAGTTTATTATTTTTCACATACAGAAAATATCCTGAGAGAATTTGGGTTTCTGTAATTCCTTTCACTTTACTGAGATTGCCTGGTTTTGCAACAATTTGTAATGGAGTTTATCAACACCGAATTTGTGTTCTTTTCCTATAGCACATAAACAGAGTGATCATGCAAAAGACTTTCATTTTTCTTTTATACTCCTTAATAATAGCTATGAATCAATTCCTTTGAAACTTTGCCAGTGCTAGAGATGTGCCCTGGTCCCTAGACCAATTATTTGCTGTTTCTTTTTGAAAGTAGTAGGAAAAATTGCTCATTTGTGAGAAACCAGTGTTCATTAACTAGACACAGGAAGAAAACCAAGATATTCAAATCTGTCTGTTATAGGTGGCAGCCATCCTTTTGCATTTATATGTCTTTAAAGGGATATTGCCTCCTTTGACAACTGTCTGGCTTAACTTGCAAGGTGATTAATTATATTGTGCAGTGTCACATGAAATCATATTAATAAACCAAGGCATTGCATGATATCAAGTCAGAATAGAGCTTCTAGTACTGTTTCAATATTTTGCATATAAATAAAGCTAACATGTTTGTTATTTCATTAATCCTTCCTCACACACATACACTATACATCTTCCCTCACCATAAATATCTTCCTAAATTTCACAGCTAAAGCTCAGTTTATTTTTTAGGATTATTTTATTAATTTTAGAAATTTAAAGGATATTTCTGAAGGGGAAAAAAACCCCAAACAAACCAAAACTAAAAAAACCTACCACTATTCATACTTGTTGACAATAGATTCTCCACAAATTTCTCTCTGAAACAGTTTATATGAGAGAATAATGTCTGCCACTTTAGAGATAATGTGGACAGAAGTTGATGGAATAAACAATATTTGATAAAAAATATTTTCTGTCCTCACAGTGGCCTACAAATAGTGGATAGAAAGCAGATGGGCCTGAGGAGACCAGTGTGTAGTAAAATTGCCATTATTCATTCTTGTGACATAAACTCATGCTTTCAAGAACAAATGTTGTGAATTACTGTACCTGATAAAAACGTGTTGGTTTCTGTATAAACTGAACTGAGAAATAATCTCTCCAGATGATTATAAAAGACCTACTAACTTCAGTGGACTGTTGCAACACATATTGCAAATCCCCGTGGCATTATCCATTTACAAGTTTTTCTGTCTCACCAACTTAATGTGGTGGGTTTGGCTCAGGGTGGCAAACCCTGGTGGGGACAAAGTTCAATGCATCAGCCTAAAATTAAGAGTATTCTGGATGGAAAATTAATTAAACCTGGGTTTGGGGGCTTAGGGTATTTTTTTTCCCCTCATGACTCTGCCATTGAGTCATTATATTAGTTGAATATATGGCTTAATGTTTTTTTTTCTTTAATGTCCCATGTCTAAAACTGAGACATCACCTCAGAAAGTGTGTTTTAAGTCAGAGATGAAAAATATTATGTTTACATAATAGAACTGGAAGTGAAACTTAAGGACAAAATATGAAAAGGACATCAAGTTTCCACCAATGGTATAAAATATTTAATTACTGTTGTTGCTATTTTCTGTTGGTATGTAATTCATAACCATGAAAATATTTTTTTAAAAAATCTCACAAATATAGGGAGGCTGAATAATGTCTGGGTAATGCATTTTCTTTATATAGCCCTCAGCACAGGAGATCTTTTATGTTGTTATTCTGATTAAAGTATTTGTTTTGGGGACATTGCCATTCATCTACCATTGTCCTTCTCCCTTAGTCTGATTCAAACATTCTCTGAGGCTTTTCTTTCTTAAAGGACCATACATTGCTAGAGTGAGTTAATGTTATAAGCCATACTGAAATATTCTTCTCTAGCGTAATGGGGCTCAATGAGCCAACTAAAAGGCTTACAATTTTAAAATCAATTGATGTCTTAAAGAAATAAAATACCAGTGGTAAAAGAAATATTTAGTTGAAGCACAGACAGGGAATTGCTTGCAAAAAGACTGAACTTCTTAATTCCAGAACTATCTCACCTAAAGATGTTTATTTAGTCCTAATAAATTTTTCTCTGAAAAGCTACATTTTGCGTATGTAACTGTGAAGTATACCAAGGCCAGCACAGCAAAACTGCAGAACCTATTCCATTTAGTTACAGTAAGGTGTACCAAGCATGTCAGAGAGGCTACCTGACATTAATTTAAGAAATTGACACCGCAGGGTCTGTAGCAATTGCCTTCTGTCCTAAGATCAACCATGCACCACCTTCCTTAACACTGGCAGGTAAAGAAACTGCATTACAGATGCCCTGCCTTATAGAAAGCAGAGGTGAGAAATGTTCAGTAGTGCAACATGCTATGGCTATATAGGCAGTATTTTGCCTTATACTGGCATTTTTTTTCTTTCATTAAGACAACTTGCAACATGACGAGACTACTGAGCTGCAACTGTACATGCTGTTTTGCCAGAGTACACACAGCATTTCAGCAATGAGCAATACAGAGTAGGGAGAAAGAGCAAGTCAAGAGAAACTTATTTGGTGAATTAGAAAGGGGTGCACTAATAAATATCATCAACAACAAAGATGTATATAAAGATCGTCAGTGAGAGCAATAAGATCAAAGCAGTCCATTCTTAAGACTTGATCTGTACATGACTAGACATAATCCAAATGGTTTTAGAACACCTAACCGAGCATACCTTTTTCTCTTACATTGTCATAGCGCCAGAACAAATGGCAATTAGTATTTAAAAAAATACCCTGAGACGCTGACACATAGGTCAAATCACAGACTATCAGAAATGTGGTTATTTTAATGATTACTTGCGAATTACTCATATTTTCTATGAGGAAGAATATCACCTACTACTAATGTCACATCTTCCTAAATACAGGGCATATTCCACATAGTTTAACCTACAAATTAGGATCTCTTATCTGCAACATTTGAATATACTTATCTAGATATTACTTTATTAACAGTAATGACAATAAGTGATCAGGATGGTAGACAGTCATCTTCTGATCATTAGAGAAAACTCTCAAGTAGTTAAAAAAATCCTCTATTCAGCACGGGTATGAAAATTCATTAAGTGTCACTATTTTGACACTCAGTTATCTCAGATCACATCAGATGAGCATTTCTGTTTTCATTCTTCGTTGGCTTTATTAGAGAAGAGGAAATCTTTCCAGCTGCAGTAAGGTTAACGAAATGCAATAAATAAAAGCCTTTAAACCTATTGAGGAAAACTGAATGGAATTAACGGTAACATAATCTTTTTAAATGCGCATTTACTTACACTTTCTGACAACTCATTTGAAATCTTTAATGGGTTGCTTTCTTTCAGGGGCTACTGTTTGTAAACTTTTCTGTCCTTCAAACAGTAGCAACAAAGCAATTGAAAATATCTTTTAACTGGAACAGACTTAATATTTTTTTCTTCATGCTAAAAGTATTGACAAAGTGTGAAAATACAGTACTGACCTTTTTAAAATTTGAGTCATTTTCTGACTGATGAGTTATTCATTTCACAATGGCTAAGTCCCTAGTTTGCTTATGCTTAGATGCCATTTTCATTCATTTTCTCTCTGTCTTGAAGAAAGATGTGAAAGTGTCAGATATGAAACACAAACATCACATCATTATGCAGATGACTAGTGCGACCATTTTATATTATGTCACAATTTTTTATTCCACTATTATTGATTTTGTCTGAATTGTGTTTAGATACGTTTTGAAGATGATGCAGTGCCATGAACAGGACAGCAACTTCCATCAGGCACAGCTTCCAGAAGTAACATCACCTGTAAGGTTTTCAGACCAGATACTTTGTGCTACAGAGGTCACAATAAACAGAATAGTTGTCCCTTGTTCAGTCTCAAGTTTCCCAATTAAATTGCAGGTTAAAGTTTTCAAATCTATTTTAATCTGTACAGTAAGAATATAACTTTCAGGGCTGAATGCTTCAGCAGAACACAGGGCATGAGTGTTATGAATGAGGGTCAAAAGAGAAAAGTAAAAAACCCAAACAACTCCCACAAAGATAAATGGGGGAAAAGCACACTACAAGATGCTAAGTACAGAAGAAGCAGCACAAATACAGGCTGAGAGGAGAATGGATTGAGAGCAGCCCTGAGGAGAAGGATTTGGGTTATTGAACAGTTGGAGCGAGTCCAGAGAAGGCCACGAACATGATCAGAGGCCTGGAGCACCTCTCCTCTGGGGACAGAGAAAAGTGAACTTGTTCACCCTGGAGAAAAGAAGGCATCAGGGAGACCTTACAGCAGCCTTCCAGTACCTAAAGGGGCCTGCAAGAAAGCTGGGGGGGACTTCTTACAAAGGTCTGTATTGACAGGACAAGGGGTAACTGTTTTAAATTGAAAGCAGTGTCGTCATTTAACTCTGGCTAGGAAAACAGCACAAAGCCACTCTCACAAGTCCCCCCTCCCCTCCTCAAGTGGAGGGGGACAATTGCAGGAAAAAGACCAGGAGCCTCATAAAATTGAGATAAGAACGATTTACTAATTGAATCTAAATGAATATATACAAATACTACTACTAATAATAATTAATTTAAAAAATAGAAAATAAAACATATGATACAACATGATACAATTGTGATACAGCTGTTCACCACCCACTGACCAGTGTACAAGCAGGTGGTGAGAAGTGAGAGTCAGAGCCAGAGCCTGCAAGCCGCAGCCCGAGGGCTGGAGCCAGAGCTACCACAGCAGATTCTGAGCAAACTCCATCACCAGTAGCATGACCAAGAAAAACTAGCAGCTCCACCAACACCCTCCTGAATGAACCAGCACAGGAGTTAACAAAGCAGCTAACGAAGGAGTCAGGAAGAATGTTAGCAATTGTACGTAAGTAAACGAGCAAGTGAGAGTAAGAGAGTAATGGCTCCCAGACACCCCCCCATGCAGTTGGGTCAGCTGTCTGAACAGTGTGTCCCCTGCACTGCGTGTAGAGAGAGAGAGAGTTGAGAAGGCAGCTGCAGTATCAGAAGCGAAGAAAGACCTTGCATTCAGTGCAGGGATTCCCCAGAGCCAGCTATGACCATATCAGTACTTTTCTCAGGAACACAGTAAATCCAGGAACACAGCTTCATACCAGCCACGGTAGAGTTAACTCTTTCATGAATAAAACCAGCACAAGTGGGTAGATTTAGATTGGATATCAGAAAGAAATTCTTCATGGAGAGCATGTTTTGTCACTGGAACAGGTTGCCCAGAGAAGTTTTGGATATCCTATCCCTGGAAGTGTTCAAGGCCAGGCTGGATGAGGCTTTGAGAAACCTGATCTAGTGGAGGGTGTCCCTGCCCATGGCAGGGGGGTTGGAACTAGATGGTCTTATGGTTCCTTCCAACCCTAACCATTCTATGATTCTAAGTGTTAGCATCTACAGACCAAAACTGAGTTAGCCTGGACAAAGAGAGAGGAGTCCCATAGAGGTGTGGTAACTGAAAGAGGAGAACAAAACTAAAGGGCATGCATCTCCAAAAACAAAGCAATAAAATTAAAAGTGAGGTATGAAATATAATAGGAAAACGTCAGTAAAAAGGCAATGATGTCAGCATCCATTGAAATTACTCTGAACCATCAAGTGAGTAAAGAAAATATTTCTGCTCTCCTGAGTTGTAAAAATATGATGAGGTAGTTATATATATATATATATATATATATATATAAAAGCCAACAAACCTTCAAATAATATTGTGCAATCTTTATATGAATTGCAATCTTTGACGAACTTTAACCCTAACATCACCTGAATTCTGAGGTCTTCAGCAGCAATGGTTTTTGAAAAGCCACAAAAATAATGATATTGGTATTAAGGGATCATTCTTAACACAAGAAATTGCATCATACATCGGCAGGACAATTTATAGTCCTTATGATATCTTCCAGTCCTAGGCAGATCTGGGCAAACAAACTAAAAAGGCAAGTGACTGGAAATGTTTGTAATTAGTGTGTCCCGTCCCCCCCCCCCATGTTAATTTCAACATTTGAATATGTTTAAGACTTTTTTTTAACTGAAAAATGTTATTTTCAATAGAAAACTCATTGCAAACTATAAAAATTCAAAATGTTGCTTTCAAAATTGTTTTCTGAAATGAAATAATGAATTGTTTTTTCTTGAGAATACTTTTCAGTGTCTCCAAATTGGTATTTTTCTCACATACACACACATATAAAGTTCTAATAATATAAAAGCTGGACTCTGAATTCTTAGAGCAGTGTGTTTGGAGAAGCTCAGGTTTAGATTAGACCAAGTTACAGGTTAAAAAATACACAAAGAAAATGGATAATACATCTCTGTGGGATTCCAAAATAAACAAGATGAATATGGGCACTTTTCTACAATAACCCAGAGTTCAGGACTAGCAAACAGTTCAGCACAAGGAGTCCATCTGGTGTATTGCAGGTACAGCTACAGAACTGCATTATCATAGGAAGTACTTACATCTTACATGATCAAAGCCTAAGTGAAGAAAGAGACGGAACGGTACTGAAGTAAACACTTCACATCGGAAATAAAAGGAGGTGTCCATTCAAGTAAAAAACAAACGAAAAAAAACCCCACCACCAACAAAAAACCCAGAACAAAATAAGCAATGGAAGGTAGAAATAAGGATCATTTCTTGAAGGTGAGAAGAAACTTTTTGAGCATAAGGAAAAGTACAGGTCCTAGCATCATACCTCATCTGCTCTCTCATTTTGTGCAGGTTAATCTAACTTTATAACAGGTCTAAATGAAGAACAGCCTATGGACTGTTTAGGTAAAACAACATGGGTGAAGCCAGGTGAGCAGGGCAAAATGCATTAGTACAAGTAAGACAAGAAACCTGGGCTTCAGTGAAGTCATGAAAATCCAATGAGGACTGAAAAGAAGGTGATGTGAGCTGAGGTCCAAAAGTCCTGCAGGAGTCCTGTTCCAATAGTCCTTAATGGTTAAATGAGGGTCAAGTTCCTGAAAATACAAGAGGAGAGGAGAGAATGAGTACACCAACAAATTCTAGCTTCAACAACCAACCTAAATCATTCTATGACTCTATGATTCTATGAAATGTTTTTCCTTCAGAGAGAACAGGAGGGGTAGGAGAAGCAGCTCGAGAAAAATAATTGCATGTGAAGACTTATTCATGGTGCTGTAAGTGATTCCACTTCAGCAGGACGTTTTCCAGTTCTTTCTGTTTATTTTTCGTTTTCATAGGCTGTCAAATAGTGCGTTATACAACTTTCCTAATGTGAAGCAACACTAAATAACTTCTTAAGAGTAAAAAGGTTTTTTTCTTCTGTGCAAGAGAACTGGTTTTCCTCTACCATCAGGAAGATGAAAGAGCAAAAAATCCAAAATAATTTTTTATGTAGATAATTAAACTGAATATAACCTATTTTCTTATCTTAGTCTCATAAAAGATAAAGCCTATTTAGACTAAGGAACCTAAATCTCAGCCAAACAATATTTTTCCTAGCCACTAAGAAAGAATTTTCAAGTTTATTTTTCCTAGCTCATAAAACTTGTAGCTGAAAGAAACTTCCCCTTCTCCAAAATCTGGACATAGTCCCACATATTCCTGAGCAAAGAAAAGAGATTTTTTTTTTTTTTCCCAAAATATCAACATCAGTATATTGTTATTGTCTTGTAAAAGAAAAGGGACTAGGCTCATGGCAGTGCTGGATCACCCACACATACAATCTATACATCAATTACTATTGACATATCTCATTCAAGACAACAGAACAACAATTTTGTTTCAAATAAGGGGTTTTTGTTAACTTTAATAGTGATCTGGACAGAACTAATTAAAAAATATCCTCAGATTTCCTGCTTTGACTATACAACTTTATCTGTAGTTCCTTGGACAGTTTAAACCAGAACATCCATTGTTTTCCATTGATTTCAGAACCTGATTTTAAAAAAGAAAAGAAATCAATATTATTCTATAGTGTGAAATTCAATATACCAATCAGAACAAAGGATCCATGGTGGGAAAAGAAGTGGTTTCTTGTATCTACAACATGGTGATCCTGCATAGCAAGTGATAAATTGCAACATTTCCAACAAAGAAACTGAAAACCCTGTAACTCGAGAAAGAGGTAGTTGACTGAAGTATCTTGATGTGTGGATTCTGAGAATATTTTGCACAAATATTACGATTTCTATGTTTACAGGAAATGCATAAACACAGGCTCATTACAAACACAATTGCCTGGATACATGAATTGTGATGAATCAAGTTATCATGCTGAAAATTATTATAAAGTTCATAGGACCATAGAAAACACTTGTAAAGTTTAAAAATGAGAGCTAAAAGCCTTAATTATTTTATTTTATTTTATTTTATTTTAGTTTAGTTTAGTTTAGTTTAGTTTAGTTTATTTTATTTTATTTTATTTTATTTTATTTTTATTTTATTTTATTTTATAATTTTATTTTATTTTATTTTATTTTATTTTATTTTATTTTATTATTTTTTACAATAAATATTTCCACTGAAACTCATATCATAAATACTATATTTTGGCAGCTCATCATTTTGTGCCATTACATGCATACAGCAGAGTAGGAACATATTGGAGTCTTACTCTAGTGACTCGGACACAAAACCAGCCTTAAGCTATTAATACTTAAAAAAAAAAAAAAAAAAAAAAAAAAGAAGAAGGAAAGCCCCAAACCCTATATTTGTTCATTCATTCATGAGAGACGGAGAGATAAAGCAAAAAGTTTTGTGTCTTAGAATGTTACATGTCTAGTTTTGTGGTTTAGAATGTTACATATCTAAAAATAAAGTGTCATACACGTTTTCTTTAAATACCTTGGTTTTAAGTGGAAGAAACATTAGCATATGGAAGAAGATCTATTTTATTTTCCCTAGAAAATGTTCAGTAGGTTCCTACTTGCACAGTCCTACAAACATGGTAGATTATTACAGAGTCTTATGGCCTGCAGACTTTGACCTGAGTTTGAAGAAATGCTTGAGGAATAAATGTCCACTACAGTCATCATCATTTTTATAGTCACATTAAATTGATTAAGTCAGAAAGAAAAGTCATGATAATTTCTATGAGCATTCTAGCATGAAGGAAGAGCTTTAACTCTGTTTCTATTGGTAGCAAGTGTTTGCATTGACTAAGAGATATATTTTATAAGAGGCTTTCTATCTCTATTACATTCCATCTATTACTATGAAAACTCATCAGAATTCTGTTTGGAAGATGTTTGATATGAAAAGAAAAAACAAATACTGGGGTTCATGCAAAGGAAAATTTTCACATTCACCTGAGCTTTATCAGAACTTCGCTGAACTTTAAACTACTTTACCCTCTGAACATGGAAGAGACTTAATGGGAAAAACCAGACAGAACTTACAGGCAGCTGCAATAATACAAAAAGCACACAAGCACCTACATAAGGATTTTGTTTTCTTTTTAAAATCCGTTAGATTTTCTTAAAAAAGTAAAGTTCAAATAAAGTAAACTTTCAGCACAGAAAAAACATTCAATTGTATTTCTACAGTTTTGAGACTATTGCACTACAGACAGCAAATTAAAAAAAACTCACCTACTTCATCTAGAATATTTTTAATATGCTCAGAGACAGACCAAGTAGGAGAAATGCATTGATTATATTCAGTGTTGCTACAAATTAAATATGCTTACTGGTTGGTCTGCATCCCAGAGTGTGCACTACTGGAATTCAAACAGTAACAGGTCCCTGGAGAAAGGCAGTCACAGATGTCAGATTACCTCAGCCTAAGGAAGGAAGGTAGGAATATATTCCCTGGAACATATTTACTGTTATGCTCATATTTTGTCTCAGCTTATAGCCCACAGGATCAGATTTACTTCCTCCAATATTCATCTAATAAGCACTACTTTTCCTACCATGTCTAACACACCTTAATAATTTTTAACACTGACTTTCAAGGCTGTATCTACAGTCAGGTCAAGAACTACAAAATCAGTGAGGGTCAAAAAAAATCCCAAAATCCAACAAAAAGCACATAATTTTAGACTTGAATGTCAAAGCAGCAGAGCAGTACTTACTAGCACTGATTCACCTGAATGGGAGGTGATTGACTAAAAGGCCAGGAAATAGTATAGCTCTCTTACAGCCAGGGACTAAGATGCTTTTCACAGTGAGCAATTCCAACACAAGAGCAAAGGGAAGCAGAAGAGAAACACTTATCAGAGTAAACTATACTGGCCTCTAAAAATCAAAGGCAAGATGTCCTCCTTCTCTAGGCTTACAATTTGTAGGAGAGTCACTGTAAAACAAAATCCTCCAGGTAAAAAAGAATCATGAAGAGTCTATGATGTTGTCTTTAATTTCATTTTACAGACACCTACATTACAGGCTTCTTTAAACCAATCAGTTATTCATAGTTTAATAGGGAGCACAAGGACAGTGACCCATTTTCTAGATCCTACATGAACAACCAATAAAGTAACGTCCAAGAAGAGAACATGCATTGTAGGGAAACACTAACTTTATCGTAGGAAATTGTATTGGTTTTACATGGCAAGGTTTTGGTATTGGGGGGGCTACAGGGAGGGCTTCTTTGAGAAGCTGCCAGAAGGTTCCACAATGTCCAACATAGCCAATGTTAGCAGACTCCAAGAAAGACCTGCAGCTGGCCAAAGCCAAGCCCTTCAGTGATGGTGGTAGTGCCTCTGGGATAGCATGTTTAAGAAGGGGAAAAAGCTACAATTGCAGCTGGAAAGAGGAGTTAAGTAGATGTGAGACAAACAGCCCTGCAGACACCAAAGTCAGTGGAGAAAGAGGGGGAGGAAGTGCTCCAGATATCAGAGCAGAGATTCCCCAGCAGCCCCTGGTGCAGACCATGGTGAGGCAGGCTGTGCCCTGCAGCCATGGAGGGTCATGGTGGAGCAGAGATCTACCTGCAGCCTGGGAAGGATCCCACATCCTAAAGAGTAGGTGGATGTGCCCAAAGAAGGATGTGACACCATCAGGGACTGGCTGTGTCGTGCTGAGCTGTCTACTGTGGTTAACCTATGACACCTGGAAATAATATGTGTCCATAATAACACATACATGGTGTCATCACCAAAAGAAATCTGTATCTGGGAATGTTCTTGATTGCTAATTTTTGCAGCTATCATTTAGTATTTCAGTACTGGATCTTTGTGGCCTTCAACAGACAAGTGGATGGATGGATGGATGGATGGATGGATGGATGGATGGATGGATGGATGGATGGATGGATGGATGGATGGATGGATGGATGGAGAGAGAGAAATTAATCTGCAAGTAATAAAAGAGAAAGCTATGGAAGTAGCAAAACTCACCTGTTTTGAAGCTCTGTTAGAGGTGAATTTTCATTGTGCCACATGTAATTATTTGAAGTATCATCAAATTTGCTCTCAGAGTGCTATTCTCTTTACCTGGGTTTGAGTAAATCCCATATGCATGGAAAAGTTTTCTGACATAATAGTTAAAATTGCATCTTTTATAAAAGTTCTAACACACTTTTCCAGGTCTTTTAAAATCAGCAAGTGCACCTCTCCATAACAAACATTTGTTGGTTCCTATACCCTCAACCCATGAGACCTCAGTAGAAGAAGAGCAGACCCAGCTCCACAACCCTGTGGTGTCTTATGAAACTCAAATTCTGGACACAACACATCTAAAAGGAAGCAAAAAAAACATCTAAAAAAGGTTCTGCCTTCTATCAAAGAATAAAATCTACATCTCACTGTTCTGTAAGGGTTAGGTCAATATAGACCCCCTGTCAAGGAGATTATATTTCTACTTTAAAGACCAAAGCACATGACTTTCTTATAGAAAGATTCTTTATCACTAACGACTTCCCTATACTAAGTTTGTTAAACTTCGTGTAGTTGTCCAAATAGCTTTAAGTGGATGCCTGTCTTCTCTCTTGAGCAATGTGTTTAAGCTGATGTTGGTCTTCAAATCAATCTTGTGAACAGATAAGAAATCCTTGTAGAATAAAGTAGATACATTAATGAAGAAAGACCTTGCAGTAGCACAAATTTCAGTAGTGCCCATTTGTTTCGAAGAAGTAATTACTTTAGAAATGTTACAAAACCCTGCAACTACTAAAGCTGTGTCTATCTTCAATTACAATTAGACCTCTAGCAAATAAAACAAACTTACAAATAGATGTCTTAGTCTTGGTTTACCTGTCTCTGTCAGTTCTAATCTCTGATAATTGGTTATTTAGGCTCTTAGTTGTTAGGTATTAAAAAGCAGTTATTCTGAGCAAGATTTCTTACTCAGAAGGGAATAGCCAGGGAATGAAAGAACAAAAATATCACTTCTGATGTTTTATCAGAGATATTCTGAAGGCAGATGAACCTTAAACATGTATATAGAGTCAACTACTACAGTACTTTTTAATGTCGTGCCAGTTAGACCACACATGATTCAGTAAAATATAGATACATATCAAATAGGAGATGCACACATTCAAATCACAAGTGAATTATGAGTACAAATCGTTAAGGGAAAGGTGAAAAAATAATTTTTCCCTTTCCCTGAACTTATTTGAACTTTCCCAGGAAAAATACATTGGCTCATAAATGTATGAAAAAAGATTTTAAGATAAGTACATTATGATTTTCTGGTGAAAAGGCGAAGACAGAATTGTGACTATCTAGCATACTAGGTACTATGAAATTTTAATTTTCAAGCTAGATGTCTGCTTTTCTCCTTATGCCATAGAATTTTCTTTACCACAGGCCATTTTCTCAGGCGCATAATTATTTTGACTTTAAATGTTGTGGCAGTCATTTATTATGAGGCATAGAAGCTGTTTAGAGATGTGACAGCTGTGGCATCATACTACACTTTTCTAAATCACTTAAGTCTACTGTTATACAATAGGGTACTTTACTACAAATATAAAATATCTTCAAAATGGGGTATCTGTCTATAAATCTGAAGAATTTTGCATGCAAGTACCATGTGTGTAAGGCATGAGAATCTAATGGCCACTAACAACACATCTTTCAAAAATTTCCATCAGGAAAAAAAAGGAGGAAAAAGAAACCAAACAACCAAAAACAAGAGCATAAAAGAGGTTTTACTTAGATTTAGTCAGGATTCTCCAAAACACAACAAAAGTCACTTGCTTATACAGTTGATAAGTACTGTGTTTAGCATGCAAAATAAACTCATGGATCTCTGCTAAAAGTTGACAAAACCCACACAAATACTGTACAAATTTTACACTGCTGAGCATCTATATTAGGAAGTAATCTTTCAATATCTTCAATGTTACATACTGTCTCTCTCTTGTGTTAAATGCACACACAAAGCAGAGTTCTGGGGTTTTTTTAAAGTTTATTCCTAGAACAATAGTTTTATTTAGAGAAAAAAATTGCTATTTAAAGCTTTCTTTTGCCTGTACCAGTTACAGGGTTATCAGGTACAATAGGAGTGCATTTCACAGCAAACAAAACTGCTTTGCTTTCAACTGTTTGTGTAGTTTCACAACACAACCAGTTTCAACTGCTTTCAAGGACTTGTGTTCAAAGAGGGCAAAATAAATAGGCTCTCAAGTATTTGCTGAGCAATATCCATGACTACTGGAAATTAACCCCTCTTTAAAAAAAGATTTCAAAATCATATGAATATCCCAAGTTACAAAAGTATTTAATTTTAATAAGGAAGTCATTAAGCTTTCTACAACAGCTGTGAAATGCCCACATAAGATACAAGAGTACAATCTTGAAAACATAAGACAAAAAACATAAGCAGCAGAAGAATCTTTGGACAAGTACTTTAACTTGGCTGGCATCTCCTTGGGAAAGTGTCAGTGTTGAGTAAGAGTACATTTTGAATAAATCCCTGAGTTATAAGTGTTCTAGACTACTTCATCAGGGTAGAAAACAACCTTCTCTTCCACGCTAGCTCCTTTACTTTTAGTGACACTTATGGTCAAGAAAACAGGTTTTTAAAAGAAGTCTGCTTAACAGGCTATGTGGTTGCTCCTACCTTTATTTGGACTTGAAGTAGTTTACTGACCTAAAAGCATAACGGGCTAAAAGACCGTGGAGCTAGGTTTTCTATTATGTAAGAAGTATTCTCAAATTATCCTCTTTGTGCAGGGCTTCTGTGACTATTGGGAAATACTACATGCATGATGCACCTACATAGACCATTCCTCAAGCACATATGCAGAAGTAGTCATAAACCAATAATGAAATGCCCTAGCACATCAACCATCAGGTCATCAAACTGTTTTTCTTTCATGGAGTGGTC
Source organism: Rhynochetos jubatus (assembly GCA_027574665.1). Classification (NCBI taxonomy): domain Eukaryota; kingdom Metazoa; phylum Chordata; class Aves; order Eurypygiformes; family Rhynochetidae; genus Rhynochetos; species Rhynochetos jubatus. The sequence continues at coordinate 61,602,117 of CM050648.1, forward strand.
AAGTATACTACAAAGACTTGGCCTCACTGTGGAAAAGGCAAAAATTCTCAGACCCTGACAGTACAAAGATAAGCATTATCAGGTTACAGATCTGATTAGAATTTAGTGTTTAATGTAAAGCTGAAAAGGCAAGCAATGTCAGGACATGTATGCAGAAGAAATGTTTACAAGTACACCAGTATGTAATTATCCGTGAAGCTAAACAGATATGTAATAGCTTTGTGTAGGCATTGTTAGTCTTAAGAATGATTTTTGTCTGTCATGTAAACTTTTTGAAAATAGACAAAACTAGAAAATAAGTGTTTTGAAAAAATAATGCTGGAGTCAAACAATAGATGCAATAAATTTTCCCCTTCTTTACCCCAAATCCTTCCTAGTCCTAGGGTGACACGTGTTCGTTACTGAAGTTTCAAACAATACTATGTTAAAAGCATACTCGAGTTTTTAATAAAATTTCTTAATACATAATCAGTTAAAAAGACATACAGAGTGAATTTGACTGATCTGTACCATCATGCAGAAACATGAATGCTACCATTAAACATAAGAAGAGTAAAAATAAGTAGCAATATCCCATAAAGAACACTTTAAAATTTTTTTTTTTTTCTTTTTACAAATGGATCAAAAACTAATTGAATGGATCACGGAACCATATTTCAGATTTGTATTGAGATATTGAAAGAATATTGAAAGAAATATTTTTAAACACTTTCCTGTATAGTTTCCCCTCCATTCCAGGAGGGTGACTGACATCAAGCCACAGTATTTAATGTACTTGCTTCAGCCAGCCAACCTCTTGAATAAACCATTTATCTCCAGAAAGTCAAGGGTGAATAGAGCAATGACTTCAAAAAATGCCTGAGTTGTTGGCAAAATCAGTCTTAACTATTCAAGACCTCAAAGTGTCTGTGTATTTAAAGCTTTTTGAAACCTATTTTAGCTAACTGTCATTCACCTAACATTGTTATCTAGCTAACAATTAGGAATTTCAACCTGAACCAGAGGTATTGTGAAAATTTCTGTGTGAATCTACTCTAGGTGATCTTGCTCTGGCAGGGGGGTTGGACTAGATGATCTCTAAAAGTCCCTTCCAACCCCAACCATTCTGTGAAATCCGTGAAAATTGGAAAGCCTATTTGATGAAAAGTGTTTTTAAAAATTTGGATTTAGAAGTTCATAGTCATCTATGAAATGGTCTTCTTTTTTGATGTCTGAGCAGTAAGTTATTTCTAAAACAAGGAAATTACAGAGGAGAAGCTCAATGGTTGGAGAAAGAGAGGTAATTTCAATTAAAATGGGTAAGAAAAGAAAAACAAGTTGCTTCTAAAATTGCCTAGTATTTGGCTTTCTATTTTTTCAGTCTCTCGATATGTGTTTTATAAAGCAGATATTCAAGTATTGCAATGCTATTTAATTGCACAAGCATAATAGAAATTTTAAAAAGGCAATAAGAAATTTCATTTTAATTACCCTTATTTATTGAACTTTCATGGACAGAGTTATAACAATACAAGTGTTTTCTACTCCTGTGTTCATTAACAGTTTCTTCACAGGATGGTAAAAAAATTAAAAATAGGACATTCCACACTAAGGGACAATAACCATAAAGCCATTTGTACAAGACACAGAATTTCCTCAAGAGATGGCCAAAACCTGATGAGTGACATCTCATTGAAATCAAAGACAGCCATCAGTTCCAGCAGCAAATACAAAATGCATACATTTGACCTTACTTTCCCTAGAAAATATATATAGTATTATGCACGTCTCTAAATAACAGAAAATGAACAGTATAAACACAGCACACTTCAATGCAAAATTTCAGAAGCTGCCTGAGAAAGAACAGTGTGAGAAAGCTGTTGGCCATGTCAATTTATGTAAGACATGACAGTGTTTGAAAAATACAGTAGAAAGTGTACTTAAGAACTCTGCAACTGAGGAAAAGAGAGTGCGGATCGGTGATTCCTACTCCTGGTCTGCCAGCCTTCACTATGCTGCCATAAGAGAGTGTTGCCATGTCTATCTATTCATCAGTTTTCATTTTTTATTAATTTAACAACCATACTGTTTATCCTCAAAAGAACTTTGTGATGTTTACTTACTTCATATTTGTAAATGGGAGTTGAACATACGCTATTTTGAACAGAGATGGAAAAAATAAAAAAAGTGGTTTCAAAGTCAACAACACAAGTATTAATTGATTATACACGTAAATCCTTCATTTATTTATATTTGAGAAAATTTAACTTTCTTTATCTAGAAACCTCAATATTAAATCCTACCAAAAGATATCGCAAAATGCTGAGTTAATCCCCAGTCATTCAGATTTTTAAAACTGTGCATTTAGGCAAATAAAATATGGTCTTAACATGTGACTACTTATTCCCTAGGATACAAAACTGTTCTAGGAATATACCGGAGTTTAAAAGGTAAAGAAAATGTGGAGACAATGGAGGTTTTTATTAATCATTTAGAAAGGAGACCCCTGACAGCTGGTCTTAATGCAATAGGAAAGGTTAAGTGATTAAAAATTCTGCTGGAAATCTCATCAGACCTTCTGATATCAGGCTAGTAAATTTAACTCTGTGTTACCAACTACCACAGCAATCCTTTAGGACCTCTCGAGTAGCTAAAACTTTTTTTGTACTTTATTTCTAACAGTTCATTGCCCCTGAGGCCACATCAGCTTTTCCCAGCACCGATGACACAGATGAGATTGTTAGTTCTAGACCTCCTGCCTAGAGCAGATAACAGTTGCAAGGTTCACTATACCAATATAACATATGCACCTCATCAGCACAGATCAGGTGAGCTGACTATGCTATCCTACCCTTTTTCTAGCTCCTTCTTTTATCACAAGCAAACAGGAGATGGGAGTAAAGAAGAAAAAAAATCACTACTAAAATGTCTATGAAAAACTCAAATGTATTTTGTTAGCACAGTGTAAAATACTTGTTCTTGTGGTACAGTGACAGGATTTTAATGGTTTGGCAATTTGCTCTGCAGCACTTTCCAGAATAAGCAAATGAAACAAACGTTGCCCAGGTATTCATTGTTCCTCAGAAATCAAGTGAAAAACTGAAGTCATATTTTTCTCAACTAAAACAAAGGAGCCAGAGTGTGCAAATATAACCTCATTAAATAAGACAGCAAATCTAAGTGTCATACAAGGCTATTAAACAAACTAGATTGGTCCATAATAATAAGAAACATATTTTACATTTGTTGAACAGTTCAGAGCTTTTAACAAGTAATAGGCATACTACGCTGGAAAAAAGTTGCTATTCTCCCTCAGTATATCATTGTCAATGGCTGTGCTGTCTCAAAAGAAGCACTTATCTCATACACTTTATTGCTTGATAGCTTGCTGATTGCTTTTACAAAGCAATAAATTGATGCCCTGATCCAGTAGTGACATTAGGTTATGTTCATTTTCTGTGATTGATGTTTTGAATTAGAACTCTTACCTTCTCTTCTGTTTGGAAATATGAAATTCCAAACAGACAAGCCTGATGTCACAAATACAATGATACAATGTGTGTCAGACGAGTGAGATTTATACATTTAAATATCTAATTAGCATTGCTTTTTATTAAATTTTTCATAATTTATTGTCTTTCAGTTAAAAGAATCTAGACAAATAAGGGGACAGGAAAAAAAAAATTAAAATATGAGAGTAGAATTTCCAAGCTATAAATTCCTGTAGTAATAGAAATGCATGTAAAGCTGAAAAACAAGAATGTATTAATTATTTAGCTCTCAATTAAATTAATTGAATTATTTAAACATTTTCCTGTAAGTTTTAAGGCAGAAAGGGATTTCAATATTTTCCACTGGCTACAAATTAATCCATCAACCATAGTAGCCTTTATATCATACATCATTTTGAAATTATATTTGAAGTAGAAAGGCAAAATAAAAAAAAGCTCAAAAAAGGGAAGGTGACTACTAACTGTCTTTCATCATTCCTTCATGATAAATAAATTAAATAAGAAGCAGTCTGTTAAACTCATCTTAAAGATGGGGCTAAAATTCTCCAAGAAGTTAAGAAACTGATTTTACACTTAATGTACTTAATGTAAAAAACAAACAACAACAAAAAAAAAACCCCACCCAAAACCAAACAAAACCCCCAACCTACTGACCATCAAAGTTTTTTTGAAACAGTTCTCCCTTGTAGATGTTAAAGTTCAGAAAAACAGCTGTCCTGTGGGGAACCATTCCCAGACACATACATACACCTCATCCAACATGTTTTGTGACAGATGCATCTCCTTAGCACCATTCATAAAATGCATCCCTGACTGCAATGGAACCCAACAGCTGAAACGGGAGAAAGATGAAAACTCTACTTTGTCAAAGCCAGTGGTATTTTTATGTGTACATTGAGTTTGCTTGATAAATATATTTAAATTAACATCTTCAGCTCCACTGGGTTCCTTGAATCCTGCTGTGGCTTGAGCAAGGTTTTATCACCTCGGTTTCCACATCTGTAGATTGAAGATGATATTATTTACTAACCTCCTTGATGCTGAAGCTGTGCACATTCATTTGCTGCCTTTTATACTGGCCTCTTAAATTATACAAGTGACATTTAATTGATAAGTATTTATAGGAAAAGGCAAAGCATGATGGACATCTGCTTATAGACTGATCTTCTTATCACTGAAAGGGCTATGAAATACAGTAGCTTTCACTTTTGGGTACAATGTAATTCTTAGACCATTCTTTTCAGGAAGTTTTGTGCCAAAAATGCAGTGACTAAGAGGTACAAATGAGTGTATTTTCTTGCAATACCACCTTTCTTTCTTCCCCACTCCTCTTTCTTTCCCACCCCTCCTACAATTTGTAAATCCTAATAAAAATGGAAGAAAACATTGCCATTTTGACTTTGTGAAACTTCAGTTAGACACCAAACCAGTTCATAAGCATATCAACCTATTCTGGTGTAGCTCAACTTCTCATTAATGTTGTTATGCCCGATCCTCTAGGGGTTTCAAAATACACATGTATTTTCAGATTATTTCCAGTGTGCTTTACTTCACCATAGAAAAGCAGCATCACAAAGTTCCCTTTAATTACACCATGTTTTGTGTTAATTTCTTTCTATTGAAACTTTGAAAATATTTACACAAAGTCTTTGAATACCCACATTCATGACTTTTTACTGTCCCTTTCCTGAGGAAGAAAAATACACCTTATGCATTTGTGCTGGTTTTGTCTGAGATAGAGTTGATTTTCTTCATAGTAGCTAGCATGAGGCTATGCTTTGAATTTGTGCTGAGAAGAATGTTGATATCATTGGTGTTTTAGATGTTGTCAAGCAGTGTTTACGTTAAGCCAAGGACTTTTTCAGTTTCTCATACTGCACCTGTGTTACCAGATTTTCTCTACAAGAAGCTGGGAGGAGACCCAGCCAGGACAGCTGACCCAAGCTGAGCAAAGGGATATTTCATGCCATAAAGCATCATTCCCAGTATATAAGCTAAGGGGAGCTGGCCGGAGAGGATCACTGCCTGGGAATGGGCTATCAGTCACCAGGTTGTGAGAAACTGTTGCATCGTGCATCACTTGTTTTTGTATGTACCTTTATCAGTAATATGATTACTGTTTCCTCTCCCTTTGCTGTCCTATTAAACTGTTTTTATTTCATCCAATGTGCAAGGGATCAGGGCTGCTTGGTGCTCAGTTGCCAATAGGGGCTAAACAGTAAAAGAATTCTTGTAAGGTCTATTAGGTTTCTTTTTATATAACCACACCAGAACACAGCAGAAGAGACCCATGTTAGGTACAGCATTGATCATCACTCAGGGAGCAGCCCTGCAGGACAAGGAGCTGTGCCACATCCCGCAGTTCCCACGAACCAAACACCCAATACAAACACCTGCTGCAGCCCCACAGTACATGAGTGTCCCCACAGTAGGAACTGGGACAGAAGCACAGAGTGGCCCTCCTTCCCTTCCCTTCCCTTCCCTTCCCTTCCCTTCCCTTCCCTTCCCTTCCCTTCCCTTCCCTTCCCTTCCCTTCCCTTCCCTTCCCTTCCCTTCCCTTCCCTTCCCTTCCCTTCCCTTCCCTTCCCTTCCCTTCCCTTCCCTTCCCTTCCCTTCCCTTCCCTTCCCTTCCCTTCCCTTCCCTTCCCTTCCCCCAGAGCAATGGATCATGTCCCATATGCCTTTTATATCAGCTCAAGGGAATGATTTCACATTTGGCGAATGCCACTCCAGCGTTAGTACTCGGAAATCTATATTGGTGCCCTTCCCAGAGAGGTCAGCCCTAAAGTAATTAGCAGACAGACTCAGATCTTAAATTTAGAAGTGGTTTGCATGTTTAAAACTTTCCTTGTTGGTTGGTTTTTGCTACTAGTTGGCATGCTTTATCTCTAACAAATTTTATTATTTCATTGTTAATATATGTATTTCTATTAGGTAGGCTTCCAGTACATTCAACAGCAAGAAATAACAGAAACTTTGCATTTCATCAATCATACAGTCGTACATGAAGAAGCTGCAAAAACTGCAACACGGCTTGAGACTGCAGAGAAAAATAGTTGCTGTAGAAAGAAATAGAACCTCCCTCTAAACTCTGCATGGAACATAACATACATCAGAACTTACAGGATAAGTTTGGTTTGGAGATTAATTGTGAGATCATTGAATAATAAAAGGTTAACAAATAACATAGACCGTTTCAAATAAAATATTCACCATTAGGAGAAATCAATTAGTCAAAATTAGTTCCTCATCTCTAACAGTGGCATTGAGATTTCCTCACAATAATCAAATGAACGTTTTAGGACAGAATACAAAAAAAGAAAACAGAAAAAAAAATCTAAATAATAATAATGATAACAAAAAAGAAAAAAACACAAAACAACTCCTCACTTGCCCAATAAAATGAGGAAAGAGTTTGTTGGTTCAAAAGGCATATGCATGAGAAGATGTAGTGGAAGCATTCAGTAATTATTATCACATATGCAAATGACTTTGTTCATTCATTTTTAATGACTATGCTAAGCTAAGCAAGATGACTGTGTGTGCCTATACTTTAAGCAAATACAATAACAACATGAGAGCTTTTTGGAAAGCCCTGTTAAGCCTTTTGTGTGACATATATCCCTACAGAACAGAGTTAAATGGAACAACATTGGCAAAACTAGAAAGGACGGGATATTTTCTGATACGCGTTCCAGGAAGTGTTGAAGGAAGAAAGTCTGGATCATTCACATGACAGAAAACAGTGTTGAGAGCAGTGGAAAAGTTTATTTAACAGATGGACATGTGCACATAAAGACATAAACTGTTGAAGTAGAATAGCTGGTGGAACATACAGCTTTGCTGCTGGTAATCAAAAGCTCTTACCTGCACTTCAGATCTCGCTAAACTGAAAGGTTTCCTCATTTGACCCTATCTGCTGACAACTGTAACTTTATGGATCACAGGTAAAGACATATTGACCTAAAATCCCTGCAAATAAAGTAGCAATGAATGAGAAAGCTTATAAATGATACAAGGACTGTGTCCTGTTCTCAGCAGGACACAAAAGGCGAAAGCAGTCCGAGTCTATCATTAAGAATTGAAAAATAAGACCTCCAATTGGCATGTTGCAACAGGAGAAGGAGAATTTCATTACATTTCCATTCTTCTTAACAGCATGGGCATTACTAACCAGGAAATTATAATCAACATGTAGTCTGCTAATTCTTGGGTTATAATATTTTCCTGAGTCACAAAAGACAGTAATTATTGCCCCAGAGCAACAAAACACAATGCCAGCATGTCAACTGCTATTTGACTTTAAATGAGAAGAACCCAGGTCTATATCAAAAGCTAGTATGAGACTGCGAATATTTATTTTGTGCATAGAAAAATACTAACTGTAATTTGACATGAAATACATATACATAAGAATAAAGTTTTCAGAAGTTGCTAAAGGAATTTTTGTTGCTCTATATTTTAGTAACTCATTTAAAACTTATATATCTTCTTTTTTCTTAGGTAGAGCTTAAAAAATTGTTAACTCTGCTTGCTCAGAAATCAAGCCTGTTTCAGCTAAGTAAATTAGAGTATTTGACAAATAGGCACATCTTATATCATAGAATCATAGGATTCATTTTGAGGGTGATTACAAAACCCATCATAACATAAATTCACCAAAATATGTACATGTCATTCCTTTTTGTTATGCCTAATGACTACCAGGCTCCTGGCACATTTCAAAACTATCTTTCCAGAGAGCTCCAGTTCCCCTGCGTGCTTACGTCTTTCATAGAATCACAGAATGGTTTGGTTTGGAAGGGACCTTACAGATCATCCAGTTCCAACCCCCCTGCCATGGACAGGGACACCCTCCACTAGACCAGGTTGCTCAAAGCCTCATCCACCTGGCTTTGAAGACAGCCAGGGATGAGGCATCCAAAACGTCTGTGGGCCACCTGTTCCAGTACTTTGCCACCATCTTCGTGAAGAATTTCTTCCTGATACCTAATCTAAATCTCCCCGCTTTCAGTTTAAACCCCTTACCCCTTGTCCTGTCACTACAGGCCCTTGTAACAAGTCCCCCTCCAGTTTTCTTATAGGCCCCTTCAGGTACTTGAAATCTGCAATAAGGTCTCCCCAGAGAGATCAAGCAGAACAAGCCCAATTCTCTCAGTCTTTCTTCACAGGAGAGGTGCTCCAGCCCTCTGATCATCTTTGTGGCCTCCTCTGGAATAGCTCCAACCAGTCCATGTCCTTCTTTTGTTGGAGGCCCCAGAGCTGGATGCAGCACTCCAGGTGGGCTTTCACAAGAGCAGAGTAGAGGGGGAGAATCCCCTCCCTCGACCAGCTGGTCACTATTCTCTAGATACAGCCTAGGATACGGTTGGCTTTCTGGGCTGCCAGCACACACTGCTGGCTCATGTCCAGATACTCATCCACCATTACCTGCAAGTTCTTCTACTCAGGGCTGCTCTCAATCCATTCTCTGCTCTGCCTGTACTTGTAGCTGGGATTGCCCTGACCCATGTGCAGGACCTTGCACTCAGTCTTGTTGAACTTCATCAGGATGGCAACTGCACATAGGATATAATTTGACTGAAAAATAATCATGTATTTTAGCACTCACAATCTTTTTTGGTTAATACTTTTTCCCATGACTTTAGCAGAAAGAGGGATGTATAGTATACCATTATATTGAATTCTAGATGACAAAGTTCTAAAAACCTTTTACACTTTTTACAAGGCAAATTATAGTGGACACAGAAATGGAAAATTCATAAATTTGGATTAATGACAAACAAGACTACCCCATGTCTTCCAGGATTTCCATGTGACTATCCTAAAAACACCCACAAAAAAATCCAAATAAACAAGATGCTTACAGAACCACGCACACACAAAAAGAGAGATGGCCTAGACAGTCTTTCGCATTTATTTGGGCAGTTGATCAAGTTCAAGGAATGATGTTTCTTACTGAATTAAGTTTACTCTAAGGAACAATCAGTCAGTTCATTTTGTCAAAACTTTGGTATACCATTATGAAAGTTTCAGAAAGCAGTTCTTTTTGGGGGGATAGTCAGATATCTTCCTAAATAAGTTAAATTTTGCAGTTTGCTTTTTGTAGCTGTTGGCTTTTAGCTGGCACATTTGTTAGCATCCTTAAACTGGGAAATCTTATTGCCCAATTACCAGAATGCATCATTTCTAGAGGCATTAATAATACTGTAGGAAATCCATTTGAAAGAAACAGTATGAAATATCGTACTGTTTTACCAGTTCAATGGAAAACTGATAGCCCTGATCAGGGGCTGCACTGAGGGAAACAGCAAAAAAAATGGAAACCTAACAACACTGAACATTACAATTTTGTAAACTGCACATAAAAGGGGAAAAAAAAAAAATCCTGAGTTGCATACTCAATAGGTCCCAAAAAAGAAAAGCAGTAAGAAGTAGAAAGGTGCACTGTACAACATATAAAATAGTTTGTTTTGGTGCAGTACTAACAGAAGATTAATGCTGAGACCCTTATGTTAGTCTTCCTAGAGACATATTAAAATCCAAAAACTTGTAGCTTCATTTTATGTGCCATTAAAGGAAGATTTTTTCCTCTGAACTCTTCTGGTTATTGGGAAGTAAGACTGAATAAACCACAAGCAGTTTACTTCTCTTCCCACCCTACCCATCTCCCTCCCACCTTAAGGGGAAAGGGAGCAGAGAGAAATAAAACAAAGGATATTCTTTTTCTGCACACAGTATAAAATAAAAATTAATCAGTGAAAACTACTTAAGATGTGAAAAGTAACACTTTACCTATGAGCCTCTAAACCCCAGCCGTGTTTAAGACAACAAAATGATGTACGTTCCTGTTTGTCAGGAAAACTCTGAAATGAAGTAAAAGGTTCTCCCAAAAAAAGTTTCCTTCATCTTATGAAGAAACACTCAGTAAGTAAAATTCATGATAGAGTAAACCTGTCTTTATTTAGCAGTAAAGTTTACCATGTAAAGCAATAATGCATTTGTAAGATCCAAAGCCCTACCACAGACACAGCTCTTGATGATGGATGTGTCCCTTGTTCCAACTCTATATCCTGTTTTTCAGTAAGTGTAATAGCTCTGACTCCACAGATCTAAATGTTCTCAACTGATTAGATTAGTTAAATGCCAACTCTCACTTTGGGATCTCAAGGCTGCAGTAGTAGCTATTAAGCTATTGATTGGAAAGTTGGGCTAAAATATCAAGGTTCACAAGCACTGAGATTCCCTCTTCTCCTTCCCTTCTTTTTAAACATTAAAGAATTTATGGTATGGGGCTTTTCCCACATATAAAATTCTCATCATTAATGTTACACACAAAGAGAAATCATTTGAATAAGTGAGCTAGATGAGGGGTCTCACCTAATTAAGCAGAACTACATATTTAACCCTGCTGTAAGTGGAGAACTAAGCAGAACATGGAAGAAAATTACTTTCAGATTTGACTATAGAGTTAACAAATATATTTTTGAAAGCTGGGGTTTTTTTGACCTAATTAGACAGGGAAAGGTAAAGTGAGTAGTGTTTCTGTATTATTTGATATACTGAAACACACATCAGTATTATTGCTTTGTTTTACATTCTAACATTACTATTAAACTTAATTCTTCTGCGATGTGCCTTCAGAAATTTTATCTTTCTAGTAAGATCAAGTAGACCCAGTAAATTTTGCACCCCTCCTGCTGATTGAGAAAAAAGACAGATTTTCTATTCTCTTCAGGTTCTTACACCAATGACAGCATCTGAGCTTTCCAGAATTAAACATTTTTCTCCTTATTTAATTTCTGATGTGATGTGGATTCTTAACATTCTTTGCACACACTGAGAAGCAAGAAAATAAGAATTTTATGGTTCTCAGTGGCACTTTTTGTTTTATTTTAATGAGATATCAGGCTATATGTCCCTCTTACAGGAAACATGCTTCATGTTTAGATTTGAAATGAGTGATCGTAATGATTCACTGAAAACAAAACCTCAACAGGGAAAGAGCAACTAATTATGGTACATAGGAAAGTCCCTATGTAGCATGATTATATGCCTAGAATTTTAAAATGTAATGTTTTCTGAAAAACTGTGACCACAGGTGACCCTCACAGTCATATAGGGATTGTAGGTAAGATTAAACTATTTATATTTGGAAAAGTTTTGTTTACATCAAACATCTGAAAGTGTCTAATGACAACATTTCTCTGTGGGACATGTAAGAATGGTTAATGTCAGATATAAACTTTTATACATTATACTGCCATCGTTTCTTAAGTCTGACCTGGGGAGACATCTAGGGGTGAGAGGATTATTCTGTAGTTGGTGTCCCTGCTGAGATTGTCAGCAGGGGAGTCAGCAGCTCTGGACAGCCTGATACCTACTCTTCATCACCCGCCCAGAGGCCACACACCCGCACACATCTTTCAGTGAAGCTGTTAGTAACAAACCGTCATGCTTGATGTCTAATCAAGAAGTCATTCCTACAAAAGGAAATATTACAGGTTCCATGAAATCGAACATAAAGTGGTGGTATTGTTATTTGTAATTGCATTTTATTTGAAAAGTTTAAAATTTTCCTATTTTTATGTTTTTCATTTGTAGTGGATTTTTCAATGAATTCCCATTTCCCATTCTCAGACTCCAAACACATGGCACACATTGCAACATATTGCACACTCAAAAAATTGGTTTTCAGATATTCAGTCTCTATGTCCAGAATCAGTGGACTAAAGACAGTTCAAACTATATAAGTTTTCCCGTATCTGAGTTCATATTATATTAGCTCATATCCAACAAGAAGCTAAGGTAATAAATTATGTTTAGTTGTTTTATTTTATACATTCTGCATTTGATTTTGAGAGGCTGAGGAGGTATCTGAATTGTAAAAACACATCTTGACACTGCTAGTTTTTTTGAATTGGTGAAGTATCCAATTATTTTTGAAATAGACATAAACCACAAATGAGTAGCTTCCCCATGTTGTACTCCTCCAATAGAAAGTAAATGCAGAGCATGCAGATTAGAAGGGAGGGTGAAGCAGGGAGTGACCCCAGGCTCTCTTACATTCTGCCCTTTTCCCATACAATGGGGAGAGATGGAAATGGTGGGCAAGCCAGCAAATCTTTCCTTCAAACACCCTAGGCAACCCCAGTTTCTGTTTGATTTGGGATCTGTAGAATAAGGTGGAACCAGGACCTCCTTTGTGCTTTATGCCAGCACCCCCCAGGCAGTAACCTCTTGCATCTGAGGAAGGGGAGTAAGAGGTCACAAGGTTAATCATCATATTAGAGGTCTCTTCTTCCCCAAAGTTTGCTCCCCAGGGAGGAAAGAAGAGCTCATTGGCTTCATCTTCTCTTACATTAATAATTCCTAGTTTAGGTCTTTTAAATTCTCTGTGGATGTGATTTGGAAATAACATTTTTAAGGAGAAATAAGTCTGATGAGTAAGGCAGAATTCATGTGAGAAGAGAGTTTATCTTCCTACAGGGACCTAAGAACCATCTGATATTTATTTTAATTCTCCCTCCCATTAAATGCAAAATGAAATAACATGAGTATTCAGCTGTTGGTAGGGATTCCTCTGTTCACTAGAACTTGCAGCCCATCTGTAGAGGTCAACAAAGAGAAACTGAGGATTTTGATAGTGAATCATGTGCCTAATGCATAGGCCAAAGTCCTATTTTCATATTCTATGTTTTCTTTGCAGCAAGGAGAGAGTGGGTGACTTAAATAGATATATAAGTTGAGAAAGGTCAACTCTGATTGAAGATCAGGGGACCTGTTGCTCCTTAGGCTGACATACAGAATGAAGCTCTCACATTTTGTCACACACTACATTAAAACTGAAAATCCACTGGGGGAAGATGTAATTAAAGATCAGCGTGTGTATACATATTTTTATGTAACACATAAAACATACTATGTTTATGGTGAATTATTCCTGGCATATATACTAACATAGTTGTTATAACTATAGATTAGGAATAAGTACCACTGAGTTTTGCTTCCTTTCTAAAAATGTCGTCTTTCAAATTCTGTTTAGAGAGTGAAGATCTCAATATGGCTCTATGGTAATTGCAGGCAAATGTTAACTTGACATATTTAACTGCAGTTACTGTCAGGGAAAAAAACCCACAGCTCTGTATTAGACTTTGGCAGAACATTCGTTAAAGCTAATTGTCACACATTTCAGGAATCTAATTTTACAGTCAAGTGGCAGAAAGTTTTCTCTTTTTTTTTTTTTTTTTGTTTTTTGTTTTTTGAGGGTTTCCTCAAAGTTTTAAAATTTGTGCTTAACAGTATTTGGGTAGGCAGGGGAATTGACTCGATTTGCTTGTCAGATGCATGTTTATTAACCACTTCAAGTGGTAGGGGAGCTCTAGTGAATCCTTTGAGAGGAGGAAGGGTAGCACAATTGAGACATAAACTAAAGTAATGTGCTTTTACTACCAAGAAATTCTTGTAGCCATCCAAGGGATCAACTTAAAAAAAGAGAATGCCAATGTCATTCTTCAGCATTAAGCAGGCTTTGAGATGTCTATCTGTGAGCCTCACCAATAGTTCACAGTCAAAAGTATATATCCACAAGACAGAATTTCACAAAGATTCCAAGGAAAGGTTGAGCTCACAAACTTTCATGTCTTGGATTCTTTTTTGAAAGTACCCCTTTGAAAGCAAGTTCATCTATAATCACATGTTCACCTACAGTAAAAGAAACAGCATTTTTTATTTTCAGATTTAATTCAATAGAACCCTCAATTATTCTTTTTAATTGTCTGAAGGTGACACAATTTCTGGTTTGTTTTCACAACCGGCAGCAGGAACCCTAGCAGCAACATCAGTTTCTTCTGTTAGTGCTGGCCTTTAAGGAGTGGCTTCCGATGCTATTGCAAGTGATGTCTGACAGTCTTATATCAGCCTGTTCCAAAGGCTAATGACAAGGAACAGAAAAAAAAGCATGTTGATCAGACAGTCATAACATATGACCTTAGTATTCCTCAGTTTTTGGATGTCTGTTCAGGTGATTTGGATGCAACTCTAGGCAAGCCAGAAAATTATAGCTTTTAGAGCTTGAACCTCCACTCTGAGAATGAAGACATCAGAAAATAAAAAAGAATTGGAGTGAGGCAAAGTGAAGCAAAAGGATACCTCTCGCTGTTCTTCAAGATAAGAGCTTGAAAATCAACCAGGTAGCTAATAGAGTGATGTTTGATCTCACTCTTCTAAGGTATCCAACAGGTGAAACAAAAGCTCAGTTTATATTCAAAGATGAAGCAGCCTGATCTCACACCTCCTGTAGCCTAAGATGGTCCCCCATTACGCTACAAGCAACTAAGCAGCAGTCATGGCCTTGTTGTACTACACTGAAACGTTAAGGCATGTTGAAAAACTTGAAGTAAAGCAATCATTTGGGGGCATGTAAGTTAACACCTGCTGAGATAAGTGGACTTGTTCCAATTTCTCAGAGCTCTAGATGTCAGTCTGCAGGTATAAGGAAGCATCACTTCACTTACATTGAGCAAAAGACCGCCTTTTCCCTCATTTCTGAAAAATAAAACTAATTGTAAAGAGAAGTTACTAATTGCCTCAGACAATTGTGAGGACATAAGACAGCTCTAGCTAAATCCTGACTAGTGGGAAGTGATTGAAAAATGCTAGCATTATAAAACCAGACAGGCTTAACTTGACCATCAGCTACTGAAACAATGTCAGCTACAGCAAGGCATAAGGTATTTCATCATAACTTCTAAAATATCCCTGTATAATAACAGCCTTTTGCTTTTTAAATAAAACAGTTGTGCCTTTACCACTATTAATGGTAGAGGACAAATTCTGTTCTCAGAATTTTGCTATATATGCTCTAAATGATCAAATTTGAAATGCTTCATAAGCATACTCAGTAATATATTAGAGCAACTTAAGAGATGGATAGTAAAAACTGCAAAGTTTACAAGGAGAGAACCAAAAATAGTATTTCCAGTGCCTCAGCCACAGATTTTTAAGTATTTGATGAAAGCCAAAATTTTACTCTCTGATTTTCATCCATTATTTTGGAGGATTTCATTTGCTATATTGACTACATCTGCTGAAATCACAGAGACAAAGACACAAATTTTGGAAATTACAAGAGAGCGAATGTGGCAATTTTGTTATTTCTAATTCTGTGACATAGTGAACTACTGTAAATAATGCTTAACTATTGAATATAATACAAAAATTTCTTTGACAATGAAACAACTGAAATAAGCTCAACAAGGCTCTTCACAGAAAATGTTGTCACAGATACATTATTTACAGCTGTCATCAACTCATTGCATGTTGCCTGATCTTCTTTTAATGTGCCAGACTTTTTAAACAACTTTCTGAGCAAGAGAATGCTTCTTTGAACATTTTATGAATATATACATATACATAACACATATTTAAGCAATATTTTTTTTTAAAAAACCACATAACTAGGAGTTAAAACACCTTGGGGCTCCACTCATTAGATATTTCTTTACTTCCCAGCTAGAGAACTAAGGAAATACTGTTGCAGCCTGAAGCAGAATAAACTAAACATCTCTCTTTTCCTCTTTGGAGAATAACAGACCCTAAACTGTGGCCTCTGCCAGGTAATTTAGCACAGTACCCGTTGTATTAATATTTCCATTCTATTTATCTAAATCATATAATCATTGAAATAATTCATGGTGCCATTGTACCAGTTCTTGCTAAACAATAATTACTGAAACTGACACAAAATAGTTGATTTGTAGGTAGGCTTAGTCTTTAAATGGATCTTGTTAATGGAAAAGACTTGATTCATGACTGTAGTTTAATGCTAAGCAATTTTATGCGATGGTAAATTACCATCAAAACATAAAAAAGAAATGAAGGCACGTTGAGCCCAAAATTAATCAAAACTATCTTGAAAGCTTCTTGATTTGCAATCTAAAATACAAATTGACAGAAATAAAAACTTAATATAAAACACAAAGCAAAGGCACCTGAATATTTTGCAGGTAAGTACTGATAGAGTGCATTTTGTGGGGAATTAAAGCTGAAGATAAAGCTAAGGGTATTTGAATATTTTATAAGAGCTCTTGAGTGGTAAACGTTCCCCTCCACAGACACCACACTTACCCTTGATTTCTTCAGTAATTGTACCAGTACCTGAAAAACAGTTTGCAGTGAAGAGAAATGCCCGTCAGTTTACACCACTAGTGGTCCCAATGTATTTGCCTCCTGCAGAACTGGAAATCCTCAATTCAGTGCGCAGTCATTTCCCTGTTCCTTTTCACAGAAGACATTTCAAACACAGCTGGAAGGTCCATTCTTTGAAGTAATATGAAGTATCATTACCTCTTATCTCATACTTAGAAAATAAGAGACACCATAATGAAGCTTGTGGAAGTACTGATCTGCAAAATGCAAAAAATGGCTGTTTAAATTTTCACAGAATTTATTCTGTAAAGGAAATTAGTATTACACCATACTCCTGATTTTTTTTTTTTTTCTTTCTTCATTGTCATCTCATTTATTGGATTGTCTGAGAACTGTAATTTCCAGAAATCTTCCCTGTACTCAGGGATGCTCAGGGTTAGGTTGACCATTGTGCACACCTCCAAAGCCAGTGAAATAATTGAACCATAGAATGGTTGGAGTTGAAAGGTAGGAACATCTTTCAACCTTCAGGTTGAAATATAGTGAGAAACCCTCAAGCTGTGTCTAAACATAGGGATAAAGAGCTGGGAATTCCAGATCAGGCCAAGGTCTGGGCTTTCTTTCCAAACCTCTTGAATACCTTCATTTCCAAATAAAGGAAACCCAAGAGGAAGAACAGGGCAAGAGCTGAGGAGTATTTCAGCAAGCTCCTATCCTGGCTAACCAGGGAGATACTGGTTCCTGAGAGTGCTGTGGTACTTACCTGAGGGCAACACTGGGGAAGGGAGAGCCCCATACGAAGCTGGGGCTCTACAACCCAAACCAGGCTGGTGAAACCAGGAGCTCTAGTTATAGCATGAGCTCTGACAGATTGCAGGCTCAGGTCTCCAATTCCAGTGACTGGAGAAAAAGCAACTCTAGGAGCTTATCTGAGTTCTGGCAGTTGGCTGATCCCTATGGATGCTATTTCCAACAGGAAAATTTTCCAGAGCATTTAAAAATGTGTCTTTTGATGTATATTTTTTTAATAAATATATCTATATTCCATTGGAACAGAAGGCAAGTCTCATTCAGTTCTACTCATAAATGAAACCGTGTTAATCAAACTATAGTTTGCACGTACAAAAAATCAGTGTTTGTCCACCTTAACGAGCAGTTCATCTCTTATGTATCTTTTTCCAGCACAGTCCATTTCTGAAAGGGTAATTATTGACTTTTGTGCATCACTCAGATACAACCATGATCAATACACTAGCAAAGACCATAAGAAAATTAATTCATCCTGATATCAGAACAGGATTTACAGGAAATAAAGCACTTGACCACATTTTGAACTATGATGATAAAATTCTTACAGCTTCCTACCAAGTGGGTACCAGGCAAATTTTGTGCAATGAATGAGAAATTACTCCTGTCAGAGAGAAAATGGAATTATTATATCATCATAGTCCGTCAAAACAGTCATTCAAGCAGAATCCAAAATACAGTTCTATGCACCACTCAAGACTTTTTTGTTACTTGGTTACTGCTTTGTAAACTTAACGTTTTTCTTTTCACACAGCTTAATCAGGAAAGAGTGTTCTAGTTGAAGCCCATCTCTACACCATTCCAATTAGCGTGAGACCTGAAATGCCCGTTTTAAATATTAGTAATCTTTATTCCCATTGAGAAAATTTCAGAACCAGACTTAAAGCCTATAAATGAAATTTGTTTACTTCTATATCATTTGTATAAACAGACAAATAGTTTTTGTCTTTTCTTCCCAGGAAAACTTGAGTAGGAAACCCTCATTTAACATGGTACCCAGCTAATATGTATCGTGCAAAGGAAGATTTTGAAATGTAGTTTGCATTCTATAAACAGGCACAGACTGAGTGTAGTAGAGTTCAAAGTGTCATATGAAGTTAAATCTTGACTGAGGAACTAAGTGTAAAAGAGCAATCCATTTTACAATTAACATATTATCGTGCTTGTTTCCAGAAAAGACATACTCAATTTGTTTCTTCTGATTTATTAACAAAGAAAAAATTGTATCTCTCTACTTAGTGACTTGTCATTTAGTGGTGATTCATGAGCAAATGTAAAAAGTGTCTGTAACCTGGGGAGGAAAGGAAGACCTGTAGGCCACGTTCCTAATTGATTTTTTCCATAGGCTCTTTCACCTTCTGCTAGAAAATTGGCTTTAAAGTAACTATTGGCACATCTAGAAAATTAAGCTACAGTATAGTAGGCCTTCTTCACTGACAAGAAAATTTCAGCTTCAAATTCTTCACTTGTGAACATTTATGGTATAAACAGTCATATTAGAAGTCATGCATGAAATCAAAGGACCCACCACCTTTGAAGAGAGAGCACTAAAGCTAGTCATTTTTTTTTAACAAATCACATATGCAGTACTTCAGTTTCAAAGTACCGTACAAATGCTTCTGACAAATGAGCACAGCTTCACGTGTGTTCAGAGTCTTCTGCTTAGCTTAATGCAAACGGTATACTTGACCTTTACTTCAAAGAAAAGTTAAAGGGCTGCACAGAGATGCTGCTCCCAGAAGATTTAAGCACGGTACCAGCAGCTAGTTTCATTCAATATATAGCGTCCATACTTTTAGTGTTAAAACTTGAAACATTAACCTTACAGATCACACATATGCAAGTTAAGAGTGCTTCATCCTGACTAAGCTATCCGTTTTTACAGCATACTTGGAGTAATGTACACTTCCCAGCAGGGTTGTAACTGCAATAGCCCAAAGCTCCCCTCAGTAGCAGCTGCTGGAGAGTGGGTACTGCGGCTGCCCCGATGCTAACCTGTGCTGTGTGACAAGCTCTCCATGAACAATGACTAGTTTAAGCTAACTGGCGCATGCTTATATACTGAGAATTTGCAGGCTTATATTTACATGTTTATATGTATGAGTGTTTCTAGTGTTGCTATCTGTATGCTTTAGCTTGATATCACTTTATATACCCTTGAGAAACTGCCAGCTGGAGCTATTGGAAGTCCAGGCAATAAACATAAGGACAGGAAAAGGATGGGAAGCGCCATATCTCAGTAAGGACAGATTTGGTTGAAAGAAAATTTATTACTCCATACCAGCTCTTTATTGTTTGTCTGTTATGCTAGAAATTATAGAATATAGTAAGAAAAACTAAATCCTTAGACAAGATAGGTGTATATTTATCACAGAATTACATGGGCTGATCAATATTTAAAAGATGAAAAAGGTTACTTTTAGAGAATCACAGGTAATAAGACCAATTTAGCAAAACACTTAGCAGTTTATGTTTATGTTACACTCTCCTATATTTATCGATTGGCAATCTTTTTGGTGTTGCGTAAAAGAAACTAATGCAATGCTGCTAGCTCAATAGTGGAACACTCCAAAGTCTGCATATTTTGCTCCAACCACTAAGAAATAAAAGAGAGATATTCTTCAGTTCCATCTGATATTTACAACTGTGATCTGTCCTCATATCATACATATGGGTGCATACAATTAGAAATGAATTTGTTACAATATTGATTCTAGAAGTCAACGTATTCCTGCAATCAGTGGTAAAAAAGTTGTATTGGAAAACCCTCATTTTCTCCCTCTATTGTAGAACCCTGCATAAAGAGATATTTAGTGTAGGGAGTTAAATCAGTGTCCTGGTTTTGGCTGAGACAGAGTTAATTTTCCTCCTCGTAGGCATTGGTCAGTGGCTGTTGAGTGGTTTCATCTTTTGTTTTGCCTGGGTTTTGTTTGCTTTTCTCTTTTTGTTCTTTTACTTTTCATTAGAATTTATTGATTTTATTGGGGTTTTTGTATGTTTGTTTGTGTTTTGTTTGGGGTTTTGTTTTTGTTTTGTTTTGTTTTGTTGTTTGTTTGGTTTTTTTTTAATTTCGATCATTAAACTGTTCTTATCTCAACCCATAATGTTTCTTACTTTGCCTTTCCAATTCTCCCCACATTCCCACCCCGAGTTGGGAAGGTGAATGAGCAGCTGTGTGGTGCTTGGTTACCGACTGGGGTTAAACCACAACAATCGGTTACAACAGCTTTTCTGAGAAAGCATCTGGGGATGGCAGGTAGCCATGAAAATGCCTGCTTTGCAAGTGAAATGTGTCGTTCATGCAAAGTAACAGTCAGTGTTCCCTTTTCATTCATTTTTCCATTAAAAAAAGAATGCTTAGTCAGAGCATTCTACTCAGTCAGAGGACAGTAACTTAATTATTCAGCCATGTCTGTCAATCACACACTGCCAATATAAGAAATACAGCAAAAAGGTGAACACTTTGCAAGCAGACACTTGAGCATTCAGATTATTCAGTGGATGCATAACTATGATGCTTTCAGAAACTATTTCACAAAAAGCTCATGTGCATTGAAATGGAGGCTAAATTAAACTCAGAAAATATTCACTGTTGCAGAACAATGCAATTTAAGAGCTCCTGTTGTCCCAAAAGTAGGAAAAACACCTTGCCAAAGAAGACTCACCTTTCAAATTCAGTCTGTACTAAAAGACATTTTATAAAAGAAAGACTACAGACTACTGAAGACAATAGGTCAGGATGTTGGATACAATAGGGCAAATTTTGTCTCCAGTGTCATTCTATCTGACTTACACCTGAGATTAATTTACTCTGTTGTCTACATAGGACAGCACTAGAATGAATAAATCAACCCTTTAAACATGAAGTGTCACTTTTCATGCCATATTCGCTCCCTAGTTCTGTGGCTCGCTTAAATAAAGAGTGATGCGTTAAGTTTACTAGTGGGTATTTTAGGCAACAGACACTTGAAAAAGAATTTCTTGCAGAGGAATAATTTACTTCCTTAATAGTAATATTTTGAAGACAGCAGCAGCTTCACTTTCATATATCTGGACCTGTGTATATAAGCATTGCTATATCTCCTAAAAGAGCAAAGAACTTAAATATCAGTAATGTGATAGTACCTCGGTAGGTATGTCTTCTGCCCCCTTACAACAACACACAGTTACACAAAAAATTAAAACAGAGGATGTTTAAAACACATGGTCAAAGATCAAAAGAAGTTTTAGACTCTTTCTTTTTGCATCAGATGTATGCAGAATTTACGTTCTGGTGTCCATGGGCTGTCTGGAGAAATGGTACATGATGTTTTGAAATGAGATTAAAAGCTACTCTTCCATGATATATTGGTATTACCCACAATGTTGATATTTAACAAGATATATTAGTTCCATCTTGTATTGAATAGTATCTCTCATGACTGTTACTGCCATCTACTAAAATCCAGCTGAGTTTAAATACATATCTATGTGTGTGTGTGTGTGTGTGTATGTTAAGCATATATTTATGTTTTTCTCTAGTGCAAAAGATGTTAGTATATAAAGTCCATGGTGGTCATGAGCACTAGACACTATCAAAAAGTTAAAAACTAAAATGATATTTTCCAAACCAAGCCATAATTTTCTCTCTCCTATCTGTTCAACTGGAACAGATAGAGTCTGGCTTTGTAGAGAAATGTTATTACTTTTTTAATTAAAAACTTTAAGAAAACAAATGTTTTGCCTCACACTAAGATCTAGAGGATGTCTCAAGAGAACTTTAAGACTACTTTATGTTGATTTGAAGGGGAAAAAAAGGCTGTTCCTTTCTAAACTATATATTAGATTTTCCTTAGTCTAGTCAAAATAAATTTAGTGTGGAAAATAAAACCACATTGTCCTCAGAAGTCTATTAAAGCATTACTGGCATGCTCTATGTAAATTAAAGTCTATAATCTAGAAAAAATACTAAAGCATGTTTAGACTTTAGAGGAGTCTGATAAAGGGGGTTTTGGTGAGCAAAAGTTTTAGCAAGTAAATCAAGTAAAGCAAGTGTGCTTACGCTTTAAGTAAACTACAAGTGAAGCCACTGCTAAGTGAATTTGATTTTTCCTCATGCATAAAAATTACTATTAGGCCATCACTCCCTACTTAATCTTCTTGTCAATGTTTAGTAGTCATAGTCATCATGTCAAGTTTAATGCGTTGATTACAAGCATTACCATATAAGAAATTAGAGGGTTTTAATGTCTAGTCCAAAATTAAGAGACAAAATCAGTGGGTGTATTAGTAAGGATGTAATTATCCTTATTAAGCCAAAATATAGTAGATTTATTGTCTTAAAATATTGTGAAATAGCAAAGTTTTAAAAAGATATAAGGAAAAATGTCTCTGAGGAGACCATTGTGGGTGTGTTCTTACTGGTCACTATGACCAAAGGATTCAAAAAGGGGTCAGCTTCACACAGGAGCTGACTTTCAACCAGCATTGCTCAGTGTAAGATTCTTTCCATAATAAAAAGCTGCATCTTGTGAATGCTTCTTAAAAGTGCACACTTAAATATATACCCAAGTCAGCCAAAAGTTACAGTTACATTCAGTAACAGCATAACACATTCTGAATGCAAGTAAACAACTTAATGAACAATGTTCACTTCATCTTTTTCAAGGTCACAAAGACCTCCAATTTGACGATGCCACTGTCAGTGGACTGCACTGAGGTACTACTCCACAGCACTGTCCATGGGCTATGTGGTTTGGGAATCATGATTAATTTGCTTCTGAACAGGTGTATTTATGACAAACCCTTTGACTTTTTTCCACACTTCACATTAAAATCTGTGTCCTATACCCCCTGGTGGCTTTCGCTCAAAATACATGAGGGGTACAACCTGCATCCCTCTTCAAGAGTCCCTGTGTCATTTGTACCTATAAACCTGTAGGGTTTGTTCTGTAAGCAACAGGCTAGAATGGTGCTCGTCAGTTGAGTCCATAGCAAGAACCCTGCAGACCCCCAGTGTCTCAGTACAGATGTTCATAAAAAGAATGGCCTACTTTTTTTTTTCAATGAAACATGGTTTTGTTTAGCAATTATAAGTTGTAATTACCTGCTTGTGTTCCTCTTCCCAAACAGATCAGATTAATTACTTTTACAGCTTTTACATACCTTCTACTTTTTTGTCAGTTCAGTATAACTAATAAGAATATTTTATAATATATTGTCAGAAAGCTCTGTGCACAATCTCACTAAAAATGCACTATCTGAATATCCCATTAACAATTTTAGTTTATGACCTGTCAGTCAGCCAGTTTTTAATTCACTGATTATGTGCCAGGTTGATTTAGAATCAATCAGCTTCCTTAAACAAAATACATTGTAGCACAAGGTCAATTGCTCATATAAATCTAGTGCTAATACATCAATATTATTTTTGTCAAGGAGAATAAACACCTAAAAAACCCTAGCATCAAGGTAGCTTGATAGACTATATTTTTCATAAATTCTTGATGGTTGGTATTTGTAACGCTGACTTCCTTAGTATCTAATTTAGCATCCAATATTATTTTCTTTTGTATTTCTATAAAAGAATTGTAAGTACCAAGATTATGGAGATTATCTTTAGGAAATACTGGTTACTACCTTGCCACATATTATTTGAGACTGCATAATAGAACACATGTATCTTAAGTATTGACTACTAGACACCTTTCGGAAGTAATTTTAGAGTTTGAAGAGTTTCCTCATCATATGATTACTTAGACTTCTTCTTATCCAAATAAAACAAAATAATTTTTCAGCAAATAATGTGTTTTGATATGATTATTAGACATTTCATTATTTTTATATAATAATGGGAAACTGTTTTTAAGGCTCCTTCCATCCCATTAACTTAAGCTAATAAAAAGTCATATACATGCTAAAAATGCTAAACGAAAATTGAAAGCTTACTTTAGATATTTCTGTGAAAGCTCAGCTATATTAATTATTTAAAGTTACTAAATATGTAACAGTGTTAATCTGACTCAAATCTCTTGCATCTACTACCTCTCCATCAGTAACTCCATAAATAACTCCAGTAGAATTAAATGTCATTCTTTTGACCTCTGACCTCCCCCCAAAATTAAGACATTAAACAAATAATCGTTTCCTGCATTTTAATCAAAATGCACTATGTTCTTCACATAAATGCAAAAAAGATTCCGTTACTGTGCTTAGTCTCCTAAATATTAGAGGTATAATTTTTCTTTCTGAAATTCTTGGAGACCAATCTTAAACAGATATTTCACAGTACGGAAATTCTTTTGAGCAAGTAGACATCTAAAACTTTGAGTTAACTTGTGTGAAGAAAGACAGGGAAATGTGCACACATTGTGTTATTTCAGTGTTATTTCAGCTTTCAGAACTCAGTGATAGATCACTGAAAAATAGATGATGCCAAAGCTATTTTTATTTTTCATCCAATTTCTCCATCCCTGAAATGTGCCTAGATTACAAGTCTTTTGGGGCATGAATCATATTTTCAATTTTGTGTATGCTCAGTGCTGTTGTGCATAGAAGGCAGAAATATTAGTAACAGCCATTACTCTGAACATCTGAGTAAATTAATTTATCAATAAACACTAGTTTAATCTGCCAGGTTTCTTAAGATGGCCGATATTGATAAGGAGGCTTAAAATTATGTTTCAAGTTTAATTAATGTTTCAAAATATAATAGAAAATTTCATGGCCTTGATAATAACTATTGTTATATTATTAATACTGCATTAGTTTCTAAAAGCATAAAGATCAGACTTAGCCATCCCTATTTATAGGAATGCTGCCAAAGAATTTCATGAGATGATAGTAGGGAGCACTACACTTGTGTCTTGTGTCAGTCAGGTCTACCACAATAAGCCAAGCTTTATAGACCTAATCATCAGAATCATCTTTCTTCTATTTTATATCACAAATGTTGTTCCTGAGCCTATGTTTTCAACTTTTACTTTTGGAAGAAGTGCATACTTCAACATACAGCATCCTTTGGGGTATTTTTAAAGACTAGTCTAGTATGATTCACTTATTGGCATGAAAACAACAATTTAATTCCTTTGAATCCTTTAATTTACCATCTAATTCTATAGTCCAAATAGATGCTGTTGCTGAGCAACAACATACCTTAAGCAGCAGAAAGATACTGTAAGACATAGTTTCCCGCAAATCTTCTTTTATTGAAATAACCCAAGATGTTTATTACAAGCCTTATTTTTAATAGTTAATGGGTTTTGCGGACACTGGGTATAATGCTTGCTATAAAACTAAGCCTAGATTTGCATACACAGTAGTATAATAAAATCTGGACCTGCTAGTCCATAGTGATTTTCTAGGGATAATAATTTCAGCATTAACAATTTTCACTGCACAGAAAAAATTACACAGTACCAAACAATGTCTCCCAAGTATTCATAGAGCAGGTGTAATGAGCTCCATTTACAGAAAAAATGTCAATGATTTCTTTTTTTCTTTTTAATAGACAAGTGCACTTTTCTAGAATAAAATTACTTAAAAAAATAAAACTGGAATGAACAGTGAAAAAAGGAATATTTGAAAAAATAAAAAAAGGATGGGATGGAAAGTCTTTTGTGTATGGGGTAGTAATACCACTAGATCACTGTTCTTTCTAGGTATTGATATGGGTGAAGTTAATGATGAGAAGCCAAGTGGCAAGATTAATAAATGCAACCTAAAACATCGTTATGACAAGCTTAAAGGAAAATGTTTACCCTTAGCAAAGTTTGCTTGAAATTCCTATTGCTCAAGCTAGTGACCAACATGTCAATCACTTACTTAAACAAACAAATAAAAACATCCCAACAAGATGTCTGTAACTTTACCAACAAGCTGAAGTAAAGCCACATGATGTCCTTGGCCTAGTCCTGTAATTCATCAGAGAACAGAATAACTAGGACTACCTTCTTCCACACTGCGGTGCAGCAGATAGGTGAATGTATGCACTACAGAGGAGTATAATTTTTTCAAAATATATACTAGAACAAAGAAATAAACAAAAAACAAAAAACAAACAAACAAACAACAAAACAAAACAAAACAAAACAAAACAAAAAAACCTCCAAAAAGAACACCAAAAAGCCAAAGGATTTTCCATGGTATTCAATACCTGATTTTTGCATGTAAAAATCTTCTCCTTCTGGGTTGTGTCAAAGATTAAGAAATACCAGATCACACACAACAATAAATTTTGCCAGTATGGCAAGCCTCAGGATCGAATCTCTCTTTGTTTTTCAGATTACATAAACAGATTTTGTAAATATATATAATATATATATTATTCTTTGTTATAAGAGTAACAAAGAATAGTTATAAAGTGCAGAACTGGTGGTTTAATATAATAATTTCCTGACTTTTCTCTCAAAATTAAACAATTCTTTTCATACACAAAACAGCAAAGTGATAAATGTAACAAAGGAATGATGTATAACCTTGTATAATGCAAGTGTATTGGTAAATATGATTACAAAAGTGTTCCTGTAAGTAGTCAGGTTATTTTTATAAAAAAACTACTGTCTAGTCTTTTGCACAGAAAGCACTGCTATTTCAAAGCCATTTGGCATGCTTTTATTATGTAAATTAAACGAGGTTGATAATTGTCAGCGCCATGTAATGCCAGATTACAACATCCATATTGTCTTGTATTACATTAAAATACAATGCATTTTCTAGTCTTGTGTGTTGCCTCAAGAAGCGTGCCAATGATTCATTAAAATACAGACTGCAATCTTTGGGGAGAGACCACAGCTTTATTAAGGACAAGATTTAGTGAAACAGTGTAATTTAAATATCAAACTCCTCGTCATTATACCACATAATGTAGATATCTTGTAGGACTACTTGATGGTTCCACAATTAAAAGCTTGTTAGTCACATCATTCCCCTCCTGGGTTTAATCATAATTCACATGGTGTGGTACAAGCTACCTTAGACATTTTACAGGTCTGGAGAGTACAAAGCTAGGGGGAGGAAGAAGAGAGATTGACTCTGCCTGTCAGGGAACAATCTCCAATATAAGCAGCATAACACTGATCATAATGTGTTGAACAGACCGAAGTGATATGAAACAGAAATACTACACATGTATTCTCTCATGCACATATCTCTCCTCAACTAAAATGGCAGGATAATGGCATCTTGTGTTTTCACATGTTTTTGCAGCTACTGACCTGGATGTGCAGGAGGTATGATGTGCCAATGTTCATTCTTCGGTCACACACCAGTAACCCCCTCTTCAAACAGTGTGTTTACCTCATCTGGCAAATACAGAAAAGGTATACTAGGCAGACAGAGAAATGTTGCTAAAGAAAAGAGTTTCCCTTATAACACAGCATGCTTCTCGAATCATCTGGGTTTGTATGGCTTTACATTACCTTAGACAGTCTTTGTGTATTGTCACATGTGGTCCTTGCTACATGGGCACAATTCTCATCCCAAATAATATCAGAAGTGTGAAAGAATTCCATTAACATCAACCCTGTATTTCTGCCTCTGGATTGCTTCAATTAAGTTAATTACTTTAGACCTAACCTATAATCAGAAGGTAGGATTTGTCCTTTGAAAATAAGTTATCAGGAGGAAGCGCACACCCCTTAGAGCACACAGAGATTGCAGGATATGTCAGATAAGAGGGTAAGCATGAGTCTTTTTTTTTTTTTTTTAATTTCCTTGATATCCCTTCATTTTGACACTGTATTAAATCCTCTGGCAATCCAAATCCACCCACTCTGCTTTCTTCACAAAGAAAAAAAGTAATTTTTGACCTTGACCTTGATTTCTGAAAATCTGCCTTCCAAACATAAAACTGATCAACTTTACACAGTGTGTCACTTTGTCCATGTGGCCAGCCTGGAGCCATCATTAAAACTCCTTTGTATACTTTAGCAAAACCAGACTGAGGACATTATATTTTCCAAGTTCTGGACTATAATCTTGGAGAAAATCCAGACCCACCTTCTACTCACAGGGAAAAAAGTAGATGAATAGGCTTCTGACAGGTAACAAAAAGTATATATATCTATATATATTAAACTATTAATGACAACAGGTAGAAGTTTTCCCCAGTAAACATACTGTTATCACAATAATCGTTCATTGTGGGTACAACATTCAGCAGCAGGTGGTGTGACTTTGGGTAATACGAATTTGGATTTTCATAGAATCATAGAGTGCTTAAAAAACACAGAATGGTTTGTGTTGGAAGGGACCTTAAAGACCATCTAGTTCCAACCCCCCTGCCATGGGCAGGGACACCCACCACTAGACCAGGTTGCTCAAAGCCCCGTCCAGCCTGGCCTTGAATGACCCAGAGATGGGGCATCCACAGCTTCTCTGGGCAACCTGTTCCAGTGCCTCACCACCCTCACAATGAAAACTTTTTTCCTGATACCTAATCTAAATCTCCCTGCTTTCAGTTTAAACCCATTACCCCTTGTCCTGTCACTACAGGCCCTCGTAAAAAGTCCCCCTCCAGCTTTCTTATAGGCTCCCTTCAGGTACTGGAAGATGCTATAAGGTCTTCCAGAAGCCTTCTCTTCTGCAGGCTGAACAAGCCCAACTCTCTGTGTCTTTCTTCACAGGAGAGGTGCTCCAGCCATCTAATCTTCTTCATGGCCTCCTCTGGACTCACTGCAACCTGACAATATCTTTCTTATGCTGGGAGTCCCAGAGCTGGACACAGCACTGCAGGTGGGGTCTTACAAGAGCAGAGTAGAGGGGTAGAATCACCTCCCTCGACCTGCTGGCCATACTTCCCCTGATACAGCCCTTGATACAGTTGGCTTTCTGGGCTGCCAGCACACATTGCTGGCTCATGTCAGCTTTTCATCCACCAGTACCCCCAAGTCCTTCTTCTCAGAGTTGCTCTCAATTCTTTGTCTTCCCAGCCTGTCCTTCTGCTTGGGACTGCCCCAACCCAGGTACAGGACCTTGCTCTTGGCCTTGTTGAACTTCATGAGGTTGGCACAGACCCACCTCTCCAGCCTGTCCAGGTCCCTCTGGATGGCATCCCTTCCCTCCAGCATGTCGACCGCACCACACAGCTTGGTGTCATCGACTAACTTGCTGAGGGTACACTCTATCCCACTATCACTGAGAAGATGTTAAACAGTACTGGTCCCAACACTGACCCCCGAGGAACGCCACTTGTCAATGAGTTGTCTCCAGTTACAGCAGTAACCTATTGCTTCTTGATCCTGTCAGATCCTTCTGCATTGCAGTCAGCCCAAACCATTTTGTAGTGCCAGAAAATGCTCCACTCTTCCACTTCCCAGAGAAAATATATTCCCCCTCTCTCTCTGACTCCTCCCCTGCTACAGCACCTGCCCACCTTAGTTTTCTTACATCTGCCAGGCTGTGGTTTCTCATGGGATCCTATGGCAAAGACTCCCACAGAAGTCCACAAAACGTTTGACACTGTGGTTTTATTGCTTTAAACTTAATGCTTCACAGCAAATTATTGACCACCAATAATTCCCTTCTTCTGAGAAGCAGTATCTGTTACTTTGTCCAAGTTTGCTGTGACAGTTTTTAAAGTCCTTCCCCACCTGTTTTTCAAAATGAAGAGTCCAGAGTTTTGTAACCGGTGTTTTTAAGAAAGCTAGTTGCTATTGTGTGATATGAATTGTTCCTTGTCCTACTTTCCTCTATCTGCTATATCCTTTTGAGAAAGCTGATGGAAATGGTGAGGTTTCAAGATGTGGAAAACCAGATACATACTGGCATAATGATTACATTTTGTTCCCAGTTCCTTCCCATGAATATCTGACATTAGTTTTCTCTTTTTGACTTGTCAAACTGAGTAAGTGTTTTCACAGGGTTCTCCTATTTACTTTAAGATCTCTTTTATGAGAAGAAGAGCCTCTTTAGGGTCCGTATTTATGTGTGTAGAGTTGGTATTATTTCCCCCTTCATATACATTGATTTGCATTCTCTTCACTTGGTAAATCAGCAGATGATTCAGAAGCCTGGGCATTGTCTGCAAGGTTTTGAAGTCAGTTTTAGTACTCTCCTGTTTTCAGTCAACATCACAGAATTTAGCAGCTTTGCCCACCTACTTAATTTTTATGACTAATTTAAACTCGAAAATAGATAAATTCAGACTAGAAATTAGTTAGAATTTAAAGTAGAAAGTCAATTAACAAAAACTGTAGGAAATTTACCATCTTACTAAAGCTACTGTTGGACTCTTTCTGTAACTAGCAATTTTAAAATCCAGAGTGGAAGGTGAGATCTGGGGCGGGGGGGGGGGGGGGGGGGGTGGTGGTGGTGGTGGTGGGTGGTGTAGGTTTTTTTGTTCAGTGCTATATTGTATTTCAAATAATGAATAATTCTAGAGCCTGTATTATTCCAAAAGTCAATCCATATGTCTTTGGCCTAAAGCCTGTGATTCTGTGTCTACAAAGACAGTTTCTGTGACATTTGTCAAGGCTTTGTTAACTCCCAAGTCTGCAGATAGCCATCGTAAAAATTACATGGAAAAATATTGGTTAATGATTTATTGCAGCATATGATAACAAAACCACAACTAAACGTGGAAACGCATCACCGATTCTCCCCAGAATAGCTTTGAAACCTGTAAAACATTCTAGTGATTCTTGTCCTGCAGAGGTCCTGTTGCCTGAGCAAGAGATACCAAGCAGGTTGACGTTATGTGCTCTGCGCCTAGGCAGAGCTACTGAAAGGGGGAAGACCCTCCACCGGGCAGAGGCAGCAGGCAGTCATGCAGCTGCCAGCACCCCTTTTCAACCCAGGGTTGAACCTGCCTCTGCTGATGCGGCAGAAACACCCAGGCTTGGTGGAAGCAGCTTGTACCCCTGAAGCTCCTGCTGGCCACTGGACAAGTCCCATGGAGGACACAGGAATAAACCTTTGCTGCTTTTTCTCCTTCTACACCAGAGCATGTTTCCCACCCTTCCTTATGTTTGACCAGCTGTGTTAGCCATTATTTTCATATACTTTCCCTTCATAGCCAACCTTAAATTTTAATAATATATTTGATGAATATTGATTAAGCTTGTTGCTCTACAAGCTAATATAAACTTAAAATTTCCTTTCCTTTTCTTCTTTTAAAAAGTTGCAAGCATAATATACCAGGTAACTGAAAAGGGATTAGGGAGAGAAATATGATTTCAAGTAATACACAAGATCCTCTGTAGCTCAAAGGATTTATAAAATAGCCCAAACAGAAAAAGAATCTGTTGTTTCTGTATTTTTGTGGTGGTGGCAGGGAAGGAATTAAAGTATATGATTAAAAGATATTTTTCTCCTAAGTGGCTCCTGATTTTGTCATGTGCTTCTGCCCCTGAATATACATATTTCAATAAAATAATTTAACTCTACTTATAATGACATTATAATTCATTTGATACTCAGATGTAGACCTTTTAAAATTCCTAAAATAAAAAGGTAAACAAAATAATAAAATATACTGAGAAGAAATGTGAAAGACACATCCACCCACCCCTCCCTTCCAAAAACATTCCTCTATAAGAAGAATGTTATCCTGAGGACACTATCCTCTTTTCTTATCAGGCATTCTGTCCTTCCTTTTCACTCATTCACTATCAGGGTCTATATTTATTATATGTTGCTATCTAACTTAGATTGCAAGCTCCTTAGGGCAAGAACCTCGTCTTCTTACATGTCCGTAATGTGCCATGAACACCTCTAGCACTAAACAAGTATTAAGCTCTGCAGACTCAATTTAGCATCCATTTCAATTTGTGGTGAAGGCTCACCATGTTTTCAGAGTGTAAGGTTCATTTCATTCTCTTAATGGCTGATGCTGGACAAGCATAAATATAAGTCCATATTTTTCTAGCTCCTACTGGAGCAAACTTGCTCATTACGGTTCCTGCTGACAGTGACCCTAGGCTAGTCAAATCCAAGTCTTGGCAGTTAACATTTTCTAGCAGTCAAAATTCACTGCACAGGTTTCTTTAGATAGCCCTTTTGATTTTTTATAGTCATCTGTTACTAACAGTTTTAAGTTTGAATAACCAAAAGATGTCCTCCCAGCAATCTCTGATAGTCCATAAAGAATCTAAAAATTGTGCTCAAATAAGAAAATAAAAACTGTCGTTTTAGTCAATGTTTTGTAGCAGTCATTTCCTTATTGAGAGAAGAAAAAAAAAATCAACTCTCTTGACCACTTAGAAAATGCTGCCCTTGTTAAGCAGCAACTTTTCTGCTTCCAGAAAAAGAAAAAGAAAAAAGAAAAAGAAAACAAAAAAAAAGAAGCTAGAAAACAGTATTGACCTATTTATCTTACTTGGAAAACTGTCATTATACAAGACATTTCCATTGTTCTGATCAACATATTCTCAACCAGAATATCAAGCATGCCAAGCTACTGTGGTATCTTCAAACAAAAAAAATGACTGTCATAGCCTCTCACTAGAATACCCTGAACCTTTTGACATTTGGGGGTGTGGCAAGTTGTTGACAGGAAAGGAAGAAGGAGGACTTCAGTTTCCCCAGCTAAAATAGGCTGTGTCACATTGAAACCAAAAATTGTGGCAGCCCTTTCAAGCTCCTTGCAAAAGAGGCTGCACCGTCTCAGTTGTCACAACATTGCACGCAGGATGCTTTTGCCTACAAAGTCCAGGCTTGCATTGGTTACTACCATAGTCGACAGGTGAGGATGGGAGGATGGGAGGGATGAAGATCCAGTGCAAACCTCTGTTCTAGTCTGCTCCCTATTCTGCATGATGAGTGAAATGTTGCAATCTTTCCTCAAACAATATTCATAGCAGATACATCAGTATTTCTGAATTATCAAAATAATGAATCCAACATTTATCATCTTTGCCCCCTCTTTCAAACCTGAAGTAGACTTTCAGAAGGCAAGAGAAAGAAGTTAGCTCATGGTTTGCTGCTGACTGTTACTATTTCCTAGATACTGTTTTAACCAAGAGCAGAGTTGTTTGGGCACGCACCCCTCCATATACTGACATGTCAAAGCTGTTACTAAACAAAGCACAAAAGCTGCAAGCATGGGTTGGGAAATCCTTGCCTGTTCTGAATGCAGCCTTGTTCTTTCACAAAGGTGAGCTGTCATTGCAATTTTCCTCTAACAGTTTGCACAAGTGTCATCATTACACAACATCAGGTCTTTTTGCTGACTACTGAGGTGAGGCTACTTACCATTATTTAAGAAATGTCACAAAGAGCTGTAACAGCAACTGGGTAACGTGGTGTTAAGACACTCTATAACAGAATACTATTTTTTTTTTTTTTTGCTATATGTTTATGGATTTTGAAAAGTGGGATTATACCAAAAGCCTCTACTGTACAATCAGTAAAGTGAAAACCATGCACATGCTACACAGAGTGGCCAGCTTTGATGAAGACACTAAAGTCTGTCACTGTTAAAGGTTTGAGAAGTAGAAGACTGTTTTAAACACACAGATCTCCTGAGGAAAGAGTGCTCAATAACTTACTAAGCTGAAGTAATTTATTATTTTGGAAACTACTTCATAAAATTACAAGATTAAATTATTCAGTCAACATTGCCAAGCTAGCTTGTGTCATGAATGCACAGATCATATAAAAGCATCAATGACCTATCATATTTCTTGCTACTTGATACATGACAGCTGTTGTCACTAGCACATTTTTTTTCCCTTTGCTTTAAGAACACTAATTAATATATAACTGTGATGAGACAACAAAATTCAAAATGTAAAAGTTGGTTTAAAAATTTAGTTAGACTGGTATGGATTTGTTAATGACACCCTATCATTTTGCTTAGTCACTATGAGTTAACATACAGCAACAACCATATGGGAGTCAGTAAACAGTCAATTGAGGTCAACATCATTTTTTATGGAAACATTAAAAATGGGAAATATTGTTTCCAGATACTCAAGAATCATAACATATGTCTTAGTGCTAAGATGGTAGGCAAAGACTACATGCAGTTGGCAGAGATGAAGATATCTCTTGGCAGGCTCCCACCAGGACCGTGGATAATCCTTATGAAAGTTAATACAATCTATTAACTTGCCAAGCACTGATCACATGGCTTTAATGGAGATATAGTGAATTCACAGAAGTCCACTAGCTTGTAAAGAAAGAAAATTACAGACCTGCAGAGAAAAAATCTTCTCACCTACTGACACTATTACAACCCATGACTGAATTTCTCAAGGAAGCTCAACAGTAGAACTGTTCAGGCCTCAGAATTACCTCCCTCAGTAATTCGTAATTGATATATATATACACACACACATACTGAGTTATTTATTTTGAGGCCTCTTTAGAATTCATTAAGGAGTATGAAAAAAAGTTGTAGATATTCTACAACTTCTAATTCAAATATACTAACTAAAATCATTAAAATCTCGTTTTCCAATGAAGAAAATAATGAATTGTCTTTGCTCCTTTTTGTCCCTCCTCTCCCTCCCTTAATAAAAGGAGAAAAATACCACATCTTCTAATATCAGACAACCCCAAAAGAAACACATATAAAACTGGGAAATTAAAAGTGAGTTTTTCTGTTTGAATTTTCAAGCCCTATAGCAGTTTGACCCCTTTCCATTGCAGGACACCTTGGGAAGTCCTTGGATCCTTCCCGGAACTGGAATCATTTTATGGCACTCTGAAAGGATATTGGCACACAACTACAGGGAAGAAAAAATAAAAAAGAACTACAAGAATGGTTAGGCAGACAAAATGGGGATTTTACAGTTCCAATTACCCAACATTTCAATAAAGTAACATTTAAAAAATAAACGTAATTTACCTGCTCCTGTTTCTTCTATCAATCAGTAAAATCATGTCGCATTCTTCTTCTATGCAACTGAATAACTTAGATCTGCATCAGTGTCTTTCACTGTTTTCCTATCCCAGCAGTATCTTTTCTGCACAGCAATCAGGTAATATCTGCTGTGTGTTCAGACATGAGAACCTGATGTAATTATTACATGTCTTATTGGGTCCAAACTAGGCAACGATACCCTCTATTTCAGCCTTCTTCAATAACCAGTTACACATTTATCCATGCAAACGTTTGTGAGCAACCTGCCACTGAGCAGAAACTGCCAGTACTCAAACAGATCTTCTTAAAATCATAGAATTATAGAATCATAGAATGGTTAGGGTTGGAAGGGTCCTTAAAGACCACCTAGTTCCAAACCCATGCCATGGGCAGGGACACCCACCACTACACCAGGTTGCTCAAAGCTTCATCCAGCCTGGCCTTGAACACTTCCAGGGATGGGGCATCCACAGCTTCTCTGGGCAACCTGTTCCTGTGCCTCACCACCCTCTCCGGGAAGAATTTCTTCCTGATATCTAATCTAAATCTCCCAGCTTTCAGTTTAAGCCCATTACCCCTTGTCCTGTCACTACAGGCCCTTGTAAAAAGCCTTCTCCCTCCAGCTTTCTTGTAGGCCCCCTTCAGGTATTGGAAGGCTGCAATAAGGTCTCCCTGGAGCCTTCTCTTCTGCAGGCTGAACAAGCCCAACTCTCTCAGCCTGTCCCCATAGCAGAGGTGCTCCAGCCCTCTGAGCATCTTTGTGGCCTCCTCTGGACTCATTCCAACTGGTCAATATCCTTAAGCTGAGGGCTCCATAGCTGGACACAGTACTCCTGGTGGGGTCTTACAAGAGCAGAGTAGAGGGGGAGAATCACCTCCTTTGACCTGTTGGTGACGAGATTGGGAAGTGACATATAGGATGTGTATTTACAATTCCATATTATTTGTTGAATTATTTTAGGAGTAACCTGCTTTTAAGAAGAAAAATAATAATTTGCTCTCAAATGAGGATTTGTTCTAATACCACAATTGCTAGGTATGCAAAACCAATTATGAAATAATGAAATGCTCATGGCAGAAATCAAATTTCTTACCTAAAATAAAAGTTCTTGAAATACATAGTTATTATATAATCACATTTTTATACATGAAAGATCAAGCCATACTTTCTAACTTTTCTGATACTTATCCCTTATTTACTATGCTGCACTAAAATAGTATTTAGACCCACATATGCACAAATATATACATATATATATGTAAAGATAATTTTACTGTAGTGGATAACTTGCAGACAATACAATAAAATTTTAGAGTGATCTGTATGTAATTCCAATGCATTGGAAGATCTTAGCCGGAGCAATTTCCCTATGCCTTCCTTTCTCTCCTTCCATAGTCAAAAGGATCTTCCTGTTCAGCCAGGGAGGTGCAGATGTGTCACCATCTCTACACTGCTAAAATAAACTTTTTTCCTTTAATAAATATGAGTACAATGACAAAATGAAATATTAAGCCTGGAACAAGAGTTATGGATTTCTTAGTCCTTATCTTAGACTCAAAGTCTGCATCTTAGCATCTCCAGTTCTTTATTATCCCACACTGTTGTAAAATGGAAACTGTCTCTTTTTCTTGATTTCATTTTATTAAACCATATTTATACTCAACTAACCACAGGCTTCAGAGCTGTTGCTTATTGTTTACATGGGACAATATGATATTTTCACACCCTTCAGAATCACTTTTTTCTTCAAGCATAGTTTCACTTTTCAGGTAGAGGTTTCTGTTCTCAGTTATGGACGAGATATTTCACAGAAAGCTCCCAGTGGTACTACTCTTCCTCCCTAGTCCTTAGCCAGTGCATCATCCTCACTCATTCAGTATTCAAGAAATCATTAGGTCTGTTTTGGAAAAAATTATAATTTACACAAATCTTCATTGGATTAGACTTTTTTTTCCTTAACCTGTACCAAAGAACAAGGTTTCTTCCTAGTCTTGTACTAAATACTATTGACATAACAATGAAAGGACCTTCACCTCTTCTTTTCCTTTTTCTTACTATAGTTTATGATTTTTCTTCTTTTGAACTCTCTTTATCTCATCAGAATCCTGGGGATGTTTGGTGGCTTTCAATGCCTGGGCTGAGAATATGTGCTTAATGGATCTTTATGTACTAAGCACCTAACGCATAGATGTTTCTGAATGCGGAACCAGTCTCAGGGTGCCACCACTTTTTCCAGTCCTGCATTTTGGCAAAGAGTTTAGTTTCACAGCTGCAGATACACAGATACAGTTTTATTAAGGGTGAGGGAAAAAAAAAGTATTGATAGGACCTCATGGGGAACAAAACTGAGTATCAGTTTAAGTCCTTAAAAGTCTATAAATGTTGATCCTCTTTCCTTGAAATACTTTGATCTGACATGGTGCATAGAAGACGTGAAAGTGATTTCACTTGAAAGTGTTTTTAGATCACAACAGGTGATTTATCACAGTAAAGAAACCGAGGATCATCTGAAGTATTCAGACTATCCCTTCAGTCAAACTGGATAGCATATT
The DNA here is from genome assembly GCA_027574665.1 of Rhynochetos jubatus. Lineage (NCBI taxonomy): Eukaryota > Metazoa > Chordata > Aves > Eurypygiformes > Rhynochetidae > Rhynochetos > Rhynochetos jubatus. The sequence continues at coordinate 61,639,902 of CM050648.1, forward strand.
AAGAGGAACTTGTTCCCATCTGAGAGATGGCAATTTGGCATAAAGCAATTATAATAATGACACAAGCCAAACTTTATCTCGGTGCCAAACAACTTCAATACTCAGAATTTCATAATACAGATGGGTCTAACCAAAATCAAAGCAGCGCAAACATTTGAGACTATTCATATCCACACTGCTTATCTTGAGTCTGAAGAGTAGTTGAATTTATTCTTAAGAGACCATGAGTAGCCACAGAAGCTACATTTTCAGCTAATGCATAATATATGCTACAGAAATGCAGAAAGCTATTCTGAGTATAAGAAAATCCAACAAGCACCCAACTTCCCACACAAATAGGAAAGAGCAAAGAGGGAGGATGTATGAATAATTAAAAAGAAAATGCTTGTGGGGTAAGCAGTTATATTATTTTTTATAATAAAGCTGAAATTCTAATAATATTAAAATGATTTAAATATGTATAAAACATCTCCATTGAATTACCACTTTGCTTCTAACTACTTCTGCTTCCTTTTTTTTAGCCAAAATTGCTCCAACACATTAAGTTATGGCTTTCTACATTACTTTTTAAGAAAGAAATCAATAAAATGATAGCTAAAATGGCAAACTATCCAGTCAGCTATATAAAGCACTACCCCATTTCAGTGATTATTTAAGATGTGGCATAGAAAATTTGGCTCATAAATGTTTTGGTGAATTATTTACATGGAGACAGACTAACAAACTTAAGCATTGGTAATTAAGTGTAGGGTGAAACAAAGAAGCCTAGAGGAGTAAATGCACTGAAAAGTATTCAGCAAAAACTACAATTTGAATATCATAAACAAACCAAAAAAAAGGATCACAGTCTTTTACTTTGGAGCCCTTGCAGTGGTACAGCCTCTTAACGAATGCTTTAATACACTGATTCTTAACCCTAAAATACAAAGCTCCATTGTAAGGATTCACAGTGATGACTAAAAGATTATTATAGGAACAAAAGAAACTCATGCATGTATAGGGTTTTTCATAGCTAACATGCTGCCTTGAAGAATCTTCCAAGGGAAATCCAGTTCATCTTTGTGTGTAGTTACACACCTGCATTGTTCCTTGATGACTTTAGACCAAATGGGAAAATACCTGGGACATTTTCCTGTCACCATGAGTTAATTTGCATGAAATAAATATAATCCTCATTCTTCCACAGCCATGACAGGCAATTTTGTAACAAGTATCATCAGGTGAAAATATGAATTCACAAATTCACTTAAAGACAGTGTGAATAGCTGCAATTCCAAAATAAATTATTACCCTTTTTCTCCAAAGGGTAATACATGTACACAAACATCCAGCTCTGTATTAACCAGTGAAATGACAGTTTCCCCAACATCAACAGCATAACATACAGGAAACATGACATGCACTGGCAAAAATATTTGTGTTTTATTAGTCTTCTTGTGCTTGCTCTTTATTTGGCTTCTCTTTATCTACAGATTAATTTGATTATAAAATTGATGAATTAAGTAGATTCTTATTCAAAAGCTTAAGACAGAATCATTATCCCAGTGCAAGATTTGCCGATGTATTTAGCTTAACAGGAACTTGTAACCAAGAGTTAATTACAAAATTGTAGTGGGTTGACCCTGGCTGGAGTTCAGGTGCCCACCAAAGCCACTCTATTACTCCCCATCCTCAGCTGAAAACAAGAGGGAAAATACAATGAAAGGCTCTCTGCTTGAGATAAGAACAGGGAGAGATCACTCAGCAATTACTATCATGGGCAAAACAGGCTCGACTTGGGAAAAAAGTAGATTTATTTATCTTCAAGAAAATCAGAATACAAAGAGAGATAAAAGCAAGTCTTAAAACACCTTGACCCCACCTCTCCCTTCTTTCTGGGCTCAAAATCACTGATTTTCTCTGCCTTCTCCCACTGAGTGGTGCACAGGGATGGGGAATGGGGTTATGGTCAGTTCATCACACAATGCCTCTGTTGTTTAGGGAGACAACTTCTCACACTATTGCCCTGCTCCAGCATGGGGCCCCTCCCACAGGAGACAATCCTCCATGAACTTCTCCAACTTAAATCCTTCCCAAAGGCTACAGTTTTTCATGACCTGCTCTAGAATGGGTCCTTCCATGGGCTGAAGTCCTTCAGCAGCAGCCTGATCCAGCATGGGTCTCCCATGGAGTCACAAGTCTTGCCAGAAAATCTGTTCCAGCCTGAGCTCCTCTCTCCATGGGACCACAGGTCCTGCCAGGAGCCTGATCCAGTGTGGGCTTCCCATGGGGTCACAGCCTCCTCCAGGCACCCACCTGCTCCAGAGTGTGGTCATCCCCGGGCTGCAGGCGGGTCTCTGCTCACCTGTGACCCTTCATGGCTGCAGGGCACAGCCAGCCTCACCATGGTCTGCACCACGGGCTGCTAGGAGATCCCTGATCAAGTGCCTGGAGCACCTCCTCCCCTTCCTTCTCCACTGACCTAGGTGTCTGCAGAGTTTCCTCTCTCCCACCTTGTGCACTCCCTGCCAACATGCAATCCCAGAGGCGTTATGACAGCTGCCTTGGTGCGTGGCAAGTCTGAATTGGAGCCAGATGACATTTGCTTTATCAGACATAGGTGAAACTTCTAGAAACTTTTCACAAAAGCCACCCCTATAGCCTCCCCAGATACAAAAACCTTGCCATGTGTGCTGGGTTCAGTCAGGAAAGAGTTAACTCTCTTTTACAGTGGCTGCTATGAAGCTGTGTTCCTGCATACTGAGAGAAGCACTGATCAGGTCTCAGCTGGTGCTGGGGAATGCTTGCACCAGATTCAAGATTCCTCTCCATTTCTGATACTGAAGCTGCATTCTCAGCTCCCGCTGTCTCACTACAGGCAGTGCAAGGAACACACAGTTCACACAGCTGACCCAAACTGACCAAGGAAGTATTTCATTCCATAGTACGTCATGGTTGGGACACAGGGGGGGAGGGGGTCCAAGAGTCATTACTCTCTCTCTTACTCTCTTGCTCGTTTACTTCTGTACACTTCCTAACTCCTGTGCTGGCTCATTTGTGAGGGAGTTGGTGGGGTTTCATTTTCCTGGTCATGGGAAACGGGTCTTAGGGTTTGCTCGGAATAGAGTTTTCTTGGAATTTGCTGCAACAGCTCTCTCTGGCTCTGGCCTTCGGGCTGCAGCTCTCGGCCTGCGATCACTCTTGGACTGCAGCTCTCAGGCTCTCTGGGTTTGACTGTCACTTCTCAGCACCTGGTTGTGTATTGGGCAGTGGATGGTGAGCAACTGCAGCCTAATTGTATCATATTGTATCATATGTTTTATTTTCTATTATTTTAATTACTTATTATTAGCACTATTTGTATATATTCATTTATATTCAATTAGTAAATAGTTCTTATTTCAATTTTATGAGCTCCCTTGTCTTTTTTCTCCAATTCCCCCTAGGAGGGGGGAATTGTGAGAATGGCTTTGTGGTATTTTGCTAGCCAGAGTTAAACCACAACAGTGCTTCCAATTTAAACCCATTACCTCTTGTCCTGTCACTACAGGCCTTTGTAAAAAGTCCCCCCCCAGCTTTCTCATAGACTCTTCAGGTACTGAAAGACTGCAATAAGGTCTCCCTAGAGCCTTCTCTTCTCCAGGGTGAACAAGTCCATGTAAACACAGTACAAATATAACTGAGAAACAGATTATAAAAATACATTTAGCAAAAGTAAAAGAATTATTTATGGATTTGATCCTTCAATTAGTTCAACAGTTTATTGCAGTACAGGGTACCTTAGAGTTCATTTGTACAGCATTAGCGAACCATTCCTCTCCGCATTAATCCAGAGTTTTCCTCAAAACCTCTATGAACACAGATTCCAGGCCATAGATCATGTCACTTTTGACTTTTTAAATATATGCTAGAAGATATTATGCTTTGAAATTCTCAGACTACAGGAAACCAAGTTAACCTGGAGGCAAAGACAACCCTAAGAAACTGCTTGCCTTATTAGTTGGAGTTCCGGGAAGTCAAAAGTTATAAAATGTATGTAATCTTGTAAAAAGAACAAGAGAAGGATTATTAGAGTACAAAGGTAAAAACTTTCAAAACATAAACCATTGAGCTAGAAAACTGTCAGTTTTAATTTTGCAATAGTTGATAGAAACTGCTTAGTGTAGTTTACAGTAGGTGGGAATTAGTCTTGAGAATGAATTGTGCATTTCTCACGATCTTCCCCCATTCCAACCATCCCTATGAAGTGATAATTACTGTTTCAGAACAACATAGAGAACAGAAAAAAAACCCCAAACCTTCAGAATTATAATTATGCTACAGGAAGAAACACTCAGAGAAGTAAGGTGTCAAAATACTGGACTAGGAATGGGAACAGCCGACTGCATTTCACAGATTTTAAACCAGTCATCCATCTATGTGACAATCATTTCTGTGGCTGTTTCTCTTTCATACTCCATGACAACTATTTGAGGAATATGGGCTAAGGTACAACTTTTTAACTACGTATATGTATCTAGAAAATAAGAAAGAAAAAGAAAATAAATCTCATCACAGAGTAAAAAAGAAGAATCATCAGTTTAAAATCTCCAGAACAACAATCCTATTAGCAACATAAGAAACAAAAGAGGCTCCTAAAATGAATTGATGTACTACCCTGGTTTGATTTTCAAACTACTAGGAACAAAATATAGTATCCAGACTTCATTTTGTGTCCCTCCAGGCACCATCGTCCTGGATGACAGGGATTTAGTCTGGCAATCAAATGAAAGAGCAGCTCCATCTACAACAAAATAATTCCCTCCAGTGTTGTGCACTGTCACTGCTCATCATTTCCCTTGAGTATTAAATTAGAAGGTTTGAGGGCGAAAGATGTTGGGTTGGTGGTGTGGTTTGGATTAATTTTTTATTATTATTATTATTTTAAGTAGAAGTGCAACCTTAGTGGAGATAGTTAAGAACTGAGGGCTTTTTTTCTGGTGCATTTTGCCTTGAACCTGACTAAGATCTGGGCACCTGATGCCTCTTCTAGACCTGAAAATTATACCCTTTTTAGAGATAACTATTGCTTTCACCATCCTCCTGTTCTCTGTAGACACTGACCTTGGCTTCCTAGCATTGGGAAGCAGATGTAACATCCTGGCACATTTCCCAGGCATGAGTGCTGTGTGAAGGTCTGGGGAGCAGAGGTCAATGCAGTGCATCTGCTCCCTGGTGCCAGACCTCATCTTCCGTAGTAGCACTAAATGAAGAGCCCTGAACTAGGAGCCAGATAGACTGAGACACAAATGATGCCAAAGGAGACATATTCACAAATTTGTCCTTTTCATTCCATCCCACATTCTTTCTCTTCTGGCTTATTTTGAAAAATGTTGTTCCCAAGTGACTGCAACCATCAGAAAACTTCTGAGCTTCAGAGTGGGGAGAAACACTGTATCCGCACTTCAGGACCTGCTGAAAAACCAGTGTCAAGACCAGAGTGGCACAGTATGCATCAGTGGTAGCATCAGTGTAATGGGGCTGTAAGCAACAGTGCCCCAAATCTAACATTACAGTGGAGACACATCAAAAAACTGCACAAAGGAAGTTTTCATATCCTTGGAACAGTAACATCCTCAATCTCACTCTTTCAACACAAGATATGGAGGAGGTAATTTTAATCAGATTTCTGGTCACAACCAAAGTACTACAGAGTATATATAAGACAGGAACTTAATTAAAGATTTTTTGCATCTTGCAAAGGACAACATAGGCTGAGCTCATTTGATTCAGCATCAGAAATCCATTAAAGTGAGAATGAAAAACAAAATGAAGAAAAGGAAATTGCAGTTGTTTCATGCATCTTTTTACTGACGTTGGTTATGACATCAGAGTCAATTCACACTCCTTGCAAAATTTCATCTCACCTCATGTTTACGGTTGCTACATACCAAAAGCTTTTACCTGAGCAATTGTATACCTGACTTTAAGCCAGTTTCCAAGTAGGAAGTTGCAGCTACTTTTTCAGAATTGTCCTTTACTATTATTTATATCTTTAACTAATTTCTTTTAAAATAACCAGTTATACCCTAAACAATGACTAAACACAGGGGAAAGTACTGTTCAGAGCCAACGTCTTGTTGAAGGATTCAAGAACACCCAGTTTTTCATCAAATTCTATGTCCAGATAGAAGAGCAGAGCCACCTCTTTGTCATAAGCCATGAAGCTTCCTATTTTACAGGATTTTTAAGCTTTGCCTATAAATTTGTCATGCCTATGGGGTGGTTTTTTTCACATCCCTTAAAGACACTTATTGTTTCTGTCTTAAAATTTAAAGTTACTTTTGTCACCTATGAGTGGGACTTTATATCATACAGATTGAATATATTAACATCTTTTGGAAAAACAGACTATCTTTTTTCTGACATGGATGTTTCTCAAGCCCCTGTGCAATGGAAAAAGATTTACTGAGGACAAGTCTCCCATTAATGAGATACACTAATTAGTGACTTGGACATATGAGAAGTAGAAAAGGAGCTGGAAGAAGAAAAAAACCATGTTATGTTCTGAGGACTTTTTTCTTTTCAAATTCATTTTCATGTTTCATCTTTCTTTGCAATAACACCAAGAGTTTCCAAACTTGGCAGCACTTGGGATAATTAATACTGATTACTGCACTGATTAGTATCATCTAGATAGCAAGATAACTGGCAGAGTAGAAATAGCTAGATACACAATTTTTTCAAATAATGTTGCATAAACTCCTTATGGGTTTCATGTTGCTCACTTCCAGCTTGGCCATGAATTGTTTTCTACTCTCAGAATCACTGAAGTATGCAACTAAAAGATTACTGTTGTTACAATAATGAGAAAGTTATTCTCGTGAGATTAAACTCTGATTAAAGGAGTGTCTTACCGCTTGCTTTGAAAACACTGCAGTTCTTCACTGGTACTATGTCAGATGGATGATGCTACATACATACATGTAGAAATGTTTTATATCCGTTGTCAGGTGTAAGAATCCGGTCAGGTTTTTGAGACATACACAAAGAAAGACATTTAGTGCATGCAAACCCAGGTTGCAAATGGCTCATCTGAGCAGGTTTCCTATGACTACACTATGCAATGAAGTATATTGCTTGATACTTAGATTTACAAAATTAGTTTTTTGCTTAATGAAGGTGTTTTTCTCTTCCCACACACACACACACACACACACACCCTTCACCCCACTGCCTCAAGATTAGGATCCCACCAAGACTTGATACATTATGTTAAAATAATATTTTCAGGTAACCTCATGTGCTTACTATGATATTTCAGTTTTACTGCTCATGGTAGTTTCTTAAATGTTAAATTTCTAATTATACAATTCCTTCATCAATAGAGTTCAAAGACTTCCTGTATTTCTGTCTACTTCCTAGAATTTCACACATGCACAGATCAATTGGATATCTAAATATATATTTGTTTATTTTCTCATGATCATAAAGTACTGAAAATTAACAGTGTTAGCCAAATATCCTCATTCAGCAGAGACAGAAGAGTCAGCTGAGAAGCAATACCTGCAAAAATGTCATTGCTATAAAAATACATCATTATAATATTTCATGGCATGGAGAATTCGAACATATTCTGTTAACAGAAATTAAAGGGACCCTCCAGAGATATGAAGTGCATGTCTCCAGAAAGGTAAAGTATTATAGTGGATTTGACCACACAATGCTAATTCCTTTAAGTGCATTACAGAAGCTTTGAACACATAAAGTTTATTCCTTGAAGTAAATAGTAATAGCAATAACATTCAGTATATAGCTGTCAAACTAAGGTTTGTTACATTTATTAAGTTTTTCAGCTCCAGGAAGTCCAAGGAAAATATAGTGTACCAATAATAAAGCAATTATTTGACAAAATACAGGGCTTACAACCCTAGGTTCCTATTACCTCATTATAAGGCCTTGTACATTGTAACTGAAGATATTGTATTCTTCTGTTGGAGAAGCATCATTTTCAAACTGAACATCTGAAAATACAGAAGGGACCCAAATTTATAACATTGCTTTTCAGAGTATGAATACTCTTACAACATAGTTTAATTCATTATTATTTAATTATAATAATTACAATTATTCAGTTCATTATACCACACCAGCTCAACCTCGAAACTAGTATTTATCCTCTGCCACAATTATTTTGTCAAGTTACTACCTTTCCTGACTTTTCCAGCTGTAAAATGAAATTGTCTCATAAGCTGCACAAAGCACTAGGATTTACCATTTTTAACATATTCAAATGTTATTCAAACGCAAAAGTCAATAATTTTATGTTATTCTTGGGTTTATGGTACATTCATAATTCCATTACATGCTGATGGCCAGGGCTTTTACATTCTTACTTTTAAATTAAATTACTTAAAACATGGAAGGAGTAGAATAGAAGCAGCTGCTTTAGAGCATTTCCAATTCCAAGCTCAAACTGTAAATAAAACAAAAGATAGACATTCAAGAATCTTTTCCATCTACCTGAATTTGGTAAAATCTAGGTTGTATGTGTTTTCAAATAAATAAAAATGTTAAATAAATTTAGTAAGAACTGGAGTAAGCTGAAAGAGTCAAAATATTTTTCTTCAAATAACAGCAACATATTGATGAAACTATTATCTTATTTTAGGAATTGAAAGCTTGTATAACAACTGAAAGGTATTTCAACAGCTCCACAGTATATATTCTATGGCATTCTTTTTTTTTTTTTTTTCTTTTTTTTCATGTATTGGACATATTCTTTTGGGGAAGAAAGGAATTCTAATAGCAAAAGAGAAAAAAGCAAAACCTTCCTCCCTTTCACCACAGGGAATCTCATGCTAATGGAATATCAAAGTTGAGATCCATCTATTAGACCTGAGGAAATAATTTTCCTGTAAAGATATGCCAGAAGTAACTTATCTCCAGAGACAGCGAGAGGGAACAGTAATCAGCATGGCAATTCTGAAAGATCATGTTAAAGCAGGGAAAAACATACGCAGCAGAGAAGCTCTTGGATTGTCAATTACTCCCCAGCACTAGTTCATCTACGTCTGCTGTTAACTTGGCTTCGATTACCTGAATTCATCACTTTTCATCTGCACTGAGGTCCTCAAAGCATCCCACGCCTCCTGCTCTACTGAGGGAAAAACTGATGCAAAGATTTGCTCTACCTCACAACTGCCAACTAAAAAAACGCCACACCAGATTTTTCTCACCCTCACAGGACCTCCTTTAGCATCTTCCTTTGCCCTGGCTTAATCAATCAAGGACAAATTTGTGTGTGTGCAAGCCACCTGGGGGCATGTATTAAGATTCACTTCTAAGGTGTCTAAAAATCAGTTTATTTAATTTGTATGAAAGGAAGCTAAAGGGATCTACTCATTGTAGAAAATGAGCTCTCAGTGCAATCAGTGCAGATCCTGGAAGGATCTGGCCATAACAGTAAGCCAGTTCGTTTAACAAAATCACTTCTAACTTAGTTTCAAACATTTTTTAAGTGGGTGGTCCACTTAGGGAGTCTTTTTTGCTAATGAATAATTTATTTCTGACGCTGTTTGGAACTTTTTTAAAAAGTAATCGTTGTGGTGAAAAAAGTTCTATAAATGACATGGACTTTAAGTATATTCACCTTTGATTATACCATCTTCCCTCACATCCCAGGAGTTTGGGCATGCTTAAAGAAAAAGAAGGGAGTATTTACCTTATAGAGCTGTGCTTTACATCTCACTCAACCTGTTAATTTTTCATCTTTCTATTTATTATCAGCTTGCATAGTTCATTGTATCCTGCACTGAGGGACAGAAAACACCTGAGTCAGACACAAAAAGGAACATGGATATTCTTCTTCATGAATTATGCATAGACTACATACCCTGACTCACTTGTAAAAAAAAAAATCATGAAATATGTGTGACAAAGTATGTATTTTCACAGAAAGAGCATTTAGTTTATTATACTTAAGTTTGGAGTGCTCATTGTTTTCATGGACTCCTCACTGCCAGTTTTTCTTTGTTGTTTTACTACTTTCTTCTTTTCAAACATTTTCCTATCATCCCACTAAGTCAAGAAGATAAAGCTAGTTTCTTTGAACTAATATTAATACAGTCCTGGGGAACTGGCTGATGAGATACTCTGACAGAAAGTCTCTGAAATCCACAATGTGCCAGAACTTGCTCTCTGTTGTGCACCATACACAGTCACCATGGGGATGGGAAAGCAAGAACACCCACCATCCCCTAAATTCATTCTAAAAAAGTTTTTTTAGTATTTCATAACTTACCTCTGGAGACCAAGACCAGAGTAAAACTATTTAATCAAATATCCGGATGATCCGTGAGCACAGAAAATTATAAAAACCCACCCCCACCTACGCAACATGGGCTAGGGGATTGTAGTCCTATGTTTTCCTTATTTATTGACACCACCTTTTACTGACGCAGCAAAACTACTTGCACTAGTAAATGCTTTTCATACAAGTAACAACATTTGGTCCAGACTAACTAAACAAGCTTCCTAAAGTATACACACAAAACATTAAAATTGTGTGGTATAGCTTTTAAAAAACTAAAACAGTAGAACCATTGTGATTACTCTGAAAATTGCAAACAAGAGGAAAAAAACACAGTACAACTGAAATCAGTTGTGTGTACATGTTTTGTGCACCCAGAGACGAAGCAGTCATGAACAATAACCCTTTGTCCTGTAAATCTTATTCAAAGTCGCAAGTCATTGACTATCTATGTTCTACCTAACCTAAGATTTTCCAGGTATTACACATAATTTAAGTGAATCAACACAACCTTTCACAATGACAGCTTAGAGATTATACCAGAAAAAACAAACAAACAAACAAAAAACAAAAAAAACCCAACAACACAAAAGCAGCATATATATATTATTTTTATATAACTAAAGTGAGTGGTAGAGTTAGTGATAAAATGGTTAAAAAACGTTACCAGAATGTGTTTGAGAAGAGACACAATCTTTTCAGGATAGAATTATGCTATGAGTTCTTGACCTACATTTTACTTTAAAAGAGCAGGAAAGCAAAATTTACAAAATGCAAATGAAGAAGTGGAAAGCTTTACCATTGCACTATATGAAGAATATGAAGATGCAATCTGTACTATTGGTGTGATCACATAGATCAAAAAGAAAAAGAACCAGCAAAGGTTTACACAACTGTAGCATGAACTTCTGTAAGGAAACAGTCTTGTACAACTTTTTTTCCAAACATATGCTTAATGCTGAACATCTAAAAGCTATCAAAAGCAGAATGCACACATTGCATGAAAAGAAAATGGAAAATAGTTCTAGGGACATAGCTGCATTTTTAAAGATGCAGACCCAGTTACAGTTGGGAGAGGGATTTTTTTGAGTTAAGTTGGTGTTAATCATACAAGGGAATTAGATTAAATTACAAAAGTATTTAACTAAAATAAAATGTAATTAAAATATTTACCTGTGAAGCTTTAAATTAATCTGTATATAAATTTTAGAATATTAAAGCAGATCTACTTTTGGAAAGATTATTATGCATCTACTACCACAGAATATTTAAGATTTAAAAAAAAGTGAGAGAAATATATCCAGATGGGTGTTTCTATAAAACTACAATAACCGAAATCTAGGATAGACATTCATTTGGTGTGTAACAGCTAAAGAGATATATCATCAGAAATATGGTGAAAGTTTGAGATGTCAAACTCAAACCACCGTTATTTATGCATCTGGACAGCCCATGATCATTTCCAAGATTCCTGGGTAAATGGGGTTTCCAATTCAAGCTTGTTGTGTTATCAGGGCAACCCATTTACTCCATGTAGCATCGGTGGCATGATGAGTGGAGGAGACTCTGCTTTTGAACATCCAACCCAGCACTGGTAGCCGAGGTGCAAGGAGGAGCTGTGCTTCAGTTCCAACCACTTCTGAGGCAGATCGGACGCCCTCATAAGCTGAGAGTATTTCTTTTTCAGTTGGAGTAGAGTGGGCCTTGGATCCTCTGTAGCCCCAAGCAGAAGAAAACTAACTCTATCCCAATTAAAACCAGCACATTTACATTTCTTGTACTATAACATACAAATGCCACCCATGGTCAGTGAGGATGAGGTTCGGGAACACCTCAGGAACCTGAAGGTAGACAAGTCCATGGGACCTGAAAGAACTGGTGGATGTGGTTGTGAAACCTCAATCCATCATATTCGAAAAGTCATGGCAGACTGGTGAAGTTCCCACTGACTGGAAAAGGGTAAACATAACCCCCATCTTTAAAAAGGGAAAGAAGGAGGACCCGGGGAACTACAGGCCAGTCAGTCTCACCTCTGTGCCTGGCAAGATCATGGAGCAGATCCTCCTGGAAATCATGCTAAGGCACATGGAGAATGAGGAGGTGATTGGTGACAGCCAACATGGCTTCAACAAGGGCAGATCTTGCCTGACAAATTTGGTGGCCTTCTATGATGGGGACACGACCTTGGTGGATAGAGGACAGCCAACTGACATCATCTACCTGGACTTGTGCAAAGCCTTCGATACCATCCCACACGACATCCTTGTCTCTAAACTGGAGAGGCATGGATTTGACAGATGGACCGCTCGGTGGATAAAGAACTGGCTGGCGGGTTGCACTCAGAGAGTTGTGGTCAATGGGTCAATGTCTGAGTGCAGACCAGTGACCAGCGGTGTTCCACAGGGGCCGGTGTTGGGACAGGTCCTGTTTAACATCTTGGTCAGTGACAGGGGCGATGGCATCAAGTGCACCCTCAGCAAGTTTGCTGATGACAGCAAGATGTGTGTTGTGGTCGACACGCTGGAAGGAAGGGATGCCATCCAGAGGGACCTTGACAGGCTGGAGAGGTGGGCCTGTGCCAACCTCATGAAGTCCAACAAGGCCAAGTGCAAGGTCCTGCACCTGGGTTGGGGCAATCCCAACTGCAAGTACAGGCTGGGTGGAGAACGGATTGAGAGCAGCCCTGAGGAGAACGACTTGGGGGCACTGGTGGATGAGAAGCTGAACATGAACCGGCAGTGTGCACTGGCAGCCCAGAAAGCCAACCAGATCCTGGGCTGTATCAGGAGAAGCGTGGCCAGCAGGTTGAGGGAGGGGATTCTCTCCCTCTGCTCTCATGAGACCCCACCTGGAGTACTGTGTCCAGCTGTGGAGCCCTCAGCTTAAGAAGGATACTGACCAGTTGGAACGAGTCTAGAGGAGGGCCACGAAGATGATCAGAGGGCTGGAGCACCTCTCCTGTGAAGAAAGGCTGAGAGAATTAGGTTTGTTCAGCCTGGAGAAGGCTTTGGGGAGACCCCATTGCAGCCTTCCAGTACTTGAAGGGGGCCTACAAGAAAGCTGAAGGGGGACTTTTTACGAGGGCCTGTAGTGAGAGGACAAGGGGTAACAGGTTTAAACTGAAAGCGGGGAGATTCAGATTAGGTATCAGGAAGAAATTCTTCATGGAGAGGGTGGTGAAGCACTGGAACAGGTTGCCCAGAAAAGGTGTGGATGCCCCATCCCTGGAAGTCTTCAAGACCAGGCTGGATGAGGCTTTGAGCAACCTGGTCTAGTGGAGGGTGTCCCTGCCCATGGCAGGGGGGTTGGAACTGGATGATCTTTAAGGTCCCTTCCAACCCAAACCATTCTGTGATGCTAAATTGTTAAGAACTCATTTAGCAAAGCATGCATACATGATGGAGAAGCTGGGATGCCATTTCTTGTTTATATACTCTGATATGAGAAAGGAGAGAAGTGGAAATACACACCCCCATCACCTCACTTCAAAATCTGCAGCATCCGTAACATAACTAGGAACAAATCTTCAGCAGCAGACATGGCAAAACCAATCTCTGTAGCAATGTATCCTCAATAAGCCACCCTTCTTAATATATTAAGCGTGGAAACAGCCCTCAGGCTTACATTCTAAGTATGTAAATCACATTTGCTCTTTAGTTACAACTTTGTAGCTGGGTATCAGGGCTGGGCTAGTTAGCACACTCAGTGAGTACACTTAAATTCTTAAGTCCTTGGATGACTTGGGAACTGCACAGATGAAATAAGGGACAGGTTTGGGATCAGTTGGAAACAAGGTGATTGATTGAACCTTCAGTATCAAGTACTTGACTGATTGTTACAGGATCCTTCTAGATGGGAAACTTGTACTGCTCCTGAAATTCCCTAAGGAACTCCTGCTTAGTCCTGTCTGATTTGTATGCTTACACATATTGACTGACATCCTGGATGAAGTGTCCAAAGTCTTTCCTGCATGGTTTCTGCTACAGAAATTCTCACAGTATACATAAATAAGATATTTGTAAGGAGTCAAGAGAAACTGTTCCTGCAGAAATGGTAACAGGGGTCAGATCTTGTATGTGATTAAGATAATCAGTAGCAATAAATTACATGTATTGCTGGAGTGGTCACATGTGACTGTGGGCAGCTGGAATATAAGAACTGGACAGAAGAGCAGGGAGTCTCACCTGATTCATTTAAAGATGCTGTTGATACAAAGACTCTTACAGTGAGACTCCTGTCACTACTGAGCAGCAATGGACTGTCCTGTTTCCCCATGAAATTGTCACAGTATTCCAATAAATTAACTTTATATATATATATGTACACACACACATATTTAATACTCTGTTGTGAGTGTGTGTACAACATGAGAACACAGCTAATTACTTTAGCAGAACAACAGATTTGCATCTGTATGGTTAGTACTGATCTTCATGGTTACTGGAAACCTACTTGGCAAATCTATTAGAACATCCACAAAGTACCTTTAGCCAGAGTAAGTCATCATTCTCATGTTTTCTTTCTAAAATGTGTATTTATTTCAAAGAAAATGGAGGAAGAGCTGCACAAAAATGAGATTATGAAGGGAAAGTTTAGAGGAATCTTTTGTCTTTATTATGTAAAAGGCATCAGATAAAAATCTAATCACAATAATCCATTCTAGTTTTACACGAAGAAAAATCATGTTATAAACACAACCTAACCTCACTAAAAATCTGCACACCATTTTTTTCCTTTTTTTTTTTTTTTTTTAATTCAGGTGTCACCTTTGGCAAAGTATAACTACAATTTTTTGGCACAGTTTAAAAATGACAGATTTAAAATATTTTGTAGAGATAATGAACAATGTATTGATATTTTCTGTTCTTGATATTATGGTTCTTAGAGTAATTTTTAACGCATCACAAAAATGCAACATTACACGAATAATATATTTTGAACAAACAGATTTTTTAAGCTTCACAAGATGGACCCACCTTTGAGATGAAAACAGATACTAAATGCAAACAAAAAGATTTCATTCATTCCTACAAACATGAAGAGCATTATAAATCTATCATACTAACTAAAATCTTTACTAACAGAAGGTAGGTAAAATTTTGGTAGGAAAAAATGATGGAAACTAGGATGTATCATCTTCTTGCCTGGTAAAAGGAAAGGAAAAACAAAACAAAACAACCCCCCACAAACCAAAACTTTGTGAGAAGAATCAAAGAGAATCAAAGAGCAGGAGCAGAAAAATTACATATTAGCCCAAAGAGAATCAAAGCTAGTGAAAGTAAAATAATGGGGGAAATGGAAAAAAAATATTTAAAGAATGTAGAGAGAATAAGAAAAAAAAAAACCCCAACTTTTAAAAGTGATTCACAGAATCAGACAATTCAGGTTGGAAGGGACCTCAGGGTGTCTTCAAGTTTAGCCTCCTGCTCATGGTAAATACATGTCTGAGGTCAGACTTAGTTACACAGGACTTTGTCCAGTCAGACCTTGAAAACCTCCAAGGACAGAGACTGCACAGTCTCTCTAGTGAGCCTGTCTCACTGATGGGCTGTCCTCATGGGGAAAAAGTTGTTCCTCATATGCAGACTATCCATCTCATATTTCAACTTTTCCAGTTTGCCTCTCATCCTCTCCTTGTGCACAGCCATGAAAAGCCTGGCTCCATCCCCTTGACAAGTGGTGGGCTGCTTTTAGGTTCCCACTCCTCCAGGCTGAAGCAACCCCTGTCCCTCAGCTTTTCCCCATGGGAGAAACAATACTGCAGATATGGTCTAATGAGTGCTGAGCAGAGGGAGATAGTCACTGCCTGTATCGGGTAGACATGCCACTTTTCAAAGCAAAGCTGTTTTTGCTGACTGAGGTTTAGCTCTGCTCACTCAGCCTCGGGGCCTCTCCTGCAGGGATGCTCCCAGCCTGGCTACCCAGCCTGGGCTGTTGTAGGGGATCCTCTGTCCCAGGGGTGATGCTTGGCATTTGTTCTTGCTCAATTTCACAAGGTCCCTGTTAGCCCATTCCTCTTGTCTATGCAGGTCTCGTTGGATGGCATTCTATCCTGAAGCATATCGAGTTGTGTCCCCAGTTTGGTGCCATCTGCGCACTTGATGAGTGTGTGATCTGTTACCTCCCCCAGGTCAGGTTTTAAATTATAAAAGCATTAATAAGGAGAGGTTCCAGTACAGACCCCTGCAGTCCTCCCCTTCTACAGATTTCTAGGTAAAGCATAACCCATTAACCATGATCCTTTGGGGGTGACCATTCAACTAGCTTTTTACTAATTATCTGTGCTTCCAGACCATAATGTCATAACTTAGATACAACAATATATAGAAGACAGGTTTGTCAGATACAATTCACCCCTGGTAACCACCGTCTGTTTCCAGTAGCCCTCTCCTCCTCCACTTGCCCAGATATGTTTAAAAGGACTCACTCCATGACTTCCCCAGGGCCCAAACTTAATCTGTGCAGACTGCCTTTCTATGGCTTGTTTTTTGTCTCTTTTTGAAGGTAACTAATTTGCCTGTCTTCAGGCATTGCAGGCTTCCCCTGGTCTGCATGACCTTCTGAACACAACGGCCCTGTAAGGATATGAACCTGTTACCTCACCTCCAAGCTGGATGCAACAAGAACTAGAAAAACAATTTTTTTTAGATCCAAAGGGTGTCAGCCAGACCCAGTGGTACTCAATTCTGTCAAGAACCATTTCTTTCTAACAGCTACAAGACAGAGGCCATTCATTCCTACAGGTGAAGAGTACTGCTATCTGACAAAACTGATACCTGATTTTGCACTTAATTTTAAGCTTTTCTTCTGCTGTGGGAATAAGCTCCTTCATTCAGAAAAAAATGTCCAAGGGAACTCCAATGAGACAAATATTCAGAATTCAGTGAAAAATACAGCACAGACACATCAGTCAAAATTTAGTTACACATATCTGGATTAGCCTTTAAACAAAAGAGCAAAAAGAATCTGCCAAGAACAAAACCTTAGCTTGGAACCAGATCAAGGTGTTTTAAATGGGGCTAAAGGACAAGTTCTTCCCTAAGGAACAAAATCAGCTTGAGAAGAGACAACTTATTTGTTACTTCAGTGATCCTAACAACACAAAGTGACAATGGACAAATGATGACAAATTGAAGGACTGATGTCAACACTTCAGTTATTGCTTACGATATTGGTTCAGTGATACACATTGTTGGCTGAATAAAGCAGCAATATTTCTGAGACTTGTTGGTCAGTGTCTATAAATAACCTGCGTGACAGGTACATGGATTGCTGGTCTGCAAAACAAAGTACTGTATCAAAAAATACATCGCCCACAAACACAGAACAAACTAATGTTGTCTTTGCAGAATTGGGAAGGAAGAGCAAAACATGAAACCAAAAGTTTATAAAAAACTCAGTGATTACCTCATGAGTATTTAAGAGATGAGTGCTCTGAAGAATGCACACTAGCTAATGGTTAATACCGAAAAAAATTCCATGTTTGCCTATGTAATTCTTTTACAAATTAAAAGCTAAATGATGTGTTTACAGAATGAGCAATATTACTCATCTTGGTCATGATAATTATGAGAATATCTACTCAAGAAATCTTAAAGATTCTTGAAATAGTAGTATCACTTTTAATCTGATACTGCCTTAGAGGCTTCCAAGGAGGTGATAAAATTCTAGGTACAGTTTTTAGGGCTATTCATTGTTCTTTAACTTAAAGTTGTTAATGTAAGGAATTTTATTTAATGGGATAATGCCCTCGTGGCATTGAATAAGACATAATCTACAAGAAATCAATTTAGCATGAGTTGTTTCATAAAGTTTGTCAAGCGTAATGGCAAGAGAATTTTAAAGATGAACTAAAATTACAAACAGCACACAGGCACAGAGGAAAGTAGACATAAGATCAAATATATTTGAAAGAAGGGTACAAGATCAAGAAGACAGAAAAAAAAATATTCCTGAATGGACACTGTGGTTCAAGTTTTGCAGAGAAAGTGAAGAAAAAAAATACATAAAATTTTTTTAAAATGTCTTAGTTCCAGACCGAACAAAGTAATATAACCTGAGCAGGAAAGTCTATCATATAAAAATGACCGTCTATTCAAGGCAATACTAACAGGTCCATTATCTTTTTAAGATTTTTGTTCTGAAACAGAAAAGCTATATGTATATATATATACCTTTGAGCTCATAGCTTATATTTCAGGATATTAGGTATATATTGCTATCCAGAGAATGTAAAAGACTTCAGTAAGATTAATGTTTACTACATACTGGTTTTCAGTGCAGATAGGTTAGTTGGACTTGGCTTTTAGCCCTAATTGTGCAGGTACATAACTACCTATCATCTGAGCATCATCTTTTCTGTTACGGTTTGACGAGATAAAACACGCAAAGATAACATCAGTAAGAAACATTACCATGTTGTCACCAGCAAGAAGAGTAACGATTAGTTACAAAATGTACAAACTCCTGTGACATGTTATTGATCACAGTAGTAATACAGTCTCTCTCGCCTGAGATTCAATGCCCAACATTAACAATATGATTTATCCTATATTCCTCTGCAGTGCTTCAGTTTGTTACGATCACACTCATTAACAGATTTCAAAGCCAAAGAATTATAATCTAAAGAGTATGATCCTTGCTTAAAATTCTCTATTACTATTTAAAAGTAGAAAATGCAATTTCTAATAAATACAGTCCTGGGTCTTTCTTAAAAATACATCTCAAAAGCTTTTGCTTTCTGACAACCAGATGTTGCTGGAGCATTTGCCTAACAAATTCAAAGTTCTTTCAGAAAACCAAAAAACTAAACTGAACCTAAAGGTGACAGCACAACACAGAGATAAAAATAAAATCATGCTCCTACTTCAGTTTAAAGCACAAGATTACAAAGGGAAAGGCAGTATCATTTTTTTTCCTTTCCCATCCTCTTCTGTTTTTCCAAGATAACTGACACTCAGTGGTTAAATACAATAGGATTCTGGTCACCCCTGGAACTGCAAAGTCTTCTCACTTCTACAGGCACAATTCCAAGTTACCACATTTTTTAATGCTGGAAAGAGACACCTAATGTCATGTCAGTAGTACCAAGGAAATGACTTAATAATATAATATAATATAAGCAGTTGCTCAAAAAATGCCACCGTTTAAAAAAATGTCATAAGATCTCCATTTTTCTTATTTTATTTGTTGCAAATCAGATCCTTTGAATAAATCCAAAATAATTATAAATTATTATGAAACAATGAATAAAAATTTTTAGCATGAATTAGTCAAAAATAGATATATAATCGCACAAAAAACTTACCGAGTGAAGACAATTTTGGAAAGAAAAAGAAGTAAATTTTAATTGATTATTTTGAAACTAAATTAAAAAAAAAATAAAAACCAAAACAACAGAATTTAAAAATGGCAAGAGCCAAACTCATGAAAATTTTGGAAATAACAGTGTAGCAAATAAAATTTTCTTTTTCCTAAGGCATTTCATGAAGTCAGTGGGGTGACTGGTTTGCAATCATTTGTTAACATTCTGCTTTCAAATATCTGCAGCTAAATGTACAGATCTACTTACTGGGTTTTAAAACCCTGAATGATTTTGGATATTTTTTTCTCCCTGTGAACAACTAAAAGCAACTTTAGCTGAAAATTGAATCTATTTCTATATTCAGTTTGTACAATTAATCATTGAGCAAATTACAAAGTGAAAAAAATTCTATGTTTTTCTGTATTATTTTGTTTGAATGGATGCTTTTGAGCATTCATTTGACAGCAGACTGTTACATTCACAACTAATCTAGAAAAACAATCAAAAATTTTCTATTAAAAAAGACATAAATCCCAGGCACTTAAAAAAAAAAAAAAAGCTGAAATGCAAAATTAAGTGGCTAGATCCTGAAGAATTCTAGTGCAGGCAGGCATCCAGATACCTTTCGATACATGGGCTTAATATCACTTACTAAAAGCCACAAAGGAAGTTTGTGGCAAAACAGGAAATTAAGCAGGGGCCCAGCGCAGCATCACAGTTGTTTTTATACAATCATGTACTTTCTATAACAAGTGACCTTTATTCACAGGAACCTGCGCACACCACATCTTATAAATGAATCTTCACCACATATAAACCCACACATGGCAAGTTGTGGAAGCCAGCAAGTCACATGCTTCTTGTGTTTTCTTTTATGCCATTGGTCTAGTTTGGCACTAGTCCATTCTTATAGTTCATTGAAGTAATTTTTTAATCACACACACTACAGTATCGGTCTCCCGCTGTGAAGGCCCTTGATGCATCACGCTTCTGTGCACTTTTGTATCTGGGTTTCAGTGACAATATTAATTGCCCACTAGCATTTCAGTGAAGACTGATATTCATGCTGAGCAGAGTTGGCTGCCAGGCAATTTGTGTTAATCAAAGGTCATTAACCCTAGTGAATGGGATCCTGAGTCAGCTACAACTCTGAGGCAAATCTGTCTGGACCTTTTCCTAATTCTGCATTCCTTAAAGAACACTGGGATGTTTCTCAATAATAAAACAAACAAACACAAACAAATAAACAAACAAAAAAACCCCAAACCAACCAACCAACCAAAAGCCACCAGAAAAATCCAGGAAATACTCCAGAAAAGTTGAAGTTAGCAAGTCTGCCACAATACAGAAGGTTTATACATGCTTCCCCTGCCCATTGGCTCCTCACAGGCATATCCCTGCTTCCAGGCTTGGTTTTAGGTACCTATGTTACTTTCTGAGCTGACTGCATGGTGCTATATCCCCTGTTGTCCCTCAGACAGCTACTTCCATCAGCTCAGTGGCTGACTGCACCCTCATTCATGCTGCCATCTGTCAGTCCCTATGCTTGAGCTTCAAGATCACAGCTCTATCCTGTGAATATCCTCCTTGCCACGTCTCAGTTTCTTCAGCCTGCTCCTCTTCTTTACCAGAGAAGGACAAGTCTTCTCCCTTCACCAAGAGATCAATCTCACCCAGTCACTCCTCCCTTTAAAAAAACTGAATGGAGTTAAAAAGAAAAGAAGAAGAAAATAAACCCCAAAACACTGTCACCCAGAACAAATATATTGTAGACATTTCAGTATCATCCATTCATTCTTAACAGGAAAAGTATATAACTTACCAGCAGGAATGAAAAACAGCCCTGCAATTCCTAGTGTTACATGAGTGGCAAACATCAGAATTAGTTTGGCAGTAGGATTTGAGTGTTTAGCCTGGCATAGAAGTTTAAGGCAATTTACTTCCATTATCAAATTGCTTCTATATACTCTACACTATCTAGTTTGCTCTGGAGTAGAAATCCAGACTTCAAAAAGCAATTTTTTTCTGATTCAATTATCAGTGATTCGACTCACTATTTTGGTAAGTGGCATCTCCTTCTTCCTGGAATCTTCAGATAGATTTTCTTTATTATTTTAAATTGCGCCTTTCCTGTAGGGAAAACAACCAACAACAACTTTATTGGAGATAGTATGGGCTGGTTTTTTTTTATCAGTAGCTTTTCACTGACTCAGCTTCTATTCTTCAGACCACAGTGAATATTGAAGTAATATATGCTGCACTACTAGCTGCGCTCCAAGCTGTGATTATTGAAAATATTAGGTTACGTTGAAGCAGAGTTAAACAGCTCGCTTGACCAACAGATGTATTTTTTTCCTTTTTTGCAAATCATAGATGAGATGTGGATAAAATACCTTTATTTGGACACACTGAATTGGACTTGCATGTAGTGATGCTTGATGCTTTCCTATTTGAGCAAGTTATACAGTATTTATTTTTTCTGTCTAATAGATCATAAATTATGATCCTCCATTCAAGGTATCAAAACTGTTTTCATATCTTTAAACATGAGGTCTTTTTAGATAGAAACATGTAAGAATACAGCACTACAGTAGGAGTTGAAACTGATCCAGTAGGGGACAACAATCTCAGAAATATTTGTGTAACACTAACAGAACAGCTGATTTTACTCTCTTTTTCAATACCATGTTTAAGCTCCTTATATACATTGACTTGTAATACTCAAAATACAATATGGTAATCCTCACAATGATACCTAGAGAATGTCTAGACAGGATCTATCATATCTCACTATTTGTCTTAAAATGTGTTTATATTTTAAGATACTGATCAATTTAATTAGTCTACAGAGGTCAAGCTACTTTTCCAGACTGTAGTCAGCAGTGCTTGAATCCACAAGGATTGTAGTTGTTCAGCAATCATTTCACTGGTCAATTAATTTAGTTAGACTTTCTAAAGTTTTCCTCAAAAAAATTTTTAAGTAAGATGCACATACTTTGGGACTCTCTGTGCCTGCATGGGTTTATTTGCTTTCTTTCCATCTCCACGTCTGCTATTTTAGGTAATTCCCCACAGTTTTCTTAGCATCCTATCTGAAAAGTGGATTTGTACATTTCCCCTTTCCTTCATGGAATGGTCTGAGGCTTCACCTGGCACCCCAAGGCACCCTTCTGTCATATGCTTCTGACAATCATGCATGTGGTTAGTTTGCAACTTACTTCCTAGCACGTTATTCCCATTGGAGCATAGCAATTGGATCCTCAGACTTGTGTCTTCCCTCATGTCCATTAGGTATGAAGATACAGGAGTTTCAGAAGTTGCCTGATGTTGTAACTCCCAGGGAGTAATAAACCTCTTCAGAGAACAAGACAGTAACAAATTTAAGGAAAAAAATAAGGTAGACTTAGTTGTACTGTGAGATTATGTCTCACTTTACTATGGCTCCAGGGAAATATTTTCAGGGAGATATTCTGATCACTGCTCAATCACATGTCAATGAGTATACTGGATCCTGCTTTGATCTGTAACTTTATAACAGAAATATTTCAGATTTTAGACACATAGTCTTGAGCTTGGAAATGCTCAATTTTATTTCATTCATAACTGAAACTTTCAAGGTGACAGAATTTGTTCTTAATACTGAGGTCTTCTAGCTTTGGGTCTTCAACAAATACCTCCATGGCCCTCTAACTCTTATGTTGAGGCCAATAATGAAAAATAGGTCAAAATATCAATATTGAGACATTTTATTTGTGGCAATACTGATTTTCTTACTTTATTCTCTCCTTTTGGTGTAACAAATTTTACCTGCCCTTTGGCCACGTTTTTGTCCAATTTATATATCCACTACCTAATTATTTAATGAAATTGAGATAAAGGAGATTTGCTACAAACATTTTCTCAAAAAAAAGAAAAAAAATCCATGCTTCTGCTGGCTGAATTATCTGTGTTGTCATTTTGTTTTATCTGTGTTTCTCATCCTGTTTTGTGGATCTGGCAAGTTATGGATCCTATTTTTTCCTGCCACAATTCTGATTAAGTATTTAAACTCTTTTTATACAGCAAACATTTTTTTTCATTTGAACCTGAAATTAATAGTCTTTCATGTGATAATTTAGGTTTCACATTATCCTATGTGACCCACCATAAAGAAACAAACAAACAGATAGATAAATAAATAAATAATGGAGAGAGCTGGCAACAGAAAAACTTTGGGATGGTGTGTGGTTAAGAAGTATAAATAAGTTACAGAGGGGAGGAAAAGAGGGCTGAATAGCTTGCTGACATTCAACTAAACTTTAATCATTCTCTTTCCAAAGAGGTAATTGCTATTTACAGGAGTTCTAGGTCATGATCCCATTTTGCACGTAACTCAGAAGAAGTACCTGAACAATATAGCACACCGTGAGACCTGGACTGTGAATGAGCACATCTTCAGGCTTCCTAAAGTGCACTGCATCATTAAAAATAAATCAAAGCCTGTAAAAGTTGACATATTGTAGCTGTTTTCCTCACTCCACCTGCTTTAATTTGACACATTTTCAGAGGAAAGTCACTATTCATTTCATATCTAAACCTGTCAAATCCTTTTCCTTCACTTAATACCAGAGGAGTCAATTTTCTTGGTATAGCTTATTGAAAAGCTGTGGAGACCAGACAACTCATTGTATGCAATACTTCAGTGGGGAAAAAAATAAAGGATATAACTGAGTGAATATTAAAAAGCACAAATCAGAGTGGCAGTAATTATAATTGTCCAAAGCATTAAATGTTAAATAAGAAATAAATTATAATTGATACTTAATGTTCCAAATAAACATCTAGCACTATTGGTCTTAGCAGAGACATTATTTGGGGGGTTGTTTATTTGGGGTTTTGGATTTTTGGGTTTGTTGGTGGTTTTTTTTTTCCCCACAGGTAGAGTGCAGACTTTTTACCTCTGGACCTGTTTTTCTCAGCTACTGCTATGCATAGTCAATAATTCTTTTCCCTAGGTTGGATCATGTAGCTTTCTGGAAACTTACAATGCCCCTAAATGGCAAACATCTGACAATAACTCATTACCTCATTCTGCTTTCTAGTAGGTATTCCTGTAATAAGTGAAGAAGATACAAGTAGCATGGGGATGTGAATCTGCCATCTGAGGGAAAGAAGAGTAAATATCTCTGAGAGGTAACTCAGGCCTTCTGTGTGTCGGTATGGCAACAAGGTCCCAGTTATTTAGCAGCAGAGTACCCCTCAGACTTTGATCAGCAATTCCAGCATGAACCTAGTTGACAAAATCTGTGAGAAAAAAAAGCAAAATAAAGTGGGGGTTTTGTGAGAGAAAGTATCAGCTTTGAAAAATATTTAGTTATTTATTTATAACTAAATTATTTCTTTATTTATAACAGTAGCTTTTGAACAACTTATGAAAATGCTACTTTTAGATGTACTTTAAGAAATTAGAATAATTTCTTCCCAATTTAAGCACTTTTTTCCCCCAACTTTTTTGTAAAGCAATTTAAAAAAAGATACAACCTGAAACAGGATAGAAAATAAGCATGGAAAATCTTCTTGCAGATTTTTTTTTTTTTTTTTTTTAAGTAAAATCCTAAATAATCACACTAATGTTTATATGGAAAAATGCTAGGCAATATTAAATTTATGTGGAATTGGCTGCTCAACTCATAACACTCTTTTGTCTGGAAATGATATCTCGAAGAAAAACTTGGGCAATAAATTAGGTTTTGTATTAATCTCAGCATCTGTGAAATGCATTATTACTGTGTAATTTTGACTTTGGTGAAGGTTCAGTCTCAAGCACAGACAAGTCTCTCATGTTAGTTGATATTTTTATTGTTTTAATTTATTAAATTACGACTGAGTCAAAGTTGCACAGAGGAAGGTAGCTACTCAGATATCAAGGGCAAAATCTCATGGGGCGATGTGAAACCCATCTGCTCCGCTCAGTGTGCATTCATTGTAGAAAATAGTGAACTGGAACTAAATATTTCCGTGGATCTCGCTGTGTAGGAAAACTGCAGGTGTCTAAGCATGCCGCAGGTCTTCATTACTACAACCAAAATCTTCAAATCTACATGCTATGAATTAGTTGATTGCCACAATTATCTTTGATCTGCAACCACAGCTTTTACAATGAGGAGGACCAATTCATCAAGGATTCCATGGACATATAAGACAGTTTAATAAAATTAAATAAGCTCAACTGGAAGAGAGGGAGCAGGTGGCTAGCTCTGTTAAGACAGACACAGCTGGCTTCTTCCTTCGACATCTAGGTGACATAATGGCACCAGCCAGCACTGCCAAGGTTGAGCAACTTACATATGAAGATATTGACTGTAACAACACATTTTAAGAAGAACAGAAGCAGACATGGGAATTCCAGGGCTGTAACAAGTGTTGAACTTCAAATTTGCTTTCTAGGATCATACTATTGAGGCCACAGAATACGCAAGTAACCTTTGGTGGCCACAGTACAGTTTTATTACATGCTCTAAAAGCATATCAGTCGCAATAGATATGGTTAGAACTATGATCTTCCTGTTTTTAAAATTCATGCCAACAGAGCTCCAAGTAGCACTTTATTACCCTCTAGCAAAACACTGATATACTGTGTGGACTCCATCCAGTAGTAGACAGCAATAAATATGCATGCTAGGTAGAAGATTAAGATTCTGGCTTTCCCCAAACCTATCACTTGAAATTGCCTGTGAGAAAATTAAAGACTTGACAGGAAAAAAATGCAATTAAGCATACTCAGGTGTATTTGCATGTGCACTGAATGAACAATAGGATACAGTGATAGTGCCAATCACTTCAGATAAAATTATGGAATGGATGACAGAATAATAACATACTCATTAAAAATACATTAAATCTATGCCTCAATGTTTTGAAAAACAAAGCAAAATACCACCACCAAAACCACCCCTCCTGAATTTTAAACCTAAATTAGGCGTAATGAAAAGAAACAATTAGAGGGAAAGTTTTTTAAGGTAACACAACTGATAATGTGAATTTTGTGCAAAATACTCAACACCTGCCAAGAACTTTTAAAATAAATTATTAGTTTAATGCAAACCATGCAGAAATTGTATCCATTCCTATTAGGAAAGACATTTTTTTCATAACTAATACTAATTTCAAGATATTTTAATACATAATTTACCCAATTAATCGTCTATGACTGTAAGTGTAATAGCCCAATTATGGCTAACCAAAAGGTTAATAACTTATGTAGATTTTTTATTAATTTTATATTAATTTGATCCAAAAGCAGTCATTCTGTATTATTTTTTACATTATGCTTACTCATCCACACTGCTTTCTTAAAAAGTCGAATGTCATTCCTAAACTCACTGAATTATTATAACAGCAAAGCAACTAGAAGTGCCTAATTAAATATTTCAGTCACATTTAACGTCACAGAGTTAAAGCAATATATTTTGGATTTAAAATATGTTAATATAGCTGATAATTCAACTCATAGTGCACCTGTAATTTAAGTTTCTCTGTACAAAAGTGTAGTTTCTTGAAAACAAGATGAATTATTCAGAGTTCATAATGAACTCAAAACCACAAATCATGTTTCAGTGCTTTCAAACTCACAGTATGATGGCTAAGAAGCTTGCTGTAGGTGTTAATTAATGGCTGCATTAATTGTTAATTAGCAAGTGTTAAAATGGTAGCAGAAATGAAGGCAGAGTACTTTCAGACTTTCCTTGGGTATCCACTTTACAATAGTGACTGTCATTTCTAGATAACTTGACAGGTTTTGGCTAGTCTTTTCTGCAGACTACAGCTATAGACACTGGTCTTATTTGGCTTGGCCTGGGCAGGTTTACTCTTATTCCTCTGCTGGGAAAAGAGAAGTATCAGGCTATTCATTTCAATACTCCAGTTCTTGTGACCAGACCACTTAAGGATTCACAATAGGAAGCAGAGTTATGGTACTGGATTAGGAATATGAAAGGGAAGCCATTCATCCATCAATGATGTCAAAGTTTTCCTGGGTTTCCTCCTCCTTGGGTCTGAGTCTGAGAATGGGTGAGGGATCAGGAATCAGTGGTGGGAATTTCCCTATATTAAATATCTTCTTCATTACAGATTTTTTGAGATGCCAGAGCACAGACTGCAGGCCACACAGTGAAAGAAACAGCAGTTTATTACTAGAATATCACCTTGTGTGCTGAACAATTCTAATGTAAAATACTTTGGTTAGA
The DNA here is from genome assembly GCA_027574665.1 of Rhynochetos jubatus. Classification (NCBI taxonomy): domain Eukaryota; kingdom Metazoa; phylum Chordata; class Aves; order Eurypygiformes; family Rhynochetidae; genus Rhynochetos; species Rhynochetos jubatus. The sequence goes on from CM050648.1 coordinate 61,667,701, forward strand.
ACAAAAAAAAACTTAGTGACAGCATGATGTCTTTACCGACAGTAAATATATAGTTGCATATCATCCATATAAAATCTACAGTTTAAAGAGACAGGGATACCTGAAGAATTAGCACATACAATATATGAAATTGTGATTTCTTAACAAGTGACCACAGGTTATGAACACAAGGAAGTTCTATATCAAATTCAGTGTTCACTCAAATACTAAATGGTATACTTCCAGTAACAAGACTAGCATTTATTTCACAGAAATTTAATCCTCAGAAATTCTAAGGATGAACACATTTTACTTTAGTAATAATCACCAACCTTTACTTATGTTTCAGACTTTGAGATTCTAAAGTGAATCATAAATATTTCATGCAAGTATTGTTCTGTGGTACCCATCTGGAAGAAGAGTATTTTCTCCTTCGTTGATTAAAACTTTATTGACCTTACTGTCTGTCAGGTTCTGCTAAGGGGATTTTTGCCAAGCAAATTTTTAATATTGTGCTCGCCAAAATGCATCAACAGATTCTGTAAAGGGTAATCGTAAAACCATGGGGAACATTTAATATTACAGCTAAGACCATGGCATTTACATTTTAACTTTTGCTTACTTTCAGATTTTCTGCAGTTACAATGGGAAAATGAAATGCAGAAAACACAAACACCCTTGCATAAAACAGTGAAATGCCATAGGTCTGATAATTAAGGGATGTCATAGCCTTTCTTATAATATTTCCAAAGTGAGTTTCCTTATTTAATAACAAAAAGTTCATGACAAAATTCTTACAACAAAATCTCTTCTTCCACACCTCCCCCCAGCAGACAAAGATCAATTTTTGGAAAAAGTCCCCAGAAAAAGATCTTTGTATAACCCAAGACCTGAGCTCTGTGAGGGCTTCTGAGAATGAGCCTAAGGACCTTTCTTTGGTAGGAAGCACAAAGGATTGACCACTACATTGCTCTGCAGGCAACAGAGAGCAGAAGTTCATGCCTTGAAAGTGCCTGAAGCTTCTCTGTATAAGTCCCTGAAATAGAGGGCAGCAGAGACAGTTGCAGGTGGAGGTAAGGTGGAATACAACAGAACACAGAAGAGGACTTTATTCTAGAGATAAAAAAAAAAGGACTTTAAGGACATTGGTCCTTAAGGCTAGACATGAAAAACAGGTTTTCGTAAACTGTTACCAAATTGTATAGATGCTGTAAATGTGAATAATGTTTGATAACATATCTGTGCCTTAAGTGAAAAGTCTTGTTTCTTTCTAGCAGAAAGCACCCTGAAAATGTTGTCTTCTATCTTGGGCCAACTCACCACATGTTTGACCTCTATCACTGTTCTGCCAGTATTCTTGAGTCATATTTGAATAAGGCATTCTTCAGAGAGAAATTAAAGTAGTCTGTTGACTAAATGGCTAATCATGAGATACAAAGTCTTAATCATCAGTATTTGTGTCTAGGTTTATCAGTATGTTACATACACTCTCATTTTCTTTCCCATCACTTCTAAAACCCCAGGGTCCTTTCAGGATTCATCTCTTCATAAGGTATGATCTCATCCTACCTATATGTCTAATAATACTCTTTATCTGTCCAATTAACGTAAAAATAGTGATCTTCAAAGCAAGGGTGACCTGTAAACACCTGATATTGTCCACCCTACCATAGCTATTTGGGATGACTTACCATTGTGTGAAATTTGGTGGAAAATTTGGAAAACACATGTAGTCTAGTGGTGCAACAGAACTCCGATACAGGTAGTGTACAAAAATAAACAATAAATCCATTTGCTTGGCTTTTATTATATAGAAAACCCACATTTTTTTTTTTTTTTTTAATAATAGGCTTTCAGTGGGGGGGGGGGGGGGAAGGTTTTATTTCCAGACAGAAAACAACCAAAGTCAAAAGAGTTCACAAGTGCATTTAAAAAGAAGTATCACCACAAACAAGGACATATGATTACATTACTGTTTAAATTTAATGTATAGATTTTATAAAAGTTTGAGGCAGAACAGACACATAGAAAGTGCACCAACCAGTGTATAAACAAAGCCATATATATTATTTTTGTAGGTTGACAGATTCCACTGAATTTAAGTTAAACTGAAGGGGAAACCAAGAAGTCTTTGCTAAACTGTCCTTCTCAGTTAACTTGCAAAGAGCCCTTATTCCCCACTATCGTCAGTAGTACCAACTTCTAACATTTCATATCTTTCAAGGCTCATTTATCTTCCCTTATACCTCAGTCAGTGATCCTTTTCTACTAAGTGCTAAACAAACACAACACCTTAACAACCTCCAGCCACAAGACAAGAGCAAATCACTAGACTGATAGAGGAGGAAACTCAGATACAAAATAGGGCAATATTACCTAGCATAACAGAGAATTGTCTGCATCGTTTCCATGCAGTCACACCAGTACCTACAATATTGGGGAGGCAATCCAGAAGTAGTTCTGGTTTATCTCAACATAAGTCACTTGGCCTTTTGAGTAGTTTCTGCACTGCAGTGGTAAAAACATACAACACAGGTATTTTAAAAATAGTTTGGGCAAATATATGTATACTTTATTGTAGGCACAGCAGCAACTGTGCTGTACGTGTGAAAGTTATATTTCTGAACTAACAGAAAGAAATAAAAAGTAAACATCTGGCCCACTACATATGTCATTTAAAGTAAAATAGTCTCTTTTTTTTTTTTTTTTTTTGAAGATAACATTATTTGGTACTCCACAAGACAGAACTTCCTTTTTCAGTCTTGACCCCCCATGATATATTTCCTTACTGTTGTTATATCGACAGTCAGGATGAGGTTCATCCTTTTTCCCCTAACTGCTCTGCCTGAGGGACTTGACCAATGGGGAACTACAGTGAACTAGAGGAGACAAAGAGCATAGTAAAATAGCAGGATATACTTTTGTGAGTTTAGCTAGCGCTTCTGTCTTGTGACAAGCCAAAAACACATCACCTGATGTTTCCTTTCTAAAATCACTTGCCCATATGGAGGCTGTTACCACATCTGTTCAGAAAAGTAGGTTGGAGATATGTAAATAAGGAAATTAAATCAATAAAAATAATCCACTCTACATTCATTATTTCTGACTCAAACAACATGCTGACCTCTCGAGTTGTTAAATCTGCTGGTAGATGGCAAATATCCAGTAGTGGAAAAGTTTCTTTTTGTAGGAACCACCCACAAAAAACCCTATGTTGACAAGCAAGCCTCACAACAATATTTATACATACAGATGTCCTGCAACAGCTTGTTTAGGTGACCTATTTTACTTTGTTCAGCACCGGTGATTACCTCTACTCTTACACTATATTTATACCACTGTTCTTTTTTTCCTTAATACCGCTCCACAGCTGTGATGATACAGCATTCACTAGCACACCTGCAGCATACACAGCTACATCCAAAGTTGGAATCACATCTTTCAATTATAGAGTAGATTCTTACATCTGGGAAATCAGACTTGAGCCCAGAAATTACAATCCTTATATAAGACATTTAAGTAACCTCCACAATCCCTGTCCTGATTCCTCCACATCTACCCACTGAATCCTTCTCTGAGTCTGAAAAGAAATGGTGGTGCACCTGCAATTACACTGAGTATATGAAAGACAAAACTCTGAATTATATTAGATGTCTTTTCACTGCTTGCTGTTAATTGTTGGGAAGCTTTGCCTGCTCTTTATAAATTCCCTCAAACAATCTCATACTATTAGCTGAGCTTTACAATGGCTCAAATTCAGTGGACTTCAAATTAATACACAGGTACCTATTTGTATCATGAAAAAACTTTTTTTCTGCATGGCACTTAGTCAGCATCCTTTGTGATCCTGTGAGTCTAATTCAAACATACAAACTGTTATCCTGCATTAGGACTTTATTCCAGCTACACTGAAGAGGTTTCAATTCAGCCGCTGTTTGTACTTTATTAACAGAACTTCCTAAGAGCACTACCACTGGAAAAAGGATCCAAGTTTTCTCAGTATGCTACAAATTTGGTGAATTCTTACTTAAAGTACAGACAGACAGGAGTACAAGGAAACAGTGCCACAATACTAGCAGTATGAAGTAAAATATCACCACTGTTACTCCACTAATTTTTAGAATTTTTTTTTTTTGTTTGGTTTGGGTTTTTTTGGTGGGGGGGTTGAGTCATAGTTTGTTGCGGTTTTGTAATAGGGTTTATTTAAAGGAAACTACAGGAATAAATAACACACAGTAGTAGTCATAGTTTCAGGGATTTCCTGCCATATGCAAGACAAGTGAGCTCGAAATACAAGATTTTAGTATGTAGGACCCAGCATTAATTCACAGAATCATCCAGGTTGGAAGGGTGTTCAGAGATCTCTAGTCCAATTCCCTGCTAAAAGCAGGGTCAGGCCCGAATTCAGACCAGGTTGCTCAGGGCTTATTTGGTTACATATTAAATATTTCCAATAACAGAGATTGCACAACCGCTACAGACAAAACATTCCACTGCTTGACAGTCCTGACAGTGATTTTCTTCCCACCTCCCAGTATCCAGTTAGAACATCTACAGGTCAATGGGCCATTACAGTATTCACCCCAGGGTGCTAAGGGAGCTGGCTGACATTGTTTAGAGGCCACTCTCCTTAATCTTTGAGAAGTCATGGAGACTGGAGGAAGTGTAATGTCACTCTCTGCTATAAGAAGGGCTTAAAGGAGGATACACAAATTATAGGTCCACCAAACTTACTTTCATCTGTGGGAAAGTTATGGGATGAATCCTCCTGGGGCTATTACAACTCAAATGAAGCACATGATTAGGAAAAGCCAGCATGGATTCACCAAAGGCAAATTGAGCTTGACAAACCTGATCACCTTCTATGACAAAATAACCTGCTCAGTTGATATGGGGTTAGCAGTAGACACTGTCTTCTTGGATTTCTCCAAGGCTTTCAATACGGTTTCCTACAACCTCCTTCTAGAGAAACTGATGTGTTGCAGTCTAGACAAGTGCTCTGTGCGGTGGGTGGGGGACTGGCTGACAGGCCACACCCAGAGGGTGGTGGTAAATAGTTCCTTTTCAAACTGGCAACCCCTCACAAGTGGGGTGCCCTAGGGGTCGGTATTGGGCCCAACACTGTTTAATATCTTCATGAGTGATCTCGGTGATAGGATCAAGTGTACCCTGATGATCAAGTTTGCTGATGATACCAAAATGAGTGGGGAAGTGGACACTTCAGATGGGAGAGTCACCCTGCAGGAAGACCTGGATAGGCTGGAAGAGTGTGTTAACAAGAACCTTAGGAAGTGCAACAAAGCCAAATGTAAGGTTTTGCACCTGGAGAAACATAATCCAGGAGTGTAGCACAGGCTGGGATCGACCTGGCTGTGGAGCAGCTCTGTGGAAAGGCACCTGGGGATCCTAGGGGACAGGAAGATCAATATGAGTGAACAGTGTGCTGCTGCGGCAAAGAAAGCCAAAGTATGCTGGGTTGTGTCAACAAGGGCATCACCAGCAGAGATGAAGCAGCCATTTTCCCACTTTATTCAGCATTTGCCAGGCCACATCTGGAATGTCAAGTTCAGTTTTGGTCCTTGTTGTGCAAAAAAGATGTGGACAGCCTGAAGAGGGTCCAGAGAAGGACTAAAAAGGTGATGAAAGGACTGGGAAGCCTGCTATAGGAGGAAGGGTGGAGAGAACCGAGTTTGTTGAGCTGAGAAAAGAATCCTTAGGGCAGAGTGTAACACCATGTTCCAGTACTTAAAGGGTGATTACAAAGAAAGTTGAGACTCCATTTTTACAAGGAGTTCCATGGAAAAGTTGAGGGGTAATGGGTCCAATTTACTCCTGGGAAAGTTCTGATTGGACACAAGAGGAAATTTTTTCATAATGAGAAAAATCAGGCATCGGAACAATCTCCCCACAGAAGTGGTGGATTCCCCAACATTGGACACTTAAAATTCAACTGGACAGGGTGCTCGGCCATCCTGTCTAGACTGTGCTTTTGCCAAGAATGTTTGAACCAGATCATCTGTGAGGTCCCTTCCAACCTGGTATTCTATTATCTTCTATTGAATTTTGACCAATTGCCTCTCTCTCCTGCTGTGCACCTCAGTAAAGAGCTAAGCTCTGGTTTCCCAGTAATCACCTCTTACATAATGGGAGGCTACAGCTAGGTGTCCCCAAAGCCATCTGATCTCCAGGCTGAATATGCCCAAGACTCCTGTTCCCACATCCCAGAGTGCCGTTGGCCACCTTTGCTGCCAACAAAGGCGCAGGGCTCATAACTGGCTCATATTCAGCTCTTTGTTCTTCAGGACCCCAAACAGAGCTCCCCAGCCAGTCCACCTCTGTATTATTGTAGGGGATCCCTTCCCAAGAGCAGGATTTTGCATTAGTCCTTGTTGATTTTCATGAAGTTCCTTTTGATCCATTACCCTAGACAGTCAAGAGCCCTCTGAACAGCTCTGCCCTTGAGCATTATCAGTTTCATTCCCCAGTCTTCTGTCACTCAAATACTTGACAGGTACAATATGACCAATAACTACTATATTTTGAACTCAATGGTGCCGCCAGTGTTTCATGTCTCTGGTAATCCACCTACCTAGAATGTACCATTGCAACATCCCAACACAGAGACAAGGGATGCTGCAGGAGATGATGTTGAAAACCTTGCTAAAATCAAGGTAGATGGTAACCACCGCTCTCCCCTCATCCCCAAATCTAGTCACTTCATTATACAAGGCAGTCAAGTTGGTCAGGTGTAATCTGCCCTTGACAAATCCTTTCTGACTGTTCCTATTCACTTTCTCCTTCAGTGTCCAGAAGCAGTTTCAAGAGGATTCTCCTTGTGAACTTACTTGTGACAACTCAAGAGAGGCTGTCTGGCCATCACCACTACAACCGATACCAAGAGCTGGAGAAAGAATCAGAAGTCTGCCAGTAATCTGAACAAATGGACTGACAGGAACCTCCCGAAGCCCACCAAAACCAAAGTCCTGTGCATTCAATAGAATAAGCATAATTGAGAAAGAGCAAAAATATTCTTTAGACATGCATAGCATTACTGAAAAGAATAGCTGCAAGCAACCTGATCTGACTTTGAAATTAGCCTTGCAATGAGAAGCAAATTGGACCAGATCTTCAAAAATCCCTTAATTATTTCATGATACTATGACAGATAAATATAAGAGCAACTAGAAATTGGCTGAAACAAATCAAGTCAAGAGAAAATAAATGTCTTTTGCTAGTAGCATTGTGAATGACACATGCAAGGTAAGAGCAGAGGGAAAAGTGTTTCATGCTGAAATATCAATAAGTATAATAATGAAACACCTCTCATAAGAAAGGACATAATGAAGAATGAATATATTAAGCTGGAAGACATGTAACTTTATACAGTTGGTAAGTAAGTGCACATAATAGGAAAATCTTTGGCTCACATTTATACAGGTTATTTATTATAGAATCTATTTTCTGATAAGAGATGAAGCAGCAGTAGACTGTCAAACATGACAGTGATTTGACTTTGATTTCCCTCTGGCACAAGCATATCTTGATGCAGAAAAGACAAGATCAATATAGGATGCATGCTCCTACCATTTAGCTGATGCCTCAACAAGCAATACCTCTCCACTTAATCCCACATTTCTCTCCCCCACTGTGTCGTTGCGTTACATAGATATGTGGTCCAGTTGAAAGGAGTTTTTTGGGTTCAGGTTGAAAGATGATACAAAATAACCCAATAACAAACCCACAAAAATCCACCTTCACCTCCCCTCCACCACCCACCCCCACACACCAAAAAAATTAAAAAACCCCACAAAAAACCAAATCAAAACCAAATAGGAAAAAAAAAGAAAAAACTAAAACCAAAAACCAAATCACACAAACCCCAACCTTAGACTACGTGGACCCTCAAATCCTGGACTATCAGTGCAATATTATCATCTGAGATCTTCAGGGTAAAAAGCCCATTATCTGGATGTAAGTAATTGAAAGTTGTAAGAACTGTTAACTCATTTCTCCTCTTTCCTATTCTACAGCATGCATAATGCTATTAAAATGTTAGTAGGCACTGGTAGAAATTATAAGTTGCTTTACAATATGCTTTACAATATGCTCCTGTTTGTTATATGAAAGTATATATGAAAAAATGTATGAAGTATGAAACCACATGATGAAAGATCTAATTTTCCACTTAAATTGTTTCTTACAAGTCTGCTTCAATTTCTTACAAGGGGATCATCATCTACCTAGTGTAACACTGGAAAAATTTACACCTGTCCTGTGCCTGCTGAAGCTATATTCCCTATGCATTTATGCAAACATCATGGAGATATGCCAACACAAGGGGCAAAGGGGAAATATTGTGGACAAATTAATAAGGTGATATTGAAAACAGGAAAATTTTAGAATCTCCTAGGGACAATGTATTTTTACTTCTTATTTCTGGCAAAAAGAATACTTGCGGAAAAATGATAGGGAACCTTCTCCAGTGTAAAAATGGAATTTTTCTCCATCTTTTGAAACTGCACAGAAAAAAACCTCCAACCTGTCTAAAGACAGAGTTAAAGAAAAAGTGACTTTAGCTCCAAGAACGGACATATTTTTTTTAAGATTCCATTGCAACAATAGATATAATCATACTGAAGGATGCTTTTATTTTTGTTAATCTTAATGACAAATTGTTTAAGTACTGGGAGACAGACAGGGGTGTAAGCTCAGCTAACGAAGAAGACCTATTTATATTTCAGTTTCAGGAGATGAAGTCGCATCTGCATAGTGTGTTGTATTTGAAATTTATTTACTTACCAGTATTGCAAATACTTCTTAGCAGAGCTCACAATGTATATTCATTAACTTTAATTTAATTTAAAAGATTTAAGTTTAGGTACGGCTGAACTTTTTAAGTGTAAAAACACTGGAAATTGACAAAATGCATTTGAAGAACAAAATTCAATACCTGATATGTCTTAATATAAAGTCTCAAATACCACAGACTTATTCTCTGCTGATTCCCTGACACAAACCTTATTTTCAACATTTTGAAGTTAATACATTCTGCTGGGGTATGGGTGATTTGCTGTCATTTTAAAATAGGCTTTCTATGACTTATGGGAAAGTTCAGGAATCATTCTGAAAATGTAAATGCTTTGATTTTAATTGTATTTTTTAATTTTACACCTGCAATTCCTAGTAGAGAAGGAATATTGTAATAATAAACATACGTCTGGAGAATTTTGGTTTGCATATGTACTCCTAAAAAAAAAACAAACAACTTAATGACGCTATGGAAATGTCTAATTTTCTTTCAAAAACTTTTATAGAAACATCCACCAGTACTGTTTGTGCACATTGGTCAGATGCACTTGAAAGAAAAGAGAAGAGATGAAGACTGCATTTATTGAGGGAGTGGGGCACGAGGGGATAAACTGTGCCTTTCAACAAGTTCTTCCATCTTTCTATGCCTCTGAGTATGTTTACATGCACTTCTTAACTCACTTCAACTCCAGCAGAGTACCTTCATATGCTCTACATCTCCACAGTCACTTCAGCCAAGACCTTCCAAGGCCATTGGGAATTCTGCTGGTACATCAGCTAGCGGGTGTGAAGATTTCCTAGCCATGTTGTTTCAATATCCACAGAGTCATGTATGAAACTATTCCATTACTGACGTGTACTGTTTGACAAACTATCACTCCAGGTTGAAGTTTAGCCTGCATGAAAACTGACAACATAGTTCAGAGCTCTGAGATAAATACATGTAGACAGAACTCCATATTCCCCACAGTGCTTTCTGTATCACATAGAAATAACGTGAAGGGTGGGATTAAGGTACATAAAACATGTACATCTAGCACAACTTCAGGGGAACAGGGGCAGCAGATATGACACTAGATGTGTTGCCATAGACTTGAGTCCAGGAGGGACAACTGGAGGCCATCCAGAGTGCAAGAGGATATCTAATGTGACTCTATGGTTACACATACAAATAGCTTCCTTGTTGTCATGGCAGAGTTTGGAAAGAAATTCAGGACCCTTTAGTTTTTAAAGTACATATCTAAATAAAAGCTTTTGTTTAAGGTAAAACTGATACTGGGATGTGAAATGCCCTTCAGCAAAGATTGTACAGATTCAGTGACTCTTAAGTCTTTCTGAAAATCATGTACTACTTACTTCTCAGTTGATACAGCTCTTTGCTTTATTTCTGGAGGCCAGTTTCTTCATCTTTGGACTCACAGTGGGAAATTTCTATCTTCTTTCTTCTTTGAAACTGTCATCTAGTCCTAAATGGAAGAGAAATTCATTCCTCTTTCCAGCTCTAGCAACAACAGCTAGATGATACAACAGCTACAATGAATAAGCACAGCAAAATCACCTCTAACTGTGAGTTCCTGATCTTAGAGACAAATGTCTGAATACCTCTGGTTAGACCTTTGCCACTTGCAAATATTTTTCATAGTACTACTCTACATACAATGTTCACTGAACTACTACAATAAAATATTAGTTTCTCTTTGTAACAAGAATTTCTTGATTAGGTTTGGTATTTACACAACTGCTGACAAGAAATTCTACATATTTGTATGACATTTCTTTGTCTTGGTTAGAAGCTAAAGGAAAAAAAGAATAGTAAAAAAAAGAGAAAGAGAGAGAGGCTGAGGTAGTGCTTAACAGGAAAAGTTTTATACATGAAAGCACAGCTATGATTTTTACTACAGATTCACAATCCATTGTAGTTTTAGGACATCATAAAAGTATTTTACCCTTTTTGAGCTCAGCGGTTAGTTTCTGTTAAAAGACTGTGTTACTTCAGGCTGAATTCTGCCCTGAAAACAGATTTAATCAGTGGTTACACTGTCCTGTGTTGTGAGACACAGATTTGGTTGATTAAGCCTTAACATGAGTATAGTTGTACTGGGTCAGACAAAGGTCCGCCTACCAAGGTATCCTGTCTCTGAGAGACACATATCTCAGGGAAAAAAAAGAAAAATAAAGAAAAGGGCAGACATCCTGTGACACTTTTACCTCCTACATTTCCTCTGAGATAACAACAATGTGCAACTTGAAGACTCTGAGTCACAGGTTTTATCTCTGTATTTATCAGCACTTAATGAATATTTCCTCCATAGACCTCAGTAATTGATTTTTAACTCATCTAAACTTTTATCATGCATATTACTCCACAGCAATAACTTCCACAATTTAATAACACCTTCTGTGGAAAAAATACATACCTATTTTTTACTCTATAACTTATATCTGCTTAAAATTTCATTTGGCTTTGCCTTGTTTCTGTATCATGAGAAAGAATGAATAACTATTCTCCTATTCACTCACACTGCCATGGTGCTCATTATCCATTTCTTTTTCATTCCAAAGCATCCAAATCTGCTTCACTTTTTCTTATGCAGAAACCATTTCACACTATTTATCATACTTGTTGCCCTTTTCTGTACCTTTTCCATTTTTAGTATTTTATTATTATAAGCAGAACGGCAAATAGTATTCAAGATGTGAGGACAACATGGATTTATACAGTCACATAATGATATTTTCTGCTTTCCTCTCTATTCTTTTCCCAGTTCTCAAAACTCTATTTACTTTTCTGACCACCACTAAACATTGAGCTGATGTTTTCAGGGTGCGATTATATAATGACTCCAAGATCTCTTTCCTGAATAGTAATAACGAATTTGAAGATCTTCACTGTATAGAGATGGATTGTTTTCTCAACCAGCATTACTTTACATTTGTCAAAAGTGAATCTCACTTGCCTTTTTATCACCAGTCAGTTACACAAAATGCACCCTGTGTTCTTCATTCAGACTCCTCACTTAATATTCTGAATAAATTTAGCATTATCAGCAAACCCTGTCACCTCACTCCCCACTTCCCTTTCCAGATCAATTGTAAACAGCATGCCCCAGCACCAACCCCGATGGAAATCTACCAATCACTTTCAGGCATTGTGAAAATGGTCTGAAAACAGTTCTCTTAATCCAGTTAGCTACCAGTGAAAGGATGTTCCCTTCCATCAGACAATATCTGTGTTTATTTTCTTATGCTTGCATGTTTTGATAATTACATGAAGTTGGTTCACTCACTGATGTTTTGCATGCCTACTCCTCTCCAGTCAGCCCACAGCAGCCATTCTGGCTGTATACTGGGATCCAAAATGAATAAGCCAGCTTGCTCCTTCTGAAAAATGAAATTGGACTTGGAAAACAGAAAGATCTGCTTTGAACCCTAGAGCCTACAGACAACACGATTCACACCACATCTGATTTCAAACAAGAGCTTCCCTCAGCAGTGCAGGAAATGTTGATTCTCACGTTCCCTTAACCACTGTCCTGTGAATGCAAGCAACTCACTGGGGAAAGCCTGCCATTGGAGCAGTCTGCACGCCACCCTCTTCAAGTCGGAAGGATGCGAGGACAGAAACAGATTAACTTTGGGTCACACTAGGTGACAGCACTGGTTTCCCTGCATAAGTATCTCAAAGACCAAGATGATCTTCCCCCAAAAATTCAAGAAAATGGGTATCAACTTGGTGCTGACAGCTATCAATACAGGGCTGAAGAGAGTCTGATATAAATTAATATCTGCATACACAGAGGTGCTCAATGTGAACCAGTATGCCAGTGTTGCTTGTCAGACATGTCTGATCTGTACCGAGCTTCACCCTACACACAAGCATGGGGTTTTTTTTTCCAAAACCTTCAAGTTCTCAGGCTGGACCTACACATGAAGCTTATGGAAACCAAGAGCCAAGGCTCATCAGGGACGTGAGGGTATAATGAAGGCATTCAGCTCTTGAGGCATCATGTGCACCTGTTCTGTCACTATCTAGAGGTGTCAGATATACCATCCTGTGGAACTGCCTCTCCAGCACAGGAAAGGAAGCTTAGATTGGCCAAGTGTCTTCATTTATTGCATTTTTTTTGTGTGTGTGTTAGTGAAAGATGAAGGGGGAAAATGCCGCCTGCCTGAGTTTAGGAGATAAAGTCACTATTTGGCATACAGATAAGTACTAGAAGAATTCTAGTGGTATATTAAAACATATATTACGATTTGTTTAGCAGTACAAAAGCACCAAACTTTCCTCCAATACCATTATTAACTATGTAAAGCCTACTCCTTCGATGATTTCACTTCTAGATCCAGTGTGACAATTAATGATGGTGTACTTACGCATTCCACTTCTAATTATACTTGGTTCAATTTCATTGACATAAGGTAAAGGCCTGGTACATGTAACAGCTCATCATCAGTGTCAGCACTGAGAAGAGAATGAAGATAATCTCATTCCTGGCCTGTTCTATAACATTGTACTGAAGGCAGTCACTGATTACTGTGGTGATTATTTTCCCCAGTATGCACCCTGCTCTACATCTCAGTGACAGCTGGTCTTGTTGTCAGCTAGGTGTCCCTGGTTTTCCTCTAGACTCCTCCTAATTTTCATTTCACACTTTAGGCTATACACACAGGAAACTGAACATGTCCTGTGACACTAGGAAGATACTAAAATCAGGGGGGAAAGAGAGGGGAAATTAATCTCCTTTCAGATATCAAAATATCTGTGTGAAACCTTTGAACCTACCCCTTTAATGGTTTCATTTCCTCATTTAGGAAAAAAAGTAAGCAAAAGCACAGGTACCTTTCAAAGGGTGGGTGTACTAACTGTGATGATCTTGCTCAGATGACGAGATAATTCATGACATATCAGAAGGGCAGGGTGGAATTCAAGTTTCTAATTTGGCCTTCCTGCCTGCAGAATACAGTGAATTTAAGTGATCCTCAGAGCAGGTAATCCATTTCTGAAATACTACAGCACAGGTCTCCTCACAACTAGAAACTACTTCAATCTATAGTGTGAAGTACCAGCTGCTACCACTCCCTTTATACATATTATAAACACATCTTCTCAGATACAGAGGCCTTTTGTATATTGCTTTGAGTACTGAATTTTTTTTAAACTAGGAGCTGTGTTGGAGTGGTAAGCATAAAACAAACTGGTGGTGCAGAAGGCTATGTATAGATTATCAACACTATATATAATAAATCCATGTAAGTATGTTGGGTTTCTGCAACAAGGCTGTCGGTTCATTATATTTTCAGCTTATGTAACCATTGATAAAAAATTTTTTGTTTACAAGCTATATCTTCACCTCACACATATATGCCTACATGCATATATCCCCACAGTTAGCAACACAAAGAAACATCTGTAATTAGAACAGAGCACTTCAAGCTTCCATCTCTCCCCAAAAGGCAGTTACATAAAAGCAGGAATTCCATTAGCACATCTGCATGAGGCAGCGTTTACACCTAGGTAGTGTCACATACCGCACAGTAGAAAAGCACAACACGTACTAAAAATACATAACCTTTACTTTTCCCCCATAATCAATGCATGGCTCAGTTCGAGCTTGAAAACTTACTTTGCAGAGCAAAGATGTCAGCAAACAAAGCATCTTACCATCCGTACTCTTCTGATATGCACACGGGTATTTCTGAACAAAATACATTGGTAGGATTTACACCTGGAAAAAAATTAGTTTCAGGCAAGTAAAAGTAATCAGAGGATAAACTGCAATATTAAAGTCTTCAGTACCCTGATTTCAAATGAATGATCATATATTAGGGACTGATAACTAGCTCACCTGCAGAAATCTTCATAAGATGCAGTGCCAAAACTCTGCTCAGATGAGGATGGCCCCGCTAAGCTACTTGCTGCTGGCCTCAGACATTTTGACACTCATTCAGATTATCTGAAACAAATGTCCCTGCCAGCCTGGGAAGCTAAGGAGGCCACAGAAGCAACAGTAACTGCATATACAGCAACCAGGTTCTATCAGAAGCAGGGAGAAATCAGCATAAAAACAGGTCTGTGCAACTCAGGCTATTTTTTCAGCTTTGTAGGGAAATCTCCGTAGGAAAAAAAAGCAGTGAAACAATCCTGTATTTATTTATTTATTTTTACCAAGAGGAATGCATTAAGAACATAAGGTAGATATGCAGAAGGTTTTCTCTCTCTTATCAAACATCTCATTTAAATTCTAAAGCACAGCAGACCTTCATTAAAATTCAATTGTTGCCAGAAGTTTCAATGACAGAGCCGTGACAGCTGAAGATAGGGATGCTCTTACCGAGGTGGTCCAAACTACACTGAAGATTCTTGCTCTCAGAAACACAGTTTGATCAGATTTTTACTTTTTTTCTTCCCCCCCATTACACTGAATGCTGTGGAAGTATATTTGTGATTAGACTGGACAGCCTTTCAAGCTAGGACTCCCTGCATATGCAGATTACTCAGGAACAAAAGCCACAATGAGCACAAAAAGATCCACAGGACTACTCAAATAGCAGGAAAGACAGAAAATAGTACCACGGTCACATCGCTGGTAAACAAGGTGGTGAGGAGGGCTAAGGACAGAAAGGATACAAAGAAGTGCATATAGCAGCACTAAGCCCTGACAGACTCCATCCATCTTATTTCTCTTACTCCATAGCCTTTACCTGTCTTTGTCTGTCTGGTTTTTATCTTTGTTCTTCCAGAGTCAGATTGCCACTACCAATTAGGCTCATTAGGCTATCCCACAAGGCTCTGCCATTGCCCAATTAAACTAGCTGCCTGATTGCAGACAGAAATGCAGGTGACTCTTGCTGTCTGAAGTCTCAGCAAAGATTGCAAAATGATCTCACTGTATGTAGCAGAGAGAGCGTTAACTGCTTAGGTGCTAAGCACGGCGCTGGCTCAGAAAACAATCTTTGAGAAGTAATTGCTAAACGTATATGTAACTACTCTTAACTGGGATTATTTATTCCAATCTTTAGTTCCATTTTGAAAAGTGAATCACATGTTCTTTATACCACCGTTATGCAAACAAACTAATAACTAAATGAATAAATGAGAAAACAAAATAATAAATAAATTAATAACAAAATAGATAATTGCCACCTTCCCTTACAATGCCAGTGACCACACCAAACCTTGATTTGTGCACTGCTAATAATCTGTACATTATTCCAAACACATTATATATGAACTGGTGAAAGTCAAACTTCATCCAAAATATAGTTCAGAATGAAATAAATATAAACCATCCCAAATAAAAAGCCTCCTGCAACTTAAGTAAAAATCACAGCTAAGAAAATGCGCATTAAAATTAGTATAGTACTTTCTACAAAAACCAATGTCATAAGCATTACGAAGTGCATTTAAATGAACAACTATTTTGTCATCCCTGTCAAAATAAAGGTATACCAAAACTGCTGGAGATTATCATTAAAATTTAATGATGAAAATTTTAACACCACAGGTTTCCAATAAACCTAGAGTTTTTGAATGGAAAAGATTTGAAAAGGCATACTATGAATGACAGCTTTGAGAATCCCTGTTCTGAAACATTTTGCACCTTTGTCATTTTTTTCCTGTTCAGTGCAAAATTCATAGCGTCAAAGAGAACGAACATATAAGACATGATTAGACAAAATGACTGTGCTTAAACTGCAGAAATAGACATGTGTAGAATTCTAGTTTTTTCCATCTTCCAAGCAGATTTTTTCCTATTATCTGAAAGTGGAAAATATTAAGTTACTCTCAAGTAAACAGAACTCATCAACCCTAATATTCATGCTTAGACCTGCTTCTAGGCTTTGATGATATTTATTGCTTTTATTCTGTTATTTCATGAAGATAAAATCTATTGGAGGATAAGAAAATGAAAGTGTAACTAAAACCTTGGGAAAATGTTTCTAATTCGGAATTATATAGCAACAGCTATTTCATATGCAGTCAACCTCTGGTCCAGCTATTACTAAAATCTTGAAAGTTGAGAACCTTAAAGAAAATTTGAAGGAATTTATAGATTTTACTTTGTTAGGTATTAGTAGTACCAATTTAATGTTTTATTTGTTTTACTTGATGGGATTTTCACTGAAGTTCTAGAATAACTAGAATACATGTCAGTATGGCTAGCTCTGACTCCAAACTGGCAGATCCAGTCTTTCCCATAATAAAAGTCAATCTCAAAAATGTTACTCCAGATTTGGAGATCTTTGTCAAAACTCAGAAATTAAGGTACAGGATTTTAACAAGATGTTCTGATTACCATCTCCCATGCCCCAACCTAATGATAGAAGATCTTTACAACAAAAAATAGTTGGTAATCAGACTAGTGATTAATACAATGAGATGTTATTGTCATGCATATTACATAATTTTTAACACTGAATGGAGAATGGAAGGAACATAACAATATTTATCCCAGAACCAGAGGTGGCATTTGAAGTAGGGGATATTAATTAATTTTCCATTTTTAGTAGATGTGCCCCACAGAAAGAGCCATATACCTCTGTCTGTCTTTTTTGAATATAAGTATTTTAAGTATCTATTTTTTAGGTCTTTCCTATTTTGTAGTCCTAGAGAGCTGAGAAGGTACCATGTGCTCTCTCTCATTGGACACACTCCATGTGTTAACACAGTATTACCTTAACAGCTCTGAAAATCTGATTGGTGCTTCTAGATGATAACATTTCAGTGTATAGCAAAAGTTCTTAATTAGTCCCTAGTTAAGTGATTCTCCCCCCCTATTCTGCTCTTGTGAAACCCATGTGGAGTATGGAGTACTGCATCCAGTTCTGGGGTCCCAGTACAGAAAGACCTGTTGGGAGTGGGTCCAGAGGAGGCCACAAAGGTGATCAGAGGCCTGGAGCACCTCTCCTATGGGGACAGGCTGAAAGAGTTGGGCTTGTTCAGCCTGGAGAAGAAAAGGTTCCAGGGAGACCTTATTGCAGCTTTTAATGATGTAAAAGGGGCTTGTAAGAAAGATGGTGAGAGACTTTTTACCAAGGCCTATAGTGACAGGACAAGGGACAATGGTTTTAATCTGAAAGAGAATAGATTTAGATAAAATATAAGGAAGAAAGTATTTACTATGATGGCAGTGATATACTGGAAAAATTTGCTTAGAGAAGCTGTGGATGCCCCATCACTGGAAGTGTTCAAAGTCAGACTGGATGGTGCTCTAAGCAATCTGAACCACTGAAAGATGTTCCTTCCCATGACAGAGAGAGTTGTATTAAATTATCTTTAATGGTCCTTTCCAACCCAAACCATCCTATGGTTCTATGATTCTATGATCTGGCCACACTGTTTTCCATCATTCAAGAGATATTAGACAAGTTTCCCTTTTCCCAAAACACATCAACCCACTACACTAGATATCTATCAGCAAAGTTTCCCTCAAGACCTCTTACTTATTCAAGCTGCTTAAGAGGCATGAAGGATTTGTGTAATCAAAATAAAACAGAAAAAAAGATCATTCTTCAACTCTGAAAATTCACTTTGAAGGATCATAGCTATAGGTTCTGGGTTTTGGTTTTTTGACTGTTCATACGTTTTATATTTGTAATTGAACGTAAAAAAAATTCAAACCCCCAACAGAGAATAAACATCTCTCATAAATAAGAAAAACTAAACTGAAACAAAAAAACCCAGAGATTCTCATTCCTCATTTCTACTTTCTTTCTGCATCTTGTTAATTTTGTTTCCCTTTCTACAAAATACAAAAGACCAAACACAAGGGATGGTCAATGCTGTGATCAGTAAGATCTCCAACTTTATATATAGTGTCATAAACAATGTGTAAGTAAAAATGGGAACCGACAGTACAGTTGAATGACTTCTCTGCTTGTATTCAGAAAGAAAAAACTGAGCTCTGCTTAATTACCATGAACCACTAAGCTCAGGAGAGAACCTCTGCATTCAGGTAGTTGAAGGCTTCTACCCATAGCCCAGACTTGGGTGACCAAGCTCTGAAGCAGTGTGGGAAATCACACTTAATATTTCCAATTGCCTAAAATGCAGAATTTTGGTGCCTTTGTGAGGTGCATAATCTTCCCTACATCCTGTAGAGAAGACTTCAAGTTATCTAATGCTGGATTTAAAATTCCAACTGGAGACCAGATTCCTAAAAATTAAGTTATGGCAATTTACACGATGTCTTTCACTAGATTTAGTCTTAAGTGGGGAAAATATCTTAAGGTAAAGCCACAAAACACAGTAATTTTCAGGCTATTCTTGCCATAGCTGGGAAAGTTACTGTGTTTGTCCTATATGTTTTTTTTTAATCTATGTATTACTATTATAATTCAATACCTATAATAGAGAGAACAGTAAGGAACACATAGACAATACCCATATATTACAGGAATCATAACTCTTTTACAACATGACTGGAAGTTTCCATATGGCTTTTCTTATGTGATAAAACGTGAAGTCAAGCCTGAGTCCTCTGAGGACAAGAAGAAATGAAGATAAGGGTCCTAAAGAAATAGTTCTGATTATCTCCTTTGGGTTTTGGTGTGGGTTTATTTTTACCTGACAGAGGTCTTCAAAATTATTTCAATTTTAAGGATTTTCTTTTAACATTTACTCTTTTCTTTGTATGTATTTATTTGTTACCCAGTGTTCAATCAGAAGTGTTTTTCTGTCTCCTGTACATATATGAATAGTGCTTCACCAAAAACACTTAAGCATCTCCGTCAACATATTGATGAGAATAAATCATAATATATTCCTAGGGAGTAATTATTAATGCTTTAAGGATATAGCAAATCTTTATCAAGTCAACAAATCTACCATATAATAATGGTTCTGTAATGCAGTAACAGTATTACGTGAAAAAAATATGCTTTTATCATCGAGGATTATTTGAGCATGGTCTCTAAGTCTATCTGCATTGGTAGTAACATTATTATGTTATCTTTTAAATTAATTTATTTCTGCTCTTTACACTTTGTTACTTGAAGGATGTACTCCATATGCATCTGTGAGACAAGACTGAATTGCTTATTGCCACAAGCTGGTTGGAGTGACTGAAACAAAATAACGTGCTTAGATGGTGTTAGGCAAAAATGATAATAAAGGTATAGCTACTGATTTTGGCAGGTTTCTTGGGCTAACACTCCCCAAAACCATACTGCTTTTAGCCATCTGTCCACATAAACATATGGAAACCTTGTATTAGGCTTCTGGGCTTGGCATGTGTGTAGTCTGACATGTCAAGGATATTGTATGTGGAAGCTAAGCCTTTATGCAAAAGACGAGGCTTACGGTCATAAGTCCATATTAAAAAGTCTGCTCAAGACAATTAAGTGTTGAATAAACAGCTATAATAGAAATTCAAATTACATGAAACAGGTTTTGTTCATCGATCTAAAGCAATATCTGATCATTTGGGCTTCTGGCCATACTCTCCGCTCCTGTTAGCTGTTCAGTCTAAGACTACTGCCCCAGCATGAGTGCAGGAGCACTGTGCAGCCTCTCCAGTAGCTTCTTCTGCTGCCATCCACCCTGGAAAGGATGGTTTACAGGACCAGTGTGACAGTGGCTGATGACAGTCAGTTTGCATTTGACAAACTGCATGGGTAACTCCACATTCTGGGGGACCGGACAAATGTTACAATGTCAGGAGCTTGGAGGACCATCCTGATGCTGTTAACAATATGTCAGAAGAAGCAAACGTTATCACTACCCTATGTCATGACTTCTGTCTACCAATGTCTTGATGTCAGGCTGTTGTTTGCCTCAAATATTCCAGTACATTCTCATTACCTTCTCACAAATAGAGGGCCTGGTTCTGAAAAATGCTGAGTGCTTTCAATTTTTCAAGTTCATTTTCAATAAACTTCAGAAAATACTAAACTTCTCTAGGATACCTGGGTTCAGCTAACCAGGGCAATTGTCTATCCATAACAACGTACATTGACAGATGTCATAAATTTGATTAGAAGATTCTCGTCTGACAGCACTGTTGAACAGATATGCTGACAATGGACAGAAGATGTTACAGATAGATACATTTATTCAAAACACAGGCTCCAGTAAATAAATAAAATAGACTATTCAGCTGTACTGAAGTTTATGCAAAAGGCATAAGTAATGTGTTGTGTGCTTGGAAATTAAATAGATGCCTACATTGTGTTTTCAAGAACAATTTACAAACAGTAGAGCACATACACAAATTGGACATGAAAAGTCCAATTCTGTTCACTTTGAAGAATACTTCTTTCTCCAGTTGGAGAAACTGTATTAATTAACAGTTACAGCAGCAGAAAGTTGTTTGATTAAAAAGTCAAATGCAGAAGCAAACAGAGCCCAGTCTTTTAGCTCCACATTACTGAGTTTCATGTTACACCCACCATAAAGACACTGAATGAATTTATCAAAACTTTTCTGTTGAAACAGCAAATATAGCCATACTAACATCCTCTGTGGGCAAAAAAGAGGATCATTTAAAAGCCTTTTATTACACTGTATGTAATATTGTGACTCTGCTTTTGGCCAGCATACTAGAAATTCTGTTGTAAAACAATAGAAGAAATGAGGGTCTACCTTTATTATGTGTTAGGAAACATATGTATATTTTACTCAGTGACTGCTTAGCTTTCACATTTTAACAACTGCAATTAAAGGTGTACATACCTGCTAGTCTAATATCAGTTAATAGCTTTCACTAAAAAATGTAAATATAATTTTTATTTTGCTTTTACACAACATCAGTATCTCAGCAACCTAAAAAATACCACTGCTACTGAATAAGAAATTTCAGCTGAAATATAGTGGAATTCTAAGGATTCTACTGAAATACAAAAAGCCATAAAACCAAACAGCCTTGTTAATGTCTAACTATACCTCTAAACTATAGCTCCTTAAACTGTGTCTGATAGGCCTTAGCTATTTTAAGAACCACAGACTGAATTATCTAAAATAAACCCAACTACCTTTGGCTCATTATAAAAAATGGTAATTCCAACCTTCCAAGCAAAAAGCAATAAATGTTGCATTTCCAGCTTTTTTATCATTACTATTGGTTCATTTCACCTGCAGTATCTGTAAATGAAGTATTTTTTAATGCTGCTATAGGATTTCTTTTGCATTCTCCAACCTAGCAGCCTGAACCTGAATGTCTCAGTCATGAGATGATTACCTAATCCACTACTTCTCCCAGTGAGCTGTTTGGGAATACCATGACTTGACCAGTAAATAATGTTCAACATCTTCTACTGTATCAGAAAATGGAATCAAGAAGAGAAACTTAAAGATATGACATCACTATCACGTAAAAATATGTAGTTTTCTTAAACCATGAAAAAGAACTTGATCCTGGAATAAGCAAACCCTTTATTACAGGCAGAACTTTCTGGGTTAAGTAGTTACACACATGAATTACCCTACTGGTTTCATGTTTATAAGATTCAGACAGAGTAAGGTATGCTAGAAGTATGCTGGTTCACCATTGATGTCAATGTTTTTCTGGTGTTCCAGTGGTAGGACATGGTGAGAAAACAGAAGGGTTTTACCTAAGGGTCTAACATTTTAGGGATGATTCCTCTGTAAGATGAATGCATGTAGCAGGTCTTCTCCCTTATACACTGTTTCTTGTTAGAAAAAGCAAGAACTGATTACTAAAATTTCAGAGTGTCAGAGCAAACAGAGGAAAAGATCCACACTGCAGATCTGAAAGGATACTGCCTATAGAATTTATTTTGCTACACAGAATGAAGCCGTAAAAGTTTCTAGTTTCTTCTTTGCTTTCTTGAACTATTCTGTGGATTAAGATACGTAGTTACATTTAGTCTAGCAGTGTTTAGCTTTAACTTTCCCTTCTGCTTCTATTAACTAACAGGTTATGTTTTTAAAAGAATTTAGGTGACAGCTTTTTTTAAGAAAACCTTCATCATCCATGTTCTGATTTAAAGGCAGCTTTACTTTTTTGGAAGTCTGAGTAACTTTTGTGCTTAAAATGATAGTAAATAATTCCAAATAATTCCAATTTTAGTTCCTCCTGTTTGGGGTTTTCTTCACAGTCAATTTACTGGAGAGTTCATTGTGTGCAACATAGTAGAACTAAACTATTCATTTTCATTCTGTCCTATTACGCCACTTGTCCAAAACAGTAGAAAAGATGGCTCCCATGACTTTTTTTTCTGTCTTCAGAAGAAAACTAGGGAAACATGAAACTCTACTTAGAACAAGATATATTTTTGTAATTTTCCCAAACCAGGGACACAGATTACAATTTTGGAGAAGAAAAGAACTGCCTGTCCTTCTGATGGTGAGCATTTTTATCTTGCCTGCAATAGGTAATGGGGATGCAAAGACCAGTGTTCAAGAAGATAATACCCCATGCATCCTGATGTGCACCACACCTTGAGCAGAACAAGATTTTGGCAACCTGGACACAGTATGTGTATCTGAGAGGCTTAGCATAGTTACTTGCCAGCTAAATTAGTCTCAAGTACGTTGAAGGTAGCACAGTGGCATGGTGAAATGTATAATAAAATAGATTTCTTATGTGGGAAATCATTGCAGAGACAATACACACAAACAATATAGGAATAAGATCCATTAGAAAACACAATAATAATGTTACTGATTTTCTCTAGTATTGATCTCTTTCAGTGGTTTTCTCTGTAGACTTACCTCATTGGAAATATTTAAGACATGGAACATTTTCTTGTGGTTGAACACTGATGAGGAAATAACTTTTGTAAATGACTTAGCCATTAATGAAGTGCAGGTGAGAATAGAGCTATGCAAATAAGTTTCTCTGCAGCCTTTGTCTCCAATATAATCATCAGAAGAGAAAAGATGATAAAATATGTTGGCACAGATAATCACTATTATTTACACAGGGGGCTGGACTTGCAAAACCTAAACATCTGGGAGTGATGGAAAAGAACAGCATTATTATTATTATTATCTACTAACAAAATATAAACAAGGAGAAAGAGAAAATGACATATCAAGCAATCCTTAAAAATTAATATAGGCGGTAGAATTCCTTGGAACACTAAAAAGGAGGTGGGAAAAAAAAGGAAAAAGTTGTTCAGATTAGTGAGGATACAGATGCAAATATGAAAACTTAGGAGTCAAGTAGTAATAGCTCTTTTGTTGGAAAGAAAGACCCCTGCCTGAAATTGCATTGTTATGGCTTTCTACAATTAGTCTCCCAAAACACTATGAGTGCCATACATTCACCATGTGGATTGAGACTGACAGGAAAATTCTACCAGCATGAAAGAGGAGTCACAGTTAAATGGACACTGCTAAAATTAGTTTCTTTTTTTAAGTCTGAGCAATAGAGACAAATAAATGAGCAGCCACATCCAGTTTTACAAATGTGTCCAGGGGGTATCAGTGTCAGGCTATATGATGGTTTAAACAGGTTGCTGCTGTTTCTACAAAAGTTGGTCTAGCATGCCATTATTAGAGATTGTCCAAAAATCCTGATGAAGATGCAATTTCAGACTGTTTTTGCAGTAGAACATTAGCTTCTTTTTCTTGTTATAGTTGTCTTAGCACCTAATGGAAGACATTTAGTAGATTTCCTCTCTTTGGTCAGATATATCTACCTTGTGCCTGTGTAACCAGAATAGATACAAAGCCCACACCCCATGAAAGGGAAGCCACTCACCAGCTCTCACTGCTTAGCATAATTGGTACCAGCTATTGAAGGAGAAAAGTAAAAGGGAACATGAAGCTACTGAAAGGTCAGAATTAAGGTGGAAAAAATTCAGGTGAAAATGAGAGTTTTCAATCAAAAGATCTCTTTTCAGGAGTTATGTAGACTAGTGTTAACATGTTGCATTAATCTGTACATGGAGAATTGTTTCAGAAAAAAAGTGTATATGTGACAATCTATTTCTTGGTTTTAATGAAACAGTTTCAGGGCTTTCCATCTGAAATGTTTGAAAAGAAAATATGTTCCAGCTGCACTGAAGAAAAGAACTCAGAAATGAAATATTTAATTCCTCATCCAAATATTTTTGTTCTGTTGCTTTCAGTTCATCTACCATATTAAAAAAAAACCCCAAAAAACAACAAACAAAATAAAAACAAAAAAAAACCCCACCCAACTATTAACACAAAACTATGCAGGGCACTTCAAACTTTTCCTAGTATTCCTAAAAATATCAGTCTATAGAAATGGACTTTTTTATGTGAGAATGTTCAAACTCCTACTCTCCTGTGAATTTGTTCAAGTGTTTCCCGCGTTTGTGAAGTCTAGATTTGGAGTACCCAGTCTTAAAATCCCCCAGGACAATTTAGTGAACCAGGAGGCAGTCTTCCCCTCCTGAGGATGGAAGTGCTCTAGGACAGTGACTGAAGACAAAAGCAGGGCTGCTGGGAAAAAACTCTCAGCAGGATTGGACCACCCCTATCACAAGTAGCTGATCCATCTCATTGCCACGTCCAACCTGCATCTGAAGAGTCCTTGGGAAAGGCAGCAGGCTGTCTGTTTCCTAATTGTGGCAGCTGATGTCTGTCCATGTGTACTCTCAGATAAAGACAGAGATTTAAATATGTGAATACATTTTTCTTAAACGCATTTTTCATTTCACTGCTGCAAGTACAGACAACAGTATATGCAGGCAAACATGTCTGCTTACACGACTGGGAAGGAGCAGCAAGACTACTTCTGCAAGATTGATATGACTGCTCTAACAGGAAGCTGGGATATTGTAGCTCATGCATGGAAGGAAACTTCAAAAATGTAAGTATGACTTATATCTGTTTTAGCGGTGCAAATAATGTTTGTTAAGGGACAGATTTCTTTGCATAAAGTTACAGAGAGGAGTGTGGACAAAACATTGACTCCAATTTGTCCCTGTAATGTAAGCATCCAGAAATAGATGACTAATGAGTATATTCACAGAAAGCAAGACTTGTTTACAATGGTGGACTGAGCTAGCCAGATAAATTATTTGATGCAGAGCTCTTTGACTGGCTTCACTAGCAGCTCTCCCCTACAGGCTTGTGTATCCTTCTCCGAAGGAAGCGAGCTGCACACTGCTAACAAGGCTCATCAGCATTCCTGCCGACGTTGTCGCCTCCAGACTCACCAATCCTCATTAACCGAGCTCTAGGGCAGGTTGGCACCTCAGCTCAATCATGCATGGGGTCACTTCTCCATGCCACGGCACCATAATAAAGTCCCAAACTGGAACAACATCTTTTAAACATACTCTACAGCCTTTATTTAAATGCCTTTTAATGTAAATTCACTGCTCATAAAAGTGAAGGAATGACTGTTCTGGCAGCCTCTAGGCATCATTTGGGAAGATGAAGTGCAGGCTTATCTGCATAACTGCAAGCGCACTATCTCTGGCTGTGGCCTTGTAACCCCAGCTCCAGTCTCTTTATCAGAATTAGCCCAGCGGTTCCAAATCCTGCAAATGTTTTATGCACATGGGCAAATGTCCATTAGGGTCCAAACTGAGTTTTCCACTTGTGACCTAATTACAGTTTAGATATACTATGTATCCTGTGAGCTGCCACTTGAGGTGATTTGCACTGTCTGTTGAGTCATACCACTGCCAGTGGGAAGAACTGGACAGAGAGGAGGATGTTATGATGACTTTGCACCCAAGAAGTACAAGAAGGCTTCAGTCAAATTCCTGATCCATCAATCACCAATGGAGCCTGAAGCCCTCAAGAGAGCGCATGAGTGTACCAATGACTCAGTAGTTTAACAGTGTGGTCTCGTTCCTAACAAATGCTATGTCAGTTTTACATAAAATAAATTCCTTCTTTCCCTATCACTTAGGCTGCCTCCCCAACTCATTTTGTGGCAACTAGGAAGCAGACTGGGGGTATACAACCATCAGCAACCACTGATGAGGGACTAAGAAAGGAAACACGAGACAGCCAAGGCACACAGAGAAAGAGGGAGGGAGGGACCAATAAATGTGTGCAGAAGGCAATGTATTTTTCAGCCATGCTTGATTTCTGTACATCACTCATTCAGGCACAGACTTGCCGCTATCACACACAGCTCTAGTGCCCTCTCATCATTTATTACCAGGAAGTAACAACACTAAAATTGGCAAACAGGAAGCAAAGCAGTTCACTTATCTGAGGTCTATTTAGTGCTACACTGGACTTTAAAAAATGTATGATACAGAAGCTGTATCCACACAAGAGAATTTGCCGATTTAAGCACATTTGTGGGAAACCTCATGAAGACATGGTTGCAGCAGATCCTGCCAGTTTTTTTAACTTACAAGGCAGGAATGTCATACTTGGCAGGCTGAGAACGAGTCCGGCAGCGGGAAGAACTAATGGGAAGTCTTCTCAATAATGAAGGACCAGTATATCATACCAAAGCTCAGAAGTTGTTGCAAAAATAAAAATCTGCCCAGACAGACCAAAAAAGACAAGGATCACTAAAATCAGCTAGTGAAGCAGAGTATTCCTGTAACAGTGAAAACAGCTGAAAGCCAGAAAACTGAGCAATGCCAAAGAAAACCTGCTGGTGATAAACGAGTCATAACACAATAACCCAAATTATTGCATTTCTTGTATGAATCAATGCATGGGAGAAACACTAAATATCATAGCAGTTACAGTTAATTATCTAATAATAACTCCTAGTAAGAGCATTTAATATGTTTACTTTAGATTCTAGATAATTGTTTATGTTAACTAATATGTAATTACTTATACTAATTATATGTAGGCATTATATAAAAATCTAAATTAATGGTGAAATAATAACATTTAGAAAAAATAAATGCCAACATCAAACAGGTCAGGTTATTAATTAATAAAGAAACAAAGATCTTAGAAAATAGAGGTAGAAAAATTAGACTAGAAAGGTATGCCCAATGCCATACTCAAATACTGAGGGCCCTTGGGGCTTCAGAGGACCCACACTGGCCTCACATGTACTTGGAGGTTTAAAGTCTATGTAGCAGATGAGTCTGGCCATGGGGCTTCCCTCAGCAGGCAGTGGAGATGTGCCTCTAGGGGCTGGGAGGCCCTATATCTTGTCCCCGCTTTCTACAAAAATAGGTACCTTCTATGCTAGTGATTAAATCTTGACTTCTGTCCTGCATAATCAGTATCATCATACTGAAGAAGATTCAGCTGTCATTTAATGGAAAAAGCTTTCAAATGATAGATGGCAAGGAATGAAATACAAGGGCAAGAAGGTTGAAATATTGTCATTTAATCAACATGTAAATGCTAGCTTCCAGCACTCTTTAATGGCATCTTCATTTAATTTTTTTTTTAATTATTTTTTTAAATCAGACCTCCTCATTATTCTAGTTCTACCTACAACATGCACCTTTATCTGTGCCTATTAGGCAAACATCTAAACTGTCTCTGTCTCAAGTACATTGGCAATATACCTGAAGGTGTGCATATAACCATGTCTTTCACAGGCTTTGCCCTTGACCAGTGTATCAGACAACTTTGCAGCTCTCAATTTTTCACTCAGACCCACCATTTTAACTTGCCTATAAAATGCAGATTAAGTTAAAAAATAATGTGCGTCTTCTGTAAACAACGTTCTGAGGCAAGAAAGAAGGGCTAAATTCTATTGCTCTAGAAGCAATGCTGTAAGTAATATGGGCAACTAAAAAGAAAAAAAAGACACTGAACAAGAAAAATTAATTAGTCCAATATTATAAATAATAGAATTATTTCCTCAGTAGTCCTTGAATTATAACTGTTGTTACTGGAAGTAGCATTACTTTTATGCTTGCACTCTGACCCAAAATTATTAAAATAGAGAATACTGCTTTTTTTTATATTGACAACACATGCATGCATTATGACATTGTCAGGGAAGGCTTAAGATTTTGACAGCTGAGTTGCACAGTTTGCTTAAGATCCAAGAATGCACTTTAAGTATTAAGATGCAAAATCAGTACTACCCAAATAAATGCTGAAATTTA
Organism: Rhynochetos jubatus; assembly: GCA_027574665.1. Lineage (NCBI taxonomy): Eukaryota > Metazoa > Chordata > Aves > Eurypygiformes > Rhynochetidae > Rhynochetos > Rhynochetos jubatus. Next base: position 61,696,426 of record CM050648.1, read on the forward strand.
TTTCAGAGAAAGAAATGGAATCCGTGCTACAATGGAAATAGATGTTTCCAAATGTCTTTGAAAGTGTCCTGGCCCCTTGCTAATAAATACTTTCTAAGCCTTAAAAACTTTTCCTTCTGAGGTTGATAATTCTTTTCATGCATATGCTGATTCTTTTCATACATGTGCCTAGGGCTGACGCCATTTGGAGATATAGGATCTCTCCTAGCAATGTTCATTGGGCCACATTCTGAAGATAGGAAAGCAACAGATCATTATTGAGCAGAGCCTTTCCATCTATGCCTCCTTTGCAGAAGAGTCTTCCCTTTCCACTCACTGGTGAAGGGAGTTCTATCTGCCACAATGTCTGCTGTGACCACTCAGCAATCTCAGCAGGCCACCCAACACTTGTTTTCAATGTCAGTGGACTTCTGAGTCTATAAAGATGACTTTAAAATTTTGGTGGTATTTGAATTAATTACAGATAATGCTGAAGTTTGACAATGATGTCCCAGAACAAAAGTGTTATGAAAATACTAGTAAAATAACAAACTTACATGCACTATGCAAAGCAATAATAATTCAAGGCTGGGCTATTTGTGATTTTATATTACATGATTCTTTGCTGGGATAATATTACTTACACAGCTAAACTGTCGCTAACTTAATCTGCTATTATTACGCATTTGTCACTGCTGATATTCAAACACCCGGTATATTTAGAGCTATTCTCTTCACAACACTTTAGTAAGGATAACATTGTATTAAGTATATTCTGCTCTATGATGGTACAGTGAGATCTCATATAGGATGACTAGTTTATAGCTGGCTTTACTTTATTTTCTTGGTAAATTTAGGTCCAAACTTTTAATCTATTTCTAGGTGTTTATTACTCAGTTTTCCTGCTTGGTTAAGCAATGTCAATTTACCAGCTTGTCACAGTAAGTCATCAGAAGACAGATCCTCCTTATATCTGATTGTTTGTCCTAGCCTGAAAATTGCAAGGCTTCTTTGTTTGCTCTTCATACAAAATCTGAGCTGTGGACTGTTCTGTGTGATATAAATGGCCAAATGGTCGAAGCAGGGAATGGAAGTCAATAATCTGGTGGATGGTTTCTGCTCAAGGCTGAAGGTTTCTGCTTCCTGCTGAAGGCATTTGAGTCATCCAGACTGTCGAGTTTTAAATGCAGTGTTGTGCCATTGAGAAGCAGTAATAGGGAAATACAAGTGCAGAAGCAACTTATTTCCCCAGTCATTTTAAACACACTAATATAAGATGTCCATCAAACGCCCAGAAGTATCAGTGAATTCATGGATGTGTCTATGAGCGCATTGAGAAGACTTGTGTCTGTTGTAACGATGTGATTCAGTCAGCAACATTCACTAACAAGAATATTTTCCTTCCTTTTTTATGCAAGAACAAAATGACTGTGACATGCTGGATTTGCACTGGAACAATTCACTGTTCTCTTACAGCTCCTTCTTTCTCACCATCCTTCTTCTCTCTACAGTGAAGCAATATATTCTTTCCTGAAAAGAGCTTTGTCATCTTCCATTAGACGGTATAGTAAAACTAGGAAGTGTGTGTCTGTGTGAGGACGTGTTCAAATATATGTCTATTCATAGTGTATGTACATGCGAATTGGAACTTTCTTTAGAACGTGGTGATCTTGTGTCTTGTGGACACTGTAAAACATCTTTGGAATCCTGCTGAATCCTGCCAAAATGTTCAACATGTTTTTGACCATTCACACCACACTTAAAGCAAACAAACCAGAGAGAACCAGAACCTTTTGTGCCCTTCTAGCATGGAGTAATGAAAGAAACGTCAGTGCATGGAGAAGCAAAGAATAAAAAATAAATTTTTAATACCTCTGTTCTTCCTCTTTTTCCATCTTTCAACCACAATATATTGTCCTCCTAACATACTCTTATTCTCTCATAAGAAAACCTGACCATTTTCTGATCTTTCTTTGCCGATTGCAATGATATTCATTCTCTTACTCCCCTTGTGCACTCAGAGCCCTCTGAGAAATGTCGACTGATTTACTTTTCTGACATTCCAGTTTCTTGATCCTCCTGACAATTAAATGCCAACTCAAAACTTGTAACAGAGGAAGAGTGACAAACAGAGGGGAAGCATACTTTTTCATTTCTCTTTTTTCTTCTGAAGATATAGCATTGTGGTATGGATGAGAACCACTGTTGCTGTTCAATGACGGCTGTTGAATATAACATCCTTCATAAGTAACGTATAAATATATGTATGTAAACGAAGTTGGTGGAGGATGGATGATTCTTGAAATTACTACTTTTTTTTTTTTTTTTTCTTATATTCTGTTAAACACATGTTACTTGAATACCTTAAAAAGATGCTGACTCCATGAACTTGTCACCCTAGGAAGCTGGATGAAAAACAGGATGATAAGGAGAATGACAACAGTTATACTCAGACAGGTGGATGGATGACAATAACAAAACATAGAAAACATTCTTCTTTTGTGAAATGGCACAAACAGTAATTTGGCTCAATATCAGTATGGTATAACCCTGTCTATGTAAAAGAGGAGTTAAAAGTGGAATGAAGCTCTCACTTGTTGGTGTTTTAGTGAGAAATTAATGATTTAGCATACACTGATGACAGATATTTTATTATTTTATACTACACTGCAAAGAAACTAAATATTGAGTATACATCTTGTCACTGTTGAAAAAATTACTTGAATATTAATGAGCATTTCAACAAGGATGTTTAAGGAGAGATTAGAAATAAGAAATCTAGTAAGATAACACTTGTCACTTGTCTTCTAATGTATACCAAGAAAAAAAGATTAAAAGAGAAGCAATATATGCTCTGAAAAAAGCAGATTTTTTACAAATGTTTATACTTCTTTCCATACTTGAAGTTAAATATATCTTTCTCATGAAAACTCTTAAGATAAGTAGTTGTTAGAAATGACAGCTAAGAACTTGTTAATAGTCGTAAGAAAAATTTTATTTGAAACATTCTTAACAAGTAAACAAATGGGAAACAAATTACTTTTTAAAATTTGGAGTTTAAGGAAGTTATTTGAAAGATTGTTTTAAGGATAGACATGCAGACTCAGTGTGGAGGGAGGTGCTGGAGAGATTATTGCCCACAGCACAGGCCCTTTCATCTATGTGATCTGGGGCAGTCATTTGTCTGCCTGAAAATGTAAATTTGAGGTCACTATGGCACACAGACATCAGAGTAGATTAGAAGAGGAATTAAATCCTTACATAAAACACACGTAGTAATAAATAGGTTTTCTTGAGTCAAAACCAACCCCTGTGCTCAAGCAGGGTCACCTAGGGCCAGTTGCCCAGGTCCACAGCTTCTGAATATCTCCAAGGTAGAAGAATCTACAACCCTCACAGTAAAAAAGTGTTTCCTGATGTTCAGTTGGAGCCCTCTGTGTTTCCATGTGTGCCCATTGCCTCTGGTCCTGTCACTGAACACCACTGAAAAGGACCTGCTTCTGTCTTCTTTACATCCTTCTTCCAGATATCTATATACATTGAGATTTCCCTTGAGCCCTCTCTTCTTCAGCCTGAACAGCTCTTTCAGCCTTTCCTCATAGGACAGTTGTTCCAGTCCCTTCATGATCTTCATGCCCTTTCACTAGACTATGTATAGTACATACATGTGTCTCTTTTACTGAGGAGCCCAGAACTGGACCCAGCACTCACCAGTGCTGAGTAGAGGGAAAGGATCATCCCCCTCAGCCGGCTAACACTCCTCCTAATGCAGGATACCATTACAATATTTTGCCACAAGTACACATTGATGGCTCGTGTTTAACTTGGTGCCCACTAGAACCCCCAGGTCCTTTTCTGCAAAGCTGCTTTCCAGCTGAGCAGTCCCCAGCATATACTGTTGCATGGGGCTGTTCCTACCCGGGTGAAGGACTTTGCACTTCCCTTTGAACTTCATAAGGTTCCTTTCAGCTCATTTCTTCAGCTTGTTGATGTTCCTCAGGATGACATGACCCTCTGGTGTATCAGTCACCCCTTCCAGTTTCGTGTTATGACCACTAGTGGTTCATATGAACAAGGAAGTTTCAAAGTTCACAAATACATGGACTATGGGGGGCAGTCTAGAGCCTCCTGAGGTTGACCTAAGATTTCTGGACAACAGAAGACCTGAAAAGACTGTTCACACAACATTTTTAATCAGAGAAGGGCAGAGAGAAGATATTGAGAATCCCTTGTTATACCCCAGGATACATGCTTGGTAATTGTTGGCCTTGATAAAAAAAGAATGTATGATGACATCCTTGATAAAAAGAGAATTTATGACGATGTCCATATCTGGACATAAGTGGCAGTGTGCACTGACAACACAGAAGCCAACTGTATCCTGGCCTGTATCCAGAGAAGTGTGGCCAGCAGGTCAAGGGAGGGGATTCTCCCCCTCTACTCTGCTCTTGTAAGACCTCACCTGGAGTACTGCGTCCTGCTCTGAGGCCCGCAACATAAGAAGGACATTAACTGGTTGGAGCAAGTCCAGAAGAGTGTCATGAAGATGATTAGCGGGCTGGAGCATGTCTCCTATGAAGAAAGGCTGAGAGAGTTGGGCTTGTTCAGCCTGGAGAAGAGAAGGTGCTGAGGAGACCTTATTGCAGCCTTCCAGTACCTGAAGGGAGCCTACAAGGAATCTGGGGGGGAGGTTTACAAGGCTTTGCATTGACAGGAAAAAGGGTAATGGGTTTAAACTCAAAGCGGGGAGATTTAGATTAGATATCAGGAAGAAATTCTTCACGGAGAGGGTGGTGAGGCACTGGAACAGGTTGCCCAAAGAATTTGTGAATGCCCCATCCCTGGAAGTGTTCAAGGCCAGGCTGAATGAGGCTTGGAGCAACGTGGTCCAGTGGAAGGTGTCCCTGCCTGTGGCAGTGGGCGTGGAACCAGATGAAACATTTGTCAACGTTAATAAACAAAAAATAAATAAAGAAGTTGGGTGTTATCCTTTTTTCATGAGACTTTATACTCTGAATAAAATCTAGCAGAAGCAGAAAAAAGTAATAAAATGTTTTTCTGTCTTTATGTCAACAGTACAAGGAAGAAATAACTGAAGAAAACAAATAAACAAAATACATAAGAAAAGATAGAGGAAAAGAACTCCTTTTTCTTTTATTTTTAATATCAGCTGAAATAGGTATTTTCCTGGAAATTTAATGATTTTTTTATTATTATTAAGTTGAAAGGTTAATTTAAAAAGCTTTTTTTGGGGAAAGAAAGAAAAAGATTCATCTTGACACTTCCTTTTGGAGGATTTTGTTCTGCCTGATGAATAAATATAGCAGAATTCCTTATCTAATGTTTTCATGTAATCAATATTTTATGCAGTGGTTAATTATATATTGTAAAATATGTGTGTGTTCACACTGCAGCAAAGTTTGAACTTTCAGTGCAGTTTACATGCAAGTATGAGCAAAATGAGAAGAAAACAAAAGGCACAAACTAGCAGAGAGTTACTAGCTTAAGAAAAAAATAAAGAAGTTTTTAATACCTATTGTAACTTTATTTAAGCATAAGCATTATAAATAAGACAAGGACATTGAATAAGAATGTTTAGTAGGATAAAGAACAATAGTGATGCAAGCTTTTTTTATAGAGGCTAAGTAATTGCAGAATTACTAAAAAATCTACTAAAGGAAAAAGAGAAAACTCCAATGAAATTCCAGTTAATTCTAAGTACAGGGGCTTTTGACACTGACTTCAGTGAATAAGTCTTTCAGAGCACTATCAAATGGAATCGGTAAATTAAGATGTACAACTAATCTTCCACAATCTCAGTAATGAGGACTTTCGTAAATTACTTTACTTTTTAACCTATTAAATGTATAGATTACTTAACCTTAATTGGCAGCTCATAAAGATAATTTCAGATTGCTTTATCTTATGCTTTTCTGTGAAATAACATGATACTGAAGGTCATGCAATACTTTCTTTAAGTATTGCTGCAGTACTTGGCAAGGTTTCCTTTACTTGCAAAGTCAACTAATTCAAAAGCTGTTAAATATTGTATAAGAATTTTTGTGTTTGAGATGAATAAGATATTGAAACCAAACAAAAGTACAGTTGTTAATTACAAAGGATATCATTCTTGCATGTTTCCATTTAATTCCTGTAGCTAAGAGAATGTCTTAAAAGGATAACAGAAACATGCTTGATTAATTTGTTTACCATCAGGCAGTGAAGCATACACTAGGAGTTACACTTTGACAAGGTGCACTGTAAAGGACACAGAGCAAGCAGACATATATTAATTACCTATGAGTGGCTCAGATGAATGAAAAATTTTTTGCTACATGTGTATATTATGTTTATATATATATTTATTCATATATGTAAGTATATCTATAAAGTCGAGGAAAAGTAAGTGCAAAATTTTCTCAGCCTTCTCTTTATGTGGACACTGGTTTATGCTACTTTTGTTTGTGTTTTTTGTTTTGGATTTTTTTTTATCATAAAACTCTAATAAGTTTTACAGAAAAATAGCTCTTCAGCTACTATTTGTGATTCTCAAAGACTCGCTAGGACGGCAGAGTAACAAGTTATAGCTTGGAAAAAGTAAGAAAACATTTATGTAGGCAAGACATGAGCATAAAATTATTCCCTCCATAAATCAGGAAAACCATCATTGAATCTATTCCTAAAATGAGGAAAAGTACGAAATGTTTCCAAAGTAAACCAAGAATTAAAAAAGGATGAAATAAGACAAAAAGAGAAACCAGGAGTCAGGACTACAACTATGTGGCAGACTCAAAGGCATCTCTGGACTTGTCAGCATCACTGCCCGGTGAGCTTATGCAGAAACTTGCCTCTGGCTTTGTCAGATGCCACAGCTGGAAGAATATCTTCCACTTCTTGCCTTCAAGGTCCTTCAAGTTGCATCTGAAGGAGTGCTGAGAGGCAGTGAAACAAACTCAATAGTGTTTCTACAATTATCTATAATGAAAAGGTCCTGAGGTTTGTTAAAGTAGAACATCTCTAGAAAAATGTTCTGACCTATGAAAAACAGATATTGCCGATATACTAATATATTTATTGGAAACACAGAGTGTTCTTGATATAGTACTTAATTCAGCCAACAATTACACAAACTTTACTTTTACACATCTCCAAATAATTAGCCATAACCACAAATGTTTGTGTATCAGAGACCTACAAAAGCTTAAAATTATAAAACGGCCTAGAAAGTACAGCATATAGATTCCACAATGGATCACAAACTCTATATATCCTACTGTGAAGGGCAAGAATAGGAAAAGTGTTGTACCATCTGGAGGATTTCCTGCAACTTATGAATTTCAGTATGTCTTATTAATTCTCTATGCATATGTGTTACAACAGCCTTGCTATAATCTTGATGTTGCCCTTGTTTGCACCTTTAGAGGAATGGCATCTGGGGGTCTACTTTGAATAAAACAATCAAAGGTTCAGTGGATTAGGCAAGGCCATATTAAAACAATGGAATAACTGAGACTGAAGAAAGGGTTTAAATTAATCGCAAATCCAGCAGTTACATACCAATGAGCCCTAGCTGCTTTTGTTGACTTAGAGTTGACCACAAAAGACACAGTAGCTGAAATATAAAAGTATACAAAGACTGTTTTTGTTTGAGCTACGTCTCTGTCAACAAGGCAGGAACAGGACATTGCTCTGAATACTGAATCCAAGAAAAGGGATCTAGATATCCGAATATATGCTGATCAAAAAATACAGGTGTGTTTTGACAAAACTAAAATATGTTTCTTATTTTATACATAAAAATTTTATATGAATCTTTATATGAGATCTATAGTTTTTCTAGCCTGGTCCACGGAAAAGTTTAGATCAGCTTGATTCGTAGTTTCAAAATGGCCAATCGGTCTACTGATCTTCAGCATTAAGACTCTTCCAAAGGTATTCCTAAAGAGAGGATAAAGGACTATGAAGTCTCTAATAAAATCAAATCATAACACAGCACTGGCCCTGTAAATAGTGCCACTCTTTTCAGCAATGAAAGCTACCTAAAATCTTAGGGACCTTAAGACTTTAAAGCCTGTTGAAGATTTAATTAAGCACAAACAAGCCTTTTTGAATAAGAAAATTTTCCATTGGAGGCACTAGTTGACAGTGTTTTGAACTTCTTTTATATACACAGACATACTGTGTATACATACACATGTAGATGTGCAGACATCACTGGGAGAACAGATGACACTAATACTGAATGGAATGATTACAAATCATTCTGAATCTCCTCAACAGACAATTCTACTTGCAGAACCATATTTTTTTTTAATTTAGACTATTTAGGGAAAAAAATGTTCATGGTTCATTTTTCAGCAAAAATTTTAGGCAAAAATAATATTAGAGAATTTCTTGACAGTGAAGAAAAATACATTCATGTGAAAGCTGCATTCAAGTTGTAAAATTTGATCGAGGAGAGGAGAGGAGAGGAATTGCGTTCCAGCTGGAAGGAACCTACAACCATCATCTAGTCCAACTGCTTGACCACTTCAGAGCTGAACAAAAATTAAAGCATGCAATTAAGGGCATTGTCCAAATGCCTCTTAAACACTGACAGGCACAGGACATCGACAACCTCTCTCGCCTATTCCAGTGTTTGACCACCTTCTCGATAAATAAATGTTTCCTAATGTCAAGCCTGAAGCTCCCCTGGCAGAGTTTTGAGCCGTTCCCACATGTCCTGTCACTGGATCACAAGGAGAAGAGATCAGCACCTCTCTCTCTAAGTCCCCTTCCCAGGAAGCTGTAGAGAGCAATTAGGTTGCCACTCAGCCTCCTTATCTCCAAACTAGACAAACCCAGAGTCCTTAGCCACTCCTCATAGGATATGCTTTCCAGCCCTTCCACCAGCTTTGCTGTCCTCCATTTTCCTTTGAAAAATCCTGAAGGAAAAAAAAAGTAGTTGAAATTTACAAACTTTCTGGTGTTTATTGGGGTTTTTCTGCTTTTCTTGTCTGTCTGTTTTGGGGCTTCTTCTTCTAATCAGAAAATAATCTTTCTGAAGGATTTTTCCAGAGCTTAAATGTTTTAGAGGTTTTCCAGTTATGTCTGAAAAAGGTGTGTCAAGATCATTCTGTGAAATATCTCCCAGCTGATACAGATTGCTTTTTTTTCCATGACTCTAACTGACCTATCCTTCTGTTGTCACTGGTAAGATGTTGGTTCTGGTTGGATTACCTACACTTTGCTGTGAGCTACCAAGAAAAGACCCAACACCCAAGGAGCATTCTATATTAAACTTGCTCTGTGACTTTTCCTCGAGACTCTGTGCATTATTTCTTTGTTAGATGAAATAGGTAGTATACAGTAATACATTTTCCACTGCTTACTGACATAGCTCAGAGGTGTAACTACTATATCAGGACAGTTTATTAGATTCATTATGACCTTAGCTTGTAGAGAAAAATTTATTTTCTGAATAAATGCACTTTAAATAATGAATATCCATTAGCTACATTAACAACATTTCTGAAACTTAATTTTTCTAATGATCAGCCATTATATAAACTCCTACACTCAAAATGAGAGCTAAGAACTTTCACCCTATTAAAACGGTAAACATTGAAACAGAAACTTTTTTTCCCTACTTACACCAACACTCTAAAAGAGGAGCAGCTCCTATCATAGGAACAATATTACTGTTATGTATTTAAATTTCTTTTTTGCAAACACTTACTCAAAAACCTCAATAGGAAGCCCCAATAAATGTTCCTCTATATTGTTTATTGAAGTTGTTTTTATTAAGATATTTTCAGAGGCTTTATGACTCAGAATAAACCAGTATAAAACACAGAAAATAAAATGTGTATTTAATTTTACTATACATTCAGGAAGGGAAAATACTGTTGAAGTTAGTGTTTATTCTGTAAGTAATAATTACTAATAAGAAGGTAACTTAAATATCAAGAGATCCTAGTCTAATAAAGGAACACATATTTGACAGTGATCAACAATCTACTGATTTTATGTGTGTTTTTTGTTAAATCTCAGTTTCAACTTTTGTTAACTGGATGGACATTACTGATTTTTAATCACTTGGATCATGGAAAATGTCAGGATTTACAGAACTGTCAGAGTACAAAAGAAAACTAATATAGAAAATTTTGTATTTTCAGTCAATTTCAAGCTGCAATACATAGCCTAAGATTGCACAAAAAGTAGTACTGTGAGTTTGTAATTCAGAGGAGGCCAAACCTTAGGAAGAATCTCCACAAACACAGTCATTAAAGTTCATGTGGCTTTACCATGCAACTCAGTTCACACTATTTCCCCAAACCAAATCTAAAGTACGTATTCTGCCCAGGCAACTTACTCAGTATTTTTGTTGCAAATTGTGACTGTGCAGTAAAAGCAGAAGTTTGGATAAAATTAAATCTTTTATTTGGATTATTTTTAAGTGCTGGCTCTGCTGCCAGTATTTTAGTAAGGACACTAGGAAAACTGCTGTGGGTCAGACCAGAGGTCCATTTAGCCCAGTACATCATCTCTGGAAGTGGCAAAAAGCAAGTGTCTTGAAGAAAAGAGCAACATGGAGCAGATATATAAGCAGAAGTATTTTTACTTCCTTTAAAAATATAAATTTGTGTCAGTTTAAATAATTCACTGTAAAGAATCTCAGTTTGAAAGGAAGAAGCCAGAAAGAAGAAAAAAGTACCACAAACTTCTCTTCATGCCAGCCTGCTTCTGAAAGAGCTGTGAACTACCTAGTTCAATTTCTCACTAGGAAACAGGGAAGATGAAGTGATTCAAGTGGCCTCTTGGCTACCTCCAGGCATCAGCATTCAAGGATGAGACAGCAGAAGAAAGGACAGCTGCAAATAAGACTAGTATAGCAGCTAGCAAAGAGGGATGATCAGAATCCATCTGGATCAGTCATGTTTCTTCTGCATTCACAGGTTTTCATTTAAAAAACTGCTGCAAAAGAGTGTGGATCACAGAACAGACAGACAAGTTACACATATGCAATGTCCAATCGCACTTCAGTAAGTAATTTCATTAGCAGGCATCATAAAGAAAGGATAGGAATCTAGGCCTTTGCTGTTTGAATAGAATTTGGATTTACACACCGTTTCCCTAACAAATTTGTCTAAGTGATATACTGCTAAACACTGTGTTTCCCATTTTCAGTCACTATTTCCTGAATTAAGGTTTTGTTGTATCTGTGCTGCCCTAGTGATATCCAAGGTATAAACTGTTCTTATTTATTCAGTGATAATTCCCAGTTAATTGCTTTCTAGGAGTAGAGAACACTGCCCTAATTTGAAATAAGGGTCCAACAGCCCTTGAACTTCCACCAGAGTAAGTACTAGGAGTACGAAAAATATTTTTTTCTGTAGCTTTTTACCTGAATATCAGAGGATGTCAATTACAATAATGGTAACAGCTCATACTACGTGTGCATAGCTTTGTAACTTTACAATTACAATCCCAAGGCTGAGAAATGACTGCATGAAAACTAATCTGGAGTTTAGGAAACAATGTTTTCACACAACAGTGTTTGTGTTTCCAGGGTACATTTCATTTCAAGTGCATCTGTAACATGATAAATACATCTTCATACTCACTAAGAAGCAAAATTAGATCTAAAAAGTCAATTTGCAGTCAAACAACAATCATTAAAGGAGAGTGCTAAAGAACTGTAGGAATAAAGTTGTCAATAACAGCATGAGCTAATCAGTTCAATGCAGAACTGAGACTTGTAAGTAAGGCTGGTTCAAAAAAAACCCAAATAAATTATTCTTACGTTCTCCATCAGCTCTGCAACACTGGAAAGAGCCTTTTTATTTTTGGACAGTTTGGAATCATTACATGCCTGTCTGAGTCTTCTTCACTGTTACAGAAAGGAGGTGTTGGTAAAAATGAGGGTTTGATTCAGAAGCTGGAAAGAGAAACAAACCTTGCTTGTACAACCTCAGTCCTATCTGACTTATTTCTAGCAGATGGGATGCTTTTTACAGTAAAAAAAAAAAATTTAATTGGCTTCTGCTATGAACACATGTTCCCTACATTACTCCAGTTATTTAAGCAGGCAGAGTAAAAGATACATACATTTTCAAGAAAAAACACGCAGTAAATAAAAAAATAATTCAAGTCTGCAACCAATATAAATCCCTATGTTCTTTGGGTTTGACCATTCCGTATTTCTCTTTATCAAAGCAATTTTTGTAACTTTTTTTAGAACAGAACATTTAGATACACACAGAGTGTCAGAAGCCATATATCTTTACTTAAGTGGTATTAAGACAGAATTAGCAGTAAAGTTCGTACACTGTATAAAGTTAATATCCCCACAGACATTTTAACACAGCTGGTGAATCTGTGATTCAGTTGAAAGATATAATGATTGAAAGATAATAGTGTGAAATTAGTTTGCCTTGCCACAAAACTGATGGAAATTTAAAATTCAGTTTATTGCACATATGTCTCTTTCTCCGCATTGCAGCACTTTTAAAAGCTAAGTAAACAATCATACAGTGATACAGGTGTTTTTTAACAGAGACCTTGAAACAGCAAAACAGGAGCTGTAAGACAGAATGGGGAGCAGAATGGGGCCCCCATAATCCAAGGAGAAATGCTTAAAGACCTGCTACACTACTTAGACAGCCACAAGTCTATGAGCCCAGAAGGGATCCATCCAAAGGGTGCTGAGGGAGTTAGCAGAAGTGCTCACCACGCCACTTTCTATTATTTATCAGCAGTCTTGGGTAACCAGGGAGGTCCCAGTTGACTGGAGGTTAGTAAATGTGATGCCCAACTACAATAAGGGGCGAAATAAGGATCTGGGGGACTACAGGCCTGTCAGTCTGAACTCAGTGATGGGGAAGGTTATGGAGCAGATCATCTTGAGTGACATCACATGACAGGACAACCAGGAGTTCAGAACCAGAGAGCATGGATTTGAGAAAAGCAGGTCCTGCTTGACTAACCATCTCCTTTTATGACAAGGTGACCCTCTTAGTGGATGAGGGAAAGGCCGTGGATGTTGTCTGCATAGACTTTATTAAAGCCTTTGACACCATTTCCCACAGCATTCTCCTGGGGAAACTGGCTCCTCATGACTTGGATAAGTGTACTCTTTGCTGGGTATAAACCTGGCTGGATGGGCAAGCTCAAAGAGTTTTAGAGAATGAAGTTAAATCCAGTTGGTGGTTGGTCACAAGTGGTGTTCCCCAGGGCTCAGTATTGGGTCCAGTTCTGTTTAATATCTTTATGAAAGATCTGGACAAGGGGATTGAGTGTACCCTCAGTAAGTCTGCAGATAGCACCAAGTTTCTAACCTCAAGATCTGTTTGAGGTTAGAAAGATTCTTCAGAGATCTGAGCAGACTGGAGCAATGGGCCAAAGCATTTGGATCAGAACAACAACATGCAATGCTACTGGCTTGGGGAAGAGTGGCTGGAAAAGCTGCCTGGTGAAAAAGGACCTTGGGTTGTTGGTCTATGGCCAGCTGAATATGAGGCAGCAGTGTGCTTAGGTATCCACGAAGGCCCATGTCATCCTGGCCTGCATCAAGAACAGGGTGGCCAGCAGGAATGTACTCAGCACTGGTGGGGCCACACCTCAAATCCTGTGCTCAGTTCTGGGCCCCTCACTACAGGAAAGACACTGAGGTGCTGCAGCGTGTCCAGAGAAGGGCAAACAGAGCTGGGGAAGGATCTGGAGCACAAGTCCTGTGAGGAGCAGCTGAAGGAGCTGGCGTTGTTTAGCCTGGAGAGGAGAAGGCTCAGGGGAGACCTTATCACTTTCTACAACTACCTGAAAGGAGGCTGTAGCCAGGTGGGTGTTGGTCTCTTTTCCCAAGTAATAAGTGACAGGATGAGAAGAAATGGTTTCAAGTTGCTCCAAGAGAGGTTTAGATTGGATATTAGGAAAAAATTCTTCACTGAAAGGGTTATTAAGCATTGGAACAAGCTGCCCTGGGAAGCGGTTGAGTCACCATTCCTGGAGGCATTTAAGAGATGCGTAGATGTTGTGCTTAGGGACATGTTTTTGTGGTACGTGGCAGTGTTATGTTTACTCTTGGACTTGATGATCTTAAATGTCTTTTCCAAACTAAATGATTCTACAATTCTATGAATTCAAATTAGAGTCTTTAATACCTCAGAATAAACTAGTATAATCCAAAGTACTCTTCCCTGTACAGTTTTTGGACTGCAGCACTATATTTAACTTCGTATGCTACTAAACATTAAAACAAATATATTATGTGCTAAATAAAACACAAGCGTGTCATTTAAGCATCCTGATTTTCATTTCTCTTTCTTGTTGCATAATTCACAGACACTAAGAAAGCCCTTAACTGAGAAATTGTTGTAGCATATGTGGCCTTTTTCTAGCAAATCTGGGAAATTATATTTCATAGATCTTTATAGCAGTGTAAAAAACTGTCACAATGAAAAGACTACAGACTACAATAGTCTGAAAGGCGATTTATCAAGCATTTTCTTAACTTGCATCTGTTCAACAGTGCCATAGGCAGTATGGTCTTATAAGCATATATTGATACCATGTTAGATTAAAGCAATCTCAGAGTTTTAAATAACTTTAACAAATTCAAAATAACCAATGCAAATTGTCCAGGTTTCCTAATACTGGAGTCTAACAGACCTTCAAACGAGCTCTTGCATTCAGGATGAATGATAAACTCCACAGTTGTCTTTTGCTAAAAGAACATCAACTGTATGATTAGAGATTACTTCCACCCACTTTTCCCACCCCCTGAAAACTTAATGATTATAGGACTACAGTAATGTTTGAAAGGGACCTCTGAAGGTCATTTAGTTCAAGCTCTGCATCAAAGCACTATCACCAATAACTGATTAAGTCAGTCATGGTTTTGCCTCATAAAGCCATGAAAACCTCGAAAGATAGACAGCTTTAAACCCACCATGACCCTCAGGCATCTTCAGCAGGGTGGTTCCTAGCCCATGTGAATGCACAGGGCTGCTTGTTCCAACTCAAGTACAAAATTTTACAGTTCTTGTTTACCTTGATGAAGTTTCTGTCAACTAAATTCTCAGGTTCATCAAGGGATGAAAGCTCTATCATTAAATAGGCAAACAGCTTGTGTACATGAATCTAGCATCATCAATAATGCAATGCTTTTGATATTTTAACTCTACACTACTTATTCAATGAGAATTATAACAGAAAACAAAAATGTTATGGCTTATTAAATAAAAGTATAGATTTAAGTGTCAGGAAACCAATCCTATTGACAAAACACTAATACAGAGCATCTGAGAGGGTATTCTGTAATTTTGAAATCCTCTATTTTGTTTAAATAATATTAATTTGTACTCTGCATAAAAATAATATGATTAATTTAGTCTTCATTTTGCTATATAAATTCTGAAGTTATTGACATTTGTAGGAACTGGTACCAAGATTAATATTATTTCTTATATTCATTTTTGTGATTTTTTCTGTTAGAAAAAAAGAAGTGGATACATAAATGTGTTACCTCTAAATATTGATTAATAATGTCTTCTTCCTTTAATTATATGTACTATAAAGATAAAAATTTTCTCTGTGGGTAATCCATTCTGTTCTATATGAAAAAATCATAGTAGATCTGTAAAGAAATGCACACATATTTCAGCTTCAAAAGAAACAAAGTTTTTTTCAAAGTCTTTCTGCTGAAAGTGATAAAGAAGATTTTGTCAGATACAATACTCAGATGTCTCGACCAACTCTATTTCAGTGTACTTAGTCACATGAATCTAAAATCTGTGGAAACAAGAATTTGTTTTTGTCATCCTGAACAATTATCTAACTAAGTTTCCATATAATTTAAATAAAAACCTTTATATAAATTCTCTAATACACATACACACTTTCTGTCACTACAAACATAAAAGTAAAATATATGTGATGATTGAACCTACCTGAACTTATTTTTATTATGAAATCTCACCAAATATGCACTCCATTTTCTTCAGCTCTACTCATGCTTGATTTGTGTTTCTAAGAAATTGATTTTTACTGCAGGTTATATATACTGCAATTTTTTGCATATTTGTTATATATTCCACAAATATTCATTGAAATAAAGTGCCTGAAAGTGGAAAGTTTTACACTTTATTCTAAAAGTTGTTTCACAATTAATGACTCAATAAACCTTAACTAGCAAAAATTCAGAGATCAGCAGAGATCAATGTGTCCGTACTAATAAGATAACCCCAAACATACGTAAATTATATGTATAGATGTTATTTTAACACATGTGTCTGCTTACATTGAAGAAAGGGTTTATATAAAGATGCTGCCCTTCCAGGTAATTTATTTGTTGCGAGGTATCTGTTCTGCTGAGATGTGTTTACCACTTAATTGTTGAGGTTATGGCTACCATTTAGATCCTACTCTTGGTCTCCAAACAAGTAACCTTCTTCTACGTGAATGACATTTTCCTTCTTCGTGAAGGACACTGTGAATGTCCACTTTGTTAGCACAGCAGTCTGCCCATGTAGAGCAGTTTTTAGAATTTGGCCCCTTTCCGTCAGTTTTTGCTCTGAAACATTTTTTGGTTGCTTACCTAGAATGGTATATTAGCTCAGTTATCTGACATACAATTATTAGTAACACTACTAATAGTATGCTATATATAGAGAACAATTATTGGCAGTACAAAATACTTCTCCTTACCGCTATATTAAACAGGTTTCCTACCAGAATTCTTGCTGTAGAAGAGAATATAGAGTAGACATGGAGAGATCTAACTTTTAAGCATGAAGTCTATTTTGCAGATTCTTTTGGGAGGAGAACTGGCACTGTTAAGTCAGATAATTTTAGAACCTGTGTTCCCAACACCTTCAGAGGCTGATTAAAAACCAAAATAATCTCCCCCTGGTTCTCATAAATCATTTGAAAAAGTAGTGGGGTAGGGAGAAGCCATCAGACTTCCACAAAGAAAGGAAGAACTCAGGTTGTTACTCTTAAGGTGATGTCCAAGGAGGATAACCAGCCCATCTGCAGCTTTACCACCTGACAGACACAGAGGCAACTTGCTACTCTGCTAGTCTGAGGAAACGGCCAAAAAAAACAGACGCCTCCACTGAAAACAAGCTTAACAAGGAAAAAGCAGCCTGGTACCTCAGTTTCCCTAGGAATGGAATGCTAGCATTCCCACAATTATTATTTTAATCTTTGAAAAGTTTAGCATTTTAATACTGAATGTAATTAATACTCATAAAAGCATTTCTGTTGATATATTGATTTCTTCAGGCCTTCAGATATTTTACAGTATTGTTTTAAGGAAGAAAAGTGTACATATTTTGCAGGTTTTACCAAAATGGGGTCCTAAACCAAGAGGCCAGAAATATTATACAGCCTAGATCTATGATACAAGAGTCACAGACAAGCAGTGTTTAACTGAGATACTGGTTCATCTTACAGAATATTTTTTTATTGTCAAAACTCTTCATGGTGCCTTTAACTGTTTCAAACTTTACAGAAAATGTATAAATACCCAGGCTGCTCCTTTTCTTTAACTTCTTTCACTATTTAGTAAGTCTTAGTAAGATATATCTCAAAGTAATATAAGCATATAAAGTTGAAAAATCTAGTGCAGATAAAAGTCCATTTTATTGGCAAATAATGAAATTCTTTTCACAGCTAGCAGAAAGCTTGATGTGTCCCCTCCCTTCCCTCAGCTTATATTTTTCCCATATTTGTCTGTCATTTCTTTCTCTTAAGATTCTAGGGAACTCTCTGGGCTTAGACTTTAATATTAGTAATCTTATTAATCTTTTCAACTTTCAAAAGCCTTAAATGCAAAAACAACATATGGCTGTGCAACAGAGCAACTCTGGAGGTTTTATACTCCTCGAACAGCACATAAAATCTTATGCTGCATTCATTCTTATTCATTGCTTGTCTGTCCATATTTTAACCCTGCAAGTATCAAGTTATCAGTCTAATTCATTATGTTTTATTCGGTACCATCTGCACCTTGCGGATTGTATTCATGGAAAACTAAAAACTGCTTTCACAAGGGCAGTGCATAGGTGCTATCACAGTAACAGGTCTATTTCTGCAATGAACAGAAAAATATGTGACTACTTCTTTGACCAAGGCAGTTACAATTCTGCCAGGCCAATAAGATGCAAGTGATATGTAACACTAAGTATTCAGTCAGGATTATGGTTCCTGATACCTAGGACAAAAAAATGCAATTACACTCAGAGATATTTTAGAGTCTAATGACCAACTCTTGCAATTTATTAAACAAGGGAGGACCCTTGTTTATATTGGGTGATTAAAGAATGATACTACTGAATGCAGGATCCCATTTAAAAATTATATCGAGAACATTAAGGATGCATAGTTAAGCATGCATCTCATTAAAAGCTAGTACATGATCAATTTTTAATAATAAATGGAAACTGTATAGCTGTATATTGCATACAAAAGACATTAAAAGAACATTAAGGTTGCAAAATCAAACATTGAGAAGTTAGGGAATGACAGGCCTAATTAGCCCTCTTGTGCATAAGCATCATGATATTTTTTCTGACCAACACACAGAATTCTGTATCAGAGCCAGGAAGGACTATAAAAATCTAGTTTTCCTTGGTTTCAGCTTAAAGGCTGAGCTATAAATGGCTATCCTTTTTCCACAGTCTTGTTATTCATACTCTCTTCTTCCCAATATCTGTGGTCCTGCAGAAGAAGTGGCTATGATGAAGTACAAATAAAGACATCTTTTCCTAGAAGAAAGCTACTGTAGCAGCTGGTAAAAGAATGAGCTAGGAAGGATAATATAAAAGGATAATACAGAATAAGGCATAGCTTCATCCTTGTGTCAGCTTGTGCCTTCATGAGAATTACATCCTCACATGTGACTGACCAGTGTGTCTGTAATGATGAAGAAATACAACAAATATTTTTGAAAAGCACACTGACAGACCCCATCCATTGTTGAAAGATGGCATCAGTCATTTTTAACTAAAAAAAAGAAGAAACACATTTTGATTTTAGCCCTGTTAATGAAATATGATGGGTTTTTCTTCAAAGAGGTTAGTACTGTTCTTTGTTATGAATTTTCATTCTACATCACAAGGGATGATTTCAAACACAGATTATAGGAATTGTATATGGAGCAAGTCAAACATGATAATTCATTGACACAGGAGCAAATATTACTTAGAATCATAACAGCAATTATGATTGTTTGTAAGAGTCCTTTCCAAAATTCTTTTCTGCTTTTTGTTTAGCCTAAGAAGAAAACACAGAGGGTGTACACAGTTATCACACACTTACTTATTCTGCTGTATGCTTTTTAAGCATTATAGTTGCTAGGGAAAACTGAGTCATGCTTTGTATAACACTTTCTTATGCTTGATTTGATAACCAGGATCTTGGGTTCATTAACCATACTACTTATGTTTGTCAACCTTATGGGAGAGTGGTCATCAAGAAACCACAAACCTCTGCTTTATATGGATTTTTTAAGGAGCTAGCAATTAAAACAATTGCAGGGTACCTTTTTTTTTTTTTTTTGGTCTTTATGCTAAGCACATTGGCATCCACCCTGCCAATTACTGCTACTGTAAATACCTAGAGGTGTAAAGAGTCCATAAAGAGTCCAGTATTGCTCAAACACCATGGGGCAGATATCAAAAGATGTAACTTCAAATTCACATACTAAAACCAGTTTTAGTTAAAATAAAACTGTTTTAAGGTATCACAAGTGAGTGTACTAAAGTAATCACTCCTCTGGGAGAATTAATTCAAGTCTAAATTCTTTACTTTATTCACTGCATTGTGCAGATGAATTAATATAGGCATTGAAACACGGCCTAAGTGGAAATTATATTAAAATACCAGAATGTTTAATGGACATTTTTATTGGTTTATTCCTTTTGCAGGCATAAATTTTTATAAAATCACCCATGTATGGTTTCATTTGCTTTTTATTTCACCTTCTACATCACTAACACCATCAAAGATCAAAATAATGGATAAAACAACAAAAATCTTGTACCTTTTTTCATAAATAACTGTCATTGGATATCTAAACAAAGTCACAATTAATCTCATTCATAGTCATTTCAGCATTTAGCAGATGTGTGCTTTGAACAAATACATTGGCTTTATGAATAACGATTAGCACTCTTCTGTTCAACTCTGTTGGAGAGAACATTATTCTACAGTAAATGGACATGAAATTCAACAGTGGGGATATTTAAAATAAAATTGACCAGCTACATTGGCTACATTTTCAAAGCACCACATGGGAGGGATTCACACAAATACTGTTAATAAAAAGCATTACAAATGTGTGCCTTTATCTCTCTTTTAAAACTAAAGATAATTTCTAACTTCTGTGAGTGAGGAAATGTAAAAGACAGAAAGAAAATGAAGTAAAACCTACCAATTTGAGCTTTTAAAGTTTAAAATACTCAACCATGTCCAGTTAAGCTATGAATCTTGCCAGCTAACGGCAAAATATTAGTACTAGGAGGTAAGTTCTAACAAGTCAGAAGATTTTCAACAGTTTGCCTCATTTCTTAGATAGTTATAAAAACAGGTTTATAGGTAAATGAGTAAAGGAGGAATAATGAAACAACAGGACATTAAATTATAGATACTGCTAGACAACATCTAACTGGCACTGGTAGCTGTTGATAACAATTTGTTTTCCAATTCTCCTTGTGATTTAAGTATTACCTCTGTTATAACTGCATGAAAAGCAGATAGTGAAGTACAACCTCTGTAAAACTCAATGACAATGGATGAAAATGGAAGCAAAACTATACATACCTATAGTGACAGAGTATATGCTCAAAAAAACACACTTTTTTTTAAACCCCAAGGACTTTTATCTTTATCCATACCCATTGGATTCTTAGATCAATAGCAGGTGAAAAAAATTTTCCATCAATAGCAGCCTTGAATGTCAAATACAGTTTTTCTGGATGCTGAACTGGCCACAAAAAAAAAACCCCAAACATTTATGACTTGAAGGCTGTATTGGACTTGTAAATAAGGTTGAGACTCCTGAAAAACGCAAAAGTTGTTTCAAAGTGAAAATGCACATAAAATATAGAAGAGGAAAACATAAGGGAAAATGATCCATGTTTTCTGGACAATATCATCTCTCTATATTAATACTAGATTACAGTCAAGGACTGGAGCTTTAACATCAAAGACTAAGATATTTTGGTCCCAGGCACCTATAGGCTATTGCTTTCTGCTATGCTTGTTTTCAGGAATAATTTATACTGCCAGCCACAAAGAAGAGGAATGGGGAGGGGGGTGGAAACCACACACAAACCAACAAACACACCACCAAACCACCAAACCAAAACCCACCACCACCACCCCCCAGCCCCCACCCCACCCCCACCCCCCCCCCCCCCCCGGCTTGATTTCTTCACATTTCATTATAATAGTGAAATTCAATAATTTCAAAATAAAATGTATTTCACCCCCAAGATTTTTTAAATAAACTATAATAGTGTTAGTAATAACATACCAATTATTGCCATATGGCTCTCACTCCTGATCAGGGGAATAAATGAGAGAACCATGTATGATTACTTACTATGCTCAGAGAGTCTGTAGTAATTTATGATGTTTTAAAATTATATTGTTGATGTACAGAATGAGAGTAACTGATATTAGTTTTTTAATTAACGTTCATATTACCTGCTGGCTATTATCTTGTCTGACTTTCTGGAGTTAAATCAAAAAGACCTCTAGCACAATTAAATTGTGATTAACAATAACATACCATCTAGGAAAATATCCTGTGCCCATAGAGGAATAGTGAATTTGCTTGTTTGACAATCACTAAGATCACAAAAGAGTTGGTTATTTTTGAGAGCGAGTGGAGAGAGTAAGGAGAATCTAGGATCAAGCGGTGTGATTATTAAGAGCTTCAAGGGACATGAGTGCAAAGCAGCCAAAATGCCCGAGTAGTTAGCTGCTGTATCTGTATATCACATTAAAAGCTGTCTCCTATTATGAAGAATCAAGATAAAATGATGCAGAACTGTCTGTGAGTTTGTTTCTAGCTGTAAACTACCCCAAGTCAAGCTAAATTTTTCTAGTACGAAAGTCGCCATGTGTCTACAGAAATTGTAGGTAGCTTCTACTCTGCGCTGCAGTTTAGAGTATAGATAGATCTTGGTAAGAGAAACTGAATGAAAGTATTTTGTCTCCTCTAGATTACAACTCAGTTTGCTTAGAAGAGGCAAAGTTAACACAGTTACAGGAAAATACAAGGTTTAGGGAAGACTGAAGTGAAAATCTTAATTGTTTTAACCTTTCTCTCTGATTACTATGTAACCGAGGCAAATGAATGTTGTTTTGGTTTAGGGGAAAAAAGAAAAAAAGGTCATTCTGGCATGCATTGTTTGCTAGATGCAGACTTAACCAAAATTTTTTAGAAGGGATTACAGACCAAGAAGGTGTCAGCACTGCTATGTGCCCATGACCACTTCATATGCACCTACCATCCAAATATCCATCACGTGTTATCTTTCAACTTTCTGGTTCAGGTTATCTAAATCCACACCTTACTTCCATACGTTGCTGTCTGACGTTAAGACTTCTCTTCCTTCCTTCCTTTCTCAGGTAACCTTTTTGCTAAGAATCTGCTTATCTGATCAGAGCAAAGATCTGCTGAAACTGAGTCCTCTGACTGATTCAAGTATCTATGCACTGGAGCGGTCATTCAAATAGGTGCTCAAATGCCTTGTAATTATTTCTGTGGTTGCTCTCAATAAACACAGCAGAATCATCTAAGACATGATGAACTGCTGCCCTGTCCCTCTTATACACTTGCCCTTGAACAAGAGAACTGTCTTTATTTGCTAAAGCAAGTATCTATTTAAATATAACTATCCCTGCTTGCTCATGTAAGACCATGGCATACCACTTTATTCTACTGTGTCAATCTCTTTCTGCATTCTTATGCTTGTACAATATTCTTGGTATAGCTATGATTTCTCATTTCCTTAAAATAGAGTGGACAGCAAAAATGACTTAAGCAAAACAAAGCTATACTAAGCTCATAAATATAGGTAGAGAGAAACCTGAGGACAGAAAGCTAAGACCTTCCAACAACCAAGAAAAGAAAAGGAGTTTTTTATGTTATCTAACAATCTGGTAGATTCAATCTACAAAACCAGAAAACTATTAAATCAAAGTTTAAACTAAAATCACAGGAAACTTCATTGATCTGTCCGCATTTTGCCTCATGAGTTTGTTGCATAGAGACTGAATGAGAGAGATTGTTTTGTCACCACAATTGTTAGAGCTCTGGAAAACTCAAGAAGCTTATGAATAGTTCATAGAAACATAATCATAGAATGGTGTGGGTGAGAAGGGATCTTTAAAGATCATATAGTCTACCCACCTGCCACAGTTCTGATGGATAATTTGGAAAAGGAAGAAGAATTTTGCAGGAAAGTCATGTACGTGACCTGACAAGGCCTATCCTTGAAGGAGACAGCCACAGGTGCAGGGTCATACATGGAGCCTGCTGTGATTTTGGAGCTGCAGGTGGCCAGAGAAGATCAATGCCCTGATCTGGGTGGGCATTACAGTAATCCCTTCTGGCTTTTTCTTGCTTTCCAAATCTTCTTGACACCCATGTTTCTCTCCTCCAATTCTTCCTCAACCTCCAGCAGTTTCCTGAATTCAGCAAGCATTTTTTTACATCTTCTCCCATATTCTGAAGCAGAGTTCCTGGTCTTGAGCTGCAAGGAGAGATGATCATCAAAGGCCCACCAAAGTAAAAGAGTTTATTTAGTAAGAGATTAATTTCTTCTTCTGCAGTATGAAATCTTTGCCATTTTTGAGTTA
Source organism: Rhynochetos jubatus (assembly GCA_027574665.1). Classification (NCBI taxonomy): domain Eukaryota; kingdom Metazoa; phylum Chordata; class Aves; order Eurypygiformes; family Rhynochetidae; genus Rhynochetos; species Rhynochetos jubatus. The sequence continues at coordinate 61,720,261 of CM050648.1, forward strand.
CTAATATTCTAATTTGCAAGATTGGCTGGTTGCAATTAACAGGTGGAATGGGAACAAGACTCATGAACACTTTGTGGGTGTATTTTTAATACCTCATCTCTCCTCTTAAATAAATAGGAAAACTGCTAACCTGTAGCACATCAGAATGTGGAATCTTGCTAAACCGATTGCAGTGAACAATGAGAAATCCAGATGTGAACAGTACACAGCCAGGTTAATTTACAGAGCTGTTAGATATAATGAAGACCAAGAACACTCAAAAAGAGTTCATGGTGCATGACACTGCATGGATGGGATATCTTTTCCAAAGCCAGTATTCTTGTTTCTGAAAGACCAAGAAACTTTCTAAAACTAAAATTAAAAAAAAAAAAAAAAATCCTAACACAGCAAATTAACTTTAAATAAAATTTCTGCAAATCTGTACTGCTCTATTCATGTCTGACTGCCACTCTTAACTCTGAATTCCCTTTACTGGTGGTTGTCAAAGTATATTTCTGGATCACTTTCTTGAAAACAATTACTGTGAACCATTCAGGTTCTTAGTTTACTTTAATTAAAAGTAGGATTTGTTTTATGACTCTTATGCCTCTGGAGTTTGTCCTCTACTGTCCCTGTATGGTCAATCAGGGTAAACGCTTTCAGAGAACAATTCAGCATATTCTACAAAAATGCATTTGACTCATCCTCTGACAATACTCATTTCTCTCCATTCTTCTTAAATGAGGGAGACTAAGCAGCTGCTTTACGGTGGATGCTAATTTAGAAATAGATAATAATCAGACTAATAGTCTATAACATTTACAAAACTTTTGAGTCTTTGTTTTAAATTTTCCATTTAAACATGAATATTTCAACAAAGTGTTTTTACCATAGTTATTTTAGGTGGTATTAAAAATCATTGAAGTAGAAAATAATCATAGCCAGAACAGTGTAAATTAAAGTCTCAGCTGTTCACATGACACGAGAAAGGATTTTAAAACTAAGCCTTTATTTATTATATTATTAAGAAAGCATTTGTCATGCACAGGTGCAAGACTGACCAGGATATGCTTTCAGAATCTGAAAAGAACTTTGAAATACCAAAGACTAAAAATCTACTTTTACTAATATTTTATGTCTACTCATATGCACTTCACATGCACACTTCCAATCCTTCTGCAGCTTGCATTTGCACCTATTTAGAAAGGTCACATAGAGGAAAAACAAATTCACTAAGATTTTCATAAGAGTTGAAAATCATTGTATACTAGATTTGAGTACCAGAAATTACATATGAAGAACCAAAACAACACAAAAAACATAAACGAACAAACCAAAATAATCCAGACTATTTCAAGTAAAATTTATATGCAAAACTAAAGCAAATGGTGGATTTTTTTCCTCTAATGGAAGTCACCAGCTTCAAAAACATTGTGCTCAATGAAAAGTTTAAGCTACGGTGCTTGTAAATCTCCATGCTATCACTGACAATGTAAGGAAATGAAATTACCAGGGAACATTCATAAAGCTGGCCTCTAACACTATGGATTTTGAGGTCTGATTACTTCAGACTACACTGTGGATTCTTCAGGACACTGATGTTAAACACTTCAGACTCACAATCACAGCTAAACTTCTGTTCTGACTGACAAGATGTGAGAATATTTCTCTCATACTTACGGCTAATATTATTTTCATCATGATGTGTGGATTTTCCCTCAATACAGGCAGAATTTTCATTTTTGTGGATTGAGATTCCATCAGCATGTTACTTTCATTACCTGTTTTTTGCTAAGTAATGAGAAATCTGAGACAGTGAACAGTTCAAATGCAATGAAAAGTACATCTCCATATTCTGATATGCACACTGCTCTTCTTAGTACTTTATCTTGTGTGGAAGTATGAAAAATGATTGATGAAAGCTTGGAAGAATTACCCATAAGGATGAAGAAGCATCGATATAACATGTAACCTATCAATTTTGTAAGGTTATACAAAAAAACATTATCTGAAAGTGGTAAGCAGGTAACTACAGACAAAGGGAACTGTCAGAATGTGCTTTCTTCACACTGTAATCCAGACTAAGTTTAAGTAGTGGTACCATTGTACATTGGTGACTTCTGAACATTCTTGTGGTTCCTCCTTTCTGATTCCTCTTGCAAATGAATAAAGACAGTTGCCAAAAATCATGACCCTAGTAAATGATAGTTTTGAACACTGAAGAGTCCTTATCTCTACTCAGAAATGTTGATGGTCATAACTTGTTTCCTGTCATGAGTTAGGAGTTCAGAGATGACATTGGGAAGTATTTTCTGAACACCAAGAATCTCAGAATAAGAAAAAAAATTAAAATAATGAAAGTCAAACACAAAAAATAAATTGCCCATTCTCTTCCCCAATAATTATTCAGATACTTTGACTGTGACCTTATGCCAGGCAAAAAGTAATCACAGAATCACAGGAACACAGATTGAGGTGGAAAGGGACTCTGAGGGGGCATCTAGTTCAACCCCGCTCCTCAAGCAGGGCCACCTAGAGAAAGTTGCCCAAGACGGTGTCCAGACAGCTTTTGAATATTTCCAAGAAGAGAGAACCCACAGTCTCTCTGGGCAACCTTTGTAAGTGCTCAGTAATGCTCATAGTTAAAAATAGTTTCTGATGCTCAGAGAGAAGCTCCTGTGTTTCAGTTTGTGCCCATTTCCTCCTGTCCCATCACTGGACACCACTGAAAAGAGCCTAGCTCCATCCCTTAGCACCCTCCCTTCAGGTATTTATGCACATTGATAAGATCCTGCTGTGCCTTCTGCAGGATGAACGCTCCCAACTCTCCTCATGGACAGGTGGCCTTAACCATCTTTGTGGCCCTTCACTGTATTCTCTCCAGTATGCCTATGTCTCTCTTGTACTGAGGAGACCAGAACTGGAGACAGAACTCCAATTGTGGATAAATATGATGAAACACACTTGAAACTGTGGTGTGAATCTACAAATCATCCTGGTATGAAGCTACCAATGTTAATTTTCAGATAAAAGGCCTATCCCTCTCTTCACCTATTATCAATTTATCCATTCAAAAATCTGGTGACAGTCCAGGAGATGCCCTATCAGCCATGTGATATCAGCCAGGAAAGTCTGAAACCTTTGACCACTAAGGAAACAGGTCTCATGTCCTTTTAATAAGTTAATGTCAAAACCTGGCATTAACTGGACTGGAAATTAAATCTTGTCCAGTCTACATGTTGCTATTTCCTTTTTTCCTATCCAAAGCCAAACATAGGTTTTAAGGCAGAAAACATCACAGCCCATCTGCTTATTGTACTTGATCTTGCAATGGCTCCTAAAGGGATTGCTCAGATATCTGAATCAAAATAAAATCTGTGGAGAAAATTAGGAATAGAAGACGAAATGAGGCAAAATTGTCAATGCCAATTAAGGTTATCAGCAGGTGAAAAAACTGAAAACAGAAAAACTATAGCAACATAGCAATGAAATAAATATTTCAATAATAAGAATTAATTTTCTATTAATATCCAAGAACATCGTGTGAAAAGAGAGTGGAGGTTGTACTGCAGTGGCTATCCAGAGAGATATTTGACATAATGCCATAAATCTTCCCATAGAATGTAGGGGCAAGGGCAGATGTGTCTTCATTGAGCATGAACATTAACAACGAGAAATAACAAACAACAAAGAATTCAGCAAGCCATCACAGCAGGCTGCCATAAGCATGATCCCATGTCAAATTTCATCTAATGATCCCTAGGATGTTCTTGAACAACACAGAAAAGTTTCTGAAAGCTGACTGTTTATAAAGTAACTTCAACATTTAAAGTTCAATTTATGAATCTACAAATGGGCACCACAGTATGTAGGGTTTTGGCATTCAGCTCCTGAAACAGAAAATCAAACCTCAGAATAAAGTACAGAAAAGGATGATGCAATGCCTCTGTAGTGAAAAAAGGAAGTTCCTACCCACTGTCTCCTCCCTCCCACCACAGCCTGTACACCAGCTGTATCCACTTCTATACGGATGTCTGAGACAGACTTCAGGCTGGTACTTGTGAGTGCTTATTGAACCCAACCCCAGGGTCTTCTCCTGGTGACAAGGGTCAAAGTACAACTGATTACACCCTCTTGAAGTCTAGCCCTATGCACTGTGAGTCTCTTGTGCTCCTGGTGCTGCGTGCTCAAATACATGTGATGATAAACTCAGGTGCATTACCTTACCTCTTAGAGAAAAGCAACAGGCACATAAGTCTCTGAACAAGTCCTAAGGCTTTCAGGGTTTTATTTTATGGAACTGGGTCTGAAAAACTTAATGCAATATTTTTGTGCCTGCTTGCCTTAGGAGATTACATACAAATACAGACAAACAAGGTGTTTTGGATTATGCTTGCAGCCTATCTCTACTCCACAGTAACTCCTGTTACTGTGCTGAAAAACTGCTGGTTTTCCTTTTTTGGAGAGTTATTCAGCAGTGAGAGGCTAGATGGGGTGAAGAAAAAGGGGGAGAAAAGGGAGAAGAAAGGGAAGAGGTCACCAAGAAAAGTTCAAATCTATGTCTGTAAGGAAAAAAAACGTTTCTGAACACACAGAAATATATGAAATGCAGCAGTGCTGAAAAAGTCCTGAGGTAACAGTGAATACCAAATCATCTATGATATTTCAAACACTATACCAGCAAGAAAGCAAACAAAAATAATAACTTTGATATCATTTTCAGAGCAAACAGAAATGCATCAATCATAGATCAGACATGTATTAAGACCCACCTAAATGGCAGTTGTGGCTTAGCCCCATAATGCTGAGCTCTGGGCATCTCAGAGTTTACAAAGTGGGGAATTTAAAAAAAAAAAAAAACAAAAAACAAACAAAAAAAAAACCAAAAATGAAAAACCAACTAGGATGCTGAAAAATCTGACCTTTGAGAAAAGAACCAAAGAATTATATCAATTTTATATACTCTGGCTAATATATGTCAATGAGGGAAATCCTTGAAAAGTGTGAGTATAAAGCAGCAAGAAATATGACTTAAAGTGATCCAAGGGGGCATAAATACAACAAAAGAAGCACTACAAGGCAACACGCAATTTCCTAGCCTTGAAACATATTCAGCTATAGAGCAGTCTTCTAAGGCAGTGGAAGAAAAGTCATCACCCCAGTAGTTTCACTGGACATCTTGTTGCAATAAGATAGAAAATTACTACACCATATGTAAAATAAATTCTATTATTCAACAAAAATCCTACATGGTGTGGACAGGACACCTACAACCTTTAAAAATGGTCTAGAAAAACAGTAAAAATATGTAGCAGGGAATAATATTTTATTGGCAAAGAAAATTATAAGGTGATCAAATGGAATTATCACACTTATAACCAGTCGTGTTCACAATACAAAAATTCTTACATGATAGTATTTTTCATTAAAACACACTAAGGTATTACAGAGAAGAATTCATGACTTCCCAAAAACTGAGCAATAAAACTGATTGGGGCAGAAGAGGGGTTTTTTTTGAATCTTACTTTAAGACCTACAGTGTGAGGTGAGAAAACTCATCAAAACACTATAATGACAACAAATATATTAGTATCACTTTGAAAAGCTCTTTGTGATCTTCAAGGGGTGGGAAGTGGGGGAAAGCACCCTGGGAAACAGCCTTTATCCTTTTAAATCAATCCAAGTAAGGATAACGTAGTACAACCCCAGCAGTCAGAATACAAGGAGACAAACAGAAATTAAACCACTGTGGGTATATTCAGAGTGGTAACAGCCAGTCACACTCCATATATGACATGCATTCAAACACAGTCTAATATAATAAACATGTTTGATGAAAGAGATAAATGAGACAGAACAAACAAAAATACAACTTATGAAAAGGAATTTTCCTGTAGCTGTGGCAGCTTGTTCTCTCTCTCAAAGGAAAATCTCTGTCCTCTATCTCTGTTTTCTCTTTGTTTGTTTCGGGTCTTTTTTTGCTGGGGTGAGGCATAATATTTACCTCATATCTGCATCCAGTGATGTTTCAAACTGAAGCGAAACCTGTTCCAAAGTACCCATCTCAGCTACAGATACTTGGTGAACCATTTTCTCATTTAACATCAACGGGAAGCAGTAGCCAATACCCCATGGGTCTCTGGCCATAAGGGCCCCTGAGGCAAGAACTGCTGCTGGTTTTGAATGCAGATGAGCAGCACTGGATTACTGATGCAATTTAAGGTCAATCAAGAAGTTAACAGAGCTGGGTTCATGAAAGGAACTTGAAATTAATTAAGATTATACAACCTTGATCCAGCTCACCTCCCCTAAAGAAGAGGTGATAACAGGCTTGCCTGAATTTTATGTAGAATTTCAGTAACATGAAGCAGGCTTCAACAGAACAGGCTGAAAAATTTCTTCTGTGCAGGGAAACACTTTGTGCAACATGACCAAAACAGTATCATATGTTAAAGTACACAGCTGCATAGAAGCAGAAAGAACATTTCAGGGCAGAGAATAACATAAAGTAGATTTTAACTAGAGAGCTGATGTTTCACATTGTGTCCAAGGCTAAGAGGAAACTTTGGCACATGTCCTAGTTTCACTGGCCACATTGGTCTTGTGGCAAATACAGAATAAGAAATTCTGTTTAAAAACTTTCTCAGTAGGTATTTACATGTAAAATTAGTGTTCTATGTTAATTCTTCATCTGGTACTTTCTTCCTTCTTTGTGGACTTATATCTGAGCAAAGCCATTGGAGAATGAGGCCCAGAAACTGTACTGTAGAGGGAGATGAAGGGTTCTGTAGCAATTGAAATTGCAAAGCAATTGAAACAGCAAATCAAACGAATAAACCAGAATGTTGCCAAAATAAAGTAGTACAGTTTGTGCATGCTTCCTTCATAACACACAGTGTAATCTGGGGCAAATGTAATATAATTTGAACTAAAACATCTTTCTTTGCAACAAATAAAACCCTGGGGATTACATGAACTTGGTTATTCTATATTTAATATGACCATGCATGTATATAGATAATGTCCGTTTACACATATAAAATCTGAAAGCAGTACAACTCCTTAAAAACGTATGCTTATCCCCTAGCCTCACTAGTATTTTTTAATCAGACTGACCTACAGTACATAATCAGACACCTTACATTAGGAAACACTTAAGCTCTTATCCATTTCATCTAGAACTTAGAGTTCTTCTAATCACTTGAACCTAATTACTAACAGATAAAAGATGACTTGTCTAATACAATTCCTGTCAAAACCATTCCAGATCAGGGATCTAATATGAGCTCTGAGGAAATAACCATGACATTGTGAATGATGACTTTAAAAAAAGTTGAAAAATTTGACCTTCTTCATGTTCTTATATTCCTCCTACAAATTCAATGTTTTCAAAATTTAAATATTTTGTTAAGGACAACCTTTTGTTTTAAATGCATTAGAAACTATTAAAGTGTTCAACAATGCTATATGATATCTTTGCTTCAGTTTGATGTTACAGAATCTTAGACTTGGATGCATATGCACTGATAAATATTCCTATTTTCATTCTGATTCTTGAAGTAATCTTAATAATGTATTTAACTTAAATTCCTATTTAAAAAGCGAATAATTCCTATGTAATAAACAAAATGAAACCCGTAACCTAACAAGAGGACATATGATTTCTACACAGGCATCTAGGAAAATGGCAGTAGGCATCCCACTAGCAACCGTCCTTTCTTTTCCTATGATTACCCATTAACACAGGCTTCAAATTAGAGGGAAAAGAAGTTTTTTAAAACGATCAAGCAGCAACTCTGTCTACATCAACCAAATCTACAACAATGCACTTTCGAGATCCATTTTCTCATTAATGATGCTTAGTTTCAGCACTTTTCATAGTGTATGCAATTATATAGGTGTTATACAATAGTCAGTATAAACAGAAGATGTTTCTGTTTATTGTCAGGCAAAGCTGATCTCTCATACATCCAATGCCAGCTGTTATGATTAATTTATTTAAAAAAACACAACCAACCAACCAACCAACCAGACCCACAAGGTTAGACTGCAGACAATCCAAAAGCAGAATTTAGATTTGGAGCCCAGAAACGTTTACTAGGCAACAATGAGGCTAAAGAACTGTACATAAAATCTGAACTCGTATATTTAAGTATTGTATTTGATTGTGCTGCAGAAAATCCAAATCCAAACCTACTACCAAGTCCATTAATGTAATCTTTCTACACTTTACAGAACTTACAATTACCTACATTTTACATACTTTTCGATTAGGTATTTCTTTGACATTAGTGCAAAATTTAGGTTCATCAAACATGCAAATACAATCGAAAAAGCAAACCTTTCATGCCTCTGCTCTTGCTCTAGTGATAGCTTATGACTGATTTCTATTTGAGATTTCTCTATCTAATAATAAATTTTGAAAAATGTAGGAATATTCACTGTTTTGTAATCCAAGACAAAGAGCATAATTAAATACTTCTCTGAATAGAAATGTTTCCGTGAACTATATTTATAGGTACAAGTATTTGCTAGCTTTCAGTTAACAATTTTATCTATTTTATTTATTACATTCTGTCATAAAATAAAGAGTAAAATTCCAAACTTCATTTCAACATTCAAAATAACTTAACCCTATCAAAATCAATAAAGTTGATTTGGATTGACTCCAGTAGAATAGGAATTACATTCTTCAATTTAGCAAATGGATGCCTTTCAATAAAACTTCAGAGCATAGCTTTCTAGCCTTTGACAGAACATGAAGACTGGTTTTGCACCTAGTAAAAATATACAGAATGTTTGCTATTGCAATCCAGATCTTTTAGATTCAGCAGCCTTATACCAGTTTTCAGTATAAAATCATCAGAAATTACTAATAGTCGTAACATACTGTGTTGTCTACAGTGAAAAACCTGTGGTACTGTAGTGGGAAAAGTTGAAATATGATTCACCCTTTTCTTGGCTTGTGAAATACCACAAAATTGTATTTCAAAAGTTCTAGCTTTAACAGCTGATGTTTGTGTCACCATGCTGGACGTATGTATACATTACTAGAGTATTAGCTTGCTATGATTTCTTCTATAAGCTTTCCCAGGCACTGAAGTTTTAAAAAATATGTTTTCTAGAAAATATTTTTTAATCAGCTCTCAATTTTTAGTTTACCTAAAATTAAGCTGATCCCCTATTTTTACATGTGGGTTTTGGTTGGTTTTAATGATAGGTGTAGAGGTATAAAAAAGATATTTGTTTGCCAATATAATTCGCCCCATCTTTCAAAGTACATGTTTTAAAATTGTTAAGTTATGGAAAATGAGAAACAAGTGCAGAACATAATAAAAAATTACTAGTTCACCAAGTAGATTATGAAGATATCCAATAATTGCAAACAAAGGATGAAAAATTAAAAGTTGTGGATAAAATATGTTGCTATGATAATATTAAATTTTCACATGAAACAATATCAGCATAGTATGCAGTCAGCAAATCCAGAAGTAAAGAATAGTCTATCTTGTTTCCTTATAAATGCCACTAGACTGCTGGGAGTGAGCTTCCATTTTATCTTCTTCAGGTTACTTATTAAACTGTTTTTGTCTGAACTGGTAACTCGTAAGTACATGAGCTGTTTATTCATTAGGAAAGTCATTCAGCACATGTATTTCAGAACTGCTCATTCAAAAGGCCTCCAATATGAAAAAACCAGCATCACCACCATTTTCACGTTTAACTTAAGGTATAAGAACATAAATGAAAACTGGGTCCTTAGCTTTCATCAACTATGTGCTGACCTGTGTGTGATTTCAAATTCAATTTGCTAAAGATCAACCACAGAGAGGCTAAACACATACTCTTATGGCTGACTTCAGTTAGGATATACAGGAAATATGATTGTTTATGAGACTACATAGATTCAGGTCCCAAATTTAAGAAGAGAACACCAAGAACAAAATGCCACCAACAGGACAGGTAGCTGAAGTTGGCAATGAAATAACGCTGTTTCATGATTTAACTAGGTTGTTACAAAACCAGGTGTAGTGGGACAAACTTTACTTTTCCGTTTAGCTTTAAACCCACTTGTGAGATTGTGCAAATTTGGCTCTGGCTTTGGCTGTCAAGAACTGCTGTAACTTCTGGCAGGGTGTAAAAAATCCCTGCTGAGTTTATGACATTGTTTAAGCAGTGTAAAGGACATGAATAACTCTGACTACTACCCTTGATTTTACTGTTAGGACCACATTGGTAAAGAGTCATTTTAAGCGATTTTCCAAAAAATGTTTAAATAGCATTAAAGCCACACCATGCTGTTAATTGCTGTTAGCAGCTGAACGAAGTGGGTGCCCTGGTGACCGAGGATATGGAGAAGGCAGAGTTACTGAATGCCACCTTTGCCTCGGTCTTTACTGCTAAGACCAGCCCTCAGGAGTCCCCAAACTTGAAAACCATAGAGAAAGTCATGAGATGAGAAAGGAAGGTTTTGCTTGAGTTGAAGAGGATTGGGTTAGAAATCAATTAAGCAAACTGAACAACCACAAATCCATGGGCCCCGATGGGATGCACCCACGAGTGCTGAGGGAGCTGGCGGAAGTCATTGCTAGGCCACTCTCCATAATCTTTGAAAAGTCCTGGAGAACAGGAGGGGTGCCTGAGGACTGGAGAAAAGTCAGTGTTACTCCAATCTTCAAAAAAGGCAAGAAGGACCCAGGCAACTGTAGACCGGTCAGCCTCACCTCCATCCCTAGAAAGATGATGGAACAACTTGTTCTTGGTGCCATCTCAAAGCATGTTGAGGAAAGGAAGCTAATCACGAGTAGTCAGCATGGATTCAACAAGGGGAAGTCATGCTTGACCAATCTGATAGCTTTTTATGATGGCATCACTAGATGGATAGACGAAGGGAAGGCAGTGGATGTGGTCTACCTTGACTTCAGCAAAGCTTTTGACACGGTCTCCCATGGCATCCTCATAGACAAGCTTAGGAAGTGTGGACTGGACCAATGGGTGGTGGGGTGGATTGGGAACTGGCTGGAGGAAAAAGCTCAGAGAGTTGTGGTCAATGGTACAGAGTCTAGTTGGAGGCCTGTAGCTAGTGGCGTCCCCCAGGGGTCAGTGCTGGGTCCAGCACTATTCAATATATTCATCAATGACCTGGACGAAGGGCTAGAATGTACTCTCAGCAAGTTTGCTGATTATACCAAACTGGGAGGAGTGGCTGCCATGCCAGAAGGCTGTGCTGCCATCCAGCATGACCTGGGCAGGCTGGAGACTGGGGCAGGGAGAAACTGAATGCAATTCATAAAGGGCAAGTGTAAAGTGCTGCATCTGGGGAAGAACAACCCCATGTTCCAGTACTGGTTGGGGGCTGTTTTGTTGAAGGGCAGCTCTGGGGAAAAGGACCTTGGACTCCTAGTGGACAACAGGATGACCATGAGCCGACAGTGTGCCCTCACGGCCAAGAAGGCCAATGGCATCCTGGGATGCATTAAGAAGAGCGTGGCCAGCAGGTTGAGGGAAGTTATCCTCCCTCTCCACTCTGTGCTGGTGAGACCTCACCTGAAGTACTGTGTCCAGTTCTGTCTCCTCAGTTCAAGAAGGACAAGGAGCTACTGGAGAGGGTCCAGCGCAGGGCCACTGAGATGATGAAGGGCCTGGAGCACCTTCCATATGATGAAAGATTGAGAGAGCTGGGTCTGTTTAGCTTGGAGAAGAGGAGGCTGAGGGGGATCTTATCAATGCTTATAAATATCTAAAGGGCTGGTGTCAGGATAATGACATGCCTACAACTGCTTTTGCATAAGGATCAACTAAGGAAATTCTGACCTAGGAAGTCCTTGAGTGAGAAATTATTGGCTCAAGAGACTTGGAGACACTATCATCAGATGACTCCTCCAGTGTAAGTTCTTTCCCAAGAATCTACTTTCAATGTCAGATATGAGATACTGAGCTGAATGGACCTTTTCCATAAGCCAGTATTCCTACATTCTTAAGACCAATTTGTGTAACTCAGAAAATGTGTAGAAGCAAGTAAACAAATAATGCTCCTTAGCTGTCCCCTTTACCTATCCATATTTTACACAGATGCTTCCATTTGCAGGAAAATTCATTCCTTATTGCTTCCAGTTCTGAGTGTTTGTGTATGTATGTACACACATATTGTGTAAGTATATGTGTGTAGATAGATAGATAGATAGATAGATAGATAGATAGATAGATAGATAGATAGAAAGCTGTTTTTTACTGCAGTTGCATCACACAAACTTACTCTGGATCAAAGAGTTTTTATTAATAAAAAAGAACAATATTGTAACTTATTTTAATTTCCTGGCATTCAAAGAGATTAATCTAATCTATTTTAATGACACCTACCTAGATGAATTAAATTTCAATTAGGCTTTGATTAGAAAGAGATGACTAGAGGGGCTGCCAGTAAAGAAGAGTGAACAAAATAGCCAGCAACACTGCCTTAGAGAACTGTAAAGAAACGACAAACCAGAGGGCAGCACTGCTCTGTGGCATTTTGTGATTGTAGCATCTTTTAAGATATACATTCTGAAGAATTAGGTCTTTTATGCTTGAATCCTTCCTGTCCTCTTGCAAGAGCTTTCTCTAGCATGTTTGACCCTACAACGTTAAGTGTTGCAAGTGTTACGTCACAGTGTATCTTTAGGGTTCTCTAAATAAGGAATATGAGATAGTTCCCAATAAGTTAAAAATAAATATGATAAATAAAAGTACCTGAAAAGAACACAAAGCTCAAACAGAAGGTTACAAAACTACAAAGAATGAAAGTCAGGCAGTGAAACATGCATACCTCACCTACTGTGACGTATGACTATATGACACAGTTATGACCTAACCTGATCTGGACATAAAGGTGACAAATAACCTTCTGCTGAACCGCAAGTCTAACCATGCTGTCATATAAACATGTCTGTACATGAACAGGGAAACAACATATCAAGGTTTGCCAGAAAGCATATCTAGAAAGCTCACATTACAACTGAGCAAAGTACAAAGAGCTACATATTTCAGAAATGTTTCAGATAAGCATTCAAAAAACCCTCACTTTTGAGTGCTTACACTGAATCCTGAATCATTTTTGCAGCAGTAGTTAATTGGGCATCTTATTTCCTAGCTTGTATGTCAGTTCCTGAGTTATTTCAAAATTGCAGCACATACATCTATGCTTAAATTCCACTGCTTTGAATTTATCTTTTTCAAGTTCTGTTTTAGAAATGTGGTTGACCTGGCAGCTCCTGCCTGCTTGATGTTGCTAAGCTTTAATTCTGAATAGCCATTAAAATTCTGCTTGCTCTACAGTCCCTCACCTCACTGCCACAGGCTCACAGAGAATGATTGTGGTGGGAAACTCTGTCTGAACAGCTAAAATCCAGGAACAACCCAGCTGGAGCTCAAGCCTCCATTTATATAAGCAAGCGTAATTTCCTACAGTGGGAGTAAAAAATGGCACATACACATGCAAATAAATACAGTTGAAATTAAAGCTACAAAATAACATAATCATATTTTGTACTTACATGATACCTAATCATCAAAACATTTTATCTGCAGTATTTAATCCGCAAATTACTTCTTCTAAAGGTATCATCTTCTACATTTTACATACACATAGAACTTCAGTAGAGATTAAGCAATGGATTTTCAAAGAACTAAGTTTACATTTGAGCAGCACTTTTAAAAAACAACCTTACCTGGCTTACTAAAGGTCACAATGCAGGAAAGCTTTAGAAAAATAAAATCCTTGGTCCAGATCCAAATCAGTCCAGTAAAAAATGTGTCTATAAGTATTATATATTGGGCACCTTTTAAGAAACTGTTCACAAAAATTACACAGAATGGAAAGACAACCTGCATTGCATCTGCCAGTAAGAACAGCAGTTAAAGTGAAAAAACATTCCTGTAGTGAAATCAAATGTTCGTGTAATAGCAACGGTTAGGTGAAAAGGAAATATAGAGCACATTCCAAATAGGCTAACCGAAATCATGAATAGGCACTACATTTACCTCTCATGAAGATGAAAAAAACAGCCGATCTGCCTCAGTGTTGAAGTACCAGAAGACAGAATACGGAAAAAGTTATTCAAATTTTCTCAGGCTAAAAGATCTGGACATCAATAAAATGCCTAATGTCTGTCTAACTCTGAGGAATGTCAGTTGTAACACACTGAAAAAGTATTTAAATAATAGATCTTCCTGTGTCTTTACATTGAAGTGGGCTTTCCCCAGACATCAGCAGTGTCAGTAGACAGAGAAATTAGCATTTGGTCAGCCTTTGATTCCAGAACATCTATTAGTTAGCACATCACTGTCCTTGTGTCAACTGAGCCTAAAGAAACAAGTGAAGTCTTAATTAATAAAAGGACTTGTTAATAATTTCTTTAGTAAAGAAGAGAATTGTAAGCATCTGAAAACTGAACATTCAGTTTGAATTGTCTGTAATCTTGAACTTCTGGACACTGTTTTTTATGAACTTTGGGAGGGGAAGTTAAAAATATTCTTCAAAATCCTTAGAATTTAGAACCACAAATTAACCCACATATATATGCCTCCCTGGTCTTCCATGAGCGCCAGTGTCTTCAAGGGCACACTGCAAAAGTGCTGATGTCTGTGCTCACAGGCAGCAAGCAAAAGAACTTGTTGGGTAGACTTTACTTGTGACAAATAAAAAGAAGTCCTGGACAAAGAAAACTTTTTTTTTTTCCTTGGAAAATTCAAAAGTACCCCAAATGGGAAAAAAAAAATAATAAAAGAAACTACAGTGATTATCGTAAAAATGACTAAAATAATATTTACATTTTCCATCCTCTGGGCTTTGTAAGTCTCAGAATTTATATGAAAACTTTTTCATTTTGAGTTATTGATCTGGTGTTCACTGCAAATCAGAGACCTTTTGCAACCTTTTAAAACTTGGGTTTACAAAGAGGATTTTGATTTGCACACAAATTTAGACAGTTTATTTAAAGTTCGATTTTCCTTTCAAAGGATATTACAGTTATAAATAGTCAAACAGGGAAAGCTGACTTAGCTGGATTAGTTGTTCTGTTAAACATTTTTTTTTTCAACATTAATTTCAAGAAAACAGAGTACTGTAACTCAGAAAGAGCTGAAATGATATCACTAAAGACCTGCAATGGTTAATGTTACTTTTAGCTTTATTTCCATATCTAATAAAAATACTTCCTCCTTTATTTCCATTTTCAAATTATGAGAACGCTTTGCCTTTTCCATACTGCTTACAAAATCAATGTCTGCAGTCAGGACTGAAGTTTACACAAACAAAATTCCTTCACAAGAGAGAGGGAGGTGAATTTTATTCTACTGTGTGCATTTACCCACTGTTCCAGTATATTTTGAAGGGTGACCTTGAGATAGATCAATAACAATCAATGTTTGTTCAGTAGACCAAGTTGGTTACCAAGATCCCCTGTTCAGATTAATGTATTTCAGAATCATAGTGAGTTACTCATGCACAATGGTACTATAAATTTTGTCTAATTTAGTTGTTCTAAACAATGTGGGTTTACACATGTAGGATGTTATACAAAATAGCCTACTGCTTCAAAACAATGCTGTATGAATACAGTCTACGGGAAAGTACACAATATTAGAAAGCTGTAGTAGGTGTATTTATTTAGTGATTAGAGCACATTAAGTCTTCCAATGCATTACTCACAATTCACTTGCTTTATCTCTGATCAGAGTCCCAGTTCATGTGATCTCAAGTGATTTATTTGCAAGAACCACTTACATGACACTGATTATGCTTACATGACACTGATTATGCTTACATGTTGATTAATCATAGAATCACAAAATCACAGAATGGTTGGATTGGAAGGGACCTTAAAGACCATCTAGTTCCAACCCCCCTGCCATGGACAGGGACACCCTCCACTAGACCAGGTTGCTCAAAGCCTCATCCAGCCTGGCCTTGAAGACAGCCAGGGATGGGGCATCCACAGCTTCTCTGGATAACCTGTTCCAGTGCTTCACCACCTTCACTGTGAAGCATTTCTTCCGTATATATAATCTAAATCTCCGCGCTTTCAGTTTAAAGCCATTGCCTCTTGTCCTGTCACTATAGGCCTTTGCCAAATTTCCCTCCTCTGCTTCCTTGTAGGCCCCCTTCAGATTCTGGACGGCTGCAATAAGGTCTCCCTGGAGCCTTCTCTTCTCCAGGCTAAACAAACCTAACTCTCTCAGCCTTTCTTCATAGGAGAGGTGCTCCAGCCCTCTGAGCATCTTCATGGCCTCCTCTGGACTTGCTCCAATAGGTCCATGTCCTTTTTACACTGAAAGTCACACAGCTGGATGCAGTACTCCAGGTGGGCTCTCACAAGAGCAGAGTAGAGGGGGAGAATCCCCTCCCTCAACCTGTTGGCCACTCTTCCCTTGATACAGCTCAGTATATGGTTGGCTTTCTGGGCTGCCAGCGCACACTGCCGGCCCACGTCCAGCTTTTCATTCACCCATACCCCCAAGTCCTTCTCCTCAGAGCTGCTCTCAATCCATTCTCTGCCCAGCCTGTACTTGTGCTTGGGATTGCCCCAGCCAATGTGCAGGACCTTGCGCTTGGCCTTGTAATAATGGAAGCACAAGTGTCTACATGATATTGAAAATGTAAAATTGTAATTCCTAGGTGAATTTGATACAATATATTAACATGCAAGGAATTTGCAGTGAGCTGCTTTTATGAAAAAATCAATAAACACTTGCAATAAAAATGGTAATAAGCATGTTAGTTCAGTAAATAATAAAAAAGTAGATTATATATTTTATTGGACTAATTAAGAAAAGCTTTATAGGATAAAATGTTCTCATCAAAATTAAAGAAATTCTTTTTTGAAGGAGTAGTGAAAATCATTTCCATTTTCTTACTGAACTCAGTAAACTACTGGAAATTCACTGAACCACAGTTCTTCCACAGCCTTTATATTGTTGTTTCAAAGTGGAATTTAATTTGTATAATTTGTAAGCTACAATGTCTCAAAAGAAAAAAAATAAAAATCCTCACCTAAAACCATGTACGAGTACAGATATTCTATATTGTTCTTGGTAGATGTTTCCAAAAAGAAATAGCTTAAAGAACTCTTCTCTGTTAGACAGAAGTTTGTTGCCTGCACCAGTGCCCAGCTATGACTTAAGATACATACTCAGCACAGAGAAAATGCATGTAGGAGCAAGAGTTTGCCTATTTTATTGAATGGGGTTGGAATTACATCTCTCCTTTCCCTTAAATGTATGCCTAGCTTGTTTAGCTGAAAAAGGTGGAAACAGTTACCCTTGGAAGATGTCTTACCTGCTCCCAATTAGTCTAATAGCAACTGTCAAGAACTCAAAGTATTCTGAGAAAACATTTGCCCTGTCACCCTTCTATTTCATGTTTAGCTGTTAGTGACAAAGTATATTCCTGTACATTCACAGTTTCAAATCGTTCTCTTTTAATTAGCCTTACTCAAAACCCATCTCTGACTGATAGAAATAACCATAGTTTCAACTTCTTTTCATCATGAATCCTGAACCTTCTCTAGTTTGTCTAGAAGACTGATTGTTTATGGCACAGCCTGTCCAAATGCATTCCAAAACCATTAAGTCTCTTCTGACACGTAAGAAAACTAAAGCACTTAAAGGAACAATCTGTAAGATGCAGATGTCTTTGAAAAGGTGGAACTTCCGCTCAGGTGGAAATGCAGACTGCTGCTTCATAATTTCATAAGGAAATACAAATTTCAGATTCATATTTTTTTTTCTTTTTAGGTTCTTACTTAATTTTATTAGCTGACTCTTATTTTTATGCTGGAGCAAGAACCAACTTCATTCTAGTCTGGATGGGATAAATAACAGAAGTGAAGGACAATGTGGTGTTTTACATGAAGTAAAAACAAATCTTAAACCTTGTTTCTATTGCCTTATCACACCCAATTCATTCTCCCAAATTGCTTAGCTATTTTGTGCACCAGGTACATATTAGCTATACATTTAATCCTCTATTTAATACAGCTGAGGGCAATGAGATGTGGTTTTGTATCTTGATAAAGTTTACATATAATCATAGGCTAGCTTTTCCTCTGACGTGTAGTTGCTTTGCCACAGAGCACCTGAGTGTAAATCAGTGCAGCTGTTATTTCACAAGTCAAACCAGTGCAGGGAGGAACTGAGAGCACGCACCTGGCTTTAAAGTCTCTCACAGCACTTCTTGCTGCTGTAAAAAGAACAGTTACAAAAGAGGCATAACTAGAAAAATCTAGTTGTAAGGTTGATATTCAAGTATGTTTCTGGTCTACCATGGAGAGTATCAGCCACAGGGGAGACTATAGTTGCTTTAGAGGAGGATAGGCATGTGCAGAGCAACCTCAGACACAACAGGGGCATGGATACCTCAGCTTCATTCTAGGTATGTACATCATGCACTTCCAACAAAACCTAGGATTCGACCAAGAGAAAGAACTGCTCTATTAAATGTAATTAAATCTTGGTTGAAAATGTCAAGTATTGCTAACTTGAGCCTCTTAGGTGGTTTAGTCAAAAGAAAACAAACCCCACAATAATAGCAGAAACCCCTTATATTTGATTTTTATGAAAAAGGCATTTTCTGCTGCAGCAAATACTCAAGATGTTGTACAGACAATAAAAGAGAATGTATTTAGTGCAGTCTAGTCTGCAAGGAATATAAATTAGGTTTCTATAGCTTTGAGTCTCAAAATCACATATTCAAAACCTGTAATACTTTTAATTTTTCCCAGAGTGTTATTGTCTAATTTCTACAATGTCCCCTCAAATTAATACCAAAATATCATTATAGTCCTTTGTAATCAACTTTGCTTTCATTTTGATTAGCTTCATTCTGGGCCCAGTCCATGGCTATTTAGTTTAATGAGAGTTGGAATTGGCTCATAATTTTCCAGCTGTAATTTTCTAAGTATTGCTTTTTCCAAATACTCTGGTTTTCTTCTCAAAGGGAAAGATATGCTTTTAATCAACACCATGTTTTCTCTAAATCATGTACTAAATGCCATTATATATCAGCAATTAGCAATCTAAAAGGTTTAAAATATTGTATGTCTTTTCACAAATTTGTCTAAAATAGAAAGAAAATCATCTCTCTATAGAGAGATACAGTTTTGCATAGGATAATTAGTACAGTAATGAGATATTTTTAAAGAAAGACATAGCAAACATAATTGTTCATTGCTTCTTGGTAAAACACTGAAAACACACACATATTAGGAGTCACTAGCTATTATAAAATTGTAAAGCCTATTATTCAGTTTTAAAACTTCTAAATATCTTTCTATTTTTCCCATGACCCATTTCTTAAAGAACATTCACCTTAATGTTCTAAATATAGCTATATTTAGATGAAGATGGTAACCATATTACTTAGGCTGATATTCTACAAGGGCCTCTTCTATTACTACATAATCTCAATTTATCAGTATGTTTCATACTGTATTATTCAATCTGTAGAATGAATTGGGAGGATTATGACTATAAAGCTGTGTGTGAACATTTACTTCAGCATTTGTTCTTCCCTAATATAATAGCTTATTAATATAAATGGAGTTAAGGTGTTGTAATTAAAACTTAATCACATCATCTGTAAGACCTTTTTCTTTTTTTCCCTAGCATCCTTCAATCTTTCAGTGTTTTATATGTGGTCAAGGTAACTTTCTCTTCTTTATAAAAGCGATTTGGTATCTTTTGCAGTCTTAAAGTATTGAATTGTTTGCATGAATCTTCACCTTCTTTATTGGTTTCATTTAGTAGATTCAGAGATTCTCCTTTGCATAATTCTAACAGTGTACTAAATTACTTTCCCACATATTTTCAAATTTTGGCTTAGTTTTAATTTCTCTAATGTGTCGAAGGAATCCTTATTTAATACAGTTGTAAAAAATGTAAACAAAATAGATTGGAAATCTACCAATACTATGTCAGTAAAACACTTGAGATAAGACTTATGGTCTGAAAACACACTATATGCTAACCTCAGCATGTCAGAGGTGATTACATTTCATTGCCTAAATAAAGGTCCTTCTTGCCTTAACCACTATATTGGGTTTACATTGCAAGGTTTTGGTAGTAGAGGTGCTGCAGGGATGGCCTCTGTGAGAAGACACCAGAAACTGTCCCCATATCCAGCAAAAGCAGTGCCTTCCACCTCCAAGACAATCCTGTCACTCACCAAATTGAGCTCATTAGCAATGTCGGGATTCAAGACACTTAAGAAAGGGTAAAAAATACTGAGCAACAGCATTTGGAGAGAGGAGTGAGGATATGTGAGAGAAACAGCTCTGCAGACACCAAGAAGAAGGAGGGGGAGGAGGTGCAGAGATTCCCCTGCAGCCTGTGGAAAAGACCATGGTGATGTAGATTGTCTCCCTGCAGTCCACTGATATCCATCCTGCAGACTGTGGAAGACCTCATGTTGAAGCAGGTGTGTTTGCTCTAAAGGAGGCTGTGACCTTGTGGAGTGCCCTCACTGGAGCAGGTTCCTGGCAGGAACTGTTTTCTGTGGAAAGGAACCCATGCCAGAGAGGGTTTTCTGGCAGAACCTGTGACATCGTGAAGTCCATTCCTGAAGGCCAGCACCCCATGGAATGGAATGCTGGAGCATGCATGCTGAAATCATAGAATGGTTTGGGTTGGAAGGGACCTTAAAGATCATCTAGTTCCAAATTCCCTGCCATGAAGGTCTAGGGACACCCTCCACTAGACCAGGTTGCTCAAAGCCTCATCCAGCCTGGCTTTGAACACTTCCAGGGATGGGGCATCCACAGCTTCTCTGGGCAACATGTTCCAGTGCCTCACCACCCTCTCCATGAAGAATTTCCTCCTTATATGTAATCTAAGGCTACCCTCCTTCACTTTAAAGCCATTAGCCCTTGTCCTGTCACTACAGGCCCTTGTAAAAAGTGCAGTCTGGGAAAAGGATCCATGTTAGAGAAAATCATGAACAACTGTCTCCCATGGGTGGGACCCCTTGCTTGAGCAGGGAAAGAGTGTGAAGAGGAAGGAGATAAGAGCTGTGTAATTAACTGACTGCAACCCCCATTCCTTATCCCTCTGCACCACTTGTGGAGAGGAGGTAGAAGAGTTGGGAGTAAAGTTCATATTTCTCGTTATCTTACTCTGTGTGATTGGCAATAAATCAAATTCATTTCCGGAAGTCAGGTCTCTTTAGCCAGGGACAGTATTTGGTAAGTGACCTCCCTGTCCTTATCTCAACACCTGAGTTTTTCATAGTATTTTCTCCTCCTGTCCTATTGAGGAAGAGGAGTGACAGAGTGGCTTTGGTGGGCACTTGGTGGCCAGCCAAGGCCACCCCACTACATGCACTTTGTACATTTTTTCTTTGTTTGTTTAGAGATTATCTGAATACATTTAAGTAAATATAATAGTGTTCTAAGGCTCTACCCAGAAATATCATGAAGACCATCACAGATTGTATATATGTGTATATATATTCTGGTGTGTGTATATGTAGTTGTCCAGAATACATTTTAGAATACTTGAAGGTACAGCTTTCAGCTTTCCTCATGCTCTCTTTTAGCTGCTCAGGCACATGGGTTTGGGTAGGGAAAAGGAAGATTGGTTTCCCTGAAGTATAATTAGTCTGGGGAATATTATTCTTTGCCTTTGAAGCATATGCAGAAGTCACACCACAATTGCTAGAAGTTTTGCTCACTTTTTTGTGGTCACTTTACTAATTGATGTAAATCATGAAAATAAAGGAGGGAACTAGTTTGTTGAACTTTCTTCCAACCCTTTCCAAGGGTTTCGAAGGGTTTGTAGCTTACAGTGCTCTCCAGATCAGCAACATGGCCGAAGAAACCATAGCTGTAATATAATGCATATCTTTATTCAGAACGTCCTCTGCTGATGTCCTCAAAGTTTAGGTGCAGTTTAGTATTAAAACAGGAAGACATAGGCTCATTTCTGCAAGCTGGGATATTCTCCTAGTTTGATTTTAGTAGTATGAGGGAGTTTAGTAAAAAGGGGTAGTAAATTGGGCCATAAATTGGGATATTTAACATCCAGAATTCAATGCAATGTTCTTTTCCATTCCTTGCAACTGAGGAGAAGGAGATACCTTCCTGGTATGTTCTACTTTCCCAGCAAAGTCTAAAACATAGCGTGGCTGGAATTAAAGTTGAATGCAAATATCTCATTTGCTGCCCAATATGCCTCTATTTTTCTCTGAGTGATAGTGTCCTTGTGTTATTTCCACTGAGTAGTCAAATTTTTTATTACCAGTCTCCAGGTACAGTAGCTTATGTTTCTCCAAGATGAATCTCCTCTTGTTATTTTCTGCCGGTTTCCTAACTGGTGGTCACATTAAGGCAAATTTCATCAGAATGATGCTAATTCTGTTCTAGTTCATCAGTGACGATGTTTCCATTGATCCGTAAAGCACCCAGAAAATACATTATCTATGCCAATGAATGTATAAATATTACAGGTACTTCCAGTACTCTCAGTTTCTCAAACATTTTAAATATTTTCTCACTGACAAGAAGACAGAAAATGTGTTATCTCCTGAGTTACTAGGCTTAAATGTGGAAATGTGCTAAGAATATGCCTACATAGCAAACTCTAGTTAGGAAAGGAAGGTATCAATACCAGAGCTGCTGCTTCCTACAGGAAAGGACGCAGCTAGACGGTGGTCTGCTGTTGTACTACCAGCATCGACTGCTGTTGTACTATCAACTTTCAGCATGTGATAAACAAAAACACCCCTTACATGCAGGATATGTCAGCTTCATTCACACTGATTTTGTACATTGTAACTACAAAATTCTATGCATCCATATGAACTGGGATCATCACCTATCATTGAGTAAACAGACACACAGCAACTGTTTCTTCCTTACTTAAATCTATTGCCTCTCATTATTAGTTCCGTTTTGCCTTTAGATAAGATTTGCACTTTCTTTCTTTGACTTCCAAATGATCATATATAGAAGTAGGGAATCTATCTGGCTCATCATAAGACTGGGATCATTATGAATGGCTGTTACCCACATATGCATAACCATCCGAGTTTTTTCACAGTAATCTGACTTCATCTGAATTTCAGAAAGTGGTCTATGATTGTTATTCTTTTCTATCCTAAAAAAACTTGAGGCACAAATCACAGAAATTGCTTCTTTTCTGTAAAATGTAACCAAAATATTTAACCTGTAGGCATTTTCCTATCAAATTTTTATCTCAAGAGTATTAACCTCCTGTCTCATTTTTCTCGCTTCCCAATGCAAATTGTATGCATCTATACTGACGTGGCAGTATTAACCCATGAATGTTCAGTTACAATCATTAGGTCATAGTCACCATCGTTAAGCAATGTTCTGGTTAATGATGGTTGTTATAATTCAGCCATTTGTCTATAATCACTTTAAGAAAATTAGTATTAATATAAATTTAATGTTCAGTTGCATAGCTCAATTTCACTGTATCTTGGACCTGCAACATAAAAAATGTTACAATAAACAACTTTCCCAAACTCACCTCATTGTAAGCCTTGTAACAAACATTGTCATTCTGGATCTCAGCAGTTGATACTGTAAATGTATAAACAACTGAATTGAGTCAGAAGTCAGTCATCTCTCTTCAAAGGAATCAGTCCAATTGTCAGTAAAATGCAAATCATCTACAGATCTTGTTTCTTAGGTGGTATACATCTTCCTTTCTTTTTAAGTCTGACCACAGCAGTGTGTCATCATGTCCTGTCTGGTGTTTATTTTCCTTAAAATTCTTGTGGGAATTTATTAGTAATACTCAGGAGCCAATATACTGACACCGCATAGCAAAGCACAGATTTTTTTTTTTTTTTTAAAGATAGAAAACATGTCTGTCTTTCATCTATTTGCCATTAAAGATTAGGTCAACTGAAGGTTTTAAAACCAGTCTCAACATGTTGATTACATCTATGAAAACCAATGAAAGCATATTTATGCAAGATCCATCAAAATTACTGTTTACCTCTAAATTAGGCTACATGGGACTTCAGATCACAATTCAAGACTCATCTCTCTTTCCTTCTGTGTGTGGTTTATGATTTAAGAGCTTTTATTAGAGCAATGGAGATCCTTTCCTCTGGATAATTCTCTTCAGATACCAAGAAAAACTGAAGCATGTGTAAACCTTAGGTGGAAATGATAGACAGCAAAGACGATAGAAGAAAACAACTTGCAAAATAGAGGTCAGTTGGACTAGCAGAAGAGAAACTTGCCCAGATCCAGAAAACACAGTCAGCCAGATGTTCTTCATTGCATTGTTCTCACCTGCTGTTCTATCTTGTTGCAGTGTCCAGACAGAAAAATGCTAGTTTCTCTGTATACTAGTAAAACAGCATATAATCTAGGTGTCATCAGCAACAATTAAACAAAAGGTGTATATAGCCTTCACACTTCTGCTTTCACATTTACTTTCATTAACTTTCATTTTTAACATAAAAAATAAAAGAAGGAAAGAAAGCAGGGAATTATTTTGTATTTGCATTATATCTTCTGACCTGACAAGAGCTTCTGCACAGCACAAAAACCACATTGGATCAGCCATTCCAGGATATGTCTCACAGAAGCAACAGCATTCAAACCAGTTTGACAGGTTTAAAATGTTGTACTATGAAGGGTCAGATCAGGTGAAAGATACATACAACTGTTCTCTAAAACTTCAGCTTCAACTCCTTTTTTAATTAAAGAAGAAATATTCTTTCTTGATTTAGATTGCAAAAAGAAAGTTGAATAATAATAATGGTTCACCTGTTATGTTCTAGCTGTCTCTATTTTTAAAGTAGGTTTGGGCTATAATTTCTACCTGAATTACATGGAGCACAGAGAATCTTAGAATCACAGACTGGTTTGGGTTGGAAAGGATCTTAAATATCATTTAGTTTCAATGCCCATTTTCCTTTGTAACTCTTTCCCCAGTTTATTTTACTGCAAGATACACTTCTTTACAAGATACACTGTGTTTATAGTGTGAGCATTTTCAGAGATTACCACAGTCTTATTCTGATTTACATTGATTCCATTTAATTTAAACTCTTGACAGAAACACTTAAGTTCAGAGCTTGGTCACTTTAGGATTCCTCTGTAGTCAAAGAGAAGGATATACCTTCATATATGAAAGCTAAAGCCACAGGCGATATTCCTGCCAAAGTGGGATCTTGTTCTAACTATAAGAATTCTAGACTACTATTCAAAATTATTGTAATATAAATTAATATATATTTGGCACTTATTGGTGATAATGGAACACATCTTCCTCAAGTAAAAGTTATGTTAAAATATGCTTTTCTATCATGTAAGAATATAAGAATAATAATACTTTTTAAAAAATCACTTTGTAACCCAATATACTGGAAAGAAGGAAGGAAACGAAAAATACCTTCAAAGAACAAGCTAATTAAAAAAAAAAAAAAAGAAATTATTAATATTACAGTCGGGAGCCTCTTCAGAACACTCCAAAATATTATACTCAGTGCTGCTCATACCATTTAATGTTGAAATTATTATATTTAAGTCAACTTCACACGTCTCCTCTCTTAAAAGAAAATGAGTCATTAACAATGCCAACAGATTTCTACTGTCATATTCAACTAAATTAGGGTGCTAAGAAGATAGCATACATATTTATGAGAATAGTTTATACTTAGAAGAATGCTGTTAAATCCTCATTAAAAAAATAAAATGCTTTAAAAAGTCTATGCTATATTGAATAAAGGGTTAAATTTAAGATAGTGAAATAAGAAAGATTAATGAAAAACTAAGAAACCTAGAAAACTGCTTTTATTTCCTAAGCCATTCATATCAGCTCATATTTATTACAGCCTTCTTCCTTACCAGGTATCTGAGACAAATAGAGCAATACACTGACTCAGATGACATTGTCAGGTAGCAAGATATAACTGCTGTCTCTGTGGTTATAGGCTGCAGGTGCCAACATACTCATTCAAAACAGTTCAAAGACTTTTCAAACACTTTGGTGAGACCATAGCCTGCAACGTACATGAAACATCTGTTGCTGATGCCTCTTCTATAGCTGGTATTTTTCATCACACTGTAAAAGCTCCATCTTCTAATCCTGTTTTCATACAAATAACCCCCTCCTTCCACATACATACATACATATATACACTTAACTCAGAAAGTGACTATAGAGTAGGTGTAACAATTTTAACTAGTAAAATTCAGCATCCTAAATTATAGGTTTACTGCAATACAGGTTTGAAGATCTTGAAAGGTCCACATCCATGTTCAAAAGCAGGATCTCTGTGTTATTCCTTACAAAGTTTTGTCTACCCTGCACTGGTTGCGTTCCTTAGTGAAGGTACAGTAACCTTCCCACCGCTGTATTCCAGAATTTCCCTATTCTTGTAGCATTATGGATGTAGAAAATGGACAAGTTCTCTTCTGTTTGCAGCAACCCTTTAGGTACCTGAAGACTTCTTCCCCCTACATTCTTTCCCCTGAGGCTTTCCCTTTTTTGACCTAAGATGATCGGTGCTTCTTAATAGGACTTGATTTTTCAACTACTTATTTTTTTTCAGCGTCCTACTCTGGACTAACTCCAGTTGAACCACTAATCTCCCAAAGTGCAGAAACAAAAACTGGATACAATATTACTCTGAAATTTGCTGGGAATGGAGGAGAGGAGCATTACCACATCTGCCTTGTAGAGTTGCCTCTCTGTTTTGCAACTCTGATTGATTACATTCATCATGATCCTTTAATCCCTTCTACAAAACTAACTGGTGGCTCACAAGTCTGTATTTGTGCACTTCATTATTTCTGAGTAAGTGTTGGCCTTATTGGATTTCATCCAACTATTTTAGATTAATTCCTCTGATTTAAAATCATTTTTAATACCCGTTCTCTCCTCCCACCATCCTTACAATCCATCCTACCAATTTAATAAGCAGGTTTTCCACTCCATCATCCTGGCTGATAAAACACAGAGCAGAACTGAAATTAGGACAGATCCCTCTGATATCCTATCCAATACCTCCTTCCTTTCTAGCTGTGAATTAATGATAAGCATGAATACTCTAGCAGAATTGTGCTCCTCAAACACACAAAAAGTAGTTTCTTACTTATTTAGAAAGATATCGTGGAAGATAATGTTGTTATACTACATATCTAGACAGTATGACATCTAATGCTTCCTTGAGCTAAAAAGTCTGTTACCTTTTAGCAGAAAGAAACGTCTATTGTTTGACATTATTTGTTGACATGTCAGATACTACTCATCTCTGTTGTATTCTAAGTGTTTTGTATCTTATTTGTTGAGGTTCTGTTCTGCAATTATACTCTCAATAGCCCTCTTAAACTGTAGAAAAGTAATTCCAACCCAATGAGGAAGTTTTACCAGGACCCATGTATTGTTTTTTATTTTTTTTTTTAATAAATTCTAGGAGCATTCTTCTTCTTTCCAAGGTTATTTTTTTATTTTCTATTTCAACTTGTTATGGTCTAGATTGAAGATGTATGTATCTCTACAGCTCTCCACACCTTCATCCAAACACTTCACTCAACACCTGTTTTCTTATGTATTTCAAAGGTTTGAATTTTGCTCTTTTCATCTCCAAAACTTTATGTATCTCTGTCCTCTCTTTCTTCATATGATTAGCTGATCCACACAAAAAATAATTGTAGTAATAATAACAATAATATTACCTTTTTATTTAACAAATAAATAAATAATAAATGTTTGGGTGTCTCTCACCATAAAGGTATTTGGGTGAAACTCACATTCTTATAAGATTTCTTTTCTTCCCTGTTCTATAGAGAACTCAATAATAACACTTAGTCCTAGTGAAAATCACATTAAGTCTTATTTCAGCAGTTTTTACAATACCAGGTGATTGAATTATAACTTTTTAGAGAGCTTTAGAAAGTCATAAAGCACATCCTTAAAAGTGTGGGTCAGTCAAGGCTGCCACTGCTACTGCTGCAAAAAGCAGATGAGAGAAAAAAATGCCTGTACTATCTTTCACTAAACAAAGGAGAACGTTACTAAGGAAGATACACCATTATTCATCATTAGGAATACGAGTTCCAGCATCAGTTAAGGAAACCTTGCTATGTGGCAATCAAACAGTACACTCCTTTTCCTGTGTCCCAGTTTTACCTCTCCTCACACTCTTCCCACAAGCTCTGCTTTGTCTCTCTCCTGACTCCACGGCAGATGTTCAGTTATTTGGGTGCTGGATGTGTCTCACCCACCACAACTGTGCCACAGAAAAGAGCGCTGTGTTCCACAAGCATGCACTGGTAGAGTCATGATGCACAGTCCAGCTAATGTCATTAGCACAGGTATGTACAGTGTACAGGAGGTCAATGAAGCGTATCTTCTTAGACATGTGATTACTATTATCTTAAGACATTAGTGAGACTCAGGAGCAATTTACTACACTGGAAATATACTGCTCTTTAATTAATAACATTGGGATTCTTAATAAAAATCTATTTGTGACCTATTACTGAGAACATAGTAGAATGACAAGAAAGATAACCTGTCTGCAAAAAAATTTTGCTTCTACCTAAGATGAAGAAATAAGGAAAACTACTAGATTCAAGTAGAACAAGCCAGCTACAGTTGCAGATAGTCATCTCACTGTTTAATATGTATATTCCCTTCCTAAAACCTACATTAATTTATTTGCAAACTAAATGCTACTTATTCTAAACTCTGGAGTAGATAACGCTGTTATAATTTGGAAGGCTGAAGGGGGAGAAGCCCTGATCCTGTGACAGTGAGTGACATAAAGTGACATAATGTAGTAATATTCATGTTTGAAGGAGATAACTCATTGGCAGCTTACACCTGATCTTTAGCCTAAATGAGTTTTCAGCTATTCCAGAGAGTTAACAAACTTGCCCCTGCTGCTGATGTTAACAGCTGAATAAATGACTATTATTCTATCATGGTGATAAATGGAAATACATCTCTCTGCATAAAAAAAAAAAAATAATATCAGGTATTAGAAAAACAGAGTATTGCTCTTTAAGTACTGCACATAAGAGCCTCATAAGAATGTCTCAAGTAACTGTATCTATAAAGACTGTCACAGCCATAAGCAATATGAAAATATTATACTTTAAATAGAGGACATATATGCTCACACAGGCAAAAATTCTGCTTCATTTCCACAGTACTAGTTCTACAAGTTTGGAGGTTTTTTTCTTTATTTTCTTTGGAATACTTTGAATCACACATCCTAGCTCTCCAAAATGTCATGTTTTATCTCTGAGTTTTCCTAATGATCACATCCCTGTCTGGGGATTTGGTTCCTTGTTAGCCTTTAGTCCTAAACAGCCCTGCTGAGCTCTGTTGCTTTCTAATTATTTTAAGCATATCAATTAAAGCTTCTCCTTAGTGTTTACATCAGAGACTTCTGTGCAAGAATGGCAAAAACCCTCACAGAATGTCTTCAGCTCTGTTCGAAGACTGGTGACAAAGGTCAATAAAGAAAAGAGTGAAAGAGAAGGGTTTCTTTCTACACAATGTTGAAAAGGGAAAGAAAACATAACGAGAAAACTACTGCAAAGCTTCACTTTTCTCATTGCTAACTCTGTTAAAAATACCTGATTACAAGAAATCTATCCAAAGACCTTTATTTTAAATGGAAATAAAATAACATAGAAAAGAAAGGGGGTTGCCCCCTGCCCCCCCCCCCCCCCCCAAAAAAAATTACCCCTAATTAGAGTCACTGGTTTTGGCCAGGAGGTGTCACATCTGAGTACAGAAACATCATATGAAAAATAGAACAATAGCCCTCCTTGGAGTATTTCTCTAACGTGCTTGATTTCCCAATTGGAATGAAACATGTAAAGGTGAGCTGCCACAAGAGAGTTATGATGACTAATTTATTTCATTGTGCTTAAACTTTATTGAAAATTTTAATTGAATGTTATAGAGTTTGAAATCTAATCTAAGGTTCAAGGTAATTATATCTATACTGTGCACAGGATAGGTACATAGATAGATCTGGATAAAATATCCTTACCTTGTACTACCTCTTATTTGCTCATGCAACAGTGGCAGGCAATCCCCTTCTCTCATGGGACTGCATTGCATATACCTGTTTTTACATTCACAGTCCTGAATTCTCTTCATGGGTAAGCAGGAGGGATTAAGACTATCCATGCTAAATCAGAACAAAGGTGCCCAGAATCTCACCTGCCATACTGGTCAGGACTGGATTTTTGCAGGGGCGTATAGGTAAATAAAAAGCATAGTTAGGCACTTTTCTGGATGAAAATTCCTTTTGAAAATATGTGGGTTTAGGGTTGTACCCACAGTGTTGTATTTAATAGACCTTAATGGGACTTTCTTCTATTCGTTCAGCTAATTGCTTTTTGAACTGATTTATATTTTGGCATCCAAAACATCCTGCAGCAATGAGTTACACAATTTAATTATGTATTATATGAAAGGCAATTTACACTTCTGCCTGATAATTTACTTGGGAGCTGACTGGCTTTTGTGTTATGAATGGTGAATAACAGCTCCTAAATCACTTTCTCCCTGCCATTCATAACTTTATATATTTCAATTATACCACCCTTAGTCATTCTTTTTCCAAATTTGAGTAAATTCTCTTAGAAAATCTCTCCTTGTATAGAAGCCATTCTCTAAGGTGTGTTATCAAAAGTTATGCTTGCCAGTACCATTTTTAATTCTGATTATCACAGTTCAGTAGAACAGTGAGTTTTACTGTTCTGTAATTTTATAGTGGAACGATGCACAGTAAACAATATGTGCAACACCAGGGACTTCACAACTCTGTATTTTTTTTCCTAATACCAGTCCTTTGTTTTTCCTCAGTAGCAATTTCACAAAGGTATCTTCCCTGTAATCTCATAGCAGCTTAGTCTCTCTAATTGCCTTGATGAGGGACTTTTTCAACATTTTTGCCAATGCATGCATACTGCACCAAACATACCAAATTTCTCTATGCACTCAAGTGATTTCTTCATACAACAAATGATTGTGAAATATGTCTTTCTTTTGCAAAAGCCACACTTATTCTTCCCCATTGTATCATATTTATCCATATATTTAATAATGTGACTATTTTCTAGCATTTCAAAATATTTACTCAACATGTGTGTTAGTTTCTGTAGTTCTGGGAGTACCCTTGGATCTCTTTTTAAAGATTGTAACTCCGCATTAGCCAGGTACCAAAGCTAATCGAAATGGTTAACTACAAATAACAGTTATTTGTTTAGAAATGTCATATTCATTTTCTTTTAGAATGCCTGGTTGAAAACCTCTTGATCCCACTGATTTCTTGCTCTTCATGACTACAGACCTGTAATTTTTTCTACTGTTGTTGCAACCTGAAACTAAAGGAGTCGTCCCATGCATCACTGAGCTGTACAAGTACTTTGGAGTCTGTTAAGAGTAGTTTGACAATCCTCCTTACGTTTTTGCTCAGTTCATAAACTTAGTTCATAGCTCAGGTTTGTTCATTCAAACTTACAGGAATTATAAAGCTGAAATATTAATTTGCCATGTTCCTGTGAAGTCTTGATCCTTAAACAGTAGTTTTTATTTACTGTATCTGTTATTTTATCTGGTTTTGCTATGGGAAGGCCTTGTGTTATTTTTGTTTTGCTACACTTACTCACCTGCACATCTAATGGTGTTTAGCTGTTTACTATCTGTACATAGTCTTTCATCTAGCATATTGTAATTATGCTCTGGAAAGATGATGCTGTCTGGGTTAAATTTACCCAAAAAACATAGTCAAAATTTATTAGTGAGATTAAAAAGCTAATAAAGTTGTAAAATGTAGATCATCCATATACTTGGCAATTATGCTGTCAGTCTATGATTACATTTCTATATAAAGAAGCTATAAGAAAAATGGTAAGAATGTAGCATAGCAAACACTACAGAAATTAAAGAAAATAATAAACCTTAGAGAAGTATTTGTAAATTAGAAAGTAATGTTACAGTAATGGTTTAAAAACTACAACTATTAATATTGTTATAAAACAATGGGATTAACACTTCAGTACTTTTCGTGAAAAAGATACCTTTAGCATAAATTGCTTAGACTATTTTAGTGCTTGCCAAAGGTATAGTTCATTAATGTTTCACTTTCAGTCTGAAAAAAAAAATTAGAATAAATAAGAAAAGATTATTTATTTTGCCAGAGATGGATTTCATTCCTCCATAAACTCACATTTTAACAGTGGCTCAAATATTGAACATATAATTTGTTCTAAAAACTGTTCATCAGCTGAAATTCACCAATGTGTTTCATTACATCCTAAAAAGTACCACAACAGTAACTCAATCCTTTTCTCAGCTTCAGCTGTGGAATTGCACACCCTAGTATCCCTTTCATATTTTAATTTGTTGATAGAATATTTAAATTGCAAATTACCTCCTTTCACTCCAGGATCTCCCCTCTTGGCCCTGCTTAAGCTTCGATTCACATCTTAATAAAAAAGAAATTTCATCATTTGCCTACTCAGTGTTAGCAGCAGAGTTGTCCTTTGATCTCTCTTTTATGCAGCACTTTGTACCTCTGTATTTCATACAAAACCATCTAACTGTTCATTTTAGGTGAGTGTCTGTTCACCTTACACACTAGTATTTTTTTCTTGTCCATCCTCCTTCTGTCTTGCAGTAATCTTGCAGGTCACCATCTTGCAGGCCTTAGCATTATGCAAGATGTTTGAATTTAAACAGGAATTGTTTGTTTCACTCACTATTAAATCTTTGACAAATCAGAGCAAAATTTTAAAGAATGAAATTTTATCTCTCCTTTTAAGAAAAAAAAAAAAAAGTTGACATTTTATTTTTGACTCCTTTTCTTTTTTGGTAGATCATAATTTTATTTTTAAAAACACATAATTTTATAAATATTCCCATTTTTTTATTAAGTCAAAACATAAAGGATATATATATATATATATAAACCCTACCTCCAGGACTGAACTTTCATAATCCACAAATCACTGAAGCCCAGAAACACAGAATATAACAAAACTGATGTTCATACTTTGGCACTGGTACACCAGAAGGGTCAGGAATAAAGCTGAAGTCATTCTGAGTTCCTAGCCTTTTCTTTCTTCCAGTCTACTTCTTTTGTTCCTCTATACATAGTTATTTTAGGTTTTTTGAGAGTACAATCTGTTCATATATCCAGACCTCGGCTCTGGATTCACATTTTTGCATTTCACTCCAGACACTACACCTGTAACAACAGCAGAAGCTGTGACAAGAAAGGGAAACACTGAGCTCCTGAGATGTACCCAGAGACAGCGGCATTCATACTATTAATGGCACATACATCAGGTCAAACAGAAAAAACCTAGAGGAAGGATAAAGTAAGTAGTCCTGACTCTCACACCATGTCCAGCTTCTCTAAGAGCCTAAACACAGGTAGATTTGGAAACAGCGGCCTGATGTTTCACCACGTGAAATTTATGGCAAACTTGTTTTGTTCATGGTGGGGCGAGAGGGGTGAGGTGAGGAGCACTTGACAGAGGATATGCCACACTGTGCGCACCACGAGACAGGACTTGCTGGGAGATAGGGGACATCATCCTGGAAAGTTTACATGGAGAGAATGTCCAGGGGGATGGGGGCATGGGAGTGGGGTTCTGATTGGGAAGTTCACAGGTGCATATTTAGGCACAAACTTGCTCCATAGTGTCTGTGTCCTCTGAAAGCCTTCCTGTGTATCCATTTTGATGTGAAGGTCTCAGCATAGCTTAGCTGAGTACCACCATAATAAAAGTTAGAAGTACCACTAGAGGGCATTAAAAACACCATAAATAACTTACGGCTAATACCAGAGCAATGCTTTAACACACCTAGATGAGAAAACCTGCTAAGAATGACAGGAAGGATAGACAGAAAACATACAGGACCTATACAGCATGTGTCCACAGAAAAATAACTGTATTGAAGGCGCTGAAGGTCTGGAGCTAACAACGCCGGACAGCTTCCACAGAGAAGCCAAGAATTAATACTAAATTTTATATCAGCACTCAGATAATTAGCTAATTTACATATTTCAGCCTGTAGGCCCTCTACTTAATGACTAGTGAATGTTATAATAAGATGGCAAAAGTTACACTGCATACTGCACCTAAAGATCAAATGGTGATCTTTAACTTCACTGAGGGTAATAGAAGCAGCAGTGGGCAGCAAATGCTTTACTCTCGCCAGTAGAGGTAAGGAAACTGTTGAGAGGTCTCTGCAGGCTGAGAGAAGGGCAAAACAAAGGGTGCTTGCAAGCCTCCAAAAAGCAGAGTTCTCATTTCTCCTGTAACAGACGTTTCTGCTTCTTGTCTGTTCAGCTGTGCAGCAGAACAAAAGACACAAAAGAGGCACCTTGTAAGTAACAAGGTCTGTCGAGTATTATCACTTAAATGTATGCTAAGTTTTCCTGCAGCCTTGTCCCAGCACTGGAAGATTCTCTCCACTGCATTCTCTGATTTACCTTAGGACAGAAATCCAAAAAGACCTGGGAAATTCTGCCAATGGTGAAGTCACAACATTTCTTTTTAAAGGCATAATGTCCCAAAGGGTCACATAAACCGAATCTCCCTACCAGTTTCCTCTGCCTAGAGGGATCGTATAAAAGATTTATTTACTGTTTAGAGATATTCTTTAAGGGAGCAATGTCTCTCTAGATCATTTTATTTTGTTTCTGGTCTGAAAAGGTCTGCATACAAACATGTTATACAGGGTAAAGCCAGAAATGGCTCAGCCCTTTAGGCCAGTAGTTCAGCACGACCACAAATACTTCACACAGGAGCGCAGAGATACAAGAAAATATAAGACAACCACAGCTGTGAGAAAAATCTAGTATTTCTTATAATGGGAGAGTCAAACTGAATTGAAGTTGTGAACACAGACTTCCTAAAAGCTCAAGTCAGCTCTAAAATCCCAATTTTGACATGCATGACATATCTCTCACTGTCACTAATGAAAGAAAAAAAGATGGAAAGCTTCTTCTATGGAAACAGACACAAAACAGACAGGCATCCTCAAAGAAAAGGTTTTTTAAAAAGTTTTCCTTGAAGATACTGAAGAATATGAAAAAATGAATGTATCTGAAAACGATATGAAAAGTAGAGCCACACTGGTAAATGTAGTTTAATATACCACCTCTTCAGACAATCATATTTGTTGTATTTTTTATCAGCTAATTTTTGCAGAAAAGAGATTTAAATCTAAGGAGAAATTTCTCATGAGATTTTATGATTTTTGCTGTGCTCTTGTAAATAAATGACATCATCTACCACAAGCTATGTTGTCACATGCATTTTCCTAACATTTTAGACTACAGATACTCACAGATTTAGTACTTACTTTAGTAGACAGCACAGCTGATCTAACCTGTTCCTGACCCTTTAAAAGCATGGAATTCAAATATATCACCCAACTGAGCACTGTGACAGAGGAGAGCTTTCAGCTGGTGAGCCACCTGCCTGAAACAGAGATGCAGATACTTTTCTTCTCCAGATTTTTGTTACAAGTTTCAGCTCTGGCTTCTTGCTATTCAAAATGCAAAGTGTTAAAAGAGGTTCCATTTTTTTCCATTTGAAGTGCATGGTACTGGCAGGGTGACCACATTCTCTGAATCAAATGAAATGACAGTCACCAACACAGTTTAATTTGTTAGGTTCCTTTATGAAAGTATAAATTTATGTAACATGCACCTAATTATATGATGATACATGCTATATGTATCATATAACACGATACATATATGATAGCATATATGATAGATGCTATATGCTGCACTTGTATCATTTCAGTGATCCTTATTTTATAAATATAAAAATAAAATATGTTATACAAGTTTAACACCTAGTATAATTAACATAGTACATTATATGTAATATGGCCATTTATGAAATCTCTTACAGTGAAAATTATTTTTCATTTTAAGCTCTGTCATGACAGTAAGAAGATATTTTAAATTTCTGCAACTCCATTTAACTGCTGCATTTAGATAATTGCAAGCAGAAAGAATATTAAAATTTAATGGAAATTGATAGAAGTATGACTTAAAATAGACATTAGCCACAACCTAATATGAAACTACAGGACTTGTAGACATTCTTTTTTGAATCTTTCAGTACAAAATATATATCACACAAACATTCCTTACCTACCTTTTTGTCAGGTTTTCAAACCTCTAGCAATCCTTATGCTTTTCATAAAGTCAAATATTTTTGTAAGAGTCAGGGGTCTAGCCTGGCATTGTTACTTAGGTTTGTACAAATCAAAGCAGAAAGTCACATTTGGAAACTTCTGTTTACCACTGAGTTGACAACTGCCCATTTTTCTGTCTTGATGCGTTTCTAGATTAGCTGTCATTTATGATCAACCAATGACATCCAATCTTTGTTGTAATTTTTCTTTCAACAAATTTGTCATATCATAAAATTCAGAAAATACAAGGCTATATATATGTAATTTCTAAAACATTATGAAAAAAATCCAAAACACTTGGGATCAAATACAAATACAAATATTGTTCATTCACTGAAATACTACTGAAGATATAAAATACATCAACCTGCCCTAACAATCCTTAAAGAACTTAAATAATAATACCCTACTATATAATACTTTCTTAATATATATTGTATATACGTATACACATATAATCCAAATGCAGAATCATTCTTGTCTTAAAGGTAATTGAGCATTACGTTGACTACTGCAGTTGTGTAGCAGTCAACAACTATTGGAAACGATCATTTTGGAGGCAGCAAGCCACAGAAAATCATATGCCATCCTAACTGAATCTTAAATTGTTTCCTCAAACGAAACCAAAATATTTGCAGTAATGTCAAAAGTTGTGGGGATTTTCAACTGAGGATCCGTATATTTAATGATTACTCAGAAAACAACACAGTCTTGCTCTAGCAGTCAGACAATATTTTTGAAGTATTATGGCTAACACTCTGCAAGGCATTTGTTGTTTTAATGGATCTTTCTCTGTTATTTTTTATATTTTCTCAGACATTAGCAACCAACAGCAATTTCAAGAAGTTTTTCATGCTGAGAAGCTATGCTAGAATTATTTCAAATAATACTCTGTTATGATGCAGCCCTAAAACTGCAAACATTTTTGAGCAATTAAAAACTACTTTTACATGTACAACAGTACATTTTATTTCAGTTAATACCATCTTTACCATTCCAGGCAAGATTGCATTTCTGTTCATCTTGTCTGTTGCAGTCTTTTCTTCTAGAGCACTGCATTCCTTCCTTGATGAAATATTTCTATCACTGTCAGAGTCATGAGCCACTTTTCCAACCATTTTTAACATTACATTAGTATTCATAACTGGTATATTTACCCTTAGATGGTGATCATTCTGCTTGTTCTGTGCTGCTTTGTATTCGACCAATGAAACCCAGATATTGTGCCTCATGCAGCTAGTATATGGTGATGACAAGGTTGAATGTTCATGGGTAAGAACTAGAGGGAAGGTCAACAAGGCAGATAGCATGATGAGCATCTGTTATAGACCCCCCCAACCAGGATGACGAGGCAGACAAAATATTCTATAAGCAGCTGGAGAAGTCTCAGAATTATTAGCCCTTTTCCTCATGGGGACCCTACCAGGTGTATGCTGGAAATACAATACAGTGGAGAGGAAGCAGTCTAGGAGGTTCCTGGAGTGTGTGGAAGAAAACTTCCTGACACAGCTGGTGAGGGAACCAACTCTGGAAGGCACACTGGTGGATCTATTGTTGGCAAACAGAGAAGGACTTGTGGGTGATGGTTGGAAGCTGTGCTGGGCATAGTGATCAAGAAATGGTAAGAGTTTTTAATTCTCTTAGAAGTAAGTAGCAGAATTGCCATGCTGGACTTCTGGAGGGCAGACTTTGGCCTGTCTAGAAGCCTGGCTTGCTGAGGCCCTTGGATCCAGAGGAAGGATAAAGAAGAGTCATGTAAAATAGGATATAAGCAATCACCTTGAAATGGCTAATGGGGGCTAGCTGGGAGCCTCCAGTATAACAATTTCTGGATTTATATAAATAAATAATGGAGTTTAGTAGTTTTTAGGTTTAAAGACTAAAAAGTGGCCTTTACTATCCACTTGTCAGTAGTCATCTGTTATCTGAAAATCATGCTCCGAATGAACCCAATAGTCTGATCCTGCAAATTTTATGACCTTCCCAGTGAAAGCCATCTGCTTTCCATATGAGCATGGCAGAAAGGTCATAGTGCAACTTTTCTGAAACACTCATCCTTTGTGCCCCAGTGCCAGAGAAATTATAGGGGTAACATGCTTAGCTGAACCCTCCTTTACACAAAGTTGTGTTTCCTAGCCTTTTTATCTGAGGGATTATCCTAACAGTAAGGGCAACATGCTCAAGGGCCAGAAGCAGGAATTCTGTAAGCTTTTCTGCAGAGAGGAGAATTGGCAAAATGCTTTCTGTCATATTCTCCCATTTTCTCCCTAAATGTAGAAAAACTTTTGCAGTAGTACATTCAAAATATAGGTACTTGATGTCCCTGAATACTGCAAAAAGATCAGATAAAATGCATGTCTGGAAACATAGCTAGTACTGAAATTGCACAGAAGCCTCATCCTTTGTCAGCTTTCTTTAACAACTACTTCAGCTGCAGACTTTTTAAGACATGTATGGCTGAAAGCTTGTTGCTATGAAAGCAAAGTTCTCCTAACAGAAGAAGGAAGGAAACTATACTTCTTCCTTGTCTGTTTTGTAGTCAACAACCAAACCAAAACAAATCAAACATTTCAGCCATAGACTGAATACACAGTCTACACAAAAACGACACAAAAAATAGGCTATTGAAAGCATTTCTTCACAGAATGGCATCTGAGCGAGAGATACAGTTATCTGTGAACTAGTAGATTTCATTGTTACTAGCTTGATAACTGCCACATAAAGGATGCTTAATTTTGTTAAGGTTAGTATAATTTCACAATGACTGCAACATCCTAAACCCAAATTCTGATTGATTACCTCCATGTTATGAATGTTACTTGTGTACACTTGCATTTTTCTAAAAATGGTGCTTAAAGGAAAAAAAGACAACAAATTGCCCTCAGTAAACCTGCCACTCATTTTTACTATTGGAGTTCTTTGAGTTCTTTTCTGTAAGTTCAACTTCAGAAATCTGCAGGGTGCAGTAATTACACCAAGATGTGAGAAAGTCCCGCATAGCAATACATTTCAGTCTAAAACCGCACCTCCAGAATACAGATGAAGAGGAAAAATAAGAACGAGAAAACAAATATGCCAATATTACATACTGCTGCAGTCCCCTTGGTGGGCTATATGATACTACTTCATGAATAAAGATGGAGTAAACTACATTTGTAGCATAATAAGAAAAGGTAATTAGTGCCATCTATTCACCACAGTTAGAATTTGACTAGAACAATTTGATTACTTTTATCACATTTTAAACTTTGAGTAAGATTTTCAGCTCTGTAATCCAGTTAGGAGTAAAGTGTGGAGAATATAAGTCAGCTTCCCAATATGATTGATGAGTATGTGCTGTGCAGGAAAGGAGCTTGAAAAAAATACAGAACTTATAATATAGACACTGTCTGCTTGCTTTAAAGCAAATCTCTTCTAAATCAGTTTGAATCTTTCAGCCAGACTAAAACATAAGCTTAGTATCTTCTCAGAACAAACAGGAAATGGAAAACTATTCATAGGGAAAAGGAGCCTTTTTTTTTTTATTTGAACTTAGCACTATGATCTTTCCGATATATATTTATTATTTATATTTTGCTAACCCCCACATCTTTCTGAGAATTGGGCTCTAGCCATGCTCGCTGTTATACACACACAGAGGTAATTACAGCGGCAGACTATTTCAAATTCAAATACAAATTTAGTGGCAAATGATTGAGTTATATGCCCTGAGACAATGACAAGCACAGGAATTTAAACGCCAAGACCCAGATCTTCATTACCACTGATGTCAAAGCAGCCTTGTTAAAGCAAGGCACAGATTTTGTATCAGGGACACATAATATCAGTCTGCACTAACCAAAACTTGCAGTGTTACTCCTCATCTAAGTGACTCTGTTTAAGGTTAGAAGTTCATGTTTTGCCCCTTCTCCTGAGAGCTAGAAGCCAACTCCACCCAGATCCACAACTTGGTATCAGGCAGTGATAGCAAAAACAAGCAAGCAGACAAACCCCTCAATCTCTTTGAAGGAGAGATGCCATTTAACTACCTGTCCACTGCTGACTTGTAATCCACAGGAGTGCCGGGAAATTACTTGCCTCTGTCGGTTTACTATGATCCAGGCCCTGGCAAGAGTGGAATGTTTTGCAGAAAGAAGATTATGTCATCCTGAGCTGTGCGTATCATGTTTTCAAACTTCTCTTTTTTGTTTCCTACAAAATTTAGGGTATTTAAGTACTGTATTATTATGATGATGATAATGTGAGAACTTTTTATTGTCTCATTCAAAGAAAGAGAATTTTTCTGTTGATGAAAATGTGGAAGCT
This sequence comes from Rhynochetos jubatus, assembly GCA_027574665.1. Lineage (NCBI taxonomy): Eukaryota > Metazoa > Chordata > Aves > Eurypygiformes > Rhynochetidae > Rhynochetos > Rhynochetos jubatus. Next base: position 61,760,758 of record CM050648.1, read on the forward strand.
TTTCCTAGATGATGAGATAACTGGTTATATTGCATCCTGTTATGAATAATCACACTGTTTTCTGATATGATTTTTTTTAATAAACATTCATGTGGTGTGTCGTTTTGCTGTGATGATATAGCTCTGTGTGCCAGAATACAAATTATATTTCTTTATAAAATATTTAAAATGCTGTGGGATTACTCTTTTTATATTTAATTTCCACCCACGGTGTTTTGAGGACTTCTTTATAACAAGATTTTTCTTCTTTTTTGTAAATGTTGTGCAATATGAGGACTTATATTTTTTCCTGTCATTTTCCCTGGTGTTCTGCAATTTTTCCTTTAAAAACATAAACCTATAAAAAAATGTCAGTGAGGGCAGGGAATTGTCTAGCGTTGCAATCTAGGAAGTGAAAGGAGAGGATTTAAATCAAATTCTTATTTGGATCAAAACATTGCCTTAACAATACTCCAAACCCGCACTTTCAAGTTTACAAGTCTCTGAAACTGCAGGGAACCTTATTTTCTTGACAGTCCATCCTGTCATCTACAGTACTGGGTGTTCGATGCACATTCATCCAGTAGTCTGACTCCTTTGGAACACCAAGTATATACATATTTAGTCTGAAGATATAGTTAAATAAGTACTGTATATATTAGTGTTATTTTTCATTTAAGGATTTCAATGTAATTTTCAAAACACACAAAAAAAATTAATACTCCTCTGAAGAGAATGACAATTATTTTGGTTTTGAAATATAAATATTGAAGCCCTGAATAATTTAATTGACAGGCCCAAAATTCCAGAGAAAATATGAAAATTTCTAGTAATAAAATGAAAACTCAGAACTGCAGCCTTTCACCTAAATATCATAGATACATTTATGGCTTTTCATTACAACTGAGTATTTCATAATGCTTAATGAATTTATCACACAGTTCTGCAAGGTTAGCAGTACCATTATTCCTGATTTACAGATTAAAAAATAACGTATGTGACTTAGATGAAGTACAGGCACCTGAGCTAAAAATTAGATCTTCAAAACTGTTGCACTTTTGCCTCTTAGCTTGTTTTCTTTCCTCTGTTAAAAAATAATTATTTTCAGCAGGAGAGGATGCAAAGACAGATGTCTGATAGCACTTTCTGAGAAGAGGAATAGAGTAGCAGGAAAGCTATTCAACAAAAAGAGGGATTCACACTTTCTGGCTTGAAACATATTTCACCATAGAACATTCTAGACGTGGATCTGGTGTGGGCAATAGCAACATTAGACTGCATGAAGAGGACATCTGCACTGTGAAAAGAGGTTTTAAAACAGTTCCTTTGCCTCTGCATCTCTATGGTCAGAATACCTATAGATATATTTTTCCCTCCATCGAGTATACTGGTTTTCTGCAACTCCTCAGAGTTTTGTAAAAGATTCGGGGGGAAAAGACAAACAGAAATTTGGTTACAATTGCAGGACAAAATTACAGATGTACTTCTAGAAATAAAGATAAATATCCAAAACTGAATTATTGCTGAGGCAAGCAATTTAATCTCTTCAAGGCTGCTGGTTGTCCTTTGGGCAGACTTTAGGTCTTACAAACTGGCTGACTGAAACACAAACTATTTCTCTTTTTGTTTCTGAAAAACAGTACTTGAAGGTGAGTACAGGATGAAAACTACTACTGACTCTCTGTGTGACCTCAGACAGGTCATATTAGCCCAGAGTCTTTCTTCTTTTCATTAATCTGATTTTCCACTTCACTCAAATATCAGTATGAAAAAAATGAGCCGCCTTTAAAGCTGAATTAATGTTTCAAATACTCCTGACCATTAGGGTATTGCTCTGATAGTTTTAAGGTATAGTTAATGCAAAAGATGAGAAAATGTCAATTAGCATAATGTAAGTCAACAGAGCATGTGATATGGCAGAGAAAAGTTTATAAATGAGTAATAATGTAGAGTTGTCTCAAGATGGAACAAACCCCAGTGGACAGCATTACCCCATTCCTTGCCAGAACAGGCTATAGGATTACAGAGGGAGCCAGCTCCGTAACAGATCATGGGAGAACATGTGCTGTCCATGCTAACTAACGCAGTTGGCTGCAGCTCGATTAGCTAGGTAAATCATGCAAGATTTGTGTGTGTTACAGATAGCATTCATAGAACCATACAATCACAGAATGGTTTGGGTTGGAAGGGACCTTAAAGACCATCCAGTTCCAACCCCCCTGCCATGGGCAGGGACACCCTCCACTAGACCAGGTTGCTCAAAGCCTCATCCAGCCTGGCCTTGAACACTTCCAGGGATGGGGCACCCACAGCTTCTCTGGGCAACCTGTTCCAGTGCCTCACCATCCATTATATGATTTTTTGTGAGAAATTAAATAATGTTACCTCCTTCTGCATCTTTACTGGGATCAGCCTAGGGAAGCTATATTCTGTTGGGTTCTCCACATACCTAAAATAACAATGACAATGAGGGACTACATGGAGTATAGTCCCAAAAAATTATCACAGAGGGGGAAACTATATGTACAATCAGGGACTTTGAAATTTCAATCTGCCAACATTTTCACTCTTTTTTTTTTTATTAAAAAAAAACAAAAAAAAACCAAAAAATCAGTTGCTTTCAAGAATAGAAACACCTGTGCAGCCAGAAATTAAAATATTTTTAGGACATAAGGATGCATTACATAGAAGAATACAATACAGTGGGTAAGTAACATGATGCATTACTGGACACATGCTCAGATTACTTAGGGCTGTGAAGATAGACTGGCGTAAGAAGAGGCCTTCATTGTCACAGCTGTGTGACACTGGTATCGCCCATCCCTGAGTTCCTTGGATGTACACTAACGCAAAGCAGAACCAACAGTTTGATGTATAAATTGCAAAATAGAAAATATAGCACAACTGTTGAAAAGCACTATTTCACTAGGATACAATCATGTCTCAGTCGTCCTTTAGATAAGCAGATGTAAGTAAAATAAATTCTATAAAATTTACTTGAACAAATTACCATAAAAAAGTGGTGGGCATTGGATTTCTTGAGATTTTAAAATGTGGACTGGCTTCTTTCTCAGAGATACAATTACTCAGACACAAGTTGTCAGCAGCTACAAATGTAACTGGAGAGTTTAAACTGGAAACTGGTAAATTACTAAAGTGCTTCACTTAAAACATATAATTCTCTGAACTTACCTTGAGAAACATGAGAGCCCCAGGCTGTACTAAAAAGTTGATAGGTAGAAAAACAGCCCTTGTACTTCATTCTGTTCAACACACCTGAGTAATGTGCACACATTGTTGTCACTTTTGACTGTATTACAGGTGCATTAACATTATTCTGTGCAAAAGGCATTTTCCCCCAACCTTGTTTGGGCTATATATATGAACAAGGAAATGCTTTTAGCTACTGGAAGTCATACTGGAAAGAAAAAGAAAATATTACATCACTCTTGAGAAACAGAATGGTCCTATATTCTGCAAGAAGATATTTCAGAAATATAGAAGAAATAATGAGAAAAAGTGGGGACGCATCAATGCAGGAAAAGGCATGACTGAGGGTAAAGCTTTCTACCACGAACACAGACAAAAGGGAAAGAAATGAATATGAGAGGTGAGAAAATCTTTTTGCTCGTTTTCTGGAAGCAGTGAGACAACTTTAAGGATATATTTGAAAGATGGGAAGGGGTATGAGCTTAGAAAAATCCAGAACAAAAGCAGAAGAAAAGACACGTTCAAGTTGAGAAGTAAAATTAAGAATTATTAGAATTCTTCCTTCCCTTACTAAGATTTTAATCTGTATTTAATACTGTGTAAAGTCTCATCTAGAAGTGTATGTAGACTATCATATTAGGGTTTTTAATCAGAAAAGTTTGGTATTGTATTTGTAGTTCCTATATCATTTTCTATCATCACTAATACCTTTTCTTTGTTAAGAAACAGTGTTTCTAGTCATTAATCCTCAGAAATATGTGCTTACTTCCTTCAGAAAGGAGTATTATTAATCTTTGTCCATTGTTTCAGATCTTTATGTCCCTGTCATCACTGCATACAGGAAATGTGTGCTATGTAGACAGAGGTGCAAACTTTAATTAACATTCTTTCATCAGCCCCACTGGGTTTAATATGTTTAGGTTATTAATAAAAATAGAGAAATGCTGTAACTCATCCTAGGTTGCACAAAAACAATTTTTCTAGGAAGCTCACCTAAGCCACAATGCTTTAGGCCGGAACAAACAATATCATTGCAGATCAAAAGACTTGAACTTGCCTTTGGGATTTACACAGATTACTCATTTAGTGCAGACTGAGGTCACACATTTCATTGGCACAATAGAAAAATCCCTGCATCCCACATGCTCTTTCTCGTTCTTTTACAGGCTCACATAATGGATGAGGTCGGAAGGGACCTCTGGAGGTCTTCTGGTCCAACTGCCCTGTATAAGGGAGGGGTTTAGAAAAGCTTTTTGTAAAAGCATGAAGCATGAAGTTGAAAGACTTCTGCAAGATCTAATCAACAGAAATATGCTATGTTTTGCAGAGAAAAACCATAAATGAGAACAAGATTATTTTCATACATGGGATGCAGACTTCCCCTAAGAACCCACAGGCCTTCAGCCAGTGTGAAACACAAATAAAGGAAGAGCAGTGGCAAAGATTTTGGGGCAGATGCTGTTTGATGCAAACAGTAATGGATAAACAAATACGTTTTAACACGATGCAACTTTAAAACATTACCAAATGTTTCTGCTGCACCACTGAGACCCTCAACCTGTATTTTACAAAAACACCCATGTTCTAACCTCACTTCTAACAGAATAACAAGGTAGTCCAAGGTTGTTGCTGAGGTGGGAGTTCCTCCCACTGCTCCTCTTCACCAAAAGCCTGAGGATGCATCTCTGTAAACTCTCCAGACACATATGTTCACCATACAGACTGAAATGAGATTACTTGGGTCCATTGATTAAAGCAGAAAGTTCAGATACTACCTTTTTATACCCTCTTCATACTAATTGCATGTATTCAGTGTATTGGTTTAAACACCTTGTATTACTATACACAAATTATCCTAAGACAATGTTATTTAAGATTCATATGTTACTTATGTATATGAGTCTGGATGATGCTACTGGCTCAGTGATGCACCTCTTGCCTAGTATCCCATTTCTGGGACAGGCCTATGACACAAAGGCAAAGGAAAAGCAACAGCCCAGGGCAAACAAATAGCGGCCTCTTTTTCTGCAGTGAGCAACAACTTGCAATTTCCTGAGCTAGAAGTTTTTGAGAGATGAGGGGCCCTCATCACCCTGAGCCCTCATCTGCTGCAAGGCAAGCACATGAGCCTACTTTGTATTTAGCAAAATAACCTGTAAAGAGTTTAAAGTATTCCATACATTTAATTATGGGAAAGAAAAAACAAAGTAGGTCTTGCTGTTGACGCAAATTTTGGATATGGGAATAAAATTAAATTAATGTCTCATATGTCTAAAATAGAGGCAACAACAACAAAGAAATTAAAAGGGTATGGGTTTTTTTTTTTCTATTTCACCATTATTCTTTCTATGTGTGCTGGTTTTGGCTGGGATATAGTTAATTTTTTCACAGTAGCTAGTATGAGACTGTTTTGGATTTGTGCTAAGAATGCTGACAACATACTTAGGTTATCAGCTGTTGCCAAGCAATGTTTATAGTAAACCAAGGATGCTGTCAGTTTCTCACACTGTCCCTGTTCTTCCATCTTTTCCTACACAAGAAGCTGGGAGGTGAGACAACATGGACAGCTGAACCAAACTGACCAAAGGGAACTTTCATGTCATAAAAGGTCATACTCAGTATGTAAGTTGGGGAGGAACTGGCCAGGTAGTGTGATTGCTGCTCAGGAACAGGCTAGGCATTGGTCAATGTGTGGTGAATGGTTGTATTTTTTTTCCCTTTCTGTTGTGTTGTTGTGTTGTCTCTTTTGGTGGTTTTTTGGGGTTTGTTTTTTTTCTGGTTGTTGTTGTTTGTTGGGGTTTTTTTTTCCCTTTCCCTTTTTCAAAATATATTATTATCATTAGTTGTAGTAGCAGCATTTTCATTACATGTGATTGTCATTAGTAGTAGTAGTAGGAGTATTAGTATAATTTTATTTCATTTATTCTCAATTATCATCTCAACCCGCACATTCTCTTCTCTTTTTCCTTTGATTCTCTCCCCTCTGGGGGAGGGTGGAGAGGTGAGTGAGTGGCTGCGTGGTAGTTAGGTGCTGACTGGTGTTAAAACACAACACTATGCAACATTAAAAAAAATAATCAAGTAGCAGTATCTCTAGATATTTTAACATAGTTAAATGTTCTTTTTTTTTTCTACAACTAAAAAAACCACTCTTTTTTATTTATAGTTTTTAGTTCAGTTTGGTTTGAGTTGAGTTTTTTTGGTATCGTCACAGCAGCACACTTTAATACTAAAGAAACAACTCTAGTGACATGTAAGACTCTCATATGTATGAAGAATACATATAAAATCAGTAACTGGGATGTTAATGTTTCCTATATGAGGTATAAAAAAAAACCCACAATCTCACTTTCCACAGATCTCTAAAAATACTGTGACATATCACTGTAGCAGCATACTGTTTCTGGTAATAGATGCCATATTTAGACAAATAAATAAATACACAAGGACAGATACACATCAAAAGCCCCAGCAATTTAAGGCCATCTCCTTTTGGTACTGATTATTTCAACTAATCATTACGTTTTGAAAGTATTTCCCTAATTCTCTATTTGTTCACTCAAAAGTATTCAATTAAGCAAATACTGGACTCATGTAATGATTTGTATATTTCAAATGAAGGACCTTAAAATTCTAACACAAAAATAGAAACACTGCAACCTTTACCAAGCCTTTAGATTTAAAATAAGAGTTTTAGAAAAATGTTGCTAATGACCTCTAAGAAAATCAAGCACTACATAACGTTGATTTAATTAAGTTGAAAGTTGTCTGAAAATTTCTTTGAATTAACCAATACATGACTAATTTATCTTAAATATAAACAAAAGAGCACAATAAATCGATAGTTTTTACCTAGCACATTTGATTACATAATTTTTCTTTTTTAGGATTGAGATGTGACTGTCATATGCTTGTGGAAAATACTGTTTTCTCTTGGATTTACAAGGACAAATTATGGCCTCTCTTCTTTGCTTCTCAAAAAATGACTTCCTATTTACTGCCTTTTTATTTGTAAGATAAAGCATCAATAATGTTTTATAAAATAAATACACAGGAATATATTGCTGCTGTGATAAGAAAAATTTAATAAGATGAATGTATTAGAATTTCAAATTGAAATCACAAAAATGTGACCAAAACTTTCTCACCTCTTCCCATTTCCACACTCCAGGTACCAGCTACCTCCAAGTAAAGACTGGAGTTGTATAATAAATCATCTTTATTTACACAAAGAAATGAAACAAAAATAAATCCTCAAAGGAAAACTCCAGTGTAATCCAAGAGATAATCTAATTTTAAAGGAGAGCAAGTTATTAAAAGTGAAGTATTTTGATAATAAAGAATAATTAAGAAGCAAGCAGATAAATACAGTTCTCATCTCTTTGAGGAATTTTATTGATGGACACAACAGAATGAGCCTGTCTGTATTCTCATGTAAAAGTGAATGCTGAAAATAGGTAAATAGATATAGGAACAGAATAGTTTCAGTTTATTGGCATTTCATTTTAATTATAATTTGGTTTCTTCCTTTTAATTACAAAAAGTGTGAAGAATCGGCATACAAAAATATTTGCTAGTCTCCCTCCACCACTGCCTAACAGAGATTTCTTGCACAATTTTTTCTGAACTTACTGAAGAAACAGATGGTCATTTGAAGTCAGAAGAACCAAGTTAATTTTCACACCTGCTTCAGAAAAGTGCATCCTTCCTAATACTGCCGTAAAGCATACAGATTTAATTCCAAGGAAAACAATGTGTTCTAGAATAGTGCCGGCTGGGGAGAAGGAGGGGGGTGGGGATGGGGGAAGAACGAATCCAGATGCAATTTTCTGGTTTCTCTTAATTTTTTCTACAGTGAAATTCTGTCAACCAGATCCCATCCTTATTTTAGGTGGAATCAGACTGACTTTGGGACAGATTAGTATATTTACAACTACAAATAATTAATTCACCTTATAGTACTGCTCAAAGTTTCAAGTCCAATCTTCAGTTGCATCTTTAGTACTAAATTCCTACAGTCTGTGCATTTCCTCCAGTTTCTATAACTCAGAAGGTTATTTATCAGTAATTTCCTGTTGATGATTTGTTTTGACAATATAAAGTTAACAGTTTCCTTTCAGGTCCACTTTGCAGCTACAGCAAAGGCCACACACCTCTCGTTGGTTTGAATTAAGGATGTAATAGTAGCTCTAAATGTGGATTCTCTAACTTTTGAGAGTCTTCAAACTGATGTTACTTAAACATGGGATTTACTATTTCCTCATCAATTATTTGTGCACACATATAATTACATCAAGCAATAGAGTCCAGAACTTCCAGGAGATGAACATAAGAGTCATCAGTATACCTTCTACTAATGCACTTGGAGGACTTTATTATGCAAATGATGTGACCCACATTGTTATAACAATACAACTGTACTACCAGCATTTCTTGTTACTGTTTACAAATGTTTATTAACAGAACAGTTGGACAGCTGCACAACTCCTAGGTCTCTAACAGAACAAGGAAACAAAAATACCTCCCAGGCTTTTCAGTTTTAACAATATATACTAACTGCAACTAATATTTTATAGTTTGAATAAAATATTTGACACCTCTGGCAATTAGATTTCTTCAAAATACTGATTTGTATTAGCTTGGCTTTGAAAGCCAGGTAGATACACTTATCATTAGAATCTTTGGGGACAGAGACAAAAAAATGAGGAAACCTGTGGCTGGTTTTGCATTTTCTGAGATTCTAGATAACAAAAGCATGCCTTTGTGTAAGTCCTGTTCTGCCTAGTGCCCTGTTCTTACCACTGATCTGCTGCAAGAATCTGGGAAGAGTATTACATCCTACTGTGTTTTAATTCATCCATGTCTTGACACTAATGATTTTGATTTTATATGGACTTTCTTTTGTATATTCTATTCTGACAGGTGGTGTGGCCAGCACTAGGTCTACAGTTAGGGAGTGACTGTTCCTTTGCTGTAATGGCTACAAATGTGCTAGAAATCACTTCCCATGTTGTATTCCCACACAGGAAATAAAGCTTTTGGGTATAGACTAGACTAGCTACTGGAACCTAAATCTTTCCTAGATAATTCTTTCCTTCCTAACAACTGCATAATGCCCTGCTAATCTGTCTTGAGTCTGTTTCCATGAGGATGCTCTTTACTAGATTTTTATGACATAAGAGAATAAAACCTGCAGCATCTGGGTAGCATAATGCATATTTCATATGAATTTTGAGCTGTTTGCAAAAATTAATATTTATAAAGATCATTGGATGAAATTTTCTATGTGAAAACTGAAATGTTAAAATGCTGCTGATTTTGAACTTTCATCAAATGAACAGATGTGAGCAGAACTAAAACCACCACCCCAAAAAAAAACATTATTTGATTCACAAAACTTTGATCCCAATACCGTTTTACAGGTTAATCACATTCAAAAAGTGTGCACCAGCAAGCCTCTCTCAAAGTTTAAAAATGGGGGAAGGATTAGTATGGTTTGAAAACCAAAGTATGATTTCTTTGCATTTCCTGAAGCATTTCTGTTTTGAGAAAGTATTTAAAAGCAACTGAGTCAGGTCAAAAAAAAAAAAAAACCCTCCAAAGAAAAATCCCAAGAACAAGATCAAGAATTATAAGAATAAAAAATGCAAAGAAATCAATAAAGAGTAACTGGAGCCAAATTCAACGCGCAAAACAAGGAAATGTCAGTTTCTGGTCAAGTATCCTAATGTTTCCAAGTCAAAATCTTTGATGTTCTGTGTTTAACTGCACTCTCAGAGGTCCAACTACTCCTTCAAATTTCTCCATCTTTTTTGTTGTAAATAACAACCAAATAAATCAAGTAGTTGACAAAGTACTCAATACCTGGATATCTAGTCTCTTGCCTTTTTCAAGCTAAAGAAAGGAGAAAAATCTCATAATCATGAAACTTTCCCTTTTTTTTGGGGGGGGGGGGGGGGAGAGGGAGGGGGAATAGTATAGTATTTTCTTGTTGGTTTTCTGCTGGGTTTTGTTTGGGGTGTTTTTTCTGTTCTATAGACCTGTATTTGTCTGAAATCCTCTTTTCTTCTCTCAGGTATATATCATCTCTTCTTTAGACTGATAAGAGTCCTTTATTAGCATTATGCAAATGCCCTGAGTCCCAGAAGCAGTCTTGTGTCAGTCCCTACCCAGAGTCTTAGAAAATGTGGGCATTATATCCCCAGTATATACAGTTATTCAGATTAATTCTAGTGTTGAACAGACAACTCATAATTCTCTTATTGGCAGAAAGTTTTCCAGACATTTCCCAGAAAGTCAGTTACATTTATATAATATACCCATCTTTGACTCAAACTGGGGTCCATGATTTTCAGCAATGGAATATTCTTCAGAAATGCTATCTATATATGAAAAATAATGTTATTCATATCACCATAATGTAACAAAAAGAGCTAGGCACCTTCTTCAACCCCTCCAAAATTTATAATTACCCTCTCTACGTATGCCATAGGTTTCTCCACCTCAATGGCCGAACTTCAGTACTTAAGGACTCCCAGTCTGCAGAGACAGTGTAAGACTGGGACACCAGAGGGAAACATGAGCTGGGGCAGGTTGAAGGCTGTTATAAGAACTGCATAAAAAACTATGTCTTCTACTTTCCTGCTAGTATAAAGCATTTAGATACAAAGACTTAATGGATAGCAGTAAAGGTGACAAAAAAACCTATTAATAGTTATGGCAATTAAAAAAAAAAAAGTCATAATTGAATTATCTCACAATCTGAAGAAACTGAAATTTCTAAAGTGGGAGCATTTGAATCAATCTCATTAGAGCTCCAATACATCTCTTCAGTTTCAAAGTACGGTTGTACTCAGTTCAGCTATTTCAAAATTCACCACACATAAAATGCAACAACAAAACCAGTAAAGTCTTGACAAATCTCATTCAAGTAAAATAAATGTTACAAAAGGAGAGGTAAGGATCTACTTCTTTCTTACTAGAGTTACCGTATGTTTTCAATACCAGTATATATATACTACAGAAAAGGTCTTTAAGGATCAAGAATTCATCTGACCATCTGAATATTTTGAGATGTTGCTTTCTAAAAATAGATGGAGTAACTGTATATAAACGAACAAAATGCCATCCTACACTGTTTACCTACTCGAAGCCAAGTACAGGAGAGAAACTGGCTGACCAGAAAGCAGGGTGATGTGAGGGGCGGTGGCGGGTTACAGACCATATACCTGATGATGTAGAGTTCTTACTCCCAAGCAGCTACTTTCAGACACACGCAGCATATGACAATTTCATTCACCTGATCTCCAGGATTTAATTAAAAAATGAAACTTTGAATGCTAAAAACTTAACTAATAGGTGTTTTGCCACCAAAAGATGTCTTAGTGGCACTTAGAAGAAAATTCACATTAGATTTTTGATGTGTCATTTCCTTAGAAAATTTCAGGCCACAGCAGAAAAAAAAAAAAAAAAAGGATGTCTGTTGGGGTTTAACTTCAGCTGGCAACTAAACACTACACAGCCTCCCGTTCACCCCCCCACAATTGGATGCGGGAGAGAATTGGAAGAGTGAAAGTGAGAAAACTCATGGGTGAAGATGAAGACAGTTTAACAGGTAGAGCAAAACCCGCAAACACAAAAAAGCCAAAGTTAAAAGTTAATTTAGCACTTCCCATGGGCAGGCAGTTGTTCAGCCATTTCCAGGAAAGCAGGGTTCCATCATGTGTAACAGTTCCTTGGGAAGACAAATGCCATCACTCCAAACATCCCTCCTTCCCTCTTCTTCTCCCAGCTTGTCATCCACAAGGACCTGGACAGGCTGGAGAGGTGGGCCTATGCCAACCTCATGGAGTTCAACAAGGCCAAGTGCAAGGTCCTGCACCTGGCTCAGGGCAATCCCAAGCACAAGTACAGGCCTGACAGAGAATGGATTGAGAGCAGCTCTGAGGAGAAGGACTTAGGGATAATGGTGGATGAAAAGCTCGACATGAGCCAGCAGTGTGCACTGGCAACACAGAAGCCAACCGTATCCTGGGTTGCAACAAAAGAAGCGTGGCCAGCAGGTCGAGGAAGGTGAGTCTCCCCCTCTACTCTGCTCTTGTGAGACCCCACCTGGAGTACTGTATCCAGCTGTGGGACTCTCAACATATCAAGGATATCGACTGGTTGGAGCGAGTCCAGAGTAGGGTCAGGAAGATGCTCAGAGGGCTGGAGCACCTCTGCTATGGGGATAGGCTGAGAGAGTTGGGCTTGTTCAGCCTGGAGAAGAGAAGGCTCCAGGGAGACCTTACTGCAGCCTTCTAATTATTGAAGGGGGCCTACAAGGAAGCTGGGGGGACTTTTTACATGGATCTGTAGTGGCAGGACAAGGGGTAATGGACTTAAATTGAAAGTGGGGAGATTTAGATTGGACATCAGGAAGAAATTCTTCCCGGAGAGGGTGGTGAGGCACTGGAACAGGTTGCCCAGAGAAGCTGTGGATGACTCATCCCTGGAAGTGTTCAAGGCCAGGCTGGATGAGGTTTTGAGCAACCTGGTCTAGTGGAGGGTGTCCCTGCCCATGGCAGGGCGGTTCGAACTGGATGATCTTTAAGGTCCCTTCCAACACAAAACATTCTGTGATTCTATGATTCTTTATATGCTGAACATGAGGTCATATGTGATGGAATCGTCAGTTGCTTGGGTCAGCTGCCTCAAGCATGTCCCCTCCCAATTTTTTGTGCACCCCCTACCTACTTCTTTGCGGGGTGATGTGAGAAACAGAAAACATCTTGACTCTGTGTAAGCACTGTTCAACAATAATGAAAATGTCTCTATTTTCAACATTGTTTTCAGCACAAATCCCAAACCTCATAGCCCCACACTATCTACTATGAAGAAAGATAATGTTATCCTAGGCAAAACCAGCACAATGATAGTGAGGTATTTAGTCACACTTACGCGAGTAATTTTCTAAACCACAAGAACAGTAGTTGGTATAAACCACATTAAAACTGTATGTCTGAAAATTCTCCTCTTACTCTTGACTTCCCTTGTAAGAGTAGTCAGAATAACCTTGTAAATAAAACTGGTTGTCAGCTGTCATTATGGACAAAATCTTACCCAGCGAATTTCTTTCGTTGATGTTTTTTGTGCTGTTTTCAGAAAATTTAATCTATTATTTGAAAAAAAGGCTACTTTTAGGCCTGCCTTAAAATAAAGAAGCTATAATTTTTGAGAGTTACAGAAGTATTTGACACACTATAATTCTTAAAGGAGGAAAAGGGCAGAGGGCTATATCATGTTTCACTCATTAAAGAATTTTGAATTATGCTGTAAATTATTCTTTTAAGTTATGATTTTTTATAACACATGTTACCAAGAGAGATATTCATTCAGTGGCAAAGATCCAAGCCAGACATGGCACCTGTAAACAAAAACCATAAATTACATACTAGGCAAAATAAATTAATGCCACCTACTGTCATTTCAAAAACTGTTTTGGGATCCAAAAAACAATTAAGAGGCAATAATTTTCAATATATAAACTTCATACTCTTTAGTGTCTTCCTGAACTGACATTTTTCAATAAGTTATTTAATTTTAGATAAAAACTCTAATAAACACTTGATTTGTAGTAATGATATAACAGAAGGAATTTAGTCAGAAAGAAACAAAAAAAGCCGAGAAGTCTAAATGACAATGAAACTTACGGTGTCATAGTTATGTTTTTGCCTGTTTCTGGGGCTTTTATTTAGTGGAAATAAGGATGACATGTTAAGTCAATAGAGAAAAAAAAATATACTGCTTAGTAGTTGTATTTAGAAAAGATCAAAGTGCAAAGTTGGGGACCTCTGGGCCAAAATTACATGGTCTTCTGTGCAGTGGATTTGTAGGTATAAAGCATAAACATCAAATACTATAAAATGGTCTCTTCCAGACCAATATTTGCATGTTTCTTGAAGGCAATAGAGATTCTTGAAGGCAATCAGAAGAAGGAAAGCAGCAAAACTGGACTGAGTTGGGTTATTTAGTTTACACTGTAATCATGAAGTTCAAGAATTAACACTCAAAGCTATGCTAAATGTGTTCTGGAAGCTGTTCAGCCACTCCAAAACTCTGATTTGCCAACAATATTCCCAGTTAGCCTATGATGCAGCCAGTAAGCAATAAAACTAAGACTATGAACTCTTATAATGAAGTAGAAATTTTTTCCCCATGGAAATTAAAGAAGAAATTATACAGAAGCAGTACATTAAAATAGCTTATAGAGCGCCACTCTTTAGTAATCCTAATAAAAGGTTTTAGCCAGTGGAAGATTTTGATCACAGAAAATCATAATGACACTTAGGAAATTATTTCCACATCATCTGGAAAACTCTTGGTCTGATCACCTTGCTCTTTTACTTTGGTCACCATTCCCAATCTTCATGCTTTCAAGGACCATTATCTCACATTAAGTCTCCTGTATTGAAGACTGATTTTGGCAACATTTTTGTTGGACTAATTCTTTGTCTGTATTTACCACTTATAAAAACCCTAAGTATCTGCAAATGTAAGAGCTTGTAAGAGTGGAAATGTTTCCAGGGATATCACAAGCAAGTGAAGTCCACCACTGAACCTGTATCTAGCTTCAAGCCTTCTTTTCACAGCAGCTAGATCAGAAACCACACACACATAGGTAAACGTCCAAATCTGAACAGCTTGCATACTGACGAACTGACCCATTTCTTACAATGTCTGCCTCTGTGTGTGGTGAGGTGAGAACTGTGCTACAGTGCATCCATTCCCACTCAGGTACTTTCAGCTTTGAATATTTTATAGCTGGCTAAGAAAGAGGCAAGGAATCTATGAGCTCATCTTCAGTTCCACTGAGTGGTTGTGCTCACAACAGAAAACTCTAGTTTATATATTTATAGTGTTCACAGCAATCAAATAGGTATATATTTTAGCTGCAGGTCTTGCACAGGAAGCTATGCACATTTTTAAAACAAGCACATGTTCTGTCTGTAGCTGAAGAGAGGAATATGAAAATGATGTTATGGTGTGCATGTTTAACTCATCAATAGACCTAATTTGTTGTTGCTCTAGTCATGAGTTCTGAATATTGAAAGCAGAAAACAAAGGAGTTGGGCTATTATTATTATTATTACTTTTACAATTTATGTCAGCAGGGCATACTTCCATTATTTTAAATTAAGGGAACCCTATTGCAAAATAACTACAAATTATTCGCAGTGTTTAGAGAGAAAACTTCAAAACTTTAAAGCCTCCCTACATGTGATACCATCCTACATATTTTTCAGTGTTTTCACTTGGAAGATGATTTGGTTTAAATCTTAGGTTTAATTCAGTGTTAAGTCTTGGCTTTTTTAAACATTAACATGTCTCATCTCAAGAACATTACTTTATTAAACATGCCATGTAACATAAAATCAAGATAGAAAGCACTTTTATATTAAACATATTTATCCATGCAACTACCCAATACCACTACACTAGTCAATCACTGCACCAGTAAATAATTAAAAAAAAAAAAAAAATCAATGAATGAAAACGCAGATACTGAGGTGAATTTAGTGTAACTGAAAATTTCACAGAGGTAAGTGTGATAGCACTAAAATTTACACTGGAACAGGTTAAAATGATAATACTGCTACAATTTCAAGAAGAATTCTGCATTTCTTTCTAGCTTGGAAAAAAGCTAACAGCTTATCTTTATCTATTTTGGAATGAAAATAAAACATTTTGCATGGTGGGGGTGGAGGGGTGTGCTGTTGTTTTTTGTTTGACTGTTTGACTTTTTTCATAAAATATGAAACTGGGAAATAAAGAGATTGAGAAAATAATTTGGGAAACTTGTATATTTTTTGTATGCACAGTAGAATTCATAGACCTAGATTCTGGATAGGAGTGTGAGGGTAGGTGTTGGGTTTTGATTTGGTTTTTTGGTGGTTTGTTTTGGTTTTTTGGGGGTTTTTTTGGTTTTTTTACCAATTGCAGCAAATGCAGAGTTGTTATCAGGAAACTTATAGACTTTAACATCTGTTACGAATCATATCTTTTCTCAAACAAGGCAAGAAACATTTGTACATAGCTAATACTATACACAATAATTACTGTCTTAGAATCTATTCCAACATTTATTTATTCCTCCAAAGGAGATTCAAATTAATTTTATAATTTTATAGTTGCCTGCAAATTATTTTATCATGGAAATTGTTTAACATACCTAATGGACAGAACTTCTGTGACAACTGACATATGGATAGATGGATGGACATTCAATTTGAATTATGTGTTTAAGTGCTTCACATAAAAGTGTTAAAGAGAATATTTTTCCTTCTTTTCAAGCAGATTTTCTTAGGATTATATTTTTTTCAATTAGGCTTTTCCAAGGCAGCTGGGTAAAGGCCATGGCTCCTCAACAGTCTGTTGACAAATGGGTGAAGGAAGTGATCCACAAACATGCAGAATATCATTTGCTCCTTGCATTTCCCAGCCATGGCTCTGTCCTGGCTAACCTGTCCTGCAGGACTTGGGAACAGCAAACCACATAGAACTAAGGTCCCTTAGAACTAACTCTAGGAGGAAGACCATCAAAACCCTGTTATGATTTGCTTAAAAAGCTTCCAGTCAACAAGATAGACTTCTAAAATTTTCACTGACAGGTTCTGTTCTCAATTATTTACTATATTTTAAACTAACATATAAAAAATAACATCTAAGTACATTTTTTCCCCTAGCATTACTTCCCTGTCTCACTGTTGACCTAATCTTGCACATAGAACAAATAGTTAAATATATAATCTCAGAGCTCAGAGAAGTGTATTTCTTTAACTGCTTCATTCTTTATTGTGCGTATTTCAATGGCTTCCATGAATTATTCAGTATGTTTTAGGGTAGCCTAGAGAAAATGTTTTCTTTTAAGAGGCTTATTTCTCAGACATTCTTTTAAGTGAGTTAGATGGCAACAAAAGTTTTCAAAACTATATCTATAAATATGGAATGATTTTAAAAAAAAAAAAACCAAAAACAAACGCTAACTCATTCAAAAGTAAGCAATACTGTATTAATATGAAAACACAATCAGAACTCTTGACCCAAACTCTTTCTTTTTTTAATTGTCTCAGCAGAAATCACTTCATTCAAAGATTATTTTCATGTCTAAAACCAATTTCTACTGAGAGACTGAGGGAACTCTGATGGTGAGTACAATACAGCACAATTGCTTCAATTTATGTCAAGCATTATATTGGCCAAGGAAAATCTATAGCGGTAAACAACACATCTAAAAATGCATTGAAATTCACCTTGGCATGCAGCTGATATTTTTATCCCTTTTGTTTAGGAAAAGAAAAAGATACCCAAGAATTTCAAGTGTTGCCCAACCACAGTAGCAGTTATCTTCAAGCCGTAATTGAGTGTGTAGTACAAACAAAAGGAAAACCTTTTTAACACATTAAGCATTTGTAATTTTTTCTCTCCTAAATCATAAGCATACCAACATTTTATTCTGTTGCTTAACAAATATACACTTTGTATATTTTAATATCTTTTGCTTACTAATATAATGTGTCTGAAATCCTGTCAAGCTAAAGTGTTAGAACCAAGAATTAAAGCAATTATCTCTACTGATAGAAGTAATCATACATTTTATAGTAATCTTGCACAGTTAATCAAGTAATCTTGCACAAAGTTGTCCTCGTGCAAGACACTAGTGAAGTTTCACGTTATAACTAATTGCATTATGATCTAGGCTAATGAAAACCCAGAAAGGTCTTGAGTTTGATTCAGGTTTGGCTTATCGAGCTTTCATTGCTTATCTCTTACCTCATCTGAAAACCCATGGATAAGTCTCTCTGATAAATTACCAACCATGCCTTTGACATTGTGATTAACATCTGCTTTCAAATATGTAATAGGACTGTGGAAAACACAGGCATGAAAATGCCTTCATTTTTCTCTTTTATTTATTTATTAAGAATAGTATGAGTTGAATATGCATTACTATCCAGTTCTGGGCTCCTCAGTTCAAGGACAAGGAACTAGTGGAGAGAGTCTAGTGAAGGGCCACTAAGATGATTCAGGGGCTGGAGCACCTTCCCTATGAGGAAACACTGAGAGAGCTGGGTCTGTTTAGCTTGGAGGAGAGAAGCCTGAGGGGGGATCTTATCAATGCTTATCAATATCTAAAGGGTGGGTGTCAGGAAGATGGGGCCAGGCTCTTCTCAGTGGTGTCCAGTGACAGGACTAGGGGCAATGGCCATAAACTGGAATACAGAAGGTTCAAACTGAACATGAGGAAACACTTCTTCACTGTGAGGATGACAGAGCACTGGAACAGGCTGCCCAGAGAGGTGGTGGAGTCTCCTTCCCTGGAGACTTTCAAAAGCCACCTGGACTTGTTCCTGTGTGATCTGCTCTAGGTGATCCTGCTCTGCCAGGGGTGTTGGACTACATGATCTCTAGAGGTCCCTTCCAACACCTAACACCCTGTGAATCTCCTAGAGCTGCTTTATACAAGCTGTCAATGCAGATTCATTTTCTTGTGTCAAAGGACAGAAAAAGTCATATTCAGTGGAAATCAAATGGTTAGGCATTCACTACTGGCCCAGATCCAGGGGCTGAAGAGCCTCAAGTCCAGCCTTGGATAAACTCAGAGCCTGGTCTCAGTGCAAAACTGGGCAGCAAAGGGAAACATTTGCAAGGACAAAGTAAAGACTTGGCAAAGAGGTGGACAAAATCATGAACTCATGACTTACTCCTTACAAATCCAAAGGCCTGTACATGCAATTGATCTATGTTTATGAACTGCTTTGAGGGATCTGTTTTATTCGAATTTTTTTCTTGTTTGGTTAAGATGATGATGAAGTTCTTTACAACTGATGCTTATCTCAGTTCTTTACTTTTGATAGTATCTCACAGATCCTTTCAAAGTAGTCTGTTTTGAGATACTGTGACACACCTAGTCTCACATCAATTGGAATATAAAATATTCTGCATGGTTATGTACAACTGTATCATATCAACATACCAACAACAGAAAAAAATTCTCTGATTCAAGTTTTGATTAAACACAGAGTTCTTCATAAACCTTGTTCAAATAACTTAACAGATGATTATTACCCTTAGATCTAATTTTTAAATAACTGAACATAGGCATTTCTATCTTATGGACTAGAAATAGTTACCAGGTAATCAAGATAAATATTAACATAATCAATACTGTTTGTGATACCTAAGCCTACATTCAATAGACATCTCTGCCTTCAAACTACTATCATCTGAATTTTTATTAGATACAGACCCCAGACAAATAGTTTAGCTGCACTGATACTTCAGCAATAAAACATCCTCTGCTCTAAGATTTTTTAGAACCAAATGCAATAGGCTAGACTGCAGTAATCAGCTAAGTTTTCTGCTGTCACTATAGTGCATGAAGTCTTTACACATTAAGGTCACAGTTCTTAAATAAGATTTGCAAGTCGCAAATGTCTAGTTATGAATTCATGAGCTGGAAATGTGCAGCCATAAAATTTACCAGTCCCACAGCTCAACATTTACAATGTGTGAATCTAAGAAGATTTATGAAGTTGTATGTTAGTCTTGAGCAGACGAAGTCAACTGCCAACTTCATGTTATGTTGGACTTTTTATTTTAAAGTTACAGGTGTTGTGTTGAGCTACTTCAAGAAGGTGTATAATCTGAGGAAGGACATCAGAAAAGAAGGATGCAAGAGGGTTTTTAAAGAACTTAGGAGGCAATTGTAAGCTCAGGTGTATCTTTTTATTATCATGACAAAAACATGATCAAACACTTTGGAGCTGAGTTCTATTTGTCTTTAATATATAGCCTCAAAAAAATCCTACTCCTGGTAAGATTGTTGACTTTACTAATCAGTAGATCTAATAGTTCATACAGCTTAACAGTTGTCTAAGTGCTAAGAGAGAAAGGGACTGCTTCTTTCAGTGTAACACTCCCTGAAGCCCGTTGGTCCTGTAGGTTTTAACACAACATAATGTACTGACTAATAAATGTACACTTCCAATCTTACCTTCTTTCCAGTGCTACTGCAATCATTACTGTCTAATACTTAATTCATACTTTTTAATACTTAACCCTGACATCACAGTAATGTTTCATTTTATGCCTCAAGAGAAGAGTTTCCAAGACCAGACAAGAAAACCATGAACTATAGGCATCCCTCTTGGAAAAGCTGAAAAGGACAATATGTGGCAATAAAGCCCATTCTGGTTTTGGGTTTTTTTTTTTTTTTTCAAAGTAGGTGGCCATTCAATTGTTGAACTAGTTCAACAGCTTGTGACCTCACTGTGGTCTCCAGTTTTATGTCTGCAGTTTTATATTTTTATTTAAGAAGTATATTCTAGGTATTTTAACACTAAAACATTGAAAGTTAAAACATTATTATATATACTTTGATATCCATCCTGTAAAGAATTTAAATTTCTTAACTTATGCTTATAATTGCAATGCAAAGCAGGAGGTATATTTGGAATAATCTTTAAGTCATTTTTGTCAAGTTTCAAATATTTCTATCAGTAAACACAGATTTTGTGTACAAAAAGGCTTTTTGTGTGAATGTATGAAGTACATACATGACACTGTTTTTCTAGGACTCAGTTCAGAGGTAACATGATAACAGAGATGTGGTTTTACTGATACTAGGCAATAAAAGTCTTAACGTTTGATAGATTCCTGTTTTATATCCACAAGAGTGAATATATATTTGAAGTTATAAAACATGAAACACCTATAAAAGCATTTTCTTTATCCAAAATATTTATGTATTTGCCTTCAAATATTCATCATTCTTGTCAATCTTTCAAGAATACTTAGTCACTGCTACCACTAGTGTTCATCATTACTAGTCAAAGTACTCATCAACTGTGGGGTTTCATATTGGTTGTTCTTGAAGTAGCTGAATAAACCGCTTCTTATTTTAGTGTTTCGTGTTCACTAAAAACACTTGGCAAATACTTAGATTTACAGTGTCTCCCACAGATACTTTTTGCAGTTTCAGTCTACATGAATTTGCCTCTACAGCTTTAATCTGTCATTTGAACCTCAGGACTTAAAGCAACAACCATTTGAACAAAACAGCTTTTCTTTTTTCACACCAAAACTGTGCAAATTGATGAACTTTTTTACTTCTTACTGGTGAAGAACCACTCTGTTTACTTTCTCCTTCCCTTCTTCAACCCATTTAAACATTTCCCCTTTTATTAAAACTGTTTTAGATAATAAAATATTGTACTATGGGCACGTTTTTCAATAAGAGAACATGTATATAATGGGAAATCAGTATGGATCATGAAAAATATCTGGAAACTAACTAACATAAAGTGCAGAGATTTCAATAGTTCTAAGGATTTCTGTATGGGAGACTTGAACAGAAAGACTTGCTATGGCAAACAAGGCAGAAGGCAGTTCTAAGAGCACCCAGAATATAGTGTGTTCTTGACACATGGCTCTTCAAGCCACTCAAAAGTCATTAGTTCAGCTTTGCACAGTATCACTGTTCAAAAAATATGCAGGCTATATTAACCGCAACTGTCATCTTTGTAAGCTCTTAAACCTTCATTCTTGTTGAAGAACTGAATTGTCAGAGGTGGGATTCAGTAAAAACAGTTGCTACCCAGACTTCCTTTTTTCTTTTCTTACCACAGATACCAGCCAACAATAAGCTTAATACAGAATGTACATATTTCTAACTGGATATTACACCTTATATCAAGAAAGCATCAATCTATCATTCAACCAAAACTTATCAGGTAAGAAAAACAGGATACCATTTCTTAGAGGTCAAATATACAAAAGAACAAACAAAAATGCGAGACAAAGAACTGAGAAGAATGCTCATAAAACTGACTGGATTTTTTTAAAATAATGTTATGTCTTCAAAACTTCTCCTGTTTTTCTGGATTTCAAATAATTTTGAAATTACTCTTTTTGGCCTATCTTCCAAATAAGTACACTTCTCCAGTATAACTAAATTTTGGATTGTGAGTTACAAAATTTTCTTTGGATCATCTCCCCTTTGAAACTGTTTTGATTTGGGTTTGGTTTTTTTTTAATATCTTGTTACTATATCTTTCTCTGAATAGGATCACACTGGTCAGTGGCAGAAAGGGAAAAAAGGAATACCTGTGAAACTACAGGCCAGTCAGTCTTACCTCTGTGCCTGGCAAGATCATGGTATCAGATCCTCCTGGAAACAATACTACGGCACATGGAAAACAAGGAGATGATCGGTGACCAGTCAAGGCTTCACCAAGGGCAAATTGTGCCTGACAAATTTGATCACCTTCCATGATGGAGTTACAATATTGGTAGATAATGGAAGAGCAACTGATGCCATCTACCTGGACTTGTCCAATGCATTTAACACTGTCCAACATGACATCCTTGTCTCTAAATTGGAGAGACGTGGATATGATGAATGGACCAGTTGGTGGATAAGGAAATGTCTGGATGGTTGCACTCAAAAGCTTGATGTCCAGGTGGAAACCAGTGACAAGTGGCATTCCTCAGGCATCAGTACTGGGATCAGTGCTGCTCAAAACCTTTGCTGGCGAAATCAGTGGTGGGATTGTGTGCACTCTCAGCAAGTTTGCCAATGACACCAGGCTGTGTGATGTTGTCGACATGCTGTAAAGAAGGGATGCCATCCAGGGGGACCTTGACAGACTGGAGAGGTGGGCCTGTGACAACATCACCAAGTTCAGCAAGGCCAAATGCAAGGTCCTGCACCTGGGTCAGGGCAATCCCAAGCACAAGGACAGGCTGGGTGGAGAATGGATTGAGAGCAGCCCTGAGGAGAAGGACCTGGAGGCACTAGTGGATGAAAAGCTGGAAATGAGCTTGTAGTGTGCACTGGCAGCCCAGAAGGTCAACCGTATCCTGGGCTGTATCTGGAAAAGCGTGGACAGCAAGCTGAGGGAGGTGATCCTCTGCTTCACTCTGGTGACACCCAGCCTGGAAGACTGCATTCAGCTCTGAGGACGCCAACAAGACATAGACCTGTTGGAGCAACTCTAGAGGAGGGCCATGAAGAACTGGAACAGGTTGCCTGAATAAGCTGTCAACCCCCCCTCCACAGAAGTGTTCAAGGCCAGGCTGGATGAGGTTTTGAGCAACCTGGTCTAGGGGAGGGTGTCCCTGCCCAGGGCAGGGGGGTTGGAACTGGATGATCTTTAAGATCCCTTCCAACCCAAACCATTCTGTGATTCTATGAAATAATAAATAAATAAATAAACCCCAGAAACAGATCTTTGATTTCCTTGTGTCATGCTTCTCCCTCACCTCTCATCCCACATTTCCCCCTCTATTATTTCACGATCTATGGAACTATTCTTATTTTATAAACCATCCACCTACCCCGAAGTCCCATTGCATCCCCTGAATTCCTCTGTACCATGTCACCTGCTTCAGTATTATTCTCCTTTGTTTTTCAATCTGATGTCCATTTTCTGTCCTCAAAGTGCAATTATGTCTTTGTTTCTTTGTCTCTATCATCCCCTCCTCAAATCTTTAACAATTCTTAGTACTCTAAACTTTCCTTTTCTTTTAATTTTTGCCAACAATGCTCTTCCAAGCCACCACACAAAATCTTTCTCCTGAGGTAGTCAAGATCTTCTTTGATTCAGTTTTCAGTCTTTGCTTTTCCCACAGGGATCTATTCCTAGCTAACATGTGACACAGGAAAAAACTGCTCAATGTGCATGGCTTAAAACAGATCAGGACTGAAGTGATTTTATTGATTTATTATTGATATGTAATTAACCAGCGATCAGTAAGCTATACATACAGGACTGGTAGCAGTGATATAACAGATAAATCACAATAAGAAGACACTGTCTTAAAATGTTTAAACTTTGTAGATGTTTATTAGCACCCTTCATGACTAATCCCAAAATGGTCTAGCCACACACACACGCTCACACGGTTATGTACACACTTCCCAGCCTCTATGCCATGCAGGTTACACCTGTGCGCCTTCAGGCCTGCAGACCCTTCTGCAGTAGGTGGGGGTGCTGCAGCTAGCTCTGCCTGACAGCTAACTTAGCCAGTGACACCACTCTAAGAACAGACTCAGACACAGGTTGTCCCTACTTCCTACTTACCACTCACTCCCTATGCCAACTCCTTTCTAACCTGTGACATTAGCCTTACTGATCACTTATTCCAAATCCCTGCATGCTTTGTCATAATGTTCCTGTGGTTTAAGACAAGCTCTTTATAAACATCCACTGAGCAACTCACCATCATTTTTTTGCATCTTCTCTTAGTAGACCACTTTCCTATGACAGCTGAGAAAAAGCTAACATAGCTTTTGATGTGTTGGGATCACTCATGCTGATCAATACATTCTCACTATCTCCTTTCACTCCTCTCGTTGTTATCCTGTCTGCTACCTTTTATGTTATATTTGTAAGCTTTATGGGAGAAAAAAAAAATTGTTTTGCTATGTTCATATAGTCTCAAAACAGTATTATACTCGTCTATTTTTTGAGGTTCAAGCCATACTGTAATATAAATTGCAATATTTCATAAAAAACACCATCCATTGAATGAGTGTTTGTTCAGGGAGTGCTCCACTATATAAGGGAATTGTGTGCTCCCACAAAGCATCCTGTGGAAAAGAGCATGACCATTCTGAAAGCTGCCCAAAGGATCTGAACCTGAATAGAGCACAAAGCAATTATCACAGAATTGGTGTCCTTAGTCACAGAAATATGAATCTCAGGTACAAATAGCATAAGTTTCCCAGTTCTTTCAATCAGCATTAGGGGGAATAGTAACAGATGTTGTATGATTAAAAGAAAAAGTCTAAAAATATTTATGCATCTCTCTGATACAGCACATGAGCATTAAAGGCTCAAGTTTTCTATGATGTTTTGTATAACCTAAATTTAGTTTTTCTTCATTAATCACTCTTC
Organism: Rhynochetos jubatus; assembly: GCA_027574665.1. Taxonomy (NCBI): domain Eukaryota; kingdom Metazoa; phylum Chordata; class Aves; order Eurypygiformes; family Rhynochetidae; genus Rhynochetos; species Rhynochetos jubatus. The sequence continues at coordinate 61,785,888 of CM050648.1, forward strand.
AGAATTTGAATCCAGAAGTATTTAAAATAGAAAAAACCCAACAACAAAAAAGCCCAGTAGAATTTAAAAAAAAAAAACAAAACTAAAAAAAAACCCCTGGCTGGTGAAGTGCCAGCCAGGCTGCAAAATAGCATTACTTTTATTTTGAGAAACGGCATTTTGTTTTTATGAGGTAACACTGTTACCTTGGTGCCTAAAAGACTTAGCAGTGAACCACAAGAAACCTTGCCAAACAGAATGACAGCCACTGTGCTCATGCAGCGACCATTCAGTTCGAAGAAGGGTCCTTACATGATGCTGTATCCGTAGTCATAAAACAGAGACCTACAATCTCATAACTCCAGCATACTTCACTGTGTATAGTCCCCTGGGTCTTCACTTACCTCAGTAGCTATAATCCCTTCTTACTTCTCCAGACACGTGGCATGTGCCACTTGAAGCTCTTAGGGATAGATTCAACTGCACAGTAGCCTTTTTTCCATTAAATTGGAGCCAGAGACATATGAGAGAAGCTATAATTCCCTTAGCACATTCAAACAGCTCTTTGCTTTGTCTTGCAAGTGCTACTTAAAGTCCTAGAACGGACCTCCATATGTTTTTGTCTGGCTTATGGTGAAGATTCAGAGAGAGTTTCAGAAAAAGAAATTGTAAAAAGAGAACTGTTGACAGAATTTCCACTGCAATGTTAACTGAAAATATGAGTTCATGTTTACAGTACCTTTTACAAAATTTTAAAATGCCTACATTTTGCTGAATTTTCCCTTCTTTTTTTTTCTTTTAAGAAATATACGAAGCCTCATGATACAAAACCACTGAGCTGCTGAGCAAGGGCTGTTAACTGAGCTTCCTCTGATACCTGCTGAATGAGTTGGGACAGTTATGACAGCGATGGTCCTACACATACTGCACAGGGTGGTACTTCAAAGCACACACTAAGGTCTATGTATATCATTACAAACTATCCTTTGCAGTGAACTTCTATCACGGAAAACTAGCACAGAAGCTCTTCTTGTTGCAGTAGTCATTAAAGACAGGGTTTCTTGTGTCCAGGCATAAAAGGCACAGGTTTTCACCACTGTTAACTAAGAGCTAAATAACCTTGAGATTTTCACAATCTCTATGCAATGCAGACTGACAATGTAATTAAGACGTTGTGATGTGTGATTTGTATAGACTGCTCTGAGAGCTGTAACCAGATTAACTACATGACTTGCACACACTGCCTGCAATGAGTTATACTACTCTAAATAATTACAAGAATTAAGCTCTAACACAGACTGTCTACAAAATATATTGGCTCTGACCAGATTAAGTACTAAAATGAATAGATTTACACCGACTAAACCCACAGAGTGAAAGTCCCTTGCAATAAAAATACAAAAAAAGTGAACATATTGTGCACAGTACAATGCAGTCACAACTCGGTCTCAGTGGGATGGATAATCTGGCACACTGCCATATTTCAATCTGGTGTAAAATGGCATAACCTCATTTGTTTAAACAATGGCTGTGTCACACTGCTTAAATCTGATTTTGTACAGGCTAGTCTAAACATAAAGGATATGCCTAGTCTGCCAAATAACTTAAATTCCCTATTTGCATTTTTTGTCTCGATGTGGAACTTTCAAAGAAGCCCAAGGATCCATCGCTGTGTAGCATGGTGTGGTGGTGCCTTTCTTCCACTCCCAGCTCCTGGACCACTCTATGGCCTTAGAAATTCCCATCAAACCTTAACCACTGTGCAGTGAGTTTGTTGGTTAAGCACCCCTTGATCATATCAAACACTCTTGCATTGCTAAGGTGGGGAACGGTACCAACTGCACCATAATTCAGTCACCTGGTTATGGTGGAGGATGAGAATGGAACAACAGATCAGTTCCGGGCAGCCCTGAACCTTATCATAACCTGGGTAGATTGGTAGCAGCGTTACTGAAATTCAGGGAATTCCAGTGATCACCTATGCAGATTGTGGCCAGGATGGAAATTTACTGATGCCTAAGGTCAATCATCTCACAACCCTATAAACAGCAGTTCCAAGAGAGGCTCTTTGAGCTCTTCTGGACCACAGCACACTCTGCCCAGTACCTCCCTCTGAGTGGGATGCCTCTTGGAGCTCCCAAACCCTCAAGTTTGTGAAATCAGAGGATGTCACAATTTAGGCTGAAAACCTCCTTGAGGTTTTACCTCTTCACCTGTTGAGAGATGCACAGGTGTCCTAAATGAATATTTTCACTGAACTGAAGGGGAAACGTTAATAGGTATGTTTGTATATATCTATTTCTATCTCTGTACCTGCATCTATACATGTATGTGTGCATGCAATTCTATGTCATCAATTTTGTCAAGCCTTTGATTAAGTTGCAGTGCTAATTCACTCACAGTTAAGTTTTGCTAGGAGTTAATAATCCATCAGGAGATAATCCAGTTGTGCAATAAGAGTGTTAGTGAACTCTAAATTGCTGTTATTTTAAATTGCTGCTATCCCAAAGTTACACAAGATACAAAACCACCACATTGTGATCCTTACACCCAATGCCTTAGACATAAATCATTGACCAAGTCTGGGACTAGGAGAGGATTCAGATGCTCCTAGACTTCTCTTTGAGGAGTTTAGAAAACAAGGGGGTCCACTGTGAACCTTATGACTCAACAGGAGGAACTTCCTTACCCTTTTCCCCTAAAGCATATATATATATTCAGATTTGACTTCCCCTGACCCTGTGTAAATAATTTATAAATAATAAATAAATAATCCATGTATATATACTATTTTAACCCTATGTTAATTTGATTTAACCTTTGTATGCTTTTCCATGTCAAGTAAGTAATAGAGTGGACCTTAGTACTGAATTTAAGTTGCACTTTTCACAAATTCATATTAAATTAGCTTTCTCCCCCTAATATTTGTGATGTTCATCTTTTAAGAGGCTTTAAAATACTTTCCTACATGACACATGGTTAAGGTCAATCTGCTCTAGAGAGGGTTAGCCCTTACCAGAGTGGATGCTACCTTTTCTCCCCCTTATCCTGAAATCCAGCTATAGAACAGATGTAAAGCAAGGGTGAAACCATGGGGTACTCCTTGGAGGACCATAAGCACTAGACAATTTCAACCCTAGCTGAAATTATATTTAGGTTTCAAACCAAGGTACAAGTGTGGGCTAAAACACCACCAGTTTTGCATTTGCCCCAGGGTTGCATGCTAAGTATATACTTAATTTCATCCCTGTGCTAATTCTACACAAGAAAGTTTTCAAAAGTATATATACATCCAACAAGAGCTCTGCCTGCCACCCCAAGTTAAGAGAATGTTAGAAAACGATACTTGTATTGAAAAAAGGCGACACATAAGAAAAGGGAAGAGCAATTAAAAACTGTGTGAAGATTAAAGCTGACTTTAAGGTTATAGAAAAATTAAGGGACATGACCTGCCTTAGTGAAGATCACAGGGTATCACAGCAATTTCATGAGAAAACCAGGTTACAAACCTGGTTTGTACAAACCTGAAAGAAAACCAGGTTTCCTCACGCATCTGTGGCAAGTGCTCATGCAAGGTCAAGACTCAAATGTTCCAGCATCCATCTACAATCATACATGTTCTCCTTCACCACGGTAGTCTATTCAAAAACAGCATGTAGAGGCTTTCTAGTTTCACTTAAATTTCAAATTATTATTATTTGTTTTAAAGGGCAATTGAAGTTTTTTTTTTTGTGAAGAAATTACACATGCACATACAAAATGGAAAAGAGAATAAGTGAATTGAATATGGTAAAATAATCATTCAGTTTTATTTTCTTCTAATGTTAAGAGTCTGATGAAAAGTGAGAGAAGAGACTGATGGGCTGGGGGAGAAGGAAATACAGTGTTGATGCTGGAGATGTTCATTCTGTTATCTACAAAAAGAAATAAAGAAGTCTGGGCCTTGGCAACAAAAAAAGAACAGAAAATAGAATAGGCTTCCAGATACGTAAGCAGTGTGAAACTCATTTAGCCTGTCTCTGTCACCAACCCCACACCACGAAGTAATAAAAAGCCTAAAACACAGGTATAAATCACAGAAAGGAAAACTGTCAACTGTGATATTGTTAAGATAAGCATAAGCCAAGGCAAAACTGAATTATGCCTAGACACTTAGGCTAGAGCCTTTCCATATGTCAAGGAACAGTCTACATTAGAGAAAGGATGCTTTCAAAATGAGGAGAGAAAAAAAGTCAAATTAGGTTCAGAAGGATTTCTGAGCTGCATAAAAACTAAGGCTACATACAAAGTATTTTCTATGCTTTACAATTTTATATCACCGTAATACTTGAGAAGCCTACAATTTACATGCATACTCATCCCATGGAACTACCACATTTCTTCCTAAAGGCAGAAAATTTGAGCTTTGTCTACTTCTTCAATAATTCTTAGTTGTTAGTATTTTGTTTCTTTTCTTTATGCATTACCTTTTTCTTTCCTTCTGTTTCTTTCTTCTTTTTCTGGTATACCGTTCCCACTGCCAGGCAGTTTATCACAATTAGGATTCTCACTTGTCTCTACTGATCAGCATTTTATTGTTGCCCCAAGAAACAAAGGATTAGTTATAGAAACAGAAGTATAAAGAGGCTATTTTACAGGAGTCACTCTTCCCTAGTAAGAGGTCATCTGACCTACTCTGTGTTTCAGGCAAAAATGAAGTAAGAAGACTGAAGGAAGAAAAGATATATTCAAAGCAAGCTTTACTACATCAATATTTAGAAACATGAAAGACTGCAGGTCCCAATTACTCCAACTAATCTTATTTCCAAAGAGGAATGATCTTCTGGTGACAGGATCTTGTGTCTAACGCAGTATCAGTTCCATTCCTAATATCTTCACAAATTTCTAAGTTGATTTATGTGACTCAATTTTTTATTTAAGTGAAGATAATAACATTCATGCTACTTCATAGAGTTTTTAAAAGGCTAAATTCAAGAAAGTGAGATTTTTGAGTAATGTGATGATAAATAAGCTTAATAAGCAATTCCACCTCCTTGCTGCAAAAAGAAGCAGCAAAACCACTAGTAATAACAAAAAGAAACATGAAATGAAACCCACTAAGAACATAACTCTATATAACGAACAATGCTTTTTAGTGAAACTTCAAATCTAGTTATGTTTTCACTTTTTCTAATAGTTATTTGCTTCCTCCATTTCACTCTTCTCAAGAAAGTTGGTTTTCTTTTTGAGATCAAACAATCCAAGCAAGAAGGACCAGAACATAATAACCTACCTTATAACTGAAGTAGAAGCAACCCCTAAGACTTAACAGGATTCAGCCTGAAATCTAGAATTAAGTCAATGTGACCTGAATCTTGAAACCAGAGAAAGTAAAGGAATTATGAGACAGGATAGGAACCCAGTCAGGATTCAGACCAGGGTTTAGACGGTACAGAGTTTGCAGGCCTACTCTAAGGTGGCCAAAGAGGAGTGCTACCTAAATTTAGTTTCATGCTAGCAAATTTTTAAAAGGTAAATCTAGTCCTGTTGTCAGTTTAGTTTACTGGAAAGAGAGTTAAACAGCTGAGCCAGGAACAGGAATCAGAAAAAGTGAAATGAAGAACTATGACAGTAGGCTGGAGCTTCCAGAAATGTTTCAACAAAGTTTTTACATATATATATATAAATTTGGTGGGTGCTGACAGCCCTGAGACAAGCTCTGAGAGCAGGTTCCCTAAGTGCACATTGTCCTTAGCTATAGTAGGCAGCATAGATATAAAAATCTGTGGAAAACGAGAGAAGCACAATTCTGAAGACAAAAGGATCACACTGTAGTAAAAGCTTTGTCTTAAAGGGCATATAATACATGTACATAAATCAGTTTTACGTCACCAATCAAGAGAAAACCAGGAGGTGTATTGAGCACTTGACAGCTGACACCTCTTGTCATGTGTTGCACACAAGTAATCCTGTCTACAGCAGTTGGATTTACATGTTGGTGTTTTTAGGTGTGGGAGTACAAGTAGATAAAATCAACTTCCTAGAGATTTTGTATGATAAAATCACCTTCTTCCACAATAGCTCACAGTGACTTCTCTTACACTAATTTCCTGCACACAGACCCACCTTTCTGGAAAAAAAAAAAAAAAGTTTAAATCTAGATGCACAAGTATTATTTTGCTGGTTCTAAGAATGACGTCCAATTCCAAGACAGCAGAAGTGCCCAATGGGATTTATGTTCTGTCAATAGCTCAATGTTGAGGCAATCACCAATTAATGATTTGATTATAAATAAGTAAAAGGTTAGAAAATCATGGAAGAAATAGTTTGGCAACAGATTCTGACATGTGATTTCAAATATGCAAATGTAACATAAAACACATGGATAATCTGAGTGTTGTAAAAGAAAAAAACACAGGTCATTGTGAATTACAGAAAAATATTCATAGTGATTTACTACAATGACAGATATTTCTTATGATCTTGTTTGGCTCACTGTTCTCCTAATGATGTTCTATCTTCTTAAGTAGAAAAGATATCCCATCAAAAGGGTTCAAGCCAAACAAATGGGATAAAAACGAGATGTCAACTGCCCAGGAATCACAACTGTCAAAAGCTGGTATTGACTATTCATATGTGAGGACCACAAAAAAAAAATAAAAGAGAAAAATCAGAGGCAGTAATAACTATTATGAAGTACTTCCTGTGTCTATTGCCCTATGTCTGCCCGGATATGACTGCTGGCAGCAGAGACCAGCAGAGTTGTAGTGACTGGAAGACCATTGCATGAGGTTGCTCCGTGATGGGGAGCTGCAGCAGTGCCCCAGACCTGGGGTCAGGCATATGCTTCCCATCCTATAGCCAACTAAACCCAGTCCATCTCAGCAGACACTGCAACATGAACCTCACAGATTTTCAGTGTCTTCTCATTCACTTGGCAGTTATATAAATGGACAATTTACCTACTAATGATAATAGTGAGAAAGAAATTGTCTTCAGTTACAACCATTTCCACAGATTTCCCCCCACCTCCTTGATGACTGCAGGAAAGATATCTGAAACTTGTTATGGTGGAGCGGGACTATGTTTTTGCATTGCTCAACTATTAAAGCAGGCTGCAGGAATTATTCATGAGCATTGACACAAAAGAGATATAAAACAATAAAAAATAAACTAAATCTGCACTAATTAGCAATGATAATTAATCTTTGTGTTGTAACAGAAGCAAATGTAAAAAATAAAAAGAACCAAGTCTTAGGTTAAATTAAACAGGGAAAAGAAAACTAGCATGATCAGTGCCACAAAAATTACTATAAAACTTTTAAGAATATCTATCTAATCTAGTGTACATTATTTAGTGTCAGCAGAGGGGATAGAAAAGAATCAGTATATTGAAATACAATGTAAGAAGCATGAAAGGGAAAAATAAGCAAACTAGGTTTATGGACAAATAATTTTACACTTCTAAATTTGAAATAATTTCATCCTAATGTAGGTATGTGTGAGAGCAGTTCCTGATTCTAATACAGTAATATAGTTATTTTGTAGATGTGAGATCACTTTACAGGACCCACAAAAAAGTGAGCAGTCAGTGCTTATAAATTTTCATTGGACACACCTCTGAATGGTACCTGGTTCAAATAACACATAAGAAAGAAAAGAATTTATTAATAAAATTGATCTGTAAGGAAGAAAGATCAGAGGGTTCAAAGGACACGTCAAAGCTGGTTGTTCTCTCTTGACTCCCAACTGTTTTTTATTCCTTCCTCCTCCCCTTAACTTTCTACCATCTTTAAGTAACTAGAGGCATATGAATCCTAAAAACGCTTTTGGAAATAAAATATAAGTGAGTCTTAAATAATATACTGAAACAAGTTGCAACACACCATTTTCAATAAACATTTTACAGTTTAAAAAGGAAATGGACATCCCCCCTCCTCTACTTTGCATATATACACATACATACACATTCAATACCTGAGAAAAGGGGACCCTAAATGTACCCTCCACTTCCAAGCTAGAAAAGGCCGGATGTATCAACCAAGATTAGGAATGGAATCTGAAAACCATGACATGTAGGTTCAACTTTAATGATACCATCTGAATCTTCATCAGTATTTAATATTTATATGATAGATGCCTGGATAAGTATTTAGACAGTAGTGCTGCAATACCTATGTACCTATAAAAACCCCCAGGGTTCTAAGCTTTCCCAAACAACTTTTTTATTAAGGTGTATAAGAAGATAATTGCCCTGAAAAAGGGATATGTTGCCCAAATCTCCTTTGTGGTGGGTAGCAGGTATTCACACCTGCGACAATACTTGTAAAACAGATGGTCAAAAGCCACAGTCATTAATTTTTGCATTAGAGACATACAGGTGGTAAAATCATGGATAATCTGCTGAATTATTTTCCAAAGATAATTTATTCAGTGAGTTTATTTCTATTTTAGAATATTTAACTGCTGTAATAGATTAATGATATATCATGTTGCATTACACTGCCTTCCACATATTCTACTATATTATGATGTGTCAAGATAGCTAATAATTTTCATAATGTACCACGAGGCAATTTAAACACAGCACCAAAAGTGATGCATGGAGTTCATGCCCACTTCCTTCCCTCCTACTCCATCAGAAAGAGAGATGCCTTCCAACCTGAGGGAGTGTGCAAGAGGAATAAGCAGCAGTTATTATCCTTCCACTCACATTCCGGGGTACCTGCAGCTTGTCCCCTGTCTCTCACCTGAAGAGATGATGATTCATAGGGGGTTGTTTATTTTCAGAAATGGCTGATGTGATTTTCTGGTGCAATGGTGTTACAGATTTTGTTTGATTTGTAAAGCCACCTATCTCCCAGAAGCACTGAATTCAGTAAATTTCTCTGAGCCTTTCCCCTTGTTTCAACATATATGCATTTGCAATATGCAGTCTCTTTCTGAGTTTCCACCTTCAATAAATCTGAAACTTAAATTGTGACACAGAAAAAACTGCCTCTGCTAATGATGCAGAGTAGAGTCTGGCTTATAACTGGTGTAAAGGTCTCAGTTCCTTAAGTTCTCAGTGATTTCACCTTTTGGATATTGTACATGGTTCTGGGTCAAACTACAAATCTATCAATGTTGAATTCTAATTGAGCTGACCTCAATTTTAAATACACTACCAGTTATAAATGCTTTTAAAACTGCTTAGGAGTAACTTTACGTAATTAAAATGACCAACTAAAGGTAGTGATATAGACCAGCTTCTCCGGCAGAAACTAAACTTCCATTTTTTTTTTCTATGTAACACTTTTTTCTTGTGTACAATAAATGAATGGCAGCTGTCCACATCTACCATGAGATTGCTGTAGTCAGAAGCCACACTCCTCTCTGCACAAGCAAAGGAATCATTTTAGTCTTGAGCCTAATGAAACAATAATCACTGGGACCACAGGTATAATTGCTGTCAGCTATTACTGAGCTACCCCACTGGAATGTATGATTCTATTTTGATTATTCTTTTCCTGCTTGACAGCTGGTAAATCGTCTTAATTATCCATTCACACTCCAAAACCTCTTTAACCTCGACCAGTTGCTTTCTAGAAGACCATCAAGTAGAAAACATGTTAATCCAGCTAAGCATGATAATAAACTTTGTCTTTCTAAGAATGCAGCAGTTTAGCACTCAGAGCAATGTTTATCCTATCACTATAGTAACGATAATACCTGTCTGTATTAATATAGGCAACCTTCTGAGCACCCCTGTCCTACTACATACCATGCTGACAACAAAAGAAAAATCAGTCTGGCAAGTCTATATTGCTTTCCTCCACCCAACACATTGTAAAACATGTTTAATTTCTGAACAAAGTGTAAGCTTTCCTCATTTTTTTTTCTCCCCCACCAACAGCAGTAGCTGTGAATGCATTCCCTTTGTCACTGTATGAGGAGCACAGGAAGTTTGCCACTGAGAGCTACCATCTCTTTCTCAGACACTGCATTAACTTTGCAGCTCCTGAAAGCGAAACACCACATTTCACTACTCAAAGATTAATGAGCTCAGTGTTTTCTGTTAAAGTATTTCCTAATGCAGGGGGTGTTTTCACGAACTGCCACCCAATTTGTTTTTCAAATCTCTATTTTTCTCACGATTCTTATTTGAGGCATAACTCTGGGCAAAGGTCATTTTACTTGACACCTAACCATTACTTTAATGTCCTGTGAGACTCACAAGCCTACTGTGGCACACATGGAAATTCAGGGGAGGAAAACAATTACCTGATTGGCACTGGTTTAACGTCCTGGCAATACATTTGTATCCAGTCAGCGCGGGACGCAGCGGTGGCGGCACCTCCCGCCGCGGCTCGGCGCTCCCCTGAGGCGAGCGGAGGGATTTCCGGATGCCAGCGAGGAGGGAAGGAGCCGGGGCAGACCGTGTGGTACCGGCAGCCTCTGCGAGGCGGCAGCCGTCACTCGGAGGCGGTACCGGGAGCAACCGAGGGCGATTTAAGCCGCTCCCAGGGAGCACACCGTGTCATTTCGCGCAGGCAGGGCACCGTCCCTGCCGGGCTCAGGATCTCACCTCACCCAGTGGTTATCGCCCGCCCACAAGAGAATTGGACACAGCGATAGTTTCCACCAGGCCAAAAGCTGTTGCCAGGAAGACCGTGGGGACCCAGACGGAGGCCCCACGCAGCCGCTCAGGGCTCCGGCTGCAGGGACTGCCCGAGCCTGGCACTGGTACCGGAGGGCAGCAGCGACAGCTCCTGTGTGTGGGGTGGCCAAGTAGGTGACCTGCTCAGCCTGGGGGCAGCACTGAAAGAGGAGGTGGAAAGGCTAAAAAGCATCAGGGAATGTGAGAGGGTGGCAGATTGGTGGAGCCACACATCCCTGAGGCAAAGGCAGCAGATGGAGGCTCCACAAAAACCACAGGATCCCCTACCCTCTTGCCACCAGGCAGAAGGAGGAATGGATGTGAGAGATGGGGGAGAATGGAAACAGGTCCCTGCTCAAGAGGGCAGCCAAATCCCCTCCTGGCCTCCCTCCCCTTCCCAGTTGCCCTTACACAACATGCAGGGGACTCTGCAGCTCGAGGGCTGGGCTAGTGAGAGTATGGTGGAAGATTCACCCAGGGAGTGTTGGTCAGCCTCGTGCATCAAGACTCCCTCTGTTAAGAAGAGGAGGGTGATTATTGTAGGTGATCCCCCTCTGAGGGGAGCAGAGGGCCCAATATACCGGCCAGACCCACCCCACAGGGAAGTGTGCTGCTTCCCTGGGGCTCGGGTCAGAGACATCACCAGAAAACTCCTTGGTCTGGTGCGGCCCTCGGATTATTACCCACTATTGGTAATGCAGGTGGGCAGTGATGAGGCTGCCAAAAGAAGCCTAAAAGGGATTTCAGGAGCCTGGGGCAGTAGGTTGAAGGATCAGGAATGCAGGTGGTATATTCCTCAATCCCTTCAGTGGCAGGAAAGAATATGGAAAGGAACAAGAAAACACACCTGATAAACATGTGGCTCAGAGGCTGGTGCAAATGGTGGAATTTTGGTTTCTTTAATTATGGGTAGGTTTTCACAACACTGGGCCTGTGGGAGACAGATGGAGTCTGGCTTTCTCAATGGGGGAAAATGATTCTTGCTCATGAGTTGGCCAGGCTCATTGAGAGGGTGTTGTGTTTTTTTTTCACAACCAGCCGCTCTACCACTTCACCCCCCCCTTCACCACACACACACACGCTCCGTCCCGGTGAGGAAGGGTCGGAGGAACAAACCGAGAAAAAAAGGAGTTGGGATAAGAACTATTTAATTATATAAATGAAACTTAGGGAGTTACTAACAATGCTAGTGCTAATGAGTAATTCAAGGAACGGAGAAAAAAGGTAGAAAAAATGAAACAGGATCTCACCCTGAGAAGGGAAAAGGAAAAAAAAAAACCAATCCGAAGAGAGCAAACCCCCCACGAAACCGCCCGGGGGGCGAGAGAGTAAGAGAGAGAAAAAAGAACTTTCAAACCCCAACTCCTAGACCGATCTGCTCGGCAAGACGCTGGCTCTGCCCAGAGCACCAACCACTCGCCACGAGGTCCCACAACAAACAAGCCCCCAACCCCCTTGGCTGGAAGCCCCCTCAGACCCTTCTCCTTTCTAGGGTCATGCCCAAACATAACCTGTTCCACCCACATCCCCACCCCTTCCCCGCCGGTCCTGCCACATCCCCCCCACCCCCTCCCCACCGGTCCTGCAGTGCTGTGGGTCCCGGGCTGGCACCACCTATCCAGCTTGATGTGTTATGGGGTGAAGCAAAATATAGTCTAGCTGGTGCAAACATAAAGACTAACTGGTGCAAAGCTAAGACAAAGGGCTTTAAAGTAGGTTCAAAGGGAGAAAGGGATAAAATCAAGCTTGCTAGAGATGAGCCTAGGAACAAAGGCCAAATTTGGAACTGCAATCAATAACCCATCTCAAATGCATGTACACCAATGTACACCGTATGGTCAACAAACAGGAGGAGCTGGAAGTCATGGTGCAGCACGATAGCTATGATGTAGTTGCCATTACAGAAATGTGTTCAGATGGCACTCATGACTCGAGTGATGCAGTTGATGGCTACAAGCTCTTCAGAAGGGACAGGCAAGGAAGGAAAGGAGCTGGGGTGGCCTTGTATGTTAGGGAATGCTTCAATTTTGTAGAATTCAATGATGGTGATGATAAGGTTGAGTGCTTGTGGGTAAGGATGAGTGGGAAGGCCAAGACAGACATCCTGCTGGGGTTCTGTTACAGACCACCCAACCAAGATGAGGAGACAGATGAAGCATTCTACAAGCAGCTGGCAGAAGTCTCACGATCGCTGGCCCTTGTCCTCATGGGGGACTTCAACTTACCAGATGTCTGCTGGAAGTACAACACAGCAGAGAGGAAACAGTCTAGGAAGATTCCTAGAATCCTAAAACTTCCTGACACAGCTGGTGAGTGAACCTACTAGGGGAAGTGCTTTGCTTGACCTTCTGTTTACAAACAGAGAAGGACTGGTGGGAGATGTGGTAGTAGGAGACTGTTTTGGGCTTAGCAACCATGAAATAATAGAGTTCTCGATTCTAGGAGAAGTAAGGGGGGTCAGCAAGACCACTACCATGGACTTCTAAAAGGCAGATTTTGGTCTGTTTAGGACACTGGTTGAGAAAGTCCCTTGGGATACTGTCCTGAAGGACAAAGGGGTCCAGGAAGGTTGGTTGTCCTTCTAAAAGTAAGTCTTTAAGGCGCAGGAGCAGGCTGTCCCCAGGTGCCATAAGACTGGCCTGGCTGAACAGGGAGATTTTGCTGGGACTCAGGGAAAAAAGGAAAGTTTACCACTCCTGGAAGAAGTGTCAGGCAACTCAGAAAAAGTACAGGGATCTTGTAAGGTCATGCAGGGAGAGAATTAGAAAGGCTAAAGCCCAGCTGGAACTTAATCCGGCCACTGTTGTGAGAAACAACAAAAAATGTTTCTACAAATAGATTGTCAGAAAAGGAGAGTCAAAGGGAATCTCCATCCCTTATTGTAAGTGGAGGGAAACAAAGTGACAAAGGAAAAGGAAAAGGCTGAGGTACTGAATGCCACCTTTGCCTCAGTCTTTAATACCCAGACCAGTTATTAGCCCCCTGTGCTGAAAGACAGGGATGGAGAGCAGAATAAACGCCTCATAATCCAGGAGGAAGCAGTTAACGACCTACTATGCCACCTAGACACTCACAAGTCCATTGTGCTGGACGGGATTCATTCGAGGGTACTAAGGGAGTTGGCGAAGGAGCTTGGCAAGCTGTTCTCCATCATTTAACAGTACTCCTGGTTAACAGGGGAGGTCCTGGAAGCCTGGAGACTTGCCAGCATGGCACCCATCTACAAGAAGGGCCAGAAGGAGGATCTGGGGAACTACAGACCTGTCAGCCTGACGTCGGTACTGGGGGAGATTATGGAGTGGTTCGTCTTGAGTGAGGTCACATAGCAGGTGCAAGACAACCAGGGGATCAGGCCCAGCCAGCATGGGTTCATGAAGGGCAGGTCCTGCTTGACCAACCTGATCTCCTTCTATGACGGGGTGACCCACCTAGTGGATGAGGGGAAGGCTGTGGGTGATGTCCTCTTGCACTTTAGTCAAACCTTTTACACAGTCTCCTTAAAGAAGCTGGCAGCTCATGCCTTAGACAGATGTACCCTTCACTGGGTTAAAAACTGGCTGGAGGGCAGAGCACAGAGGGTTGTGGTAAACAGAGTGAAGTCTGGTTGGCAGCTGGTCACAAGCAGTGTCCCCCAGGGCTTGGTTTTGGTGCCGGTCTTGTTTAAAAACCTAACATCAATGATCTGGATGAGGGGATTGGATGCTCCCTCAGTAAGTTTGCAGACAACACTAAGTTGGGTGAAAGTGTTGATCTGCTCAAGGGTAGGAGAGCCCTGCAGAGGGACCTGGACAGGCTGTATCGATGGGCTGAGGTCAGTCATATGAGATTTAACAAGGCCAAGTGCCAGGTCCTGCATTTAGGTCACAACAACCCCAAGCAGTGTTACAGGTTTGGGGAACAGTGGCTGGAAAGCTGTCAGGCAGAAAAGGACCTGGGGGTCTTGGTTGATGGCCAGCTGAATGAGCCAGCATGTGTCCATGTGGCCAAGAAGGCCAACGGCATCTTGACTCGTGTCAGGAACAGTGTGGTCAGCAGGAGTAGGGAAGTGATTGTGCCCCTGTACTGGGCACTGGTGAGACTGCACCTTGAGTACTGTGTTCAGTTTTGGGCCCCTCACTTCAAGAAGGACATTGAGGTGCTGGGACATGTCCAGAGAAGGACAATAAAGGTACTGAAGGGTCTGGAGAACCAGTCCTGTGAGGAGCAGCTGAAGGAGCTGGGGTTGTTTAGCATGAAGAAAAGGAGGCTCAGGTGAGACCTGATTGCTCCCTACCTAGGAGGTTGTAGGGAGGCAGGTGTTGGTCTGTTCTCCTGGGTAACTGGTGATAAGACAAGAGGAAATGGCCTCAAGTTATGCTGGGGAGGTTTAGATTATTTATGAGGAAAAACTTCTATACTGAAAGAGTGGTCAGGCACTGGAACAGGCTGCCCAGGGAAGTGGTGGAGTCACCACCCCTGGAGGTGTTCAAGGAACATGTAGACATGGTGCTTGAGGACATGGGCTAGTGGGTATGGTAGAGTTGGGTTGATGGTTGGACTAGATCATCTTATAGGTCTTTTCCAACCTTAGTGATTCTGTGATTTTTTTCTAGTATTGATTTTCAGGACATGGCTTTTTGGCTATACTGAGCCTAGCTTAGTGTGAAAAAAATCCAATAGAGCAAGAAATCTTTTGCCTGCTCCTCAAAAATTTTCACAATTTCAGGAATGTCTACATTTTCATGGAAATGCATGAAAGATGTTTCAAAGAGAGTTTGACATGAAAACATGTGCTTTACTTGTGACTAGTGTCTTTGGGATTACATCATTTCTTCCAGATAAGAGAAGCAAGCTGAAATCTACGCCTGTGGAGTTCATACCTGTGTCTTATCAACAGACCCTGACATCTACCTGAGTGCCCATTGCATGACATGACCAGCGTCTGGATGAACATAGTTAAAGAAGCCTAAGATAATTTATTCTCAATTGCAGAGAACAGAGAGTTCTTTCAAGTGCATCAGACTACTTTCCAGCTCCTTGTCTTGGTTTTCCTCATGTGTTACCAAAAACCCACTTGACTGAAGTTGAAAAATTTAATAAGGTAGGTCACATGTTTTTATGTGAAACTCTTTGAAAAAACCTTCTCCATGGAAGATAAAATTTTTGTAAGAACTTATTTTCGGTTGTGTTCTGAATATTTCCATGGTGCATTAAATTTAGTGCAACATCAGTTACATTATCTACTGCTACTAAAGAAAAAAAGAAAAAATTTTAAAAAAGGAAAAAAAAAAACACAGAAAAGGAAGCAAAGAAGGGTGTAAACTGAAATTTCTGAGTATACGGATTAGATGTCTTTAAAGAACATCTTTTTCATTCCAGTTGCTTGGCTGTTGCTGTTAACTATATGTAATTAGGTATTCTATCTAACCTGCGTAAGGTATTTCCAAATTCATCTGTTGACCTGCTATTGAATTATATACAGGTCTTCCTTTACACAAATCACAGAAGAAGACTCACTAATCCTGTAAAATCACATGAACCTTTAAAAATGGGATTATTTTATAAGCTTCATGTTCTGTGTATTTACTCTACATAATGTATTTTGGGATTCAAGAATACTATTGCCAATTTGATTTCTCTTATTAAATTTAGTCCTTTCTGTCTGCTGAGTAAATTAACTGCTGTCCCCAACAAATATTTTCCAATGTACAATAGCATCAGCCCCCATACATTTACACTTATTGATATGGCAATAAGGAAGTCTATGTGTAACCTCCTGAAATACATCCCCCATTTTACTGCCTAGGTACAGCTCAGATATCTCCTCTGACAAACCCTACTCAGCTATCCCTTTCTAATATTTGACATTAAAGTCAACATGTTTCTTCTTGGATTTCCCATGCTGACTTGCATTTACAGTTATAAATGAAGAACAATGATAGTGAAATAAAATATGCTATAGAAAACATGACTACAAGTAATTCCCAAAGTTCTACAGCGAACTGTTAACAATGGCAAAGGAGAAGAAACTAAGTTTGCACTTGGGTACAAAAAACATAAAACCAAACAAACAAAAAAAAAAAACCAGCAACAAAACACACCCAACAATAACAAATAAAAACGCAGCCCAGAAGCAAAAAAATTTTGTCATGATCTGTCCAACTTTCCCTACTTCCAGTATTTTGGGTAGGTTTCTGTAGGGTGCTATTCATTTTTGTTTGACACTGATGAATAAAGTCTATGAAGTTCTCCACATGACTCCTCCTGGCATTTCCTCAAAAGTGTGCTCCCAGGCCAGTATGCTCCTGAACAAAGAAATTGACTTTCCACCACCTCTTTCAATGAGGCATCAATAAGAGATGGGGAGAGAGAGAAATAAGAGATTGAAGACAAAAAGGAAAAATAAAATAGCATGACCCAACCATAAGTCCTTGTCATTTTGTAGTTGAAACAAAGAATGAATGTAGAAATTTGCCTTTTTTTAAAATCTATTTTAGGTCACCAAGCTTTTTCAAAATATTCTAAAAAGCAAGAAAATAGATCTGCTTAAATAATTATTTGCGATGATTTCCAACATTAAAAAAAAAAAAGTTTTACATTTTCCTTCTCCAGAATATGCTTTCATATTTAGTTACTCAGTCAGATTATCTTGTAAATCTTTCCTACAAAATGAAGAGCTTCTTTTGCTAACACGTCATGCACAAAATATCAGCAAAGTTAGTCTGCTTTTCCAGAGAATCTCAATTGCTTATCAGAGAGTTTGCATATAAGTCAGTTCATGTTTTCCCCATCTGTTTTCAGCTACAGACTGTATGCCATATGATTTGGCCTTTATAATTTGATATTGCTGATTTTAAGAAAGGTAGCACAGTGTACCAAAGTCTTTTTATGTTCTCCTTCCTCTTCCTCTCTATCACTTCTCAGCATGAAGTATCAAATAGCATACAGTAAAAAGTATGAAAGCTGGTTTAGGCCCTCCAGCACAAAAGTGACCTCTAGACCCTAGTACCTCCACACAAATTTTAATAACCTGTAATGAAAGAGAAAAAGAAAGAAAATCTCAAGCATGACAACAGAAATAATCTCTCAGTGGAGCTCACAGATCCTGTTGCAGTCCAGGAGTATAAAAAAACCCCAACCAATCAAGAATAAAAACCTGTCATAGTATATATATTCCAACTTTTCCTTTAGTAGTGAAAAAACAGCCAAGCAAATGCATTATACCAATCTTCAGTATCTAGGCTACCTCCACTCAGTCACAGTCCCTTGCTTCAGGGCACTTTTTCCTGTCTGCATTTCATCAGAGATCTGGAAAGTGAAAGTAGTTTCACAGCCTACAAGAACTGCATCCTACAAGAAAAAATACATATAGCTCATTCAGAAATGCAAGCACTGTCTCTGCCTCCAGCCCCTTCACGGTACCAGTGCCCCCATTTTATTGCGAATCCATGCACGGTGGGAGTTATCTCCTGCTCCGCCACAAACAGCAGTTTGGACAAGAGGAACCTACCTTTTAAGGAAGCAATCTTGTAAAACACTAAGCAGTGTCTCATAACCCTTTATTATGCAATTTAACCTGCAAGCCAGCATACTAGCTGCCAGCTTAATGGTTTGGAAGGTGTTTAGGTTTCATTGTGTCTAATGTATTTCTGTGTTTCCCAATACACAGACAAATTATATATAAATATTCAAGAAACGGTGGCTGGAACTCTGCCCCAGAAGTCGCACAAGTAATTACACCAGTTAATATCTATATAATATATCTGCATATTAACATTGTGGCAAACCTTAACCTCTTTTTCTGATTCTTTGAAATCTGAGCTGCTTCTCAAGGTAAGAGACTGTAGCTCTCATGCAGATTAAGATTCAAGAATCCCCAGTTCAGAAGTAGGGGAGAAAATCAGACTGGGGAGACGATGTGGCTCCAGTGTCAGGTGAGTAGTACAGGGCCTTTTGCCTGGAGCTCACTGGAATGAAACGTCGCATCTGTGTGCGACTCAGAGCTGTCACTGCTGCTGCAGCTCTTTAATGGTGGGTGGGATGATGTCCTCAGACTAGTTCCTAGTGAACAGACAACTGTATCACTTAAAAAATAAAACTCTCACAATTGCTACTAATTGGCTCCCTTCTCAGCAGTTTCACCAGCAAGGGTACAGACTTCAGAGCCGCTGAGATTAAACTGTTTCCTAATCCCTAGAAACACTCAATCCAGAGAAAGGAATAAAGTAAAAGGTTCAGTGAAAAGGAATTTACACTGGTGCTGTCCATGCTGTCCATTTTCTGGGGATAATTAGGGCCCTCATTTTCTAAGGCTGTCAGTCTGACATCTTCCATCAGCACTAACACTCACTTGATCTTTGTATTTTATTTTGTTAAGAGGAAAGAAAGAACAGGCAGAAAAAAAGGAAAAAAGAAGCCTTGCAGAGTGAAATAAAGTGCTTCAGTAGAGTCATCTTATTTACATCTGAAAACTGATTGAACTCCAAACTGTCAGTGGCTTGACAAAAAATGTAAATTCCGGCTGCTTTTATGATTCCTGATGTATTTGGTTCATATGGCAGTGTTTTTGCAGTGGGGGAAGGGTCACAGGGATGGCCCCTGGGTGAAGCTGCAAGAAAACCTCCCCCAGACCTAAATTGGACCTGCCTCTGGCCACAGCCAAGCCACTGGTGGCTGCACCTCTGAAACAAAATTAAAGAGGAGGGAAAAAACCTGCTGGAGAACCCGCAGCAGAGAGAGGAGTGGGATGTGAGAGAGACACTCAAGCAGACACCCAGGTCAGTGCAGAAAGGAAGGAGGAGGTGGGCTGGAGCAGAGGTTCCCCTGCAGCCTGTGGTGAGAGGGCAGGCTGTGCCCCTGCAGCCATGAAGGGTCATGGGGGAGCAGAGACCCACCTACAACCTGGGGAGCACCCCACACCAGAGTAGGTGGCTGTACCTGAAGCAGCCCGTGACGGAGCAGGCTGCTCCTGAAGGAACACATGCCTGCAGAAGGGACCCACACTGGACAGTTTGTGAAGAACTGAAGTCTTTGGGGAGGTGGAGGACTCATGTTGGAGAAGTTCATGGAGGACTGTCTCCCATGGAAGGGACCCCAGACTGGAGCAGGGGAAGGGTGTGAGGATCCCGTCCCCTGAGGAAGAAGGAGCGGCAGAGACAACGTGTGATGGGCTGACCACAACCCCATTCCCCTTCCACCTGCACCAATGGAGGGGAGAAGGTAGAGAAATTGGGAGCGAAGCTGAGCCCAGGAAGAAAAGAAGGGAGGGGGCTAGGCATTTTTAATGTTGTTTTATTTCTTATTATCCTACTCTGATTTGGTTGGTAACAAATTACATAGAGTTTTTCACCAAGTTGAGTCTGCTTTGCCCATGACCGTAACTGGGGAGTGATCCCTTCCTATCCTTGTCTCCACCCACGAGCTTTTCCTTGTGCTTTCTTCTCCCTGTCCCACTGAGGGCAGTGGGGAGGAGGGATGAAAAGGGGAGTTTGTGAGCAGCCATGTGGTATTTCGTTGCCAGCTGGGTCTAAACCACAACAACTGAGGACATGAAGAAGAAATAGAACAGTAAGATGTTAATTTCACCTTTAAATACTTGTTCACTGAGTCATTTTTGCAAAGCCAGTTTGGATACCAATTCAAAATGAGTTACATGAGACACAGTAGTCATGGCTATTTCTTTTATTATCTGAAATTATGTAATTAAACCAGAAAAGACTCTTCTCTGAATGTAGTAATTCCTTTCCCAGTAGTGATATTTCTTCATGTTACTGAGATGGTAAAAGAGAGGTATAATTAATCCACTGTCCCTTTATCAAGACCAATAAACATTGAGCAATTAAATATAATCTGATTGTGCCATTATCTCAAATGAATTTTTTATCATCTGTTAGCAACTAAATCATAAATTATTTTTCAACAGGTTTTTAATGAGATAAAAGATAATCGTGGCCTGCAATGAAGTACCATAATACCCAATTTGAATAATCAGTCTGTTTTCTGTGAAAAACTGAGACCTTTGTGTGCCACTTTGGAAATGCACAAAATCTGTGAGACCTCCAAGAATTAAAAATAAAGTGATCTGCTCAGGAATGCGTTCAAAACTGCTCAGATGTTGCACCCCAAATTTCACCTATATCTTCACAGTGTCAGGAGAAGTAATTCCACCGACTGCAGATCAGGCCCATATTAACATTAATCATCAGTCAGATATTCAGCTCAGTGGTCAGTATTTGTAATGACCTTCACACAACCAATAAAGGTTAATCACAACCTTGTGGTTATAAATTTGCATTAATGTAGAGTTCTAGCCAAGCACAAATACTACCAGACCTTAGTGCTAGAACAACAGATTACATTCACTAGGTATCCTACTGTTGGTTCATTTTCTCCACTTATGCATTAAGCCTGAAGGTGCATATTTTTTATTACAGTATCTGGAGCACTAAATATACTGAATTAATAGCAAACTAATAATACCACTATTAAAACCATCAATATCAACAGAGGATACTACAGAACTGATGCATCTCATTTTCCAGTCCTTCCATGATTTTTCAATTAGTTTTCTATTTTTAAGAGGCAAAGGACATTAAAAAGTGGTTCTTAATCTCATCTTCCTTGAAAGAAATCAACAGCTGCTTAATCACCCTGTAAATGGTACTATAAACATGAGATGAAATTCAGTGACAAATAGAATAGTGTAAGGAACAATAGCAGGTTAGGCATAAATAGCTTTTGCAAAAGATTAAGCTACAAAATAAACAAAAATGTTTTATAATCATAACAACCGTTTTTCACAAGTATACTTTCAAGCATTGCAAGCATTAGTCTTACTAACAGACGAGGTTGTTAACAATATTTAGCACTTTCACTGTGCTTTTGTCTTGTTTGAAGCACCCTACAAGAAATAAATAATTAATCCTTGCCACTGCTCAAATAGGATTTGAAGTGCCAGAACTGGAGCTCAGTGACCACAGAAATTTCAGTCTGCCCTGAAACAAATTGCAAATGATATTACCTAAATGCAACACCTCATGCCAAATAAATGCAAGAGCAGAAATTTTAAAAAAAGCAAGACTGTTCTGTCAAAAAGCATTTGAAAGAGACTCTTAGACCTCTCATACCTCTTTGTAACATCTAGCTTTAGCTTTGAGGGGTACAATTTCGGGAAACCACCTCCAACCAAACCTGAGTGTCTCTTTTTGCATGGTGTTCATACTAGTACACATAAGATGACCATGCGAAGGGGGAGTACTTTTAAAAAAAAAAGCCGTTCCTGCTAGGAAAACTATTGACTTACTGTTCTTTATTCCACTGTCAGAGATAATTAAAGGCAGAGAGAATTAATTTCAGCTAATGCAAATCTGGTGGCTATCATCAACAGCTAACACTTAAAAAAAAATTCTAAGTATTACTTTTTCCTCAGGAACACTCATCGTCCCATTCTGCTCTCATCACTGCTGAGCACCCTACTAAGCATTTTGCTTAATAATACTGATATGTTACATTTATTAAACAGTTATCAATAACCCATATTTTCTTAAGCAACTCTTCAGTTATAAAGTGGGTTTCTGCTTGGCTTTCTATTTGCCTTGAAATAACATGTAAATTCCAGTGCTTTAAAAAAAGTTTTTTCCTACATCTGCTGCAATACACCATTTTAACTGATCCATGGTATCATGACATGAAGATGATATCAACCTCAAGAATGCTTACAATTTGCTTGAACTGTACATTTTGTTTATCTTTTGCAGAGCAGGAAATCACCTAGGAGGTTTTTTTTTTAAATACTCTGGGTTTATTTTCTCTCTGCGTTTGTATAAATATTTAGTTTTCAACTTGAATATTGGAACATTGAGAAATTACTCAATGTGATATTGTATCAAATTATGCAATCTGATCTAATGATTCTTTACGTTTCTTGACATTACACAACAGTTTAGAACTTCATTAGTTCTCACAGGATGAGAGGTGACGGGTATAAATGTGATGATCTCAAGTGAGACAAATATGTCGCGAGCAAGCATTTTGTTGCCGTTTGTCTCTCCAAAGAGTCCTCATTTCAAAGATGAACACAGTCAGAGAGGGCAAGTCTATGTTTCCCTCTTCCATTTAACTTCTGTAATATACATTTAAAAGGAAACACATACATACTTAACAAAATTATGCAACACAACCACTAAATATTACAAGATTTTCTGGCTTCTGTCTTGTTACACTCATTGTATATGACATCATATTTGATCATATCATACTTGGTTGCTCTGTTTTAACAAAGCCAAATAAAACATAAGATACATACAATATGGACGATAAACTACTAATTGATTCATCTTGCAGTTCGCACTCTGAAAATTTTAACAGGTCATTCAGAGATTGTAGTAATAAACTTGCTGTAGAACCAATTTAGAACAGGAAGAAACAAGCTGCCAAATGTAAAAAACACATCATTTACATTTAATCCACAGCCACAATCTCACTTTCATTTCTTTCCTGACACTTCAGAGTGCCAGCATAGGGTGAAACTATAAGATGTTAAGAGAAACTCATTACTATGTGGCATTTGGACCAGAAATAATTCACTTTTTCTATTAGGAACTTCATACATTCAGGAACTCTACAAGGTTATACAAAGGCAGATTCCAAACACTGATAAATCACATGTGTTTCTCATAACAAGCTGCTTGAGGACATAGCAAGAAAATCCCTATATAGAATATAAATGCTTTGTGAAACAGCATCACTGAGGATATTTAAATGAAATATCAGTGACACGCTTAGTTATTCTGTTATAAAACCTTGTACCAAGGTGAAGATACACATACCTCTTCAAAATTCTTCACAGCAAGTCTTTTCTGTCCCTTCCCTAGCTCCCCCTAGAAATAAATTTCAACTACATCTTGAAAATATGTCTTTGAAAGTGCATGGGTAAGAAGATAACAGCTGTGTGGTTTCACCATGCCTAATTGCTGACCTGCTGATTTTCTACCCATGTGGTTTGTAGTCAAACTATAGTATTGTCACAACCAGTGAGCCAGCTGGAGAACATTAACACTGTGAAGAGAATGAGCTTTCAACTTGTCTAAATCATTGTTTTAGCAACTCTGTCTTCTGCAGAATTAAACAATTGGGGCATGCTAAGGCGAGGATAAAAAGAGGAACCAAAGAGGAACACAATTAATTTACATTTATTTATATTACAATTTCCTTTAGGAGACTGTGGCTGTTCTAACAAAATATTTGAAACAATTAGTGGAAAGGGTGTCAAGGCAGAGGTAGTTTTCTCACAGTATGCTAAGGTTGTGAGCAGTTCTCAGTCTGATGACAAGAACTGAAAGAGATACTATCTTTGAAGTCAAGCGCAATGTCTTTATTAGACTGCATAAAATATTTAAATATAAGTTTTACATCTAGTTTGTGTGCTCATGCACCATGACATTCTGTTAGCTTTTTTGAAAGTATATAATACTCTCTGGGACCACTGTAGGATTCATGAAAATACAGGTCTCATTCACAAGCTGCAAGGCACAGAGTTAATAGCCATAGTTCATGGTTGTCTACATAGTCTACTAGTGCAATTGTGTCCTCATTTTATTACAATATTACATCCATTGTTCCGAAGAGTTGGCTCCTTTCCCAGATTTCTATTCTCAGATCTGCTGTCATGGAAAAGAGGGATTGGAAGTGAGATAATTTCTCCCTTCCAATGCTATAAATCCCATTAGTGAAACTTCTTTGAAGAAATGAGCCAAACTGAGCCCAAGCTGAGGAAAAAAAGTGATAGCACAAGCACTACTGCCCTATGCAATAAACCAGCAGAACTTCCAGGTGATTCACCTTGCAAGATGGTACAAAAACCAAAATCTGAGCTGCCTTTTTGGACCTACCAACTGAGTCTGCTAACCTCAAACTAATAACAAAGATAAGGTGTATTGTGTCATACAACTGTTGTTTCAAAGAATCCATACAATAAATTTTAAAAAACTAGCACAATTCTAACTCTGAAACATCACTGAAATAAGGGAATCTAATTCCATAACACCAGTAGTGTTTTGCTCACTTCAGTTTAATTTTAATATCATTAAGTTAGTGGAGGGTTTGGGGATTTATTTTCCTTCCTAGGACTTAGTGACACAAGATATTTTAAAATTCAGGGGAAACAAACAAACAACCCCACCCACTACCTCAGGCAGAATAAAGGCTCAAGATATGGTATACAAAAAGAAAAGTTTGGAAGTAATTACTGCTCCAACCTACCTTCTGGAATATTTATATTGTCTATTCTATTCATCAATAAATACCATAAGGCCTTAACAATCTCTGAAGTCATAACTGAAATTGTTTTGATAGGTTTCCACTTTAAGTGGAAATTTGCAAAGGCAAATCACCCAAGGTACAATGAACGAAGACCAAACACAAATGAAGTTACTTACCATCATATGAACAGTGCTTGCAGGGGAACAGTAGCACTTATATAAAGGTTGTACTTTCATGTTTCAATGGACACTTTCTTCTTAGCAGCTGACAAAGCCAAACAAAATCATACATACAGTTTTGTCCCTGCTGGCCTACTTATACTGCCTACTCCAAATGATGACACTTTTTAAGATTTTATAGTCACACTTCCAGAATTCCTCATTTGCTTTGGCCTTCTTACCATCCTAGATTATTGGTTTCTCCTTCCTTACCTAGTGCTATTGGACAACAAGAATTACTGAGGTTTGACATGTTGGAGAGTTGTTACCATGACATATCACTTCCTTCAGACACACATCTTTCTCCCTTGCACTTATTCAGAGGATGACTACTGGAATGAGAATGTGAACTACACAGCTTCCTCATTCAGAACATAAAATGTAAAACTATGTTATTTCAGCCACCTTCAGAAGAAAATGAGCGTATACTCCACACTTTCAAAATTTTACTAATATTTTTGAGTTTCTGATCCATATCACCATCTGTATGTATCACTCCCATTTCATCTGCTGTTTCTTAACCCTTATTTCCATATGTTTCACTGTGCAGTGAAGAATTACTAAACCCTCATATTCAGATGTTGAACCATGTGTTCTATACCACTGCATCCAAAACCTAAGTGTAAACTGACAGTTGTTGGGTGGATGCCCAGATATGTTGGTGGAAAAGAATATATTGATTAATCAGTTCTAGAGGGGTGTACTGTGCCATAGTAGAATCTTTCCATATTCTTACCTTCATTTTAGAGGAAGGCTAGAAGAACCAACCAACCATTTCATTCAGCTTAAGCCAGATGTCTCAAACTGGATGGTACAAGTAGTTCTTTCGCGTCTTCGGAGAATAATCAGCATTTGTTATGACATTCAAGGTTTTCACAACCCATAGCATTCATAATTTAGTATACAAAGTTCCTGTTGCTTCTTTCAGGTTGGTTATACTCTTCCATATGTGGTTTTTTATGGTTCTTGTGTCCTATCTTATCAATGTTTAACATCAAGAGAACACTTACTCAAATACAGCACTGATTTTATTAGCAGCTCATAATAATAGCCAACAGAACTGAGTTCAGCTTCAGATGGATCAGATTTAATCAAAATATGCTTTTTACAAAGCTAAAATATTTTGCATTTGTGCATCAGTTTTAACAGTGTTTTTACTAGGCAAATGGAGGCATAGCAATGAGAAGGAAACTTTGAAATAAAATGAGAGTCCTTCTTAACATTACATCACAAGGTTTTACTGTGGCTCTGACATGGAATTAGATCTACAAGTTTAAACACAACACCTCGGTAGTTTTCTATTCTGACTAGACTTCAAATTCCATTAAAAATCTAGTAAAGCTGTGTCGTTTTACAATGGGAATGCAGTTCCTTGAAGGCTAATAAAACTCCAGTGATCTCTCAGAATTTTCTTTTGTGGAAAGACAAAGTTCTTCAAAATTTGTATAAGTGCTAGGAATAAGCTCCTGGAACACTGTAGTAAAATGGACTTTGGGAAATTCTTTCAGGAACACACTGACAATAGGAAAACTCAAAATTTAGCTACAATAACTCAGTCACTAATGACAAAGATGCTAAAATGATTCCTGTGTTATTTTGGTCACAAGACCAATGGTCTGGTGTGTGGAAGCTCCATTTAGAATCACGTTTTGCTGAGCTTACTCTATTGACATTCAAAAACTGGTCCCGATGTTGCAAAGAAAAAAATTTCTGCCAGACTTCCCAGGCCAGACAGACAACTAGCTACATATTTTCTCAAAATGAGGACTGCAGTTTTCAAGAGAGTGGAAATTACCACACAATTCTATTTATCATTCCAAGTGCAGGAAAAAGAATCACAACCTTCTGTTCCATGAAATTATCTCCCTCAACTCATACATAACACCTTCATGGCTGCTACTTAAGCATATCCACATAAGAACAGCTAAAGCTCCTTGAGCAACATTACATTGGAAACTCTGACCCATATGCTTTGTCAGAGCTGGGGAAGAGGAGGGAAATCAGAGACGTCCAATACTTGGTGGGGTACTACTGATTTTCTATAAGGTCACTCATATTTTCATCATCTACATTACAGGCTTATTGCAACCTAGTTTTATACAAGAGCTACACACTAAAAGAAATTGTTACCTCCTACACATACTTCTGAATAGAAAATATTAGCCATACAGTCTTAGGTGAAAAAAGTTTAATATCTCTAAGTCTTAGCAATAGTGGGATTACAGTATTCCCACCAACTCTGGAAATGTCTCCATATATCCAGAGTTCAACAGGTTTTCCAGCATAATAAAGGACCTATTCACTCAAAAGCCTTATGATTACTATAAGCAGTCTTTTTAAATTAAGATTTATTTGCTCTATAGAAGGGAAATGAGAGTGAATATGAATCTTTGTATAAATAAATATAAAACAGAAAAGGGTACTTAAGGTAATATGCAGAGCAATTAATTTTGATTACTCCAAATAACATCTTAATGACGTATCTTATTTACTTAACTGGGAATATGGTAGTTTCTCAGCTGAAGATTCTTGAGATAGGAACTAACATTTTCAGCATGTATATTCTAGCATTATTTGAGCTTCAGACTACTTTTCAACAGATGATTGATTAAAAAAAAAATAAACCACACACAACATAGTCAATACACTAGATTGTTATGATTTTTAAATAAATTTGAAGATTAGAAGAGTTTTAGTACTGGGTGATAAAGGGGACATTTAGACCATATTCAGGAAAATAATAGATGACATCTAATTCATGAAGTGAGTTACAGAAACCCTTTTAACTTCAGGACAGGATCAGCATGTTGTTCATCATTACAGTCACTCACCTCATGGTCAGCTTTTGAATCTTACATGTGACAGATTTTATATCAGGGACCATACAGGCCTAGACAAGACTTTCATTGTGCATATTCACTTTCCCTAGATGAAACTGTTCTTCCACTGTCTCTCCACTGATTTTCAGAGAAGGTTTGGGTTTGGTTTTTTTTTTTCCCCCAGAAAAAACCAATCACTCACTTCCCAAAATATCCAGATAATAGTGTTGCCCATAACTTGCATTTTTTCCAGAATTTTATCATTGAAAGGGAAGAGGTTTCTACAATGATTGAAAGAAGTACATAGTCATCCTAGTTATTCAACTTACTTCACTTCTGTGGAAACCCAGCCAATATTCTCACAAACTGGGGATTTGCTCAGCGTAAGTTTGCTCAGGATTGAATTTTTCGCTATAATTAACACTAGAATTGTGTGAAATTGAAAATAAAAGAAAAAAAAAAGAGTAATCGTTATTGTACTAGCCAAATAGGCTGCTTTGATGAAACAACACACCTTGCATTATGAGTCATCTCTTCCACTAGGTTTACTAGTCTTCTAGTATGTTGACTAGTCTACATGCTCATTTGTTAATATAAAGAATATACCTGAAGTCTTCTCAAACATAACCTAGATTTCATTGTGTTCCAGCAGCCAAATACCCCAAATAAACAATTTTGCAAGTGTATAATTCTTGTTTTTATTTTTCCCCAACTCCAGTAGAGTTCTCCTTGAAGGAGACAATTTAAAGGCAGGCTTAATTTCAGATTTCTTCAAACCATAAGAACCATGTAAAATGACTTATTAAATTCCATCACATAGATTGAAATGGCGAAAAGATATGCTTTTGAATTCTACTTACATTAAAATTTGTGTTCAGGAGCATGAGTCTAAGCACTTCACTTATCTCCAACTTTCTCCAGCAGAAAATGAAACCTACCAGATCTTACTCATAAACACAAGGAAGACAAAGTTATACAAATTTGTATTTCTTTATCTTTCTTTGTCAAACACTTGTGACTTCAAAAATCCTGAATACTTAACGGTTCAGATCTATGTAGAGTATTAGAAAATTATTAGATAACTCAGTATAAGATCTCTTTTATAATTTTCTTTCATCAAAAAGAGAGAAAAATAGAGATTCCTTGAAAGTATAAAACATGTTTTCTTTACCTTAGAAGGTGCCATATTCAGATTGGAGCCTGTCAGACATATAATCTGGAAAGGACAAGAATCCTGCATATATAGTCAGCATATACCAATTCATGGATACCTACTTGATGCACTTCTTTCCTTCCTTAATCTTGTAGGCACTGCAATATTTATAGTCAAAGTGCCATAATAAGAAAGTAGAAGGGGGAAATTCTGTTAAAGCTGAAAAAAACCCCTCTATTCTGGTTCTACCCTTTCACCGTCCACTGTAGTTAGTATGCAGAACAGATATCAAACAGTAAAATATACCTGAAAGATCGTGAAATCCCAACTGAGTTGTCAAACCGCTAGAAAACAGATGTATATACATGGCTGAATTATTGAGAGGTCCACATTTCTGAAAATACTATATATTTACAGAATACACCACAAACCATTATGAGACATTTTAATTCTATGACCACAAAGTGTTAGTTGCTTAGGATGAGGCAAGGTCTGTATGAAACCAAAATCAAATAAATAAAGAAATTGATAAATAATGTATCAGGTAGAATTGATTGTGGAGAAAATTTAACCAAGGTTGCCTTCTGTTCAAACAAATCCACATGAAACAGTAAATCCAGCAAAATGAAAATTTTGTGGTTTTTTTGCAGAAGTATACTTTTGGAAATTCAGTACAATATTTAATCTTTGGACCTTCAAAATGGAAAATCATTTCTCTTGTTTTTCTAGAAAATTAAAAGATAAATCTTTTTCTTAGAAATATTTAGATTCCAGCTGATGATATTCGCATAGAACAGGGTGGAAAAGCAGTATAGGAATATGGAATGGAATTCCAAAGGTCATCTTTGCTTCTGCTTTGTAATTTTTATTACAAAGCAAAGCAAAATAATTAGGAAAACACACTAAAATCCTTGAATTATAGATATTATCGTAAGTTTTTTATCTATTAACATAGAACTGTGTCCTTACACACACTGCATTCCTGTGGTGTTAAGTTGGTGTCCCAGGAAGTTTCATATAAGATCAGGCATTTTATGTGTTTTTACAGTTCTGGAGATCTTGGAAGACAGTCTCCAGAAGAGTTTTAAGTGCCAACACAAACATCTGAAAACAAAGCCATCAGATCACTTCTTTTTTCTTCCCAGATTTCTCAAAAATCTGCTAGATAATAGTCTCATCTGCAATTCATGTCCCCCAGTAATTAGTATCCCAAGCACAGAATGTAAAATTAACTTTTTACGTTACAACCATCCATTCTCACCTGGAAAATATCCGCAAGCCAAACAACTAATCAGCCAACTACTTGCCAACTCTGCCTGGTACAGGGAGTCCCAGGGCCTGGGCACCTTAGCCATCTCTTCCCTCTTTTCATGCCCTTGAAGTAGAAGGTATGTCTCACATACATCATGAAAATCTGCATACAGGCACCAGTCACCACCTGAGTTCACATTTGGGATTTTCTGTATTAAAGGTAGATTGAGAGATCAGTTTCCAATTTGAGGAGAGTTTTCATATGAAACATGCATATGTGCTTATTTTAATCCTCAAACATGTGTTTTATGTGGCATTTCTCTGTCCATGATTTTTCAGCACGTAAAAACTTCTGGAATATTTGTTACCACTCTGTGATTGACTAAGAATAGTGTAATAGATGTTCCCTTGCTCTCACACTTAAAAATATGAGATAAATAAAACCAGATAAACTTACATAACATGTACAGGCTGATATTAAAAAAAAATCAAAAAACAACAAACACCCCCCACCCCCCACCCCCCCCCAAAAAAAAAAAAAACAAACCACAAAACCCAAAATGCAACAGTTGTCAGAGGAGCAATAACTACTGAAAAAGGGTCAGGCTATTCAAAGGACCAATATCAGAAGGAATCAGCAAAATTTTGCCTTTTTGCTGCCTGTGCTCAAATAGCTTTCCAGTTTAAAAATCCTGCTTGAAGCCTACAAAATAATTCAAATGCTACAACATATATTTACTTAAAAAAATAAAGGAAAAATCCCACAGAAATAATCAAGTTCAGTTGAACTATGAAATATGATGGTATTAAAGTTTTAAGACATTTGTCTTTAAAACTGTATTTCTCTTCCAAATATCATGTAGCCTAACCTGACAAAGGTTTGTCAGATGTTAGTTCACTTGCTGTAAAACAAGAAAAGGTCAGAAAGCAAACTGAAAAAAGGAGTCTAGACAGCTTTAACCTCAAGGCTTTACTTTATTCCAAGAGAGAGAGTTATCAGTCATATTATTCCCTATAAGAATATTAAATAAATAAATGAAACAGAAAAAATCATAACAGTTAACATTCAAGGATATGACAAGAGGCTACTATTCTGATTTTGTAAGCAGTTTTAAATCACCTGAAGCAAACTATCATTCACCTTACTTGGACATTCAAATAGTATTTGCAGCTTCTAAAATAGCCTGTAATAACTTAACTCATGATAAAATTCTGAATTATTTAAACATGGAGAGATAAGATGGGGCAAAATAATACACAAACTCTCAAAAATTGCTTATACAAAAACCCAAAGAGATGAGAATCTTGAGAGCCCACCTGACGTGTAATTTACTTGTTATTTATCCACATACAATATTTTTGATTAAGCTAATAATTGCTTTTATCTATATTCAGGATAATTACATAAAGTTAAAAACATTTTCCTCAATAATGATGAAGGAATTATAACTATAATTGAATTTCTGCAAGTCCTCTTCATAAAAGAATGAGAACACAATTATTACTAGCAGTAAAAATTTGGAAGAATGTTTAGATTAATATAAACCTGGGAAAAAATAATAGAAAACCCTTTGTTTATTTCAGAAGAAGACTGGAAGAAGTATTCACTGTTATAAATCCTTGTGATAATAAATTCTTGATCAGTTTCATGTTCAGTCAGACTAGAGTATTTCAAACATCCTCAGACAATATGGCAAGCTCCACAAAGGAGTTAACTGTCATTGCCAACTGCTGAAGTGAAAGTTGAATCAGGACTGCAATAACATACCTCAGGGTTTACCTAAACAGGAAGAGCTGGAGAGAAAAAAGAAATTGGCACACATGCATACAAAATTACTGAGTAGTAGCTTTCCCTGAATACACACTGTTCTTTTTGTTCACCAGAAAGTCACATGCAAAAATAATTCATTGAAATTTTGATGAGTAAGAGCATTTTGATACCAAAGTTGATTATGAAATAATTTTATCATCTTTGACATAATAAACCTGAAACCCCTAGAAATGCAGAGCCCAATGCTTTCCAGTAATTATACTTTTAGGGAAAAATCCCACCTCTCTTATTCCAATACTCTAAGCTTCACAAACTTATTATGAGCAATAATGAAGTGCCCCAATACCCCTGAGGAAGTAACTTTCCCGTTTATTCAAGGGACCCATATTAACTCTCACTTTTCAAAATCTGATACTGACAGAAGTAACCCCCCAGACTCTGTACTACTACATGTAAAATAAATCAACTAACACCCTATCTACTTTCTCAATTTTCACCATTAATGCTGAGAATTAAAAAAAAAGAAAATAAATTTTATGTAACACAAATAATCATACTTCTGTTCTATAAACTATTGCTAATGCAGAAACTGAATATGAAGTCCACCAGAAGCATCCTGTTTACTTGGACTCCTCTTCACAAGCCTATCTGTACCCTCTCTCATTTTCATCCAATTCTGTATATACAAAATTGAGATATTAGGTAAAATTGAAACACTTGGCTCTTAGAGCATCTTCTTCTAAAACTCATTGGGCTATGCTTAATTTTCCTCCCCTGTCCTCAAAACTATTTTTTTTAATGTGAAGTATATTGGCAAATTTGTGCTCTGCTCTGCAACGCTGTTGCAGAACCTTTTAATTCAATTCCACTCATTGCCATCCTATCTCCCTAATGCCATTCAACTTATTTGCCCTCACATCACTGTTCTGTGGCAAAGAAAAATGGGCCAAGGAGGGAATACATGACTTGTTCATGATGCCACAAAAGACATTAAGTAAATTGAATCAAGCTTTTCTCATACCAGTTCCCAGTCTCTTAAATGTGTTATTTTGCTGAATAATTTAAATTCACTGTTTCACATCATGCAGATAGCCTTGAACTGAAGTAACCATTCACATTCCATGCCATATTACAATGACGAAAGATTATTTTTTTTAAAGGGAGGGGCGGGGTGGGGGGATCTTCTACACAGTTTTTGGTTTTTTAATAATATTTTGAATTACCATTTGTGGAACTACCCAGAGTAAACACTTCAGGAAATGGCAAAACATCCATTTGCACACCTTCACCTTTTAGTAATTTCTCACTTCCTATAAATGCCATCTGTTTCCAGCTCTCTTCTACACAAACGAATATGTTAGGCTTTTCAGCTGGTAACAAAGGATCTCCTTGCATCCCACCTGACACTAGCTTTCAGCTAATTAAATAATTTCTCTATGAATGCTTCATAAAAATCAATTATTTAATGGGGAAATAATGCTGAGAGCTAACTGAATCTTCTGAGTCAGAGTATGGCCTACAGGGAGGGGAACTGCAGCAGCACAAGTCTTAAAAGCAATACAGGATGAGCCAGCCATAAATCCTCCTGCAGGTCTAAGGGAGCACGTTCTGCAGCAGAAGGCTGCCGTTGGGTAGATTAATGCAATGTATATTCTGCCCTGCAGCTGCCAGTTCCTCCTCGGTTCAGGCTGTTTCCCTGGGGGAAGTCAGTACTATCTGAAATGTCATCTCCAGTCCCCACCTGCACTGTAGCTTCTGCAAGGCACTCTTGGGGGAAAAACAACAACAACAACAATAAAAGCCACAAACAAAAAAACCCAAACAAAAAACCCCACCCCAAAACCAACCAACCAACCAAAGAAAAAAAACCCCAAAACCCACACACTAAAAAACCCCAACTCTCACAGCAAAATCACAAATGGACCAGCCATAGCTCACTACAAAATGTCTCATGGAACCATGAATAGGAGCACCCACACAAATGATACATATGGGAGAATATTTTTAATTTTAGTTTTCTTTACTTGGTCTTTTCTAAAATTAATAAGCACATAATAACATACAAGGGCTTGATTTTATATAGAATTGAGAAACAGGACATGACAACCCAGAAAAGCTTACAGTCAATTTGTCTGGTTATCACCAGAGACTAACCCATTGATTTCTTACTGACCAGGATCTGCAGAAGTATTTTGCATTGTGCACTACAACTTAAGGGTTTATCGTAATTTAATACGGTAATTATAAGAAAGTGATCATACCAATTAAAGACAATGCATGAGAAAGTCCAAGAGATAAATATAATTTCAGGCTCCATATCCATAAATACACACTAAACTTTGTGCTTTGCTGAATGTCCTCTGAGAAAGGTTTCATTTTCTCCTTCTTTCAAAAAAAAAAAAAAATAGTGAAGGGGAGAAAAAAGATGTCTTTCCTGTATTTAGTATGGCTTACTGTTGCTTTGCATATGTTCTTGCTATTGTTTCCAGATACTGTTGGCAGAGTAGCATACCTCAATACTGTTTTATCACAGTGTGAAAAACACCAGATGTACAAAATTAAAGTTCAAGTTAATCAAAATATTGCTTGACAAAGCAAATAATTGAATTGCACTTTCAATGCACTGTGGTAGACAATAATTAACATGCAGCATCTTCAACATTTGGATACAACTTCCAATTTCCGTTTTAACATCATAGAATGCTGTCTACACATTTTTTAATGGTACCCCTGATAATAATATATTCTGGTTTTAATCATATTCCACGTTGCAGGAAATGAAGCTTGCAATTTTCCCAGGTGCTTACCAAATTACTACTGCAAGCTAATTCTCATCCCCCAAGTTAAGAGTTTCAACACTGTGCACATTAACAGCCTGCTTATGTTCTTCCTGTACAACAGAAGGTAAGTTAATATGTGCTTCAATTATATCCAGTTTGTGCATTTATAGCACCCTGTGGGCAGCACTAAGAAGGCTGTAAATGTACTTATCCTGCTTCTTTAATGCTCTACTGTATTACGGGGTAGAAAGAGAGAAAGATAGAGATAACTGTATCATTTTATCAAGAGAATCAATAAGGAACTCAGCTTCACTGTATGGATTCAAGAGGGATGCAAAGATACAGCTGTCTCTTTACTTGCTACAAAAAAGCTTGTCCGAGCTTGACTTTTATATAAATTTCCCTCTTCTTCACATATGCGCATGAGCACACACTTTATTAAGCCTGTATCTGTCAGCTTTAATAAAATGCACATGAAGCACATTTTCAAGTATTGTAGACACTTCATTTTAAATTAAAATGGAAGATATATTGCACAATTGCCTCTTCCAACTGCATATATTGACCTAACTGAACAGTGTCTTAAAAGAAGGCACTTTTATTTTTTCCTAGCTTGTTTATTTTATTGAAGGCCAGTCTGAAGTTTCATGAAATAACTACACACTTGCACTCATACAATCATGCTTTTGTCTTACTATTTCCAATGCAATATTAATCTACCAGAGGTTGACTGAGTGCATACTCACATTTTCCATTTTAAGTTTTGTTTTATTTTATTTTTAATAGTAACCATTTTCCTTCTTGTTCTTTACAGAAATTTTCCGGAAGCTTTGTGGAGGGGGTGGGTGGGAGGGGTGTGTGTGTGTGTGTGTGTGTGTGTGTGAAGGGGAAAACCCACAACAAAAAAAATAACACCCACTGTGGAAAAAAATCAAATTTAAAAGTTCTGTAGCATTTTGGGAAGGAATATAAACCTCTCCTGAATTATGGATCATGACAGTGGTATTTCCTGTAACTAGGAAAAAATAATTCCTTGAAGAAACTTGTATGAAAATTTTTAAACTAACAAATTTTGAAAAATATTTCCTCTCAATTTTCATTCAAATAGTTTCTACTATTTAGAACTTCAAAGTGAAAAAACTGATTTCATGGTTGTTAATATTTAAGTTTTATGACACAATTGTTAGATTTAGACAACTTGATACTTCTCTTTATCCTTCTAATTCTAGTTTACTATATCAGAAAAACAAGCAAAGAACAGAAACAAAAGCTGTGGTTCAGCAAAAGTGTAATCCACATGTATGTGTCAGATTATACCGGGAGAAGTTTATACCACTAGAATGTTTTTCAAGAAAGGGTATGGTTTGAGTGTGATCTTACTGGGGTACAGATTATATACATGACAACACTGACAGTTCCTTCTCTAGTATATTTTCTCCACTTTCAAAAATTACATATACATAAGATGCCTCTTTTAATTTATTATATTCATTGTTAAATATGCAAGTGATCCTAACCAGCAAGAATCAAATCAAAACTATTTTCAATTTTCATGCCTTGGAGAATGTCCCCTTTGCATGAATTATATGTGGCATCAAATTTGACAAAAGGGACATGGAATCACTTTTGTGTGCTCCCTACTCCTTCAGAAGTCTTTGGGGAGTCTAAAGGCCTACAAAAATCTAATATGCATTTTTACTGTATCACCACATAAATTCATTACAATTATTATTAACAAAGTTTTCTACTGAAATTCTGATTTCTTTCTCAAATTTATAATATTGATTTTTTTCTGCATGACTGCAGCCATTCTGAAGCACTGTTGAAGCAAACGTTATGTAAACATGTATGGGAATTTCTGATATAGCAACCTTCAAGTCAACCAGAGGCAAAATAAAAGTTTGTCCCACCAGGCTATGGCAAAGGTAGAGAAGGAAAATCTGAAGATTTTCTTCTGCCATAGACCCAGCCAGCTCTGTTTCATTAGCTTCTGCTCTGCTTTGTTGACAATTTCCAGCTCACTTTTACAGAAGATACTGTAAATTACGGTACAAAAATATATGGAAAAGTAGAGATCACAAAAACATATTTTTTCCCCTCTATGATTCATGCTGTTAATTCAACATGTCTTCTAAGGATGAATTTCACTATAGTCAATGGTTCAAAACATGGAGTGCTAGTTCCTACACCTGCCACTTGCGTCTCATTTTTCCATGTCCTTACTGAATGGTAATACAGAAGGTTTTGTAAAAGTTTCAGTTAAATTAAGATCAACTAAATGAAACTAAATCATTTAAAAGCCAATGAATGTGAAACACCACTATTGGTATAAATCCCATTTCCCTAAATCAAATTCCAAACTCCAATGCACAGTGAAAGACCATCCAAAATCCAGAAAGGTTGAGTAGCCCATGAAGTAGCAAGCAGACAGAGCAGAAGAAAAGAAAAAAAGTTTCAGCAACACGATAGGCAAAAAGAAGTTAAAAAAACCCCAACAAAACCCCAAAACAACAAAAAACCCACACACAAATATTTTCTATTATTTTTCACTTGATCAGGAGTTGCAAAGTAATTTTTAGTTATTAAAAAGCATGAGAAATACATAATTTGGCTTCCACATTTCAGTTTGTTTTGTACATTTGTCATTCATGCATTCTAGGAACAGGATTTACCCCATGGGATTCAATGCCACAGAAACAAATGTTCAAAATAAACAGTATGGAGGGAAAATGAGAGTAGTTGTGGTTTAACTCCACTCAGCAATGAAGAACCACACAGCCACTTGCTCACCTCCCCATGTCCCCCG
Source organism: Rhynochetos jubatus (assembly GCA_027574665.1). Classification (NCBI taxonomy): domain Eukaryota; kingdom Metazoa; phylum Chordata; class Aves; order Eurypygiformes; family Rhynochetidae; genus Rhynochetos; species Rhynochetos jubatus. Next base: position 61,823,521 of record CM050648.1, read on the forward strand.
TGTGATGGGGAGGAGAATCAGAGGAAAAGACAAGGAAACTCATGGGGAGAGATAAGAATACTTTAATAATTGAGAACAAAGGAAATTAAATAACAATGCTAATAATATATAATGAAAATAATGCAAAAGAAAACAAATAATACAACTGCTCAGCATCCACTGACTGACATCCAGTCAGTCCCTGAGTAGCGAGAGCCAGAGCTGGAGAGCCTGAGAGAGAGAGAGCAGCACCCCCGCCCACCTTCTTCTTATATACTGTGCATGATGTTTTAAGGAATGAAATATCCCTTCGGTCAGTTTGGGTCAGGTCTCCAGACAGCGTCCCCTCCCAGATTCTTGTAGAGCAGAAGCTGGGAACACAGGTGCAGTATCAGAAATGGAAAAAAAGTCCTTGAGTTGACATAAACATTGCTTAGTAAAAACATTAGTATGTTATCAGTATTCTTCTCAGCACAACTAAAACACAACCTTATACTAGCTACTGTGAGGAAATCTGACTCTACCCCAACTAAAACCAGCAGAGTAGTATTCTAGCATTCTAAGTTCTGTCACTTACTACTTTTACTAAATTTATGTTATCCACCTCATTGAGTTTTGTGGGACTATACTTATAGAGCCAGAGGAGAAAATAAGCAACCTGAATCACTGCTCAGTGGGCGAGACATAAGTCCTTGTTTACACTAGCCCTTGAAGAACTGTTTTTTTCTATTAATTTCATACAGAGAAACTAGCTGCACTTTTCTTCTTCAAATAAGTCCCACCTTATAGATCACTGCGTTGACTCATGCATAAGTCAACCTTTCTTTTAAAGGGGAGGGAAGGAATAGAGAAACAAAAGACCACCAGTCTGGATGCTGCAGCCACAGTCAATAAATCATAACAGAAAAGCTGGCAGCCTTTGTAAACTATATCTGCCTCCATAGCCTATTTTGGCATTTTCAACACAAACTGTCCCAAGAGACTCCAATCTATGGGGGCCAAAGACACGAGGTACAGTTCTTAGTAAATTCCATTAGCTTTTTTAATGAATTAGTAAAATGTATTTAATTTTGTTGGTAACTTCTCACCAATGATTGGAGAAAGTAAGGGTCAGTTCCTGAACAGTTCAGTAACAGAGAAGGAGAAAGAAAATAAAATTTTACATAAAAGATTGTTTGACTACCTCCTGTTCGATACTGCATTTCAATGTCCTCTATGGAGGGAATATAAAACCCATGATACATTGTACACTCTGCACAAGAAATCCAGGAATGCTTCTTGGACATAAACATGCAGCCCAGCAGTCCTATGGTCATCCCAATATGTCATCTTAAAAAAAATATGATCTATTTATCAAGGGGGTCCTCTAAAGTAACCCTTGTATATATGTTGTTCTGAATTCTCTTAGAATGTTTTCTTGTAGAAAAACTGAAAGATTATATTACAATTATATGCATTTTTTTCTTTTGTTCTAATACAGTGGTGATAGGCACAAGAGCTGTGATCTAGGTTATCACAAAAGGATATGTACCAGTGGGATACATGTGTACAACTACCATAATGAATCTGTGTGTGTACAAATACATACACATGTACAGACACAGAGAAATGTTTATACACGTAGATAGATTCAGACACCGTTACTGATATATACTGGTTTATACAACAGTACCTCAGTATATTCATCCTAGCAATATCTTTTCAACTTACAAAATGCATTCATTCCTGTCTCCAAGCCCACTTTTTTTTTTTCTGATTTGTCTTTTTACTACTTAAGGAAACAAAGGCAAGCAAGACAACAGGCTAACACTTTTAGATAGTTAGCTTATGGTTCTGCTTATCATAAAAAGGAACATACTCTGCACACACACCTTCACCCTGTCATCACCATATTGTTGAGAGGGTGGGTCTCTCAGCCTGCCAAACCATAATGCTTCATCCTACTTTTTTTTTTTCATAAGAAAAAAAACCTCAGAAGGTTAAGTGAACTAAAATATTTTGTTTGTTTGTTTTGGTTTTGTTTAATTAAGAGAAAATTCAGAATGAAACTTGTCTTCTCGTAAACTGGTGTTGTTCCTCCAGGTCTGCTCAATCCAGAAGCTGTGCAATTTATTTTTTGGTCACTGCAAACTCCACAGTCACCTCTGAGTGTCTAGGAAGGTTTTGCAGTCTGTCCTCTTGAAAGATGAGATACATAACTCTTCCCTGCCCAATCTCTGTTGTGCTTTCAGCTCACCCATGACTCCCCACTTCCCTGTTCTGCAACATGCTGTGAGTCTTTCTGTTCTGAGAGGGCACTCAGGAAAGAAACAACTTCCACTTCCTCCCTGGAGCTCTACCTAACCCAGGACAGCAGCCTGGCTGGACCAAGGCAACAGACCCCTTTTCTGCTGCTACCCAAGGGAGCATAACACAGTGACACACAACACAGAATAATGAAGTACCATCCATCTCAGAGAGCAGTTAATCAAAATTACCTAAGCAACTTCTGTACTTATTTCTAACTTAAAAAGTGAAGGGCAGGTACTTAGGTGTTCATAAGTGAAAGTCTTTTGGAATATCTCCTCTTTAGAGAAACCTCAGCGTATTAAAGCACTACTTAGAATTTGATCTCACTGTCCTTCTCCGATCACTGTTTTCATTACCATGGGGATGGTTTTCCTTTTTCACTAATTTTTCCTCATTTATTCTGGGTTTTTAAAAGAGAGTTAATAAAAGGGGCAGGTCAGCATTCAGTATTTTAGTTTCATTTTTAAGACATTCCAGTAGATCTCAACTGACCCCTGCCAGAAGTGAAGTCCGTGACAGGAGCCCATCATGTCTTAACCGACTGATAGACTTCGACACCAGACAGATCCTCAGTGGTGGAGGAAGGACTGAATGACACATCTGGGAGCAATCAAAACCTTTATCACTTGAGGTAAAGCTGGTTCATACATTAATCACAGCCAAAAGCAGTAGTGTCTCCCTTCTTCTCTGAAAATTATTAACCTAAAGGCTTTTTAAGTAGCTGGCTCTTGATTTCACATATTTTTAAAGACAAAAAAATATCTTTCATATGTCCTAAACTGCTACCACTGTGTCTGGTGTCACAAGACTTCCAGCTTGGACATATACTTTAGCCTTAAACAAATGCTGTGTCTCAGTCTTCCATATCTTGACTGAATATAAGATAGAGAGAAGACAATCATGCTTTGCAGAATCCATGTTGCCACTATAATTTTCCCCATCTTTCAGTTAAACAACTTTTACAATTTAGCTGGAGAGAAACTAGAGGAAACACAGAGGAAGCAGTGGTAGAATGTTCATAATAATAAAAAATAGTTAACTTTTTGCAGCTGTGTCAATCCAAATCTTCAACACTGTTGTCGTTTTTTCCCACAACCATTGTTCCACATGATGACATTAAGAGGGCAGAAGATTTTTTTTATGATGAGGGTATAATTTTGATGAATAAGTGGAATGCTTATTTTAACAGCATGTCAGTTAAACTTTTAAGAACTGCTAAAATAATCTTCCATTCTCTACCTTTCTTTGTACTACACATATTCAACAAAAGGGAAAATGTATTTAATGCTTTATTAGGTACTTTGAAAGAAACAAAGTGGAATAAAATATAATTTTGAAATGGTTTGTTAAATTTATACTTCTAGGGTATTTTTTTTTTAATTAAGATCGTTAGCACTTTGTTAAGTTCATGATTTTTACTTGTAACACTAGGCTTATTAAGTGTAACATCATTTTTCACTGCGATATATGGTAGAATGCCAAATCATAAGCCAAGCCAAATGGAACACACAGGGAGAGAGGAGACATAGTAACAGAGGTATTTCTTAATAACAGAAACCTAGCAAAAGAGGCATCAAATTTGTCAGCAGAAGTGCCGATATGACTCTATCAATAATCCATGGCACTTTTGTATTTCCCAGCTGAGGCTATTATACAGCTTTGGATGACAGCCTGCTTCAACTTCATCATACAATCCACTGGGACAGAAACTCATAACTGCCTTTCAACATAGATCCTTCATATAAAGGGTAATAACTGCAGCCAGACAGTGTAGTAAGATTATCAGAGAGTGCAGTAAGGAGCGGCAAAATGCAGGAAAGACAGCCTGACAGAAGCCTGACAAAATAACCTCAGCAGGATAACTCCATTAAACATCAAGGGGAGAAGAAAGGTATCAGAAAGATCCCCCACAGAACTGTCCTTATCATTGTTAAGCTGATGCTTTTTAAATAAACTTATCTTGACCTATCTTCAAACATTAGAGAAAATGAATAATTAATTAGAAACTTGAGCTACTTTAAGAAAAGTGATAAAGACATTACTGAAGGTTTTATCTGTACAGATGAACATTATTGATATTCTTGCAAGTCCATTGATTTCCAACAGGTTTCGCAAGGACTGTCACTGTAACATTACCTAATAGTGCGTTAACTAATAACATTATTATCAAATAACGTATAACTGTAATGTAGAGAAAAGAAACTTAATTTGGCCTATTAAATAATCATGGGCAAAAGCTTTAAGACATTCTACATGGCTTGTTTGGGATCCAGTATCCTCTTTTCAGAGGTTAAACATAAACTTTTGTCAGAGCCAGATAACCATCTCTAGACCCGAGCTCCTTCAAAATTTACACAAAACTTTATTCTGCATTTGTTTTAATATAGGCTCCCTTTCATTTAAGTGGGCACTCAATGGTCTGAGCATGTGCAAACTCCCCTATATGATCAAAGCTATTTAACAGTAAAGTTTTGATTGCAGATGTGGCGGTAGATGTATTCAGTTGTCACCCGGTCACAAGTGGGGCTCCCCAGGCGTCAGTACTGAGCCAAGTTCTGTCTAATATCTTTATCAAAGATCTGGACCAGGAGATTGAGTGCACCCTTAGTAAGTTTGCAGATGACAAAACACTAAGTTAGGTGGGAGTGTTGATCTCCTTGAGGGTAGGAAGGCCTTACAGAAGGATCTAGGCAGGCTGAATCAATGGGCCAAGGACAACCATATGAGCTTCAACAAGGCTAATTGCTGGGTCCTGCACTTGGGTCACAGCAACCCCATGCAATGCTACAGATTTGGGGATGAGTGGCAGGAAAGTTGGTGAAGAAAAGGACCTGGGGATGTTGGTCAACAGCTGGCTGAATATGAGCTGACAGTGTGCCCAGGTGGCCAAGGCAGCCAACAGCATCCTGACTTATACTGGGAAACGTGTGTCCAGCAGGAGTAGGGAAACAGTTGTCCCCCTATATTGGGCACTGGTGAGGATGCAGCTCAAATCCTGTGTTCAGTTTTGGGCCCCTCACTGCGAGAGACATTGAGGTGCTGGAGCGTGTCCAGCAAAGGGCAACGAAGGTAACCTAGAGAACAAGGAGCATCTGAGGCAACTGGGGTTTTTTAGCCTGGAGAAGATGAGGCTTAGGGGAGACCTTATCACTCTCTACAACTACCTGAAAGGAGGTTGTGGCTGGGTGGGTGAGTCTTTTCTCCCAAGTAACAAGCGATAAGACGAGAGGAAATAGCCTCAAATTGCGTCAGGGGAGATTAGACTAGATATTAGGAAGAATTTCTTCACTGAAAGGGTTATCAGGCAGTGGAATGGGCTGCCCAGGGAAGTTACCATCCCTGGAGGTATTTAAAAGACATGTAGATGTGGCACTTAGGTCCACACCTACTGAAGCATGGTCCATGCTTTAGTCATGAACTTGGCAGTGTTAGTTTAACAATTGGACTTGATGATCTTAACGGTCTTTTCCAACCTAAATGATCCTATAAAATTATTTTAAACTAAAAGTGTTAGAAAAATACATATGTGTGTGCATTTCTGTGTAAAGAAACACTTCTGCAGTCTGCTCTACTGGTTTTGGGTGGTAGCATATGGTGCTATGTTTTAGATTTTTGACAAAAACAGTGTTGATGACACAGGGATATTTTCATTACTGCGGAGCAGTGCTTATACCAGTGGTGCCTGTGGTGCACAAGTAGTTGAGAGGGGACACAGCCAGGGCAGCTGACACCAACTGGACAAAGGGATATTCCATACTATATGATGTCATGCTCACCATATAAAGCTGGGGGAAGAAGAAAGAGGGAATGTTCAAAGCAATAGCATTTTTCTTCCCAAGTAACCAATACATATGACAGAGCCCTGATTTCCTCGATATGACTGAACACCTGCCTGCCCATGGGAAGTAGTGAATTAATTCCTTGGTTTGCTTTGCTTATGTGTGTGGCTTTTGCTTTATCTGTTAAACTGTCTTTAACTCAACTCCTGAGTTTGCTCACTTTTACTCTTCTGATTCTATCCATCTTGCCGCAGGGGGAGTGAGCGAGTGTCTGTGTGAGGCTGAGCTGCCTACCAGGGTTAAAGCACAAAACACCTATTAATCAGCCAACAGTCTCAACTCCATAACTATTAGGAGAGAAAAAAAATTAAAGTAGGAATATAAACACAATTATAACTTGATAAAAATGCAAAAGTATTACAAAAATGAGATCCTAATGCATACCTCCAGGTGCTGTGGAAGAACTTTAAATATCTATTGAAACCATGTAGATATCAAAGACATTTGTTAGACTTATTTACAGAGTATTTTTGTCCTAAACTACATGTATACTCTGATTTGTGTAAAAGTGTAATTGATAACCTTTTCTGTATAGGAAAAGAAAAACCATTTGATTTTTTTGTGTGATCTGATTAACATGGGAAGGAAACCACTGAGCATGATAAAGGTCTCCTTCAGATCCTTGCTTATAATGTTATTATTCTTAGAATTTCAAATTATATGAAATAGTAATTCACAAGCATATAATAAAGTTTTAATTATTTCCTTTCAGTAACATTATTCTTCCCCATAAAATACTGTAATTTTGGTTTTGTTGTAGTTTACCTGGTTTGATTTCAAAAATTAAAATTTTATTTCAAATATTTCATTTTCACTACAAAAGTATTTCTAAAGAGCCCAGGAAATAACTGTCATTCCCCTTAATACCTTTTCTATACTTCTTAATACAGTTCTATGAAAACAAACTCATGTTAGTGGTGTTTGAGAGGGAAGTATAATGCAAATATCTTGGGATTGGGAGTGTTCCTTCTTGGTTTTGTTCTTGTTTTTCATGTTTAGCTGCTAACAGTGTTGAATAACTGAATATCTAACAGTTTTTTCACATACAGAAATGTCTTTTTTTTTTTGGTGGTGTATTATAGTATTTTAATTTTTTAAAAAGTATTATACTTAAATAGAGCAATTTAACTTTTGCAGAAAAAATTTAAAAAAACCCAAACAAACAAACAAACAAACCCAAAACAAACCACCCAAAACAGTACATTAATAATGTAGGTTTGTAGGTTTTAAGAGGAAGAAGTCAGTAAAATTTCCACATGAATTTTTATGACTAAATACCATTCTGCTGTTGTAGAATATACACAAGAGGGATTTCTATTCTCTGTTCAATCCTCTTCATACTATTTTAGAAGGGAACAAGAAGAAACTCACCTAATGCTGTTGTGTCACCAGGTAGCCAGCACAGAGTGTCAGTCCAGCCACTAGTTTTTTTGTGTCTTTAATGGTTTTCTCAGGAAAAACATGAATTTTGTGAATACAGGAAAGAAATACTACTTTTTTTAGGGTTCTGCTATTTTCCTTTGAGAAAAATCTAACAAGACATGTTACTTAGAGTCATTTTGAAACATAACTGCAAATTTCCTCTTGTTAAATTGAGCAACTGTGTTTTATTTCATACCATTTCAATACAACATCAAGCTTAATATTTCTCTTCCCTCCACCCCTGCCCCCCTCTCTTATAGATCCTGTCAGCTACTTTTTTGAAAGGACCTTATACCTTATAATTATTTCTCCCAATGTAGAGGGATTCTATGACCCAGTGCACTGTGTATGTTGCACTTTAATATGAACGTCTTTGTGGACAGTGGAACAGCAGGTTTTTGTCTTCAGCTCTCCTAAATGAAGATATTACACTGACCAAAACACAGTTTACCATTAAACCAACTTGAACTCAATCAGCTTTTTTTTCCACAGCAAACAGAATATTCCACAATACATTAAATAATTGGTACATATAAAAAAGGTTTGTTTGGATAAAAATTTTGAAATTAAGGATGGAATTTATCTCAACAACTTTAGCTGGCTACAATGAATGCTACACCAGAGCAAATCAGCCCCAGACTATAGACAACAGGTAGGAGTACACACTTTTAAAGAACAATTGAACTTACTAATTTTGGATATATGGTTCAGGATTGCACCCTAGAACTTCCCATTTCTTTGCCTTGACTCTAAAAAGAGATACTAGTGATGACAAGTCTTGAGGATCAGCTGAATTCTGCTGAAACGTTTTCACATTTTGAAAGAAAACAAGCATTACGGATTTTTCCAATAGCACATTCAGTTTCCAGTGTTTGCCTGATTCTGCTACAAAGAATGGAAATGTCAAAACATTCTGCAACATGAAATATCTTTATTTTGCTTGTCACTACCTATTAATAACAGAGAAACCCCAGACATTTCTAGCTAGCATCTGAAGTTTAAGGTACTACCCCCGAGTTTAAAGACCATAATGAGACTTCTGGATAGAAAATCACTGAAAGTGCATGACAGCTACTAAAGGTGTACATATGTACCGTGTTAAATTGCCAGCTATTCCTACTGAAGCCTACTGCAATGTATTAACCCTTCTTTATGCTTCAAGCAGCTGACAATGAGCACAGGGTAGGCATAATTCACAGGAGACCTTCAGCTATGGAAAATTATGTAAAAATAATTATAGCAGTGAAGAAATAGTCCTGTTTTGTCTAATAAACCCTCCTGCACCTCTTTCCTTCTTGCTATGACCTTTTCTTAACCGTTCTCTTTGTGCATTACTTAGAACAAAACATCACATTCACCTTTGAGAATGCTGTTTAGTTTCTGAATCAATCCCTTATATACTGACAACTTGTGAAGTTATTTTGATAGTTCTGTGTCAGATCACCAAAATATTGTTAAATTTTTATAGAGATGTTACAAAAATAAAATGAGTTCTTGGGTTCAAATGCAGCAAATAAATAAAAAAATCTTAGAATATTCAAGCAGAGTACTACGAGCATTCATCAAAAAAGAGAGTAACTCACCTCTGTTCAATACCTGAAAATACATAATTATTTACAGAGAGAATGAAAGAAGCAGCTAGATCATCATGGAGTATAACAGAGGTTTCTGTTACACATTGCACAACTATATAAGCTCTCAGTCTCCACTGAGGCATTAATTCCATTCCATGTATGCCTTAAAATTGAGTTCAGTTCTGAGCCAGGGTGAAAAAACAGGCTTATTAAAATTCTCTGTGAGAGGAAAACCCAGGAATCCTCACACTGAGGAAGGTTCATGGTTTTGCTGATTCCAAAATCTCCAGAAGTCCAAGTTTTCTGTTCCTGGCAGCAACCTTCTCCCTGACTATTGCAGGGTTATGGGTACTTGGACGTGTGATATCAGACATTTTGCTTTTGGACAGGAAGAACTTGGCAATTACCCAAGCACATGAAGTGGAAGTAAACCAAATTTACCCTGTTTCCAGAGGAAGTTTAGCAGAGTATATTTGCTTTAAATTAAAATTTTCCAGACTCTTCCAACAGCTCTTTCTTAAAAGAACCTCTGTACTATGACATACCTGGCATGTTTCATAATCTTTTAAATACAGCTTTACTTTGTTTAAGGGAAAAATACTTATACAAGACATGAGACTTTAAAACCAGCACAAATTCATTCATAAGGTATCTAATCATAAAATCATAAATGTGAGCTGCAAGAGATGCAGCTTAGTCCAATTTCCCACTCAAAGCAAGACTATCATCAACACACGATCAATACTAAAAAGATCACTCTTCATTTAAATTATTCCTCAGTGTTAGAGATGTAAACCATATAAATCATAAAATCTTAATATGGCAACTACTACTGACTTCCAGCTTTCCATGTATCATACATCAGCAGCATTCTTGAACCACTGTTTTTCTAGCAATATCCTCTCAGGGACAACATACAAAGGCCACCATCGATATCAAATATTAATTTCTTTCTAAAAATGCAAACACTACAGAATTTTTCATTAAAAGATATATGAAAGATCAGTTAATGTATGTTTATATGCACCTTAAACTCTTATTAAAAATAGTACAAGAGTTGTTAAAGATTTTGCTGTGCTGTATTTATGTTTATTGTAAAGGTATTCTGTATTTCAGAAGGTGCAGTGGTTGCCATGGAAACTAATTTTTAGTCTATTGCAGAGTAAACAATTCTATAAATCTCACTTCATATCCAGGCCACAGGTATGATTTCCCTTTATTATTGGGATGGGAGAGAAGGGGATACTTTTTTCCTCCCTAGGTATTTTTTCTATGTAGTAGCTTTTCAGTTTGTCTAACAGCATCTTTTAGAGAAACAGAAGTGATTAAGAACAGAAGAGAGGAATCCAGATCTTGCAGAACTCCTTATCTGAACTACCGAATGCTTCATGAACTTATGGAAAATAATTTATTTCTCAGAACCTCGTAGCTTCCATAAGTAGAATACAAATAAAGGACTTGCTAAATGTACTTCTCAAGAGGTTGAGAAGCTGAGCTAATTATTTTTTTAAAAGGATTTAAAATACTGCAACTAAAGGTGCTGTATAAGCTCAAAGTACTACTGTTGTTCTGAGTATTACTACCATTTATCACTCTGCTGGGATCAGTGGAGTCCATTTCTATAGGAAAGGAAGCTATCAACTGAATCTCACACTTCCCAGAATCTGCCTATCACATATCAGTATTATAATGTTTTAATATAAAGAGACATAGCTTTCATCTAGTACGCAATTTTGTACTTAGTAAAAATGCACGTGGGTGTTTATTCAACACTCCAAGGTGCTTGCTTTAGGAAGGTAACTGGTGGAATTGCAGTAAGAACACCTTCTTTATTGTGTTACATCGTTATAGATTATTGTGTTATCAGCGCACCACTACATGTATAATCTATGTATCAAATAGGAAAACTATGTTTCTTTTGTGTTTAGGTGTTGGTTTTGTTTTTCTTTTTTTTTCCTAGAACCTGGACTTCCACATTGCCCTTTGTATTCTACCTTCTGAAATGTTCCTGCAGAGCTAACAGATTCTGCTAAAACTGTGAAGAAAACCTGTTCCCCAGGCCAGAAGAGGAATCATAGCTTCAGGGCCTACCTCCACTGTTTAGCTGGTTTTCATAGCAGGGCCTAACCACCATAGTAATAGAGAGGGAAGCTGTCAAACAGCGTCAGCTCTGGGCATTGAACATAACCACATCCAGCAATGTTACTTGTAGAGCTCACCACTGAGCGCATTCAAGACTTCTTGCAGTAAAGGTACATTTGAACTGTAGTCTGAGGAAAGAGGTTGCTGTTGCTGTAAGGAATTGAGGAGTAGAAGTGAAGGAGCTCCTGATACCTGAAAGGGAAGGAGGAACGGTCTAGATGGGGAAGTCCCTGAAGAGTTGGTCCCACTGCATCTGCAAGGATTATAAGGGATACAGAGCAGGAAACACAGAATGGTGCTGCTGGGAAAGGATCTTTCACCAGCCCCAGCAGCATCTGTCTATCCGCATCCCATCTGCTGGCTCTTCCTAGTGCTCTGACATAACAAAAGCAGGCATCAGAGCCAAAGCCATTTTGCAGTCCCCAGGGTTCTGCTGCCTTGAAGAGAGCTATCTACCTTGGCCATGATGAGAGCCAGGTCAAGTTTAAAAGCAGCAAAACTGCAGACAGGCCAATTTTATGCTGTTCTATCAACACTGTCGTATGCAACATCGTTACTATAAATTTGATGCAAAGAAGAGTTATGAAGTATTAGTGAATATCAGGAAGGCCTCCATAAGGATCCATGTGGAAGCATCACCTACAACAGAACCAAAAATAGCTAGTGGATATAAACATGTAGTTTTTCAAAGGGCTGCTCTGTCCCAGCTTAAATGAACATAGCAATGCCTCTAAATTCATCTTATTATTGACACAGAAAAATATTTTCAAGTTTGGATTGCATGAGGACTTCTTTATTTTGATTGCTATAGCAGAGTTAGATGTCTCTGTCTCTTCTGTGTGTTTCCATTTATTTCCTACTCAGGCAAAATTGCTTTTAATGTCAATGGGGGGTGAAAGTGCTCAGACTTCAAGCAGATCATCCACGCACTTGAGTATCATAAGTGGTTTAACTGCTTCACTTTTGGCAACCATGTTTCAAACAAAAGAGAGGCTGAAATGTCATTTTTGCACTATCTCTAGTGGCTGCACTGAATTGCACTGCTCAGTTCAGTGTTTCCAAGCAATATCATCTTCCTTATACAGGATTTATGGACTTATTCAGGAATAATGAGGGAAAGGAAGATTACCATAATCATATTTTCTGACTTGCTATGCATTTATCCATACACTAATTTTGTAGAAAGCACATTTCCTTTTCTGATGCCAGCAAAGAATTCCTCATGTACTTAATCTGAAAAATTGGGCATTCTGGGAATGTCTTATTTGTTTAGCCCTGAGGTTCTGAACGTTTTGGGTAAACAGCAACGGAATCCAAACACAGCATTTAGTTTCAAGGAAATAAAAGAAAGAAAATGTTCTCACAAGGAGCCTTATATCTAAGTAATTTATATTCTTCCACGTCTTTAGACTGACATCAACATTTCAGAACTTGCCAAACATACACCCCTTCAGTAAACGAAGTATCACACAACTGCAAAGTTGCTACGGTTGACCTCCATCAATGATCTGCATATTCTTAAGGTTTGTCCTGTTTCTGGGTGTTTGTTGTCCTACTCCATCCTCTGCACTTTTGAAGAACTGAAGTATTTAATCTTTATCTGTGTTAAAGAATATACATTTGTGAAGAAAGCATTGGACTGAATCATCTGACTTACAAAAGTTTACATTAGTCAACATTGTATAACTTAAAATAAATCACTCAAAAGAATACGAGCAAATCAAAGAGTCTATTAAGACCCCTTAACTCCCTTCTTTAATTACAAGTCAGACCTTACAGCATCCAAAATCATGAGATCCAGGGACAGGTTTCTTTCATGTCTATCTTAAGACCACAGAGGCATGCACTCAGGCATCTGATATCCTGAAAATTTCTGTATAGTGCATACCATTTCTCACAAAATAGTTCTACTGAGAATGGGAAGAGATGAATGTTGTTTATCCTATCTCTTCCACTGTTTAAAATACACTATTGTATACAGTCTGCAGAATTAAAAGGTCCACTATCATTTAATATTGTATCTGCACTGATTTTTTTATAGGTTTGTTTTTTTTCAGTTCAACATTTAATATTGCAAAACTTAATTAATTGCAGTAAAATTCTCCACTCACCTCTCATACAGTTTCTTTACCAACAATTGAAAAATTGTTCATGAAAGAGTTAAATAATAATCTATTTCCTATTAATAACAGAAAACATAGTAGAACTTGATATCTACTCTTTACTGTACGCAGCAGTTTTGTGGGAAATAAACAAAGGGCAAGAAGGCCACAGCTGAAAGAAAGGAAGCATTTACTGAGATAGGTAGTATTTGGAGCATTTAGCAAGGTTTGTTTCCACTGCACTGGAAATGACATCCTTTGTATAAGGTTTTTGTGGACTTCCTTGAAAAGTCCATAAAACAATATAGTTTAAATTATGGGTCATTATTGTTTAATTTTGCACATAGATAACCTAAATGTCTAAAGCATGTTTGCATTGGTTTTTACTCAAGAAAATCTGATCAATGACATTGATTTTGAGGACACAATATGTCAGTGTTAAACTACAATCTCCTCCTTAATGCACACTTACAATGCACATTAAATAAATCCAGAACACAATACCTCACATAGCTTCATTGCTTCAATTAATCAAACAGCCCAATGTCTCTAATTAACATTAGCGTACTATCTGTTCTTAGAGTAGGGTAGAATTCATTCTGAGCTGACTCACGCACTGTGGACAGGAGCTTAGGCTTAATGTTGATTTCACTAAAAACTTCTACTTTTCTCTGAGAGGAGGAAAGTCATGCCAATCAGCCACAGGTTCCAAAACTCTACTCCAGCTACAGTTGCAAGTGTGTATACACACACACATTACAAAGAAAATGGGAAAGAGAAAAAAAAGGTCAAAGACAGGCCATCCGTCAAACACAATAACTGTTATGTTCACACATTAATGTCCATAACTAAGATATATGAGACTGAGGTCTACTTTGCAGTTACAAAGATGTGTAAAGCAGGATAGATTTAATACCAAGTTATTTTCTTCCAGAAATGGATCAAGCACAGTCAGTGACTTTGTGTCCAGCCAAAAATATTCCCAATATTCAGGGTTCTGAAATATATTTCTGTAAAATCCACCATTGAAATTACAGCTGGTTCTTCAAGAAATTGTTGCTTTCCTTCAGCAAATTGTGCTTTCCTTCTTCTGTGTAACCTCCGTTTATTCATTCCCCTTCAGACATGGGAAGCCAGAGCACTCCTCCATCTACCAAGTCCCATGCAGTCTTAAAACTTTGGCCATCATCTCACATAGACACCAGCTTTCTTGGACATTTAGGGCATAATTTTGTCTTCAAGTGTTCAAAGTTCCTACATTTTAATGTGCCACCAGAAAAAGCACATGGATTTCACTCCATAATTTAGGTTGGGGGATGAGGGTAGTAAGTCTGTTTACATTATAATACCTATGTTATTTTGCTTTTTTTTAACTTTATTTGTCATTGTGTACTGTCCTGCCTCAACCCAAAAAGGCAATTCTTACTCCTCTCCAGATTCAGACACTGACATCCCTTCCCAGGGCCCTGTTCAGTCCCACACTGTCTAGTCTCTTACCTTATTTTCATACTATGAGCTGACTACTGATAGTTTGGCAGCAAACAACTGCCATTTTCAATGCCTTTTGGCTGTCATTAAAAAAAAAAAAAAAAAAAAGGAAGAAAAGGTGTTTTCCTGAAGAATCAAAAGTAATACTGTAGTTTGTATGGAATCCAGAATGGTTTGCCCCTAAACACCAGAAACACAAGGTCCCATAAATCCCATAAAATGTTCTTTTCCATGTGAAGCAAGAGGATAAAACAGAGAGAATATTTTGTAAAACTGTTGTACAAAAGTCATGGTACTTAAATTCTCAGAGTTAACTATTAGTGTTACTACAAAGAGAAATAAAGTGGTTAGCTTTATTCAAAACTGATGGTGCAATTTTGTTCCTACTTGTAACCACTTTTTCTTCATTTTGAGGTCTTGGTCCCAGAGCAGGATATCTTGTTTTGTTAAAAGTTTGCTTTTATCTTTTTACTAAAAGATTTGGTTTCCAATCAAAATTAGAAATGCATTAACAAATAGCCTGGTCAACACTCATTGCATTGTGAATCAACCTGCTTGCAAAACACCAGCTGTTTGGGTTTTTTTTAAAACCCTCAGGATGAGGAAGATCTAGAAGCAAGCCTTATGGGAAATACTATTATTTTTGTTTGCACTCTCTCTGCAGTTCATTCCTGACACACATCCAAGACATGGGTAGAAAAAAGCATCTCAGAGAAAGATGAAAGAAGCAAAACTACAAAAACTTCTCTAGGGATGTCGTGCCTCTGGTCTGCTCATTTATAGAGTTGTGTACAGGACTGTCACTTTCCTAACTGAATTGATACATTTTCCTTTTATGCCTGAGTATTGAACAGGGATAGCGAGTCAAGACAGTAAATATCTTTATTCCTTCAAATATTCTCTTCTCTCTTAACAAACACATTTAAGACAGTGAGTTCACCAAACTCCCAGACATAATCATGCTAAAGCAGACTCACCTGGGAATCCATCTACTTATCATAAAACACTTTTGTCACATTTATATAAAATGACAGAGTTACACACAATGTGGTACCACTCTGATTTGCATCATTATTTTTTAAAATTCACTACATGCTTCCAAAGGATGGCACAAGGGAGACAACTTATTTCTGAATTTTGATGTTACTCCTCCATAACTGTGATAGTAGCAATCCGCATTCTAGACACCTTTCTTTTCATGAATAGCTTGTTGTATACTCCATTTTTCCTCCCTACTGCCCCACATTTACTAGAGCTTCAGTAGTGCTAGTTATGGATTTAGCCACGCAAGGTAAAAAGTCCTAGTGCCTAGATGAGGATGTGATAGCTGAATTCTCCTTTCCAGAAAAGGTACATAAATGACATGAGAAAATAACCAAGGTTTGCCTGTAATGCTGCTTTATCTGCCTATTTACCTATCTCCAGAACTCCAACTGTGACATTTCTATACAGATATTGGTAGAAAGTTTCAATCAAATCACTGTCTGAAATACCAGGTATTTTTAATGACCTCTCTTCTGTTTGATCTGTATTGCCCTCACATATGTGTGTCACTCACTAGGTCTCCATAACAGATGATCAAGTTTAGCTAGTTTATGGTGTAAAAAAACAAACAAACAAACAAACAAACAAACCACCGCACAAACATTACACGTCAGAAAGACTGTGACAGATTCTTGAGAGATTTTCTATGAATTTATGTTCTCACTTACCTCAGTACAACATTTCAATCACTTTCACCTGTATCAGTTGCTAGCACACATGCTTATCTCATCTCAGTAGCTACAATACACATTACAGTTCAGTACTATCTCCTATACATTAAGATTTAAAAGTGTAGAGTTTCTTCTGGATTCCTATTAGGCTGATTGGCAATTGTTAAGTGGATTACTAAGCCAATGATGTTTTCCATGTTTTCTGTTTCCTCTAGCTGCAGATCTTACATCCTCATTCAATTGTCTTATCTTAGAACTGTGTGACTGCTCCGAATAAAAGTCAGTTTTCTGTGTTCGTGACTGTCTTGAAAAAGATAATTAAATTATACCGTCAAGTTTCATTAGCATAAGCTAAAGAAATCCTGAGCTAAGTAGAATGAGTGGATTCATTAAAGTTCTAGTAATTTATGATTCCTTTCTAAAGTCCCTGGACAAGCTGCACTGGCTATTGCTAAATAAAGTTATAGCTCAACATATTTTGACTTTAGGCCCCAACTTGAAAGCAACTGTAAAAGTGATATTCTGAGCCCTGACACATTGTAACCGCACTATAATTTCTTTCTGGGAGACAGTATAATTAGTCACCAGCTTCTTGGTTCATCTGATGCTGTGTTATGTTAGGATAACCACATCCGTAACTCACCTTTGCCTTACAGTTTCATCGGTAGTGCAGAGACATCTTGAGATTATTAGAAACTTCGGAAGACATTTAGCAGACAACTCACAGATTTCGGTAGCCTACGAACGTTGATGTTAATTAGCTTTTGCCTTGGGAATCAGTTAATAACCTTTAGACTAAACAGTGTAAGGCACATTAGTAAGTACACACAGTTCCCCTGTATTCCCCTGGTAGATCAAAACTATTGATCTACTTCATCCAACTTCACACATGAGCCAGTGTCCCAACATAAGTTCCAGAAATCTGCCAATTTGTAGCAACTGCAGAGTTCTTTTTAAATCAGAATTGTTAAAATGTTTGCCTATATTAATAAAAAATTATCCACATTAAAAAGTTATACATGCTTCTAGTCAGACACTTCAATGGTAGGCAGAAAACACTACACAGAAGAGCTTACTTCACAGACTGACTTCCACTGGTTTTGTTTGTATATACATTTACACTCTTGTGATCGAAAGAATGTTCATCTACCCAGAATCAAACAATAATTTAGGTTGTAAAAGACAGCTGAAGCTCATGTAGAGCAACCATCCAGTCATATCTAGCTTCATGTCTAGATCACGTTTCTCAGTCTTCTTTAGTCAGTCTTTGAAAATACTCAAGGACTGAGAACTCAGCCTCTCCAGGAAATCAGAGAGCTCACCACCCAAATTAGAAATTCAGTCTAAGAAATAAGTTGAGTGTTTACATTCAATTTAATTTTCTTAGTCAAAACCCTTTAATGATCCTGGATATATTTCCATAAAGGAAGGAATAAAATTTCTCCATGGGATAACAAAGGTCAGATGTAGGATGAGGAAGAAATAGTCACACATCACTGAAAATGAGCTCAGTTCAAAGACACTAAAAGGCATTACATACACCATAGCACATCCTTTGCCACAGCAGATAACTCAACCCATAGTGAAATGGGGACTGCGAAAGAAATACATTAGCAAAATACAGTATCACTTACCTCTGCCTGTAAAGCAAGGTTACGCCATAGGGCACAACAGCTTTTAGACATGCCTGAAAAGCATGGAAAATGACCATGAAACATACAGTGAAGTAGTCAGAAGCTATAGAAAATTTATAGGTGGCTGCATAATTATTTAGAGCCATTTTAAACATAATGTAATTATTTTAGGTTAAAATAACAATATTAAAGTCAGCCTGCTTTATTCTACACCTTGTGTTGGGTCTGAATCTGTCAAGAAAACCACACAACCTTTCACTGTCAGGCTGTCACCCAGAAATGTTAATTAGGCCAGTAATTATTAAAGCAATGCCCACAGCTTCAGTGTCAAAATGATATTCCTTTATCTACAAAAATCAATGGCAGGTAAAATCATCCAACTTTATACTTACCAATATAATTTGAAGTGTAGGGAGGAAAAGAAGATGAATCTTGTTCCCTCCTTACATTATTTTACACGTTTTGCATCAGAACCATTCACTAGTGAACTATGATACAGTGATTCTTGTTATATTATAGTGCCAATAAAAAGCATCAGTTGATTCAGTAGCTGACAGCATACAATTACATTTCTACCTATAAGTAACTTCTGCTTACTATGAAGTTTTAAGAGAAGTAAATGATTTTGCCACTACAAGAAAAAAAAATAATCTAATTTTCCCATCTAATTTCCTAACAGTATTAGAGGAAAGTATTTATAATGCAGCAATATAGTTCTGAAGAATTAGAAGGAGAAAAGAGCTGTTGCTGCCGAACTTTAAGATGATACATCCAGCAAGAGCCTCTGCTTGAAAATAACAAGTGGCAAAAATAAGGTAACAGATAAGGGTAGAGTGTGTGGCAAATTGTTTTTGTAAATATCTAAATGTAACTTGAATGGGTATGCCATTTGGTTCATCAAAGTTGTCTAATATCTTGATTTCTATATGGTCTATAAAACAGATGTTTGACCACAGTATCTAAAGAAATAGAGAACAGGTAGCAACTTCCACAAAATAGCACCAATTTGAACTATGCTGTTTATTTAGCTAGTCTCATCTGAAAAGGAAACTCATGTTTATGATACATTTCTCTAGTAAACTGGTTTCTTTTTATAAACAGCCATTTGTCTCCACTCTGGGGACCTAACTGGCTTGTACTTATGATGTGCTGCCACGAAGGCAAAACAAGGGATGTGTGGCATTTTTTAACTGTGAGTATGTTACAAAATTATTATCAGGGAAATATTGCCTATAAAGCTTTACTAGAAACCTTACTTATGAGTTCTGTTTCATAACATTATAGACACCTTGCACAATACACTAAGCTGGACATTTTAGTGATTTTAATTCTCTTCTGATTTCTGAATTTTGTTTATCTCAATCTCCTGCAAAAACTACTGATCATTTTCAGTTTATAAGAAACTACAAAGGATACCAGAAAAAGTGTAGATGCATTTTAATATCCTTAGATGAAGGGGAATACTTCAAAATTACTTTACTGGTTAAGAATTAATAAAGCTACACCACATTCAAAGGACAATGCAATTTTCTGCATTACTTACAGGCTGAGTTAGACATCTTGCTGCATGTTTATTTTATTAAAAAGTTAAGAGTATAGAAAATAAGTATTCCAAGGGAATTCACTTTTAAAAATTTGAAATTACAGAGACAAAGAAAAATGAAACATATTTTAAATAACTTGAATTAGGGAAGAAAAATGTGATTGATTTATTACAAGAGGAAATAGCATGCATAAACCTAAGCAATGAAAGTGTTTATGTACTTATGATGTACACACATGAGAAACATTTCTATTATGTAGATTAAGGTTTTATTGGAATTTAGAATGGGCTGATGTTATTTGGCTTGACTTACAACAATATATGAGTGGAAATCAGTTCTATGGTGTTTGTAAGACTTAAATAATTTTGTTTTATTGTTCTCTTTAAAGGAAGAAAAGCCTTTTAGAAAGGAAAAAGTGTGTATTATTTATAACACTAAAGTAAATTTAGGCAAAAACTGCATTTGAAAGAACTATGGAACAGTTTAAACAATATTGAGGAATGAAAGGAAAATTTATTTTTGGCCTTTAATAATATTGATAAAGATTGTGATACAACAAAAAAAAGCTTGTTTGGGTAGCCACGTGGAATAAAAGGTACAGTATTTACTATGTGAACGTAAGAATGCTATATTGATCAACGAAGAATAAACTATATAAAGAAACAACTGCAAACAGCCTTACAGTAAATGCAAGACATTTGATTTATTGATCATTTCATTTGCTCTGTTATTCATAGAGTGACAAATAAAGACACCTTCTTCAGGCATTCTTTTCTGATTTGGTTCTCTTTCCTGTATCCTTAGTGCTCCTGGATTCTTTGGTAATGCCCTACATCTTACTTCTGACTATCATAAGCAGAAGGAAATAACTTCTACCCCAAATGGCCAGGCTGGGCAACAAGTATTACTCAATTTCCTGAGACCTCAGCATCCCTGGCAAGGCCCTGATTAATAAGTAATGGCGTTCAGTTTACTTGACACAGCAGGGCGGCTACTAGAGAAGATATGTTTAAAGAAGGCCTAAAAGCAGAAAGGTTTCAGGGATCCTGCCTTATTTCCTGACAGCATGCCAGCCAGGCACAAGTGGACCCAAAACAGGAGAGCTCATCACAGTCTGGCCCAGGAAAAGCAGGCTTCAGAGCTACAAACCCTTGCAGGACCCGAACAATTGAAGCTCTCACTTCCCCTTGATGATGGCTTGTCCACGTAACTGTGACAGTAGCATGGTTTTCCACTCTCCAAAGGGAGAAGAAAGAGAATATCAAACCTTGAAAGTTTCAGTGATAGATTTTAAGTTAATGTTGACACCATACAGTGAATTTTTCAAATTTTTATTGCTTATCCTGGAAGATTCCAGTTAGTGGTAGCCATATGCTAAAGTGTGCGTAAAAGACAGTCAAACTAAACAACCTACCATTAACTCTGACAGCCCTTTCCAGAACTCAAAATATTACTGTAATATTTCTTTAGAAATAGTTATTCTACAAGCCAGAAGTTTGAGAGAACTTTAATATGTTAACGATGAACAAAAGGAAAGACATCTGAAAGGAGAAGAAAAAAAATGATCAGTCCTTTTCCAGTTAGATTAAACACATTCCTTACTCTTGAGGGGTCAAAGCTCAATATACAGCTTATGATGACCCTAAAAAAAAAGGGAAGCTTTAAAACCACCAAAATCATAATATAATCATGCTCTACCTCTATTTGTAAATTATCCACAAAACTGTATAATCGATTTGCTTGGAAACCTGCACATAATGAATGTTGCCTGGTACTCTGTTTAGTGTGACTTTTCTCTTGTCAACATGTCCAGAATTTATGGAGGGAATATCTAATAATGATAAAACTGATTCTTTGCATAATATTCCCATGCTACAAAGAGAGACCTCTGATATGACCCTCCTCTTCTCCCTCTTCTCTAGTATTTTGTATTCTCTTTTATCTCTTTTTCTATTTCTCTCTGTGATCAGCATTTTATCTGTCAGATCCCAGTTAGAAGCTGAAGAAAAAGTATTTTTTTTCCCTGAGTAGGAGACTGAAAATGACCAAGACCTTACTCAACGAAGCACACACTAAGGTGATGGAATCAAGCGGATGTTATCCTTGTCAGATATTATCCTTGTCAAATGCAAGTTCTCTTTCAGGATTAATCCCCTATAATTCACAAAAGAATTTATTCCATGGGATTGGAGATGATTTCTCTTATTACAGGAAGAGAGAATCCATGCTAGAATCTCTACTGCTAGATAAAGGTACTTAAGCAATCATCTCTTCCCCAACTATTTGTTTCCTGCTTATCACTTTTAGAAGAAAAGATTCCCAAATTGCTTAAATTGCTGATTTAAGCCATTTGATAAAGGGAAATGTGTTGGGGGTATAATGGGTCTAGCTAGGATAGCGTTAACTCTCTTCACAGCAGCTTGTATGGTGCTGCTTTAGACTTATGACCAAAACAATACTCCTAACACGTTCTAGCTGTTCAATAGGTTGCGAGAGTACATAAGCACGCAGATGACCCGAATTAAGCAGAGATATTCCATGCCACAAAGTGTCACCTTCAGCAATAAAAGAGAAAAGAAGGGAGTTTAGGGAGGTTAGCCATCTTTTGCTTGGGAACTGGCTCGATATTGGTCTACAAATGGGAGGTGGTAAGCGATTGCCTTGGCATAATTTGTTTTGTTTTCTTTCTCTCTTCTTCCACTTATACTACATTTATTAAACTTTTTTTTTTTTTTTTTTTTTTTTTAGATCTTGACCTCTGGGTTTTCTTGCTTTTATTCTTCCTTTCCTCTTTCCCTGTCACACTGAGGGTATGGGGAAGGAGTGAACAAGCATCTGAGTGGTGCTTAGCTGCCCACCCAGGTTAACCCAGAACAGGAGGGCAGGAAAAAGAAGACTGAGACCTGGTTCCCTCCACTTAAGGGTGAAGTAATTATTTGCATGTATCATTATATGAAACGGTTAACAACTAATTCAGTAATCCAGCCATGACTGACAGTTTCCATTTCAGTCCAGCCTGCAAAGGCATCTATCTTTGCCTTATTGAACTGTGACTATGCCAGAAGTGCATTAAGGAAGATCACTGACCCTGTGGTCACAGGTACTTTGTTCTTTTCTAGCTACAGAAAAGAATATAGCATGCAATGCAATTCAATAAAAAATAAGCATTTCAGTTGCTTTGTTTGTATTGTTTTGAAAATGAGACGGCAGATTAAGTGACAGCTACATGGGAATTTATACTATACCCTGAAGTCATTTTCATAACCAACCAGTATTTCAATAGAACAAAACTAAAAATTATAAATATGATTAGTATGTTTATTAAGTAGTCTTCCTGAGCTGTGTCCTATGAATATGTCAATACCATTCCAGCCATTCCAAAAACCCTACTTTATACATGCTTACAGAAATGAATTTTGCGATCACCACCATGCACTTGACTTCTACTCTTCTGATGACCTTTCCTACTATCGCCCTCATCTCACACATTAATGATAGAGATGGGAGTTTCCACAAAACTCGTCTCTCCTGTATACCATGGACAAACAAAAAACTCTAAGAACTGTGTTCTGTGGGTTCTTTACAGCTGAAAGATTGTATTTATAGAGATTCTTTTAAACAGTTATTACTCAGTTTCAAAACTGTATTTGTATTGGCAACTCTGCAAAAAGCTAGAAATAGTAGACAAATTGGATTGTATCTCTTTTCAACAATGTACAGCAGCTAGCCACATAATTATTATTCTGTTTTCAATATGATCTTAAAGCATATTTATTGTGAAGTATTTATCAGTAATAAATAATCTCCCCCCACCCCCCACCCCACCCCCCCCATCCCGGTGCATTAATTACTATATAGATATTAATTTGGATATATCAATAATACAGGGATGTTAGTTTGGATAATATATAGAGACAAATATTTCCACAAAAATTGTGGAAATAAGCTATGGCACAATACAAATGCAGTTGTCTTTATAAAACAAAAGAACAGAAAGAGGAAAAAGCGAGTGAAAAGAACAGTGACAATGTGGTGATCAGCACTTCCAGGATTAACATTCATTTGTAACATATAGTTTTGCAAGATCTTCAGTAAAAATAGAAAGAAAAAAAAAAAGTAATCTAAAAAGTCATTTTGCTCACTCTTAAGGAGCAGCTTGTAGGTCTCTTGAGACAGTGATATGGTCATTACATGCAACAAAAGCACTGTGTATGTCTTTGATGCAGTATAAATAAAAGATCACCTAACAGAGATGCTTTTGAATACAATCAACTATTTATGCACCCCACCATCCCCTCCATATCAGAAATATGCCTAGTAACATGACATCTGACTCAGCCTGATGGGAAAATATTTGATAGACATATTTTCTAGAGTGTAACCCAAGTAAATAAACATCAGCAAAATCAGTAACATTCCCACTACTCCCTGTTTTATTAATTTACCTCAGTTCCCCAGTCAAAAATCAAGATGACAAGATTTCTGCATCTCATACTATTTTATGAGGAAAAACCCTTTGGAGTATTTGCAGGAGATTCTTCAAGTACTATGTAAGACAGACAGTCAGTAACACGCAGGTATCTTCTGACTGTTTACTCCTTGTACTCTGCACTTTTCTGTGGTAACCAAGAAACTAGTAGCATGTTTTCGTCTAGGAAGAGGAATAGGATTTGTCTAAACAAATTAAATACTAATAACTAGTCATTTTTCTTTTACATGTATTTACTTGACTATTTCTCATCCTTATTGTGTTTCCATATTGAGGATGAGAATTTTACATCCTGTTTATGAGACCCAGGAATGTATTCAAAACACAGAACTGCTGTAGTTACCTTAACCATTCTTCCAGCCCTTGAATTCCTATGGCTACACAAACATGTTTCTCTTGTGACTGTAGCTACACAGTTTTGATTTAGCTGCTCAGTACCACAGTCTCTCTCTCCCTGCTGAGCACCCTGTTCCATGCTAATTTCCTACACACTCACTCATCCACACAGACTATGTCTTCTTTGGCAAATAGTGCAGTATACAGGGG
The DNA here is from genome assembly GCA_027574665.1 of Rhynochetos jubatus. Taxonomy (NCBI): domain Eukaryota; kingdom Metazoa; phylum Chordata; class Aves; order Eurypygiformes; family Rhynochetidae; genus Rhynochetos; species Rhynochetos jubatus. The sequence continues at coordinate 61,848,284 of CM050648.1, forward strand.
AGTGGGTCTGCAGAGGAAAACAGAAGGCACTGAAAAATTAAAATCCAAAGTACATAAGTTTCAGAATACACATGATTAGCTCTAGTCTGAGCCAATGGGCCCCATGCCCTGTAGCAGTTGGAGGGCACTAGATGTGCTTCCGAAGTGCATATGCCAGATGATTTCACACAGAAAGAATGTAGTTTTCAGGAAATCTAGACTATTCCTTAAAGCAAGCCAAAGCATGGATGTTTTGGAAGTTAGCTTCAAAATTTCAGTCCTCATATAAACACTAATGAGGATGTACCCACAGTATAAAAGTTAATTCACACTTCAATTCACCCTGAAGCGGAGCCGAACAGGCCTCTGACTGAAATCAGGCCTTAAAATGGACTCCAAGAGGAAGGTTTCCAGGACAATTTTATTCTAATTGTACCAGGAAAATGAGCCCTTTGTCTGGGAAGGGGAAAATAAATGAACAACCACCCCAAAATAAGAAAGCCCCCACACAAATAAAAATACAAAACCAAAAAGACCAAGCAAAACCCCACCCTTGTAACCAAGGCTCCTTTATGCTTTTCTAGCCTTGGTATAAGGGACTGGAGGAAGGATGAAAAAGTGAACTGAATAGCTGTGCTACGGAGAATAACGAGCTATTTAAAATATTCAGATAACAAGGAAGAGTTTGATTATGCCTTGTGTTCGCCATGTCTCTATCCATTAGTGATTCATTCATTTTCCATTATCTTGCTATTTGGAAAGGTAGAAGAGGAGAAAGGAACAATTATATGCTGCTATTGCATTAAAGTGTTAATTCATCCATTGCCACCATTTCTGCTACTATTTCTGAGATAAGAAAAGGATCACAGGACCTCATTGTTAATAATAACTGAAGGAGGGACAAAATCCCAGTTTTAACATGCTAGGAACAAGGCAGAGGGTACAATTTTTGACTTAAAAAAAATACAGAAGAACAGATTGTCATCGTTTAACACCGGCTAGCAAAATACCATGAAGCCGCTCTCACAAATCCCCCCTCCCCTCCTCCAGCAGAGGGGGAGAATCAGAGAAAAAAGACAAGGAAGCTCATAAAATTGAGATAAGAACTATTTACTAATTGAATATAAATTAATATATGCAAATACTACTAATAATAAATAATTAAAACTATAGAAAATGAAACATATGATACAATTATGGTACAGTTGCTCATCACCCACTGACCAATGCACAGCCAGGTGGTGAGTAAGTGAAAGTCAGAGACAGAGAGCCTGAGAGCGATCACAAGCCGAGAGCAATTGCAGCAGATTCCAAGTGAACCCTGTCAGCAATAGCACGACCGGGAAAACTAAGCAAACCCACCAACTCCCCCACAAACGAGCCAGCACAGGAGTTAGCAAAGCAGCTAACACAGGAGTCAGGGAGAGTGTTAGCAAGTGTACAGAAGTAAACAAGCAAGAGAGTAAGAGAGAGTAATGGCTCCCAGACCCCATCCTGAACTTAGCCCCAAGTATGATGTACTATGGAATGAAATACTTCCTTGGTCAGTTTGGGTCAGCTGTGTGAACTGTGTGTCCCCTGCACTGCCTGTAGTGAGACAGCGAGAGCTGGGAACGCAGGTGCCGTATCAGAAGCAGAGAAAGACCTTGAATCTGGTGCAGGCATTCCCCAGCTCCAGCTAAGACCTGATCAGTGCTTCTCTCAGCATCCAGGAACACAGCTTCATAGCAGCCACGGTAAAGAGAGTTAACTCTTTCCTGACTGAACCCAGCACACAGAGAAATATACAGAGAGCCATTTTAAATCATAAACATTGTTAATATATATTTATAATATATAGAATCATAGAATCCTTTAGGTTGGAAAAAACATTTAGGATTATAAAGTCCAACTGTTAACCTAACACTGCCAAGTCCACCATGTCCTGAAGTACCTCATCCACATGTCTCAAATACCTCCAGAGATGGTGACTAAGCCACTTTTCTGGGCAGCCTGTACCAATGACTGATAACCCTTTCAGTGAATAAATTCTTCATCATATCCAATCCAGACCTCATCTGGTGCAACTTGAGTCCACTTCCTCTTATCCTATCACTTGTCACTTGGGAGAAGAAACCAACCCCCAACTCTCTGCAACCTGCTTTCAGGTAGTTGTAGAGGCCAATAAGGTCTCCCCTGAGCCTGCTCTTCTCCAGGCTAAACCACCCCAGTTCCCTCAGCTGCTCCTCACAGGACTTGGGCTCCAGACCCTTCTCCAGCTCCATTGCCCCTCTCTGGACACGCTGCAGCACCTCAATATCTCTTGCAGTGAGGGGCCCAAAACTGAACACAGGATTTGAGTATTTGAATACAGCCTCACCAGTGCCAAGTAGAGGGAGACAATCACTTCCCTACTCCTGCTGAACGCACTGTTCCTGATACAAACCAGGATGCTACTGGCCTTCTTGGCCACTTGAGCACACTGCTGGCTCATATTCAGCCAGCTGTCAATGAGCACACCCAGGTCTTTCTTCACCAGGCAGCTTTCCAGCAACTCTTCACCAAGCCCATAGTGTTTCATGGGGCTGTTGTGACCCAAGTGCAGGCCTTAGCACATGGCCTTGTTGAATATCATAGAATTAGCCTTGGCCTATCAATCCAGCCTGTCCAGGTATCTCTGTACAGCCTTTCTACCCTCAAGCAGATCAACAATCCTGCACAATTTTGTGTCACCTGCAAACTTACTGAGGATATATCAGTATATTATAAGTAAACACTGCTTATATATACTTATAACACTGAATATTAACTCAATCATATCAGTAATTTCATAAATTCAGAAGAGTTACTTAATGAAATGAAGTTTGGCTTGTAAGGAAGCATTTGAAGAGTCTGGATTCCACAGAAGACCTAGGGTTATTATTTCCTCTACTTTCAACTCTTATTTTCCTTTCCCTCTCTTCTATTTAATCCTTTCAAATGTGTTAGCACTCTATTTTGTTTAAATGACAGAATTCTCACATTGTTTTATCATACAGATTCAGACAGAGTCAACAATTATATATACTGGAAGTGATATAGGTCTGAAGAGGAATCATCCCCAAAAGAAACCTTTATACTTACACTATAGAAAGCAAATTCAGTTAATGAGGATACCAGTAGATAAAATCTTTCATTAAAACAGGTGAGATGTCAAGCATCAGGTCTCATACAGACCCAAAAACCCAAAATTTTAATGGAGTATCTTGCCTATAAGGTCTCTAACAAACAGTTATGATTATTGCAGTTATACCCAGCCTCCCATTTTTTTGCCTTATTACTTTTTTGTTAATAGATGGATAGTTTTTCCTGAATAGTCCTACTTATCAGTTCTATTCTATATAAGAGATATTTCATTACAAAATTACCTAGAGTCCTCTTTCAGTGAGGTATCTCGGTCTTTCTGAACATCGTTTGTCTTGAGATTCCTATTGGAGAAACTACCTGCCCTTCATTTCCAAGGGAGCATTCACTAAGAGAAAATAATTAATATATATTAGTTCTTCTTGCTCATCTAAACAGTACATGGACATCAGTATGCTAATAGGATACTGAAGCAAATAGGATTCGCTTCCTAAATAATGGAATTTGAAGACCTAGTCTGGCCACAATTCACACAGTTCATTTTTATCTGCTACCTCAGAGGGAAAGCAACTTATTTATATATATATATAAAATATATATTTTTATATATATATAATGTATATTTTAATAAAGAAAAAAGTAAAAGCCTGAAGGAGCTCTGACCCAAATAACCACAAGTAGCAAAGTGATTTTATAATGCCTTTGTCCAACTACTGCTGTTTGGGAAAGCAACAGTGATCCAACATGCTGATAAAGACAGAGCTATACCATTTCCTTTCACTCTTAAAAGTTATCCTTGAGTTTGTCTTATTTATAATTTCACAACAGTGTTTACCAAAATGTTCTTCAAATGTATTACTTCCAATCAAGTTTTGCCTTCTAATATCAGATGTCTTGCTGAGTAGACAGTTTCAGATGTTAGGCAGAACTTGATGGTGTGTCGTGTACAGGTATAGAATAATGGATTAGCCATTTACCAATGACCAGCCTCATTCATGTTCATTTGATGTTGAGTTAAAAGCAAATCTTCCATATAAGTGGAAGCTGTTACTGCCAGAGCTGAATATCTTGAAAGCATCACACACAAAGTGTTACCATAACGCTCACTGCCAAAACCATTCTTAAACTTTGTAATATTTGTGTTCATTTGACATCTGTTAGAAACTAAAGACCAAGCACAGCTAGTTCCTATTCCTAAAAGAACATTACTTCATCAATTATTTGTAGGAGACTTTCATTTCCGTTACATTTTGTGTCCATCAAGGTTCTTAAATTAAAAAGATCCAAATAATCTGTGGACACAGCCAAACTGAGACTAGCTACTCATGAATGTATTACTTAATAGCCATCCCTCTCCAACAACTACTTTCCTGTTATGCAGCTTATGTATCTCTACTATAATCTATTGGATAGCAACATGCATTCAGGAATACACTAGTGGATCATTAGAGAATATTAAACACAGGAGTAACCAACCTCAGTAAATGAACTGGCCCAGATTTTTCTTGCATAGCTCATTTTGGATAAGCACTAAAAGTAGTTCAAGGAGAAAGAAGCTGTAGTTTCCATAAAATTTCAGTAGATTAAATTGCTTCAGATGATTGAATATACATGAAAATTTTCAAAAGGGAGAAAATTAGATGCTGTATGAGACACGCTTTTTAATTTCTAAGTATGGTGAAACTTGGTAACCCTGAAAATTTGTCATTAAGGTCACAGGTTAGAATATGCAAGTAAGCCATCAGGAAAGACGTTCAAAGATTTTAACTTGTAACAAGTATAGCAGAAAAATTTACATATTCTTATTCAAATGAGCATGATTGTTTTCTTCTGATTGCTGGAAGAGGTGGGAAAAAAATTTGAATTTTCCTTTGAGGAACCTTATGACAAGTCCTACATCTGGAACAGAGTAATCCCAAGCAACAGTGCAAGCGATAGGCAGAAAAGAATCTGGGTTATCCTACTCATCATCGCAACCTTGAACGAAGGGCAACGCACACTGGGTTATATCAACAAAAGCATAACTTGTAGGTCCAAGGAAGGGATTCTTTTCCTCTACCATGCACTTGTGAGACCATAACCAAGTGTCATGTTCAACTCTGAGCTTCCCAGTACACGAAATGACAGTGCCCAGTAGAGGACCACAATGAAGGTCAGAGGGCTAAATCACAGAGTATAGGAGGGAAGACTTGGGGAACTGGATTTGATCAGCTTGCAGAAGAGAAGGCTGAGGGGTGACCTAATGGCCACCTTTGAGTATTTAAAGGGGAACAAGATAAGGCACAGACTTCTCAGAGAAGCACAACAAAAAAATAAAATCTAGAATATTATTTTTCTGAGAAAGAGACACGATGGAACCGTGGTCCAGACTGCAAATAAAACCTCACCCAGAAGGACCGAAGGCAATATAGTAACTAATTGTCCCACAGCTCATAGGGAGATTGGGGTGCTATTGATGTGAGGCTACTGGAACTCATCAGAGAATGGAGCCTTGGTGTGAAAACAAATAGTAAGGGGAGTGAGAACAGGGGAACCCTAACACAGATGCAGGCATATAAAGAAAACAAATCCTCCATCTTCAGAGCTCTCACACAAAGTTACTGCTTGTAGCACACTGAGTAGGGTCAGTGAGTAGCTTTTGCCAGATTTTCACAGGAGATTTCTCCTAAGCAGCTCTCAGATATCCTATGCTTCCCTGTATTTCCTCTTTGCAGTATTTGTCATAGTAAGATGAGGAGCTAGTGGTATGTTCTTCCAGAGAGTGGGTTGTCTTCCTCCTGCAGCCTTTCATCCAGCACTTGGCTCTGTGATATGGCATCAGTTCAATCCCAGGGCAGCAAAGCATCACGCTTGTAATTGCCGAGATGGAAGAGAAGAATGCTTCCCTCTAGAGAGCTCATAGTGGATTGCTCTTGTAGACTTGTGTTCAGGTTTTGTTTGTTTTTTAAATGACCATAATGATTCTCGTCAGTCATCATATAATGCAACATCAGGAGACAAAGGAAATTAATTTTCAATGTCAGAAAAATGAATGAATTACAGACAGCTGTGAGATTTGTAAGGAAAAAGAGGCTGGCTCATAAATTAGCTATTTACAGAAACTAGCATGCACTGATCCAAGAGGCAGACTGAAATTATGTAGGTGGTACAGAAAAAAACTGAACCAAACCAGAGTAGAGTTGATACTTCAGTAAGGGATTTCATCCTTACAGATTTTGTAAACTCTGGAAGAGCCATATGTCGAAAAGTCTTAAGGTCACATTAGGCTCTCATTTTCACCTGTATATGCCCTTTTGGTACTGCTCAGTAAGAATGTAAAGGAAACTAAAGCCAGAGAAAATGTTTGGAACCTGAATCCCAGTTGGCTCAAATTTACAATCAAGCTTTAAACGAATAAATAACAATAACTTTAACATGAAGGCAACAACAACAAAAAAACGTCCATGAAGTTAACAGCACACATTTTGGGAATAGAAACTTTTTTGTCACGGTTGTGTAACCATCACCACTTAGAACAATATGTCCAGAAACTGAGAGTATGTTTGGTAGAACAGCTTTTAGTTCTTCAGAGGTTTTCATACCACCTAGCTCAGTGTACATGATACAAGCATTCATACCAGGAGTACAATCGCCCTTTAGAGCTAAGAGAAAGGAGGTCTCAGAACATTAGATTCTTGAGCTGAAGAAGTCTCTGAAGAGGCCCACCTGTCACCATGACTAGACTTCCTATGTAAACCTCACAAGTCAGTTACCAATGTTATTTCATGTCAACTAAAAAGAAAGCAGTAGGGAATTTGTAAGAAAAAGAACCATTTTTGCCTTGAAAAACACAGGTCTCTGCAGTTTAACTTTTGATCATTGTTTTCATAACTACCTAAATTTAGCTTTGCATCTCAGCTAGAGTCTAGGAAGTCACACATTAAGATGTGCAACCAATATTTTTTATTTATAGAAGAATGTAACACACACATTAAACTTGCCAGAAATCTGTAAAATAACCCCACTCATTCTCAGATGACATACATATGAGTAACTTGTTCATTAGGATTGCAAAATCAGAACATTGTGCTGACAGATACTTACATATCCAGATCATGAACCAAAGACTACATCTGACTTGATTAAAATAAACAGAGTTTCTCCCAGTTCGTTCCTGTAACTGAATATAATATCTGACTTCATTCAGCATTTCTCACAGGCTTTGTAGGATCTCTAACAAAAATATTTCTACGGCATCAGTGACAAAAAACTTGATTTCTCCAGGCAGAATTACATATGGGAAACTCACAAGTGCCCATAATTTAAATTGATTTCAACAATGCAGACAGGATACTGTAGAAAAACACAGTGCACCATCTTCTGAGCAATTTCTAAATTATATATAATTACAAATGGCTAGTCTTTTAAGGAATGTGTTACTAATTTGTTGAGTAATTTGTTTAGCTAATCATTGGTAATAAAGACTTGCAATAATCTCATATACATATTATATAATTAGGTTAAGCTCATCAGAACAAGAGTTTTAAAGATCATTTTATTGGCAGTAGTGTGAAAATTGTTATTAAGGACAGCAGTAGGATTAGCTCGATAGCAACAGATCTGTACTGAGAAAGCCTCCAGAGGACATAACCCTGAGACTATCAGCATGCTTGTGTTATTTGCTTCTGAGGACTTAATCAGTGTATCTCACTAATGTCCCAGCCAGCAGGAATGTTACCTGTTTAAGAGGCTGGGATTGCAAGATTTAAGAACATATTTTGCATGAGGAGAGGTTCCTTCTCCTAACTGCACAAAATATGGGGGTGGGGGTCATAAGAATTTTCAGACAGGAATATTCACCTAGGATGTTCAGGGAGATAGATTAACAACTCTAAAAGCTGTCCAGCATTTTTAAACAATAATCATCTAAAAATATGCTGCTGCTACTGTGTGTTCAAATATACAGGATTAAGAAAGAACTGTAAAGTTCACAAATTGAGGTCCTTATCTAAAAAATAAAACTCAAAAGAACCCTTTTGTATCAGTTTATCTACATGTGATCAGTTACTTACAGTCTAGTTCACCATAAGCAAGGAGTAAACAAAATAATGCCAGGAGTATGGTCAAATTGGTAACAGAGCTTAAGTAAGGAATGGTGAAGATGAAGGAAGAAAACAAACGCAACCAGTCACTGTCAATTTTCACTCGGGCGCCAGCAACAACCTAAACTGCTCTGACACAGCCACATGAGAACTGCATTGGGTTATCTAGATAGAAATGGAAATCAGTCAAACTGATAAGTTATTGGTATGAGAACAATACCTAAAAAACCACAAAAAACAAAAAAAAATAGCACACGCATAGAGAGAAGAAAATCACAAGATAGCTTCTCCTGAAATAATAAAAAAAAAAAGATATCTCTATCTTGCAAAAGCTACTTAGCTGCTTTTTAACCCATAATTCCAAGGTAACCCACCTGCCCCATCTCTTGTAACTACCTCACAAAATAAGCAAACCAAACATGGGAAGTTGACAGAGTGCTGTCAAAAGCAGCCAAAAAAACTGTCCAGTACCTGAGGTGTGCAGCCGCCATCCACTCTTTGTGTTTATTTTACTGGCTGCTGGATCACACTGTGTAAGGAAGAATAAAGGATTCCCCTTCCCACCATCAAACAAGAGTGCAGAAATATTCTTTTAATTTAATTATTCAGTAAGCTTGATGTTTGTCTTTTTTTTTTTTTTAGAAATACAGAAGATATTAAATGGAGTTATTTCAAATGAATTTGAAAATATTCACTTGAAAGTTTTGTGGTTATATTTGAATACAACTTTCAACATCTAATGTGAAAGTAATAGAGGAAAACATGCCAAACCTTAGCACATGAAAAGAAAATTCTCAGTAGGATTAAGGAAATAATCAGTTTGTTAATATATATACAAACCCACAGCAGGTTCCTCGTCAAGTTGGAATTTAAAGCAATATTAATTTTTTTCTTCTTTTCAGTCTGTTATGTTTTCATATTTCTCTAGAGATTAAGTTTTCATTTCCTTGTCCTATGCAATGCACAGTCTGAAGAATCCAATTGTATTAAATATATGTATAAAGACTGCTTCTTCCATAAATCTGAATTTTAAATCCAGCAGTGACTGATTAGAGAAAAACTCCAGCTTTCAGTATAGGGTTTCTTCTGTTGCCTTTTTTTTTTTTAATAATATTAAAGCCCAAAGTACATTTGTTGGGTTTGGTTTTGGGTTTTTTGGCTGATATTTCATGAACCTAACAATCTTAAAGAAACATCTGTTGTAAAATATCATGGGAAATTGAAGAGAATCCTGCATTAGATCAAGGCAAGGGGAGGAAGAAATAGAACAACGTTTCATGACATTTAGAACAATGGAAGACCCTGAAAGCACTTCAGAGTTATACACTGCAAGGTCCTTATCACTGAATTGCTTCAGGTCATAGAATGCTCAAATAAGTGCTTGGGGTTTGTTTGGTTTTGGGGGTTATTTTTTTTGGTTGGTTCATTATTGTTTGGGGTTTTGTTTGACTGGTTTGGTTTTTGGTTTGTTTGGGGGTTTTTTTTGTTTGTTTTTTTTTGTTTTTTAAACAGTCTTACAGTTGTAGTATTAGGTAGTCATGCATTAGGAAAGAAATTCATTTTCTGATGTATGTCATTTTATTCCTGACATAATTTTATAGACTCCTGGTTTCATAAGTACATAAGTAAGGTTTAGAGAAGGAAACTTTTTAGTCTAAAGCCTAATAAAATCCCATCCACTGACTGAATTTTACACAAATTTTAGAGACAAACACTTATGTCACAGGAGAAAGTGTCAACACATTGTTCTGCCCCTGTATGAAAGAATGGCTGGGGAGGGTCAGGGAGAAGGGGGAGGAAGAAGGATGCCTTTTAAGAAATTTTACTGGGATATAGAACCATAGAATGGTTTGGATTGGAAGTGACCTTAAAGATCATCTAGTTCCAACTCCCCGGTCATAGGCAGGGACACCTTCCTCTAAACCAGGTAGCTCAAAGCCTCATCCAGCCTGGCCTTGAACACTTCCAGGGTTGGGGCATCCACAGCTTCTCTGGGCATATGTTTTATTTCGGCTGTAGATAGTTGAAGTAGACAGTGGCTAAATATGAACCATATAGGATTTAACCAATTGCATATGTAACATTTCCTAGCCTTCAGAAAATCATCACTGTAATGTACAAACATCCTGGATTTGGAAGAGTTCACCAAAATGTGTAAGACAAAGTTTTACATGCCATCTTTACCCCATGATTCATGCAAGCCAGCTGCGAATTAAATTTAAAATGGGGCACTACTACAAAATACTGTATGCACACTTGAATTAAATGTGTGCATGGTATTTAAGTAACCATTGGTCTTTTCTCTCCCCGTTCTTTTATACAAGAAGAGTTTTAGGAACAGATACATTCTAGAAAATCATTACAACAGAGTACACTGAATTAGGCAGAGCTTTTCAAAATAGACAGAAGGCAATTTGCCTTTATCACATTATAATAATGTAACATTTTACACTTCTGTCTCTTCAAATTTTTGTTTATTTTTTTTTTTAATTAACTTCCAGCAACCTTCCACTAACATCAAAATTGAAACAGTTCTTCCATGCAGTTTCAGTAAGGGTTATTTTGGTAGTATTTCTTTTGTTCGGTTTTGGTAGGGTCTTGTGTGAGGGATTTTTTTGGTTTGGGTTTGGGCTTTTTTGAGGGAGAGGGTGTTGTGGGGTGGGTTGTTTGTGGCTTTATCTATTTATTTTCTTTTTTAATACAAAATTGTCCTTTGAAGCTTCAGGCCCAAACAGAAACTTATGAAGATTACTGACCTTTTGCATCAGTTTCTCAAGCAACAACAGTGTTAAGACACCAGCCTGCTGTGAGCTTTAACAAGCTAAGAACTATCAGCAACCTCAGGCTCTGATTTAGCAGGTTTTATACGTGAAGGCATTTTGCCTCAGATTTAAAGTTCTAGTCTTTCACTAACGTCTTACATAACAGGATGGGCTTATTTAGCTTCCATTTGTTTATTTGTTCCTTGTCTATTCTCTATGCAAACATACTTAATTTCTCTAAATGGATTTTACAGCACAGTAGTAAATTCTACAGCTCTTTACAAATTAAGTGATATTTCAGTTTTTCCCATTACCTCCAGTCTGATTCCCTCTCCCCAACAAAATGAAGTTTGTTGGACTTTAGGACTTTATTTTTTTCTAATTTGTACCCTTAATTTTTTTTTTTTTTATAAGAAAGCAATGCAGTCTCCCACACAGGAGCCACGTTGACAATGTTAGCATGACAACATGATGCTTGTGCACAAGCTTGGGGTTATCTATATTCCACCAGCTTGTTTCCAGTGGTGATTTACACTTGCAACTCCCACAGCTGCCAGCTGTCCCTTGAGACCTCCACAGGAAGAGGAAAGAGATGATGGCTTGTTTTGGCCTAAAGTGAGAATAGACAGTTTGTGATTCTTTGCTCATGACAGTCCACAGGTATGGGGACCACACTATACCCTACACACAGCATGTGGAAGCAATATAATAGACATCTTGCAGGATCTGAGTGCAAGTAATCTGTGTCATTGCAGAAATACTAACATCAAAGTATTCCTGAGTTGGGAGTGCTGACAAGCAGGAACTCTGTCAGGAGTCGAGGTTGCTCTTTCTGAAGCTCGGCAAGAGAAATCTGGGGTCTCTTACAACAGTGCCAAAAGATCTAGGTTCTCATCACATATTATCTGCCACCTCTTCTGAAAGTGTAGTGTTCAAGATCCTGAGAGCTGTTTGAAATATCTACAATTCCTTTAAAGGAACAGTTGCACAGTAGAGTGATGCCCCTTTTATTTCTAAGATTAACCTTATCTAATCTAGTATCACAAAACAGTTGAGGTTGGAGGAGACTTCTTAAAATCATTTGGTCCAATCCCCCTGCTCAAAGAAGCAGTCCCTCTGAATAGGAGCGCAACCATCTGTCTATCACCCACTCCTCCCAGTTCTGTATTGTCTACCTGATACTCATATAGGACAATGAGGGGGAAAAAAGGTAGGGTCACATTTGAGAACACGCTTTTTTGAATTTTTAAGCAGCAAGACTTTCACTGAATAAAAACTTGTAATTGGAAATGTCAGCATTACCCACCTCCTTCACCTTGTAACAGAAGGGCTTTCAAAACATTTGCCATAGAGTACAACAAAATAAGCAACCTTATTCACAGAAGTTAGCACAGTAAGTATGTACATGTTGAGAAGAGCTAAACAGGTTCTATTTGCCTTTGATCCTAAACAGCAGTACCTACATCCTTTAATCAATTTCAGCCAAGTAGCTAGTCACAAAAGATATGAACTAAAGTATGTATCTGTGAAAAATCCATCTGATGGAACAATCTTCCTATTTTAGGAAGATTGAAATAACTGCAAACACATCAGGTGGTTGAACTGTGAGTTTGACCACTGTGTTCCTCCCCAGCCCGAAAGTGCAGTTTACTCTAGTGAACTCATGACCATTAATTTAGCCCAACAAGTGAATTTCTGACGATGGAAAGACAGCAATCAGAGACAATTCTCATTCAACAATGCCCTACAAATGGCTAAGATCCGATTGTACAAACTCTATTAAAAGTAATTATCCTGTTCCATTCAAAAACAATAGTAAGATTGCTGCTAAGGATTCTATTGTCTGAAACACCATTTGGAAACAATCAAGGGAAAAAAAAAAAGGCAAGAGCAGGAAAATTGTGGAAAGAACAGTGACATTTATTAAGCATATACCAGCCACCAACAAGCAATTTTTTTTCTGATAGAATAAATGTTTTACTCCATGTAATCATACAAGACTATTACAGAACAACACACATGTTACTGGTAAATAAAACCTGAGTAGTCTGTGAAGATGACATGCTTCTGAAATACAATTCTCTTTAGAAAAATAATAAAAAGGATCATAACAAGGACTGATGCCACTTTAACAATAGAAATAGAAATAACATTTCTCTGTTGAAGGTTTAGCTGTCAACAGAACACATTTTGAATAGAAAAAAAAATGTTAAATCATGTTTTTATTTAGGCCCAACCAAACTGAAGTATTATTTTTCCATTCTGGTAAAAAAGTTTCTGTTATGAAACAAGATATTTTTTCCCATATGGAATGCCCCATTTGACCTGAAATACTTAAAAATCTAACTATACTTCATTAAATATTTACCTAATGGGGCAAGGGAGTGGGGGAGGAATCTGACCAAAATGCTAGATGAAAAGGGAGAAAACAGATTAAGTAAGGACTCAATAGTGAAGATCACCCAAATGTGGCAAACAGGACTAGAGCAAACAAAACAAAACAAAACAAAAAAAAAAAAGCTTTGGATCCCAACTTCCCACCTGGTGAGGTTTTCTATGTTCATCATACTTATGAAGAATTTCTTCCCTGACACCAATTTTATCAGTAACATATAAGAGAGTCTTCATCTTCACTGAGCAGCCTAATCAGGGAAGACTTAAAACATTTTATACAAACAGGACCACCTCAAACTGAAGGAAATGGTAAGACCTGTGTTAAAGTAACCACTTTAAATTGTTACACAGGATGCAGAATAACTTACTTGAAAGTCTGGAATCATAATAGTTTACTTAAAGCTTCCCATTGGAATTAATACTAATCCTGCTCATATCCCTAACACTTTTAAGAAAAATTAAATAAATGCCTTGCATGAACAATTAAATCTGCTTTCAACTTGCCCCCTTAAATATGCAAGCATCTGATTTTCTGACTAATCTTTAGTTACTTGCTTTTCTTTCTGCTTACTCAAAGAAAAAATTCCTGATTATGTGGTTCATAGCCTTTTTGTAAACAGAGCACAGAGTGACCAATACATCAAAGTGCATTACTTATTGCAGGCAATAACTGCAAAAATCAGCAACTAATAGCTGCTGGATAGTATGCTAAAGAAAAGGGAACTCATAACAGACTTCAGCAAACACTGTTTAACTGAGGGGAATGAGGCTATATGTGTATTTGCCAGGACATAAACCCACACACACATTTACGCTTTCTGCCTGTCTAAATACTATGAATGCTCCCCAAAATAACCACAAGATATTTCAGGGAGACTTTTCTTTTTTATGTCTAACAGAATATCTATTAAGTTTCAAATCATGAGGTTAGATTAAGCTTGTGAACCATCAAAAATCTCTCATCAACTAACCAACCACAAGAAAAAAAAAAGCAACCAACACAAAAACCCACACACAACCAAAATCCCACCTTCCAAAAAACTACAGCCTTTGCTTGAATCTTAGTAAGTATGACAACCAGTGCTGAACTCGCCTTGAATCTTACTGTGGGATGAAAACAGGATATGATCTGATCTTTTGAATGTAGTTCCATAATACTGATATACTAGGGCCAGATTCATCTTGGTATTCTTTGTTTTTGAAAGGACTTTCATAATATTAGCTCATTTTACCTTAAACGGTTTATGTCTTAAAATGTATTATATATTCATATCATACTGCATGGATTATCAGGGATTCAGTTCTGTACTTTATTTTATTCTGCTTTACACTGACCCTTAAAAGTGCAAGTTTGGGTGCTGTATGCATGCCTGCTACCCCACATACTATCAGCTCCTATCAGCAGATTCTTTTAGTCTACCTTTCTCTGTACTTTCCCTTTTACCTCCCTTTCCCAAACCATCTTCGTAACACCAAGATTCGGTCATGACCATACAATATTGTTTCCCTTTAAGTAGCTGAGCTTTTTCCAAGTTCTGTCTCAAAGAAAGATTCCCCCAACTTGACCAAGAACATAATTAGAGGAATGAAGGAGAACTAAAAAAAAAGAATGGGGGTTGGTTTATTTGGGAGAACAAAATCTTCAAATCGCTTTTTCCTCCAAAATGTTTCAGCAAGCCTAGGAAAGAGGTTTTTTCCATTTTCATGTATTTCATTGATACTTAAAAATAAAATCACACCTCAATTAGAAGTGTCTAAGACAGAGGCCAGCATACATGTGATTTTCCACTGGCAAGGTTACTAGAAGTGATTTCTACACGCAGGAGGTCAGATATGACAAAAACAAAGACATGGTATGTCTTAAGTAGAAACAATTTAGTAGAAGCACAAGCTCCTCTTTTGAGATTGGCTAAGAGGAAAGGCCATTCTCTCAAATATGGAAGTTTTAATTTGGATTTTTAAAGTTGTTTATTAGGTGTTTCTCTTATTTGCAATAGCCTTAAGACCAACTCCGGCATCTCCTTTTACACTGGGCTGAAGAATCTGGTTTGGTTCCAACATACAATGTTTAACACTCACAGCTTTGTGACAGTGCAAAGATGAAGCCTTTAATCTTTGAAGTCTTTGCACTGTCACAGCAACACAGAGAGAGTAGGAAGGAAAGAGGACAAAAGATTTAAAAAAAGGAAAACAAAAACATGGAAAAGAGCAAGGAAAGCTGGAAAAGGAAACAAAAGGCAGCAAATGAATGGTCTGGAATAATAACAGACTGAGAAGGGAAAGTTCAATACATTAGAGTTGTTTAGAAAACAGAAGAACATGTCTGTGATGATTGTGGGAACCTGTCAGTCAGAGAGCAGAAATGCTTCTTATATTGGCAACCAAAGATTATGACTGCAAAATAACAAGCATTCAAGCAGGACCTGCAGCACAACAAAACCTAGGGAGATGTTCTGTTCAAAACAAACTGTAATATATAAAGGCTTAAGAAAGTCTGCAAACATGAACAGCTAGATTTATGAATAAAGTATATGACAGTTCATTTGAAGTAATATATTGCAATGAAAATTATATCACTAATTAATTCTGAGAAGTAAGTCAGTGACTACATTCTTAAAATTAGTATTTTGTTCTTTAGTGCTCCAAGGTTTTATTAAATATCCTGTTGAGATTACAATAGGTTTTTGCTTTAGTTTTTAAATTTAATTGCTTTGGAAATATTTTCAGTTAATCAGTACACCTAAACCATGTGTATAATGAAGAGCTGATAGCATATAAATGGAAATAGATTAGACTGATAGGTAAAGATAAGCAAGATCTAGAACGTCTATAGTATTTTGTCCATTTTTGAAAAGATGACAATGAAATTGGTTTTGATCAAACTGTAAATGCGAAGTCCCCTAGAGCTTCCTGGAGAAGGCAAAAGAAACTGTTTATGGTCCAATCCATTACCCTGTGTTCATAAATATCTATTGCAAAATTAGAATGTTAACTGTTAGAGAAAACATTAATCAGCAGAAGCTTAATAACTTCTTTTCATCAGTATTCCTCAATTTAATTGTAAACTAAAAGTCTTATTAGGTATACCCAGCAGTAAACCGATAATACCAGCTAAATGCTCAACAGATGTCTCTAACTGGAAACATAAAATTTTAATAGTCAGTTTCTTCAGTATTTAAAGACTATATTGTTATCAACATATTTTTCATAAAGGAAGTCATGCACTTCTGTCAGTTATATTTATTACACTAAGGAACATTTTAATACAATAATGCAGATGTCTTCATTCCATAAACCCCAATGGTACTTAAAGCTAGGATTTTATTACTTGTGCCTGGGGCCAAAGCAAGCTATAAACCTGCTACATTCTAATTCAAATACTGCTGGTGGGGTTTGCATTTTTGTGCCATAAATTACAATATAGTGTAATCAAATACGTGCAGAAATGGTAGTCATGGAAACAGCATTTTCAATTCACAAAATTTTAAGATAAATGAAAAGAAACCCTGATTTATGAACAATTATTTTTTGCTCTGGACTAGCATATTTCCCCTCAACAAGTATATATGTTAATATTACTCCAACATTATAGGATATTAAATACACTTGGATATGAAGTGCCACTCAAAGTTACTCAGACTATTTTCTATTATAACACCTGTTCTGTTCAAACATTGTTCACCATCAATAGCATCAGCTTTATGTTTGTCTAACACTGACCAAGTGTTTCACGCAATAGTGTTATATCAAGACATTAAATATATTACAATTGATGTCTATCATGATATTTCTTTGTTTAAAATGAGAGCACACATAACACTTGGAAAGCATTGCTAATAAAAAGTACCACAAGAACAGGAAACTCTCCAGTACATTATGATACCTGAAGCTATAAAACTTCTTAAAATCATAAACAGTGGAATTCCCACAGTACTACATTAAAGCACACTACATTTTTACATCTAACAAGACTTTATATTTGAGAGTTCAGTTTAAGATGTGTAGTGTTTGGTAACACTCACAAGTGAATAAATTATAGCTTGCTTTACTAACACTGTATTTCTACAAGTATTTTGTCAGTGGTTTTTAAGTCACTTGAACATACTTTTGAAAAATCTTATTATTCAATAAATGTCTTTTTAAAACACCAGGAAGTCAAAACTAGGTTGGGTTTTCCTGCATTTGGTGCCATACAGACACATAATAAATGTATCTGAGACATATTGGGTTTTTTAATATATATTTATAGTACTTGAGTGGAGTTACATAGTATCATCCCAATCTCTTCATGCTTGTAATAGAGATATTATTTGTTCTGCATGTAAGCCATCAAGATACCCAGACTGCTTTGGCAGAAAACCTCCTACTCATGTTTGCAGTTTCCAGAAAAACAGACACAGGAGGGGATGTGACAGTGTTGGTGGGGTGGACCCCTCTGACCATTCCCGCTACTCTCATGGTTTAACTCCAGTCAGCGACAAAGTACCACACAGCCTCTCGCTCACCTCCCTCAATGAGATGGGGGAAAGAATTGGAGGAAAAGGTAAGAAAGCTCATTGATTGAGATAAGAACAGTTTAATAATTGTAAATAAAAGAAATAAAATAATGATACTTGTACTCATAAATACTACTACTAATGATAATAATAATATGTAATGAAAAGTAAAACTGTAATTGGAAAAAAGAAAAAGAAAAAAGAAAGCAAGTGATACAACCATTAATCACCTGCTGACTGATGCCCAGCTCATCCCCAAGCAACAACAGCCAGAGAGCTAGAGAGGTCCTGCCCAGCAAACACTGCCCAAGTTATATATTGAACATGACACTTCATGGCATGAAATACCCCTTTGGTTAGCTTGGGTCAGCCATCTGGGCTGTGTCTCCTCCCAGCTTCTTGTAGAGAAAAAGCTGGGAACAGAGGTTCAGTATGAGAAACTGAAAATGTCCTTGGCTTAATGTAAACATTGCTTGGCAACAACTAAAAACCATCAGTATGTTTTCAAATTTCTTCTTCTTACAAATCCAAAACATAGCCTTGTACTATAATGAAAATTAACTCTACCCCAACCTCAACCAGCACAGTTACCTAAAGTAACTGGGAATGGACAAAAAATTAACACAGAGGACAAGTTGTTTTCAGAGTCCATACTGAAACCAAATTCTAGCTTAGAAAAATGCAAACCAGATGTCAATGGCTGGGATATAAATCAATGTTTATTCATGAGGACAAAAGTAAGTACCTGTGAGAAAAGGCTCAGGCTAACAAGTACTCTTATATCAGGTGAGCACATACTGGATTCTAGTGTCTATTTTTTTTCCAAACCAGGAAACACCCTTCATTCACGTGTTCCACCTTGGTGTTCCTGTAACACTGAAATGCAGACTTCAATGGAAACAACTGCTGTTATTCACAAACAGCATATAACCCAAGACGATTAGTTTCTGAACACTAAACAACTTATCACTCAAAAGCGAATTTTAGTTAGTTTCAGTATATTAAGAGCAAAAAGCATATAACTGAGCATGTGCCACCTATCTGTTGGCAGTTGTGTCAAATTCTCTAAGGAAAATGTGCAGCAATTCTATGCACACACACAAAAAAATGCTTAAAGTGACAGAACAAAAGAAGGCAAATTCCAAGAAACACACGCACAAGTATGTGCAAAACTTCCCTTTTCCAGCTCTCCTAAGTAGGTACAATGGAGTTCATACATCACAGCAGGGTCAGAGTAAGGAACGACATCGTTGTCTTTAAAGAAGGCATATCATCTCGAATTCAGATTAGGTGCTCTTCCTTAAGAAACTTGGTGCAGAGGACCTCAAAGACATAGCTAACCATTTCTGTGTAGCAAACACTTTCCTCATCACAAAATTGCACTGTGCCTTCACTGTTCCTCTGCAAACACTCTAGTAGGTCATGGTAAGAAGACAACAACTGAAGCAATGCATTCTACATTTCTGCAGTGGCCTACACTAATCGCTGTAATAGAGAAGGAGACAAGACATGACCTTAACATATGACTTCAGCTGAGCCAAAAAAACATGTTGCCAAGCATTTTATACTACACGAAGAAAAGTGCAAACCTATTTTTCACTAGTCCTGTTCAGAAAAAGATACCGGGGGAATGGAAATAATACTTGCATGCAGTAACAGGTACAACGTTTCCTATGCCACCTCTAGATGTACAAGTCTTTCTTCCACATGGTTTTCATTTCATAGAAGAGTGACACATTCCCTTTCATTCTCATTTTCTGAATGGTATAGCAACTATACCATTCAACTATACTACTACTCAGCCAAAACTCTCCCTCATAAAGCACCGAGGCTGGGTCTCAACACGAGAGAAAACTTCCACAGTATACTCTTGAGTCCTGATCCTGGCTATCAGCCGGATCAAATAATTGTCTGGAGCATAAGTCTCCTCTAGCTCATATACCCAGGTTTCTTTCTCAGAGAAGCCAGAGCACAGGGATGCAAGGGATGACCCCCACCTACTTTTTACTTCTTGCAGGGAACTGAAATTTAGCTAATACTACTAACCCTAGACCTGCGGAGTTCTGTCATCAGTCACACAGTTCAGCTAATGAATGGATAAATAAGAAATAAATAAATAAGTTCAACTTGACCTTCAGCTTCAAATTCTCCTTCAGACATATGGTAGATGCCGAGTGAACAATGTTACACAGCAGCAGATTATGAAAGTTCTAAGAACCTATTATAAAATATGAAGTTAAAGAGTAATCTTTCTGTGACCTACTCTTCTCTTGGAAAGACACAGCAGCTACCAAGTCTGCCTGGATTTGATGCTATGATGGAATGGTTTCTCATGTTAGCAACGGTGACAAGATTGCTAGCAGACTATTTCGATTACTCTGCCACAATTGTTCTTCACTTACTTTGAATCTGTCTTACATCTCCCTCTCTATCAGTACTGCATACGAGGACACCAGGGATTATTCTCAGAACTTGAGGTAGTTACATTGTGGCTTAAATTCCCATTTTATTTTCCTAAGGTAGAAGTGCACCCCTCTCCATACATTTTTCTGGCATTTACATTATTTGTCCATTTCTTAGAATAGTGTAAAAATTGTGTTTGTGTAATATGCCCTCATATCTAATGATATTTTTATGAATATATATGTAGTTTTAAGCATAGCACAGGCAGACCAAGTAATAATTCAGGAAGATAAGATTATGTCCTACAGGAGAGGAAATAGCTTAAGGGATTAATACTAGCTTACTAGCATATGAAAACAGTTCTAAATAAGAAATAATTTCAAGCATTTTGAAAGCTTCAGAGAAGTGTTGATTTGTTTTAAAAATTCCAAACAAAAAATAAGAAGAATGACTTCTCCATTATTTTTTTAAAAATAATTTCTGATTAACTGCAAACAATTAAAAAGCATTTGGAAAAACTGAAGTGGCCAGAACACAGTAAGTCATTGAAGACTTCAAATATCCAAACAGTAAATTAATCAACAAAATAAGTACTTGCATAATTATTCATAATTACAAATATCATAATTCTTACCTTCATCTGCTTCTAACTGCAGTATGCAAAATAATTTGGTACAAAAAACCACACAATAATATCATTATCATAATGCTTTTTAAGACGGCTTCTATTCAAATAATTTTTTTTTTTAATATATATCTATCTTTCTTCTACTGACTATCAGGGAGCCATTTATTCAGACTTATAACCTTTTGTCTGACTTTGTCATTGGGCCTTCATGCCAGCTTCATTATTTAACTATTCACAGCTGCAGTCTAACTAGCTGAGTAAAGCATTAACTCATCAGTGACCACTACCTCAGAGCAGGCTCCTATCTGTTGTTACAAATACATATAATCCTTGCCAGTGTGTTGCTATATTTAATAACAAATACTGGCATTTTTATAACAAACCCAGGTATTTTGTATTCCTATGACTGTGCTGTGCATGCCTTTCTGATATGATAACTGTGCTATCTATGGTTTATTGATCAAGTGAAAAAAAAATGCAGCTGCTGACAACATCTTTTCGTTATACAACATTTTTGATTTGACAGAAGTACATTTTGATGATCTCCTGAACTGCAGCCAACAAGCAGGAAAACACCACTGCAACCAAACTCAAGTAGGTAGTCAAATGTAATAAAGACAGAAATTGGTGCATATTCCCAGATATTTTTACTGTGAATGTGTTTTCATTGCCTCAGACTACAATATGTTATAGTTAACTAACACATAGTATCTAAGAGCAGTCACACTAAAATTATATTTATACTGCTTTTTGAGAACAGGTATTAAGTAACTTATGTCCCTATAATCTGTTGCACCAGGACATGTATTATCCTTATATGTGCTATCTTTTACTTTTCCCTCAGATTTCCTCTTAAGGAAAGGACTATGCATTTCACAGCTGACATAGATTTACACTAGCATCCTGACACAGAATAAAGGCAGCACCAATCTCATCACAGAAATTCAAATTGGCATATTAACAGTTACCTCTTCCAATTTAAAATACTGTGCCCTGTTTTCATATTTAGTTCAAATGTTGTATAATATATGCATGTTTCACAGAAAGATGTTGCACGTTTGGGTTAATATTCAGGTTTGGGTATTTAAGAGCCAAAGCGAGCATTATCTGTGTCTTAATTCTGCTTTTAAGTTTAGCCCAAAAGCCTATAAAACCAAAGAGAATCTCTAACAACCCAAATGCACAGCAAAACTTTGTGAGAATTGTTATTGCTAGTGTTGAAGAACATTATCTTTCTAAACAGTTTTATTAAGTGTACCTCATCTTTGCAATAGAGTGTATAAGTTTTACTGAAGTCAAGCACTCGGCACAACGTCCTCTTTCACTATGTTAACAATCACTTTTGAAAATTCCAAGGGACCTACCCATTTTTCTTGCAAGATTTTCTTTCTAGGATCTCCCTGTGACACTATGTGGTCCAAACTTTGTCTGCTATAGCCTAGGAAGGAGTGAACCAAATTTCTCTTCTAGGATATTTTCTCAGGCACATTTAAATTTCTAGATGCAAACAAGCACAAAGTAAACAACAAAGCAAAACTAGTTCCCTGACCAAAATATTATCCATAGACCTTTTTCTTTACATCTGTCTTTCCCAAAATATCTTCCAAGACCCAAGAAAGGAAACAGTTTCTCTCCTGAAATTTACCTTTAAAGAGTCTCTGTAAAACTCATTTGATCCACAACAGCTAAGTGTCACAAATGAGTCAGGTTGATTGACCCTCAGCCTCCTGATCCTCAAGGCACAACCCTTCCTGCTAGAGTCTACTTCATACAATTGTCAGTGTGCGCTATCTCCACCAGAATCTAATAAATCTAATAAAATCTAAGAAAGTCTATTATGAGCTAATCTTCAGGTCTTTAATTTTACCAAATCATTTCAATAAAATTCACCAGTTTGTGCCTATTGTCAGATGTTATTACCCATAAAATAAAGAACCAATCTGTGTGTTTTCTTCTCTTTCTCATAATAAAGAGACTGTGTTCCTTTTCACTGTTTACTATTAGTTTAAAATTTCACCAGAAAATAAATGTCTCTTTTACCAATATTCCACTTATTATCCTAAACATGAGTTAACTACAGAAAACTGTTCCACCATAACTATCTATCAGCGTATCAGGCAAGAGAATTAGGCATGATGAGACAGATTAAAGTTCCATCAAGACATATTCAATTTTATGTTATTTTGTGGGGGTTTTTTCCTAGAAAGCTATTTAGCAGTGAGAAATAAAAAATAAATAAAATAAAATAAAATAAAATAAAATAAAATAAAATAAAATAAAATAAAATAAAACTCCTCCATGACTGTTGTAGACAGTGTTTTTAAATGGACTGTTCCCACACAGATGTCATTCATTCATTTAAGGTGTTTCAGCAATGAAAACACTGAAATTAAGCATCTAATTTCTCCATTCTTGCATTGTACTGTACAAGCTAGATAACAGGTTTCAGCAGCCTGCAGAGCTACTAGCTGCACATCACTTTTATGGATTTGCTTCAAATAATGGCACAATGTAAAATTGTTCCAGGTGAGATTTCAGCTCCCACGCTACACCCTCTACAGCCCAGTTATGCCCAAACAGCTCAGGAAGCAACATCATTCTATGATACAGTTATGGCCTTAAAATGATGGTCCTCCTTTAGGTAAGGGTTGTATCATAGATTTTGGTTGAAGTGGTATTGGCATTTGATTTATATCTTGCCTGAGAGTGGTTGAGAGTCCAAACACCAGGAAGGAAATATCTTAGTCTTTTCATTGTTGTTATTTAGGAATATAACTCCAATCAAAACAGACACAAGTACCTGAGGTAGTGTTAATTCAATGAACTACATCATTCTTTTGCCACATTGTGTTAATAGGAAGATAAGAAAGAAGAAATGTTTTAAAAAAAGGTTAAGCTGACAGAAGGCAGAGCCATATGACAAAAGAAAAAATATCTTTTGAAACCATTCTCATTTCCTTCAAGCCCATGCTTAATTCAAAGATTTTTCTTCTGGTCTCTATATGCTGATGGCCTAGTCAGGGGAGAGCAAAGAAAAGAAATAAAACTGTGTCTGAAGATTTTCTACACAACCTACACAATTCTGCACCTACTTAGAAGAGACTTGTTTTCTCAACAGCTTAATTATTCTTATGTTATTCACATTACAGTTCAAGAGCATATTTCTGTATAATGCTCAACACAGCATTTCAGAAGCTCCTTTACCTCAAAAATGGGTTAGAAGTCCTTAGAACTGGATGTAGGAAAATCAAAGATGCTATATTTTAGGGAAGCACCACTGTCTCTTAAGCTTCCATTATGACCTCTTCCTAAAAGTTCCATTTGCTGATCGCAAAAGCTTCCATGGAGTTTTGTGGCCAAGGTATTAATATGATTGGGAAAATGAAAAGATTTCAAAGCAAGAACAAAAAATAATGTCAAAAGTATCTATTTGACAAATGTGTTCTAACACAGTATCCTTTGTTTCCCTTGTCTTTTTCTTTTTTTTTTTTTTTTTCCCTTTCAGTTTGTAAGCTCTTGAGGTTGGGACCTTGAATTCATACGTGTCTATAAGGCACCTACAAAGAACAGTGATAAATAAATAGCATATATTGAGTCACAATAATAACCACCAACTCCCCTGAAAATCTGTGAGGTTATTCTGATGCTAAATTAATGTTGACAAAATCAGAATTAATGTGCACAGTCTTCAAGAGGCCCTTGACAATGGAAGGAACACTTCGGCCAATGGCTTCTGAGGGACTATAGTTGCCATTAGGACAAGATGCTTAAGGGGTGCTGCAGAGAAGCTGTAACTCTACAATGATATCTATGCCTCAAAAGATCTCAGGTCATCCATGAGTTAAGAGGGACATTCTCTTGCCAGAAGGCAAATCTTATCCTGTCACTGCATGACACAATAAAAATTCAAGAGCTTAAAAAGCATCAGGTTTTGCTTCTCACAGAGTATTAGTGTGCTGGAGCAGTAGGCAGCTGACCTATGCACCAGCAGATCTGAAATCACTGCTTATATTGAAGAGAACAAGAATTTATTCCAACCAATGGAAACTGGTTTAGCTACTTTTTCTTTTTACAAATAGAATTTAGAAAGCTATTCTTTTCTTTTGAGGGAATTCTAATATCTTTCAGGTTCAAAGTGGCATCTCTTGTCTTACAGAAAGTTAGCATATTCTTTGCAAGAGTTCTGTCTTCCATTGCTTTGTGGTTTGTACAATTCTTTGTGGAAGTAAAAATTGAGTGTTAAATTCTCTTGCGCTCATTATTTTAGTACATCTTCCAATATGCTGAAATCAACCTCCTTACACTGATTTAGGTCTGAAATTACACAGTTCAGGAATTGTTTTCAGAGAGATGACTGATGAATCTCTCATGTAGTGAATGTAGTTGACATGCAGTCAAAAGTAATAGTACAATTTTCTTCTTCTCTTATTACCTCTACTGTTCTAGAAAAGAGATTTTCTATGTCTCTGTTTACTAACTACAAAAAGTACGTAGCCTGGCTTACTTATGTTTCCGTGGTTTAGTTTCTGACAGTAAAATCTCAGGTAAAACAGAAGTTTCTGAGCTAACGTAAGCAAATGCAACTACTCTAAACAGACTGAAACACCTTAACAGTTACATAAAAATGGCTTGCTGTGGTATGTGATAGATCTATGGACTTGCAGAATTAGCAGACTCCACAGTGTTATAGACCTGTCATAAACTGGCTTATTGATTCTGGGGACTGAACTCCCGACACCTTGCGCTTAAGAAAGACACCCGTGTAAGTACATTGAGAATTACAGAGCATCTTGGAGGGTCTGAGGTCTTCAAGTCCCTCTGAAACAGAACAGGGGTTTGGAGTCCCTTTACCAATTTAGGTTCATAATTTTTGGAACATATACTTCACTTACTGACAAATATTATTTTTCTAAACCTCATTGTGTTTGAACACATTTCCTTTCATTTGCAGATGTTTCAATTGAAAGTAAATCTCTCTTCAGATTTTGCAATTTTTTAATCAACAGAATTTCTGGAAAACAGGCTGCTACAAATGCTAAGAACTATTTTATTATTTCTGATTACAAAATATTTTCACATTTCTGTCAAAAGAATTCACAAGTTTTCTGACTTTTACTTATCTTGGAGACGGGAATTCCACTTTCTTAATGTTGAAAAATGCTAGCAGGTTTTTTTGTGGAGGTTTTTTTGGTCTTGTAATAATGTACAATAATTTGCCCCATTGGATAGGATCAAACTTCCAGATCTCCCTTAAACACAGAACTATTAATGGAAAATACCAAATTCCCCTTCTTTGGGGCTGTGTTTAAAGAGAGGGAAGGTCTAGGTGCTGTCTCCATAGCTTCCCTGAGGTACTGTGTCAATACAGGTATCATCAGTATCAAGATAATTGAGATTTCCTAGCTGCTCGTAGATTTAGTATTATTACCTTAAGTGTGTGATCTGGAATACATTATTCAGCATTGCTTTCTGTGGAGTTGTGAGATTTCTCTCTATCCTGCCTTTCCAACAGATAAATAATTATATGCTGCCACCACACATTTTAATTGCCAGAATAAACTATCCTTTGTTGTCCACACAGAAAAGAAGAACCCTAATCTAAGAGAGACCTTCATTCTTTCTCAAAGCCCTAATGATATGGGAAGTTATTGCTGTTTATTCTGTACACCTAAGCAGTTTTCCATGTGAACTACCCTAATGTGTGCCATTAAGATGAATGATCCTTAAAGAGAAGCCCGTTAGATTGCCCTCTGAAAAATGATCCTGTTTGTAAAAAACTACATGTTGGGACACAAGTCTCTATTTCAGACCTTAACAGGAGTCCTAACTTCCTAACTTTTATGTTACATCCTAGTAGAAAA
Organism: Rhynochetos jubatus; assembly: GCA_027574665.1. Classification (NCBI taxonomy): domain Eukaryota; kingdom Metazoa; phylum Chordata; class Aves; order Eurypygiformes; family Rhynochetidae; genus Rhynochetos; species Rhynochetos jubatus. The sequence goes on from CM050648.1 coordinate 61,874,990, forward strand.
ATGTTCTTCATCATAATTTAAGGAATGGATTATGAAGTCACAAAACCCCAGTAATGGAGTCCTGTATGGTGCCATATGTAGAGAAGTTCTTCATAATCTAAGGACACCACAGTGATTCTGATAAACTTTAATGAATGTAAAATTAAAACACTTCCACACAGAAGTTGTGTATTCAGACCTTATAGGATCTCAGCTAGCAACACGAGAGCAACTGAGGGGGATTATAACATATGCAGTACAGGAACTATTACTTTTGGAGCTTTATAGTTACATGTTTTCCACAGCTTTAGATTGTTCATGATTATCTCTGGAGCAAACTGACTGCACTTGTGGTATTTGATCTATTTTTCTACATTTTCTGAGCCAGTAGAAATAAATCTCCCCACAGTTTCAGCATTCCAAGCAAACTGGAGCTCCGATTTAAAGATGAGAATGACCTGAAAAGCCTTTTTAAACCTAAATCCCAACAGGTGGGAATTTGCATATTAGTCAAGCAACAGTTTTAATCCCAGCACTGCCATCTACTGAAGAGATCATTATAATATATTTTTCTGGAAGATGCACTTTAATACATAGACAAACTATTATCTCGGTAACTGGATTAACCTGATAAAAACATAAAATATTCTATACAACCTGGTAAGACAATCAAATTACGTTAAAATATATATACATCCAATTATAGAAATAGTAACATTTAAGCAATAGTGAACAGATAAATATCAAGCTGCTGTGCCTAGGTCTGCCTCGCTCCGATTGAAGGCAATAAATCCCAGCTGAACTAAATGAAAATAGAATCAATTACCATTTCAAGTTAGTGACACCAGCTATTAATCAATTAATTTCTTAAAAAGGAACGTAAAATTATTAAATAAGTATTCCAAACTGCAGAGAGATCAATGTAAATTGTACAGGAGAAATAATCCATTGGAAACCCCCCACATTTCCCTAAATAAGAAAATTTAAATAATAACTTAGGAGTGCAAAAATGTTGATCACCTATGGACAACCTGGTTCCTGGCATATCTGCCAGTTCGTCATAGGGTGAATGTGTTATTACAACAACCAGATAACTCACTATATATATGTATCTTGTTTCCTTGCTAAAGCAACTCTTGCTTGGAACACCTATTCATGCTGTTGGTGAACAGATTAGGCCACAACCTATTGACTGCATTCATCTATCAGATTTGCTGCACCAGATGGTTCAATGATACCCAACATTTCCAAAATTTCTTCTTGAGGAAGCGAACTGCAATTCCTGGTGAAAAAGTATGGTAGGCCAAGTGCAGGGGATACAGGTGGGAAAGTGGCTTCCTGCTTATTTAGTGTGGATTGAAACAACCATTATACAAACAACAGATTAGGTGTAATCGGCATTTTTCCTTAGCCAAATGATGTGTTTGTTAGGGCTCCCATGAGCTAGGACATCCCAAACTCCTGCCAGCAGGAGCAGGCATCTGAGGGGCAGAGGGGAAGCCCCAACCCTGGGCATCATGCACCTCCCTGGGGATTGGAACAGGCCAAGGCCAGGACAGGACATGGGCCTGCAGGTAGGTTGGGTTTGACAGAGGCCATGGCTGGGCAGGCCAGGGCTGTGGGGGGCAGGGACTGATGGCCCTGGAGGGCTGCAATGGGATCCTGGGCTGTGGACAGGGTGGGAGGAGCCCTTTGGGGTCAGCAGAGACAGGCAGGGACGGGCAGATTTCCTCAGGGCCATGGCAGTATGTTAAGGTGGTTCCTAGTAAAGTACATTCTTCCTCTGTAAATGTTTAAATATACTGTGTTTATCTGAACCTCCAATTCACAGACTACAACCAAGAAAGAGTTAAAAAAAATTTAAATGAAAGGGTATTTAAAAAATATGTTCTTTTACATCAACTCCTCCAAACTGAAAAATGAAATATTTCAACTAGATCTACAGCTAATTTCAAAAACGCCAACAGAAGTATAAACTCAAAACATGCATCATTTATTTTCCCATTGTTGTCAGTCAGCTTTTGGGTTTTACAGGATTGCATCTAGTCAGACGGTCAGCTTCACCCAGCCAGATCTGTGCAAACCTCAGCACAGAATGAACTTCCCTCTGAGAGAGCCATGATGCCTCAAGGAGTGTGCCAAGCACAGCAGACAGAAACATGGGGAAAGAGGAAGGCTGGCTGGCCGAAAACGAGTCTGAATACATCTTCTGACAGGTAGGGAAAAAAAAAAAACTATTCTTAGGAAGCAATGCACCCTTCACATCCCACTGGTATTGTTAGGAGGAGATTACTCATGCTGGCTTCATTTTCAACAGTTCCATAGGACTGGTGAGTCATTTGCAAAGAATGAGAGAAACTAGAATAAATACAAGGGTTGTTAACAAAAACATAACCCCCCTAGAAATAAATAGTAGTGAAAAGAAAATGAAGGAAGTGCTCAGAATTCTGACCAATCAATGCCTTTTTGGGACAAATACATTAAACCTTAAATCTTTCATCTGTTTTTGTGATTTTTTTTTTTCTTCTAACTTGGAAACCAACTGTAAACCCTATGCCCCTTTTGCCATGTTACTCCACTATCACATCAGGCTGTATTTAACAATTCTGTGATGTTCTTGTCTTATCGGGTATTTTTTGTATTTTTGTAATTTTTCTCTGCAGTCTGACCAAATGCATTACAGGCCCTGAAACCCCATTCATTTGTTCCCTTGTTCATTCTGAGTCTTCTTTTTATCTTTCCCTCCTTTTTGCTAAAACTTTTGCCTCAAGCGTCTCATTCTGTAAATCCTTCTTTTTCAACTTTGGAAAAAATTTCTAGTCTCTGACTCATGCCAGTATTTCAAGACCTGTCCCATGTTTTACACTTAATTTCTCTTCCCCCATGCCCTATCTATAATTACATTAACTCCTTTTCAGTCCTACTAACAGCACCTTCCAAATAGGATTCCTGCTTTCATTTGATTCTGTTTTCTTGCCTTCCATGTTCTTCAATTTGTCATGTCATTTCATTTCTTGTCTCTTCTGGCATATTCTTATTCCTGTTTCTTCATATTTGCCTGACTTTCAGGTGCTAGAAAGACACATGATGGTGAAAATATCAGTGAAGAAAGTACATCATTGGTTCTATTGTCAGATAATCTGCTGCTGAAGCTGAGATACTGTCTAAATGTCAGAGTATAATCACAAATTTTCCTCTCCTTTCACCAAACCTCAATGAATTAGTAATGAGGATGCCAGCTCAGTGTCCTCATATCTTCACCTATTACCTGTTTCTAAACAGATCTGGAGTTCATCCTGGATACAGGTTTTTGTAAAAATATAGCATAGACTCAGCCAGCCCCTGGATCCTAACCCTGTGCCACTCACCCATGTGAGTATCAATGGCATGGGGAAACTATGATATATCAAGAGGGGGTGAACCTGAAAATCTTGCGAGGGTACGTGGTGTCTTCTTAGTATTTCCAGTGAAAGGGAAAGGCTCAGGTAAAAGCAGAAGTATATTCTGTGTCAATACCTGCCTGCGTGGCTGGTATGCCATGCAGGGTCTTCACACCTATGGCCACAGGAGCCTCTATCAGGAATTAGGAATTATTTTCTCCATCTGACACAGTGGAGCAAAAGAATTTTTGCAAACAAGATTGCTAACTTAATGACAAGGCCTTTAAACAATATTTTTCAAGGGATGAAGAGCAAAGCCTGAGAGAAGTGGAACGCCAGGGGACAAGGCATCTGGGTGAAACACAGTAGAGAAGGTTCTCACACACTCCCTAAGAAAACAGTAGAACCAGGGGCCTATTTCAAGCGCCCTGGACAAGAACTCCTCGAGGATGAGAAGGAAAAAAAAAACCCAACAACGACAAAGGAGGTAGAAGTTGCAGGGTGACAGAAGCACGGTGGGATAGCTCACACAACTAGAGCATTGCAATAGGTGCAAGGTCTTTAGGAAGCACAGGTTGGGAATGGCAGGAAGAGAGATTACGCTCTGTGCAGAAGCGCAGCTTGAATCAATGGAGCCAGTTGAAAGTTTATAGGTCAGCATCAAAGGGAGGCTAATGCGGAGGCTGTTGTGATGAGTTTCTGCTATAGACCTCATGATCAAGAGTCAAAATAAAATGCAGCCTTCTTTAGATGACTGAAAGAAGCCTTGCAATCAGAAAGAAGATTAAAAATATTGATTAGGTACAGAATTAGGAAAGCTAAAACTCTGTTGCAGTTGAAACTGGCAAGGAATGTGAATGGCAAAAATAAAGACCTCTGGAAGTATATTGAGAGGAAGACTAGGGGATCTTGTGATGAGGACATGGAAGGGATTGCAGTGTTCAAAGCTGTCTTTGCCAAGGTGTTTACTGATGAGATATTTCCATCATCTTTCCAGGTCTCTGTTCCTAGTGGCAGAAGAGTCTGAGAGACAAAGGCACTGCCTATGGTAGGGAAAGATTAGTTAAACATCAGTTGACAAATACATTGGTTATACAGGAGTTCTTGAGACCACAAGATACATCTGGTGTCAATGAGGGAGGTTGGCCAATGTCACTTTTCAAAAACTGGGTGACCAGAAGAGTTCCCTAGTGACTAGAGAATGGAAAGTGTCACATGACCCTTCAAGAACCGTGAGAAAGAGGATCTGAGACATTAGAGGCTGGTCAGTTCCACTTCAGTGTCCTGGAAGACTGTGGATAAAATACGCATATGGAAGTCATTCATAGGCACGTGAGTGACAAGATAAATGGGAAAAACCATGATGGATTTACAGCCTCATTGCCCTCTCTGATGACTGGCTTGAAGGACAGGGAATGCTGTTTTGACTTTATCATGGCTTTTGACATGGTCTTCCATTCTGTCTTTGTAGCCAAGCTGAAGATATGAAATGGATGCATAGACTAAAAGATGGATCCTGTTGGACCCAGAGACTCAAAGGATAATAAGTGTAAGTTTGAAGTCCATTTGCCAGATGGTTACTAGAGGTTGTCCTTACACGTGAGTACTAGGGCTGCTACCATTTAATATCTTCATAAACTACGTGGTGACAGGGCAAAATACACCTTCAGCAAGTCCATGGATGAAACCAAATTTAGAGGAAGAAATTGATATGCTAAACAACAGGAGCGGTGTTCAGTGGGACTTTGACAGACTGGCTGACAGAAACTCATGAAGTTCAACAAGGGTAAGTAGAAGGTCCTAAAACTGGGATGAAATATCTGCATGTAGCAGTATTGTCTGGGGCTGACTGTATAGAAACAAGTTTTGCATTTTTAAAAAATGGAAATCCTATGGTAACAAGTTGAACATCAGTCAGCAGTGCAGCTTTGAAGCATTAAAGGTTTATTGCATAGCTGGATGTATGAGCAAGAGTGTAGCCAGATCAAGATTCTCTGTATATGGCACTTAGGACCACATCTGGAGTACTGTGCCCAGTTTTGGTTTCCCAGTGCAGGAAAAGCAGTGACACTGGAGAGAGAGGAACATCTAGGTGGTAAGTTGCCCAAATGACTATGAAGATTTTATAAGATCATTGAATCTCTATTATTGGACAGTTTTATATATAGCTGGGAACTTCTTTTCCAGTCCAGATTCATTCAACATGTGTACTGTTTACAAGAAAGCATATACTGATTTGCAATCTATGGTTCATCACCAGAGTACTCTTGAGATACTGGCTCTCTACTTTGCCATGCCAATTAAATGTTGCCTGGTCTTTCGCTGCACCTGACTGCCTTGAGCATGGATAAAGTACAGCAGTACGGCCTATATTCAGCCAATATCCTGAGCCTGGCTCTTTCTAAGCATGATGTAGATACTTCAAATCATATTTACAGTAAATCTGATGATCAGTATTGTGGTAAGAAAGCCTGCCACTTACGGGTTTAACATGCTAAATGTACAATTGGAAATCATATCATAATCATTTAGTTCATACACAACATATGAAGCTTTGAAAAACATTAATACACAGGTAAAAAGTATGGGAGAGGCGAACCCCTTAGAGAGGATCTGGACATGGAGGCAAATAGGCAAAGCTCATTTTACTCCCAGTAAAAATTAGATCATACTACATAGTGCATGTGTGTTCCATTTTTTGTTTTTGGGAGGTAAAATACTTCACTTAGGGGAAGGGAAAAATACCAAAATGTTTATCTCACTTTTTATAATGTATCCACTGGTCTGAAGTTTATTAACTGCACTCTGACTCTCATAGCTTTGCAAAGAAAATTTTGTAAAGTTTTCTCAGTAATAGCTTAGATATTTTTTACATAGTGAGTCATTCCATGCTTGAGTGGAACACACTGTGAAATGTACCTGTATTGAGACACCGTCCTTCTGAACAGTTCAGCACAATTACTAATCACATGTGCGTGTTTAATGCCACCTAAATTGCATACACATTTTCATGTAATTTTGTTAATTACATTAAAGTTAGAATTCTGGGAAAGTGTTTTACATGCAAATGTTTGTCATTTGTAGCCATGGTTCACACATGTACATGCATATGAGTACCCAGACACTGCTGAGTTTGGTATGTGTGCAAAGAATAGTTAGCAACCTTTTTCTCTGTTAGCAGGGATTCTTCCCTTCCTCTCTGATTCCTGCAGATGGTTCTCTCTTTCTCACAAGGTGTTCCTGTTAAAAGATCACTCAGGTATGTGAAAATCTGGTTTCTTACTCTTGTCCAATGCTCTAACACCTGTGTCAGAGGGTCTGTATTTTCTAAATGGACAGTAAAAGAAAAAGGAGATTCCTAGTATCCCTGTTCACAGGGATAGTTTAAATGGATTTAAGAAAAAAGAGGTGCCAAGTTACTTGGTTGTGCAAATCATGCTGTCTGAGACAACTGACTGAACGGGATCGAGACATTTACCAGAAATCACTGATTAATATACAAGCTAATTTCCCAGCTGTGTTGGGGTGTTTTTGGTATTTGGTTGGTTGGTTTTGTGAGGGGTTTTTTTGGGTGGGTTTTGGTTTTTTGTTTGGTTTTTTTTTTGTTTGTTTGTTTGGTTGGTTTGGTTTGGTTTGGTTTTTGTTTTTCTTTTTTCTATTTTTTAATTTATATTTCGATTTTTTCTTAACTAGACTGGGTTCTCCTAACTGAAAGTTCTGGCTGCAGAACTGAGGGATGAGATAACTTGTGAGCAGCCAACTAAAGCTATCATCATTTTGCATGAAGTTTTCACACAGTAATGAATGAGAAACTGAATGGGAAAGCATTATGTAAAAACTACTCTGTAAAAATTCAATATTATGAGCCTTTCAAATATGAATGAAAGGGTAAGAGAGGGCAGGAGAGGAGAAATGAAAGTGTCAGAGAGGTAAGTGCAGTGGGAATCTCCTTTTCTCTACTGGATGGTTTTAGCAGTCTATGTAGTATAAGAAAACAATAGAAACCATTGCAGAGAAGAAAAATGGATGCTTTCCGTACCTAGGTGAAGTAATTCAGAAGAAGATGTGTGAAGAGCTTTACTGGACAGTGAGGATTAAGGGACGGTTGTACCTAGAGATATTATAAAGTCTAATGAGAAGACATAACTCTCCAGAAAAGTTAGAACAGAAAAGAACCCAGCTGTTACAGACTCTAGCTATATCCATTTAAACTCCATCCTAAAATACTCCCAGTTGTATTATTACAAACAGGGCTGAGAAAATTCTGCTGATGGTAATGATAAATAATTTAAGAGAACTTGAAAGATTTTTTTTACATAATTCCTTAAATATTTTCGTGGGCACAAAAGCATATAGAAGCATCATAAGTTCTGTGCTAAGATATTTCTCCTAGTGAGCAAATAGAAAGTTGGAAAACCCTTAATCCTTCCCTACTGAAGTCACTGTATTCTTAGTTCTGATATGTGACAATATAATGCACCTCTATACAGAAAACAGTCACACAATCAAAATTATGTCAGTATATAAGGATTATTGTTACTAAACAACTAAATACAGGGACATATTTTCCCTTTCAGTTGTCATATGTACCACAGGTTTCCCATTCCATGTCCATAGAAGGACAAACTGAACCTCCAGTCTGTGATATCTCCCTGTCCAATGTTTTGAAGCAATTCCCATGCTATAGGTTCACTTGTCACAAAAGCTTTCAACAGAACTTGAGGCAATGAAAGTTTTCTATTAATAACCCTGTGCTTCACTTTACTCCAGTATTACCTAAACTGTGGCAGCTCTCAACACTAAAATATATACTGCTATTTGCTATTACTCTGCATGCTTTTGGATGTAAGCAAACATAAACAGTTTTAGGTTTAGAATGACAACAAATAAAATTAAAATTAATTTGCTGGGGTAATGCTACTGAGAAGGGAAGGCCAACCTATGTAAGAAAAAGCCAACCCTCTGTCCATGCATTCTTAGCTAAAAAAGTATGGTTTATGTGCATGTGTACATGTATGTACTTGAGTGTACATTCACACACAGAGAAATAAAAGCATTTCAAAGAAGTAGTTTGAATTAATTGAAATAAATCATGTGTAATGAGAATGTTATAATAATTGCTGATTGGTGAATTTATGTTTCTGTTGAGCCATTTTATCAATACTCTGAACAAGAGTCTTTTAGTACATCTGAACTCACAAAACAATTTAAATTCTTTTTTAGATTCCCATAGTAAAAATAACACTCCATTATTACAATGGAAGTACTATCAGTCAATAGTTTAAAAAAACTTCAGTATTGTCTGAGTTTTGGACTATTTGTCTATACAACCTGAATTTCTGTTGATGCCTTTTTTTTTTCAATGCAGTATTCACAATAGTGCTTATTATTTGCTTCTCCATGTCTTGCTAGGCCATTATGTATATTATCTGTTGTATGTGACCTCCAGAGACCAAGCAAGTTAGGCACCTTTATTTTGCTGATGAAGAGTAGAGGGGAGTCATGGAGTACTTTAATGTATATTACCTAGGAAGAAACGTGGTATGCTAGATAAACTTGGTACATGAAGTGCATTTTCATTATTATCCTTAAATGGTATAAAACACAATTAGCAGTACTTGAATTTATTGAAAATGGCTAATAAGAAAAAAGATCAGCTATATGATTTTGTTGGATAAGACTGGAAACATTACTGTTTTGAAAATGGATTTAAAACATATTCAAATTATATTTGCAGCATTTTGATTACATTATCAAAATTACAATTAGTGTTGAAATACATTTAAAATGACGAATGATTATTGTGTTAACTAAGGATTTGCACTGATTATTGTCACTGATTTTGAAAGTAAACATAATAGTAGAGCATGACCAAAATCCAAACCCTACAATTCAGGCCAAATACTATTGCTGTTTTTCATAAGCTCCTCTATAGAGGAATGGACTTTAGTAAAGTAAAACAATGACAATATATTTATATTACTACAGAGCACTTGAATGTTGCTGATACTTATTATATAAGCAGCTGCTCAGAAGGTTTGCCTATCATCTGGCCAGCCACCTAGTCTGTGTCTGACTACAGCCATGATGGATATAAATAATTCTCTAAAGTGTATAACCTGTTAATGTGGCCAACAATCATAAAGTTCTGGTTTGAGCATTCTGACTAGTGAAGACAAGTCAAATAAAAGATCTGCTCCATTAAAAGATTAAGTATTTTACAATAAATCATTATTTATCACCAAGATTAAAATGGGCACGACACACCATCAAACATGATCCTGGAACAACTGTTCAAGACAGTGTGTGGTTCCAAACCTAGAAACTACGCTTTGCCTCAGTGATATTCTCTGGCCTTTCAACACTACATAAAAACATAGCTATGTATAAACGTCTAATGGACTTTAGCTGAAAAGTCATTACCCATTAAAATTATGAAGTATATTAGTGACACCAGTTTTTGAGTGCTTGTTAACACTAGAAAGTTATCCTGGATAAAGCAGACCATTAATTATAACAGCTATTTTTAAACAACGCTACCTGTGACCCTGCCTATTCCAGAAATGAATGTCACATTACAAGGACACGAAACCACTTTCAGCTATTTCTGAAAAACTTCATCAGTAAACAAGCCCTTTTAGCCTATCTTCTACTTTGACAGATTGTCCAAGATACAAATGCGGTCAATAAAAACAAAATGTTCTTTTTAAAAGTTAAAAAAGTCACAGCCAACAAACACAATGTAGCTTCTAAACAACACGCTAGTTTTGCTGTCTCTGTCTCTCTCCTCCTCCCACCCAAAATAAACAGATGCAGCTTGCAAGATGCTGACCAGTAATGAGAGACACTGCACATCCATCACACCCGCTGTCTCAGGGGGAGGTAAGGGCACACAGGCTTTTGCAAGACCGTATTCAGACAATGGATATAAAACTCAAAAACCTAGAGGAAGTCAACAAAGTACATGATGAGAATTTATCATTCCAAATATAGGTCCCAGTTTCTATCCTGCCAAAAGTACAGTGAAGGAACACTAACACAGTGGTTCCCAAAGACGCCCAGCTGAGAGAGCCACAATCAGTCAAGGGAAAGAGTCAAACATACAGTGTTTTAGTAGGAGTATCTTATGATCGTGTTACACAGCAGCTTATGAGAAGGTTTGAAAGCTGTTGGAAGGAATATTGTGTTATTAGTCCCACAGGAACCAGAGCCATTATTGTGCCATTGTCCTGATTCAGTGCATATGTGTTTTACACTTATTAACTCTTATGGTGCCCCTCAACATTAAGTTTACACCAGCTCTGAATGTTACCCATTCAATTTATTTATATAAATTACTTTAGATAATCTTAATCTTAATGTGCCGGGAGGCTTCTTTAAACGGTCTCACAAAATATTTCTTGTTGCAATCTACGGTGCTGCTGCTGTACATTTTCCACCTTCAACATAAAATATATCATGATATCTACACCTGTATGTACACAAAATGTCTACTGTTTCCAAGGGCAAGTAGCCTACTCAGACACAAAATTAAGTAAAATGGGAAAGGGAAGAAATATTGAAAAGAACATTTAAAAAAAAAATAGGCACCACAGTTGTAATTAGTGTACAAGAAGAATTTACTGCCCAGTTTCCATTTAATTTAACTGCTTATATAACAGTCCTAACTCTATAGCTTAGCATGACAGACACACAATTAGAAGAGGGAGAGAGGCAGTATATTAGAGACGACTTTAAATTCAGAAGAAGGTTGGTGGTCATATACACATAATTAGCTTTATAAAATAACCATAGTCAGAATTACTGAACTTGGGAACATGAAGTGGAATGGTTATTCAGATTCTGCAACTTCTGTGGCCTAAGACACTTCCAAGATTATGTCCAAAGAAAACTTTGTCATTGGCCTCTTTTATCTTAGAAAAGAGACATAAATAAGATGTCGTTGCCTTATTCAGTCCAGATGAACTGAGGTAAATGGGACAATGGAAAGTAACTATGGTAGGCAGAATTTAAAAAATAAGACTGAGGAAATGTAAGAGAAACTAAAAAGTTGTGACCTTGAACCCACCTCGGTGTCTATTTTCTTGAGAAAGATGATCAAGTTTTAAGCACAAAAACATAGATTTCAAAACAGTTTTACAGTATCTACCACTGAAACAACTTTTCGTAACTATTTCTGTATTTCAATAGAAAAAGGTTGCTGCTGACACAGGTTTTATTTCCTGTGATATTTTGCAAATAGAAACATTGTAGTCATGCCAGTGCATAAGGAGGGATTAGAAAATGGAATCCATTAAACACCAAAACCTGAATCCCATTCATTTAGTAACCGGCAAAGTGAAACACCAAAGCAAACAAACAGCATCGATGAAAATACACAAAATATTAAAATGGCTTATGTTTTAATCACCTGAGGTATGATAAGCAACACAGATGAGATTTTTTTTTTAAGAATATATGACTTTAATTGACTTTGTCCCTTTAATGATAAATTTACAATGAAAATAACATGTCCACCATAATTTTGAAATACAACATAGCTACCACCAATTTGCTGCAAATGCCTTTGCATTATATTTCTTTGTGGCAGAGGAGTAAATCTGACAAAAATAAATTCTTATACACATCCACCCTTGTGGGATTAATAGAAAGATGAAATACTTCAAATTAAATAAAAGAAGATAAAAATTGTATCAAATAATATAAAATTCCTCCTGGATCTCCTCAAGCAAGATATTCCTCAGCACACTAATACACCAACTTTCATTAAAAAAAAGTGAGGAAACCAGACCTGTTTATTGAGAATGAGGCGAAAGGATGCATTTGACATTAGTCTGATATTTTACCTCTTGTTGATTAGGGTAATAACTTGTTCTAACCTCCAACATCGATGTCAGTCCATCCCCAGAACTCTGAGGCCATTTGTATTGGGAAGACCACACACGGCTAATAAATGTGTGGCACCCGTGCAACTTCTGGTGCATTTGCTGATCCTCTGAGGCCGCTCTCTCAAATGCTGTCAAAGATGCTAGCTGCAACTCCTCCAATACTTGCCACAGACAAGCCAAGTGGAGTTGGTTTTATTAATTTGGAAGAGTTTGCCATCTCTCCGTGCTCCCACAATGTGTACTCAAGCATTAGTGGACAAATACATCAAATAAATATCAGATAAAAGCACCCAAAATATGCTCGGTAACGTAAAGAAAGGATATGTTTTAGGGTATGGTCAGAGAAGATATTCAAAGCCTCCATTGCTGGTCCTAGAAATGTCAGGACAATTCAGAAATGTCAGTTGCTTTACCGGTTTCCAGATTGTAACTGAAGGATCATGTAGCTCTCTGTCCCTTTATCTCTCTTTCTCTCTCTCTAAATAGGTCTATAAAGATCAGCTGGAAAGTGCAGACAGAATTGTTCACTGGTTAGCTTTACTTAGAGCTACAGGGTATATATGTGCTTGGTTTTGCCTTACTGATCAATCTAGCTTACATTTTTAGCACACACAAACAAAAATCAGGAAAAAGAAAAAGTCGATGAAAACACGAACAACACAAAACAAATAAGGTTCCAATCGTGCAAATTTTGCTTCACTGGATAAAGCACTTCTTGACACAGTAATGTCCAGAATCCCCCTCCCCCAGAAAAATACAGGACTGAGACTGAAGCCATTCTTTTTTTTCTTTTTTTTTTTTTCCTTTTTTTTCCTTTTTTTTTTTCTTTTTTCCTTAAGGCTATACAACACAAAGAAATAAAGCATGGAAAGAACACCTCATTGGTCTGAACACTTCATTCTTCTGGCTCTGGAGCAAGCCTTTGACAAAGCAATTGTGTGGTCCGAGTTATTTGTCTCATTGGGACAGCGAGAAAGAAAAAGAGGAAAAAATGAAAGAGAGAGAAGAAAAAAAAAATAAGAAGAAAGTCAATGATCCCAACAATAAAATCCGAAATTGACTTTACAATCACAGGTACAAATTGCTCAGGTCGATAATTTCATTTCTCCTAAAGATCACTGTCGTCTAAAACTAATTAGAGGCGCAGGTTCCCAAGGAATTGTCAATATTCAAAGCAAATGTTGGAGTTTAGAAGGTTATCATTCTTCTACCGTGACAGTTTGACGGGGTGACTGGAAATATTGTCATGTGCTGCCAAGTTCAGGGTGTCGTTAACGATTGAATCCTTGCTCCGGCTCACGGATCTGTCTCCTATTTGGCCTTCTTTTATAGCGGAAAGACTAAGAAGCCAGAAAAGGTTGAATATTTCCACCCTCCCATAAGGTTGCCCCTTTCCAGTTTGAGATGCACTTTGTCTTCTCTTTCCATGTGGAGCAAGACTCCATTGCTGGCTGCTTCTCTGGTGACGTCCTGATCCCCTGCAAAAGCTGAAATCACTGGGTAGCCGTTTTGCATTAAACTTACCTAAAAAGTGCAAAGAGAGAGAATCTGAGTTTTCTCAATACTCCTAATGGCTTTTTTGCCCTGTGCACATCACTAAACTTCTGTGCAGGTTAGAAACAGGTTTGAATTAAGCTAAGGTAATGCATGATTTCTGTCATGCACAGACCCCTTTAACTAAAATAACCTACAGTCTTGTTCTTAATTTGCTGAGTTTTGTAAATGCACCTTAGTGTCTAGAAATAAGCATTTGAATAAAAATAAAAAAAAATAAATAAAAAAAAAGGAAAGACAGCATCTTCTTTAGATCACAACCCACCTGGATGGTTTGTCTGTTATAGACCTTGACCACGTGGAAACTGAAACTATATATCCCTTTTCTTGGTGCTACAAATATACTGGAAGCAAGATCAAAATGGTTGCCAATATTAACTAATACCTGGAAAGTAAACAAAGCAAAACAAAACAAAAAGGAGAGAGAGAAAGAGACAAAGAGAGAAATCAGGCCCCACCTTAGGAAAGCACCTGTGAAAATCTGACATGAGCTCCATGACCGATGCTATACAGCCTAGTCGAAATGGCATTTGCAGCACAATTAAAAGTGCATTGCAGGGGAAAGGAGCCAAGTTACAGAAGCGTTTATAAAGCATCGCAGTTCATAAAACGATTTAGTTATGCAAAGATGATCTCCAAAGCCTGTTAGATGAAGTGCAAATGTCCACACTGCTCTGTCAATAAAGCAAAGGTGGCAGAAAGCAGAGGGGTAGAAGGGGGAGGGAGGGAAGAAGGGAGGGGAAAGAACCAACACCAAAACTCGTCAATTCATGATGCAAATGTGTGTTTTTCTAGCTAGCACTAATGAAAACAGACCTGCCCTCGAGTATAGGAGAAAGTCGTACTGCCGAGAGGGGCGAAGGAGGGGAGAGGATGCTCAGCACTAGCAATATCTGCCAGTTCATGCCTCTACGTCCCTCCTGAGGTCTGTGCCGGGCTGGACCGCACCGCCCCCACCACCCCCGGGCGGCTGGGGTGGGCCTGCTCCTCCTCCCCGACAACAATTTTAATTCGTTATCTATTTCAATGTCTTTTGAAACAAAGAAAAAAGCGAAAGATTTGAGCTCTCCGGCAGGTGTGCAAAGCCCCACTCGGCAGCGGCGGCCGAATCGCTCCCCCGCAGATGCTGGCGGTGCGGGTGCCTCCGATTTGACAGGGATCCGGCCCCGGCTCATCCCCTCGCTCCCCGTCCAGGCTCCAGCGACAGACAGCCCGTTTGGCTCAAAAGGCACGGGTAAGGAGAGGAGGAAAACCCGCCCGCCCGCCCGCGGCGATCCCGTGCGGCGAGCGGGTGAGCCCCGGCCGGCTGCTCCGCCGTGCCCGCCCCCGGGGCTCCCCGGCCACGCTCAGCTGTGCGGGCGACAGCCTCTGTTTCAGTGAAGGAAAATATAAAGCAGGAGAAAACAAAAGCAAAACCTCCAAAATCCCGAACCTTCCCTCCCAAATAGTCAAATTCTATTGTTTCCAAGAAATGGGGAGGGAAAAAAAAGAATCTGTTATTGTGGGAGTACCGAGGGAGGAATGCCTTCAAACTCCTGGGAACTGACCATGGCGGGGTAAAAAGTCTAAAATACGCTCTTAATAAAGCTCTTTTTTGTTTTGTTTTGGTTTGGTTTGGTTTTTTCCTTTACTGATCTGACTTTATGAGACCACGTACACGAGGAATAGCTGTGCAAACTCATTAGGAGGGACAGGTAGACAGATGAATGACAGGCGGACAGACAGATAAAGAAAAAACCACCACAAAACCCAGAGAAAACAGTCTGTGTGTGCCGATTTTGGCTGACTCTGCAGTTCTACTTCAGAAGTCAGAGGCAGTACAAAAAAAAAAAAAAAAAGTAAATTTCATCGCGAAAATCGGGCGGAAGGATGGGGCATGGGCTCTGGGTGTCGAGCAGTGCGGCTGGGAGGGGGCAGGGAGACCAGGCCGGGCTCTCCGCTGCTCTACCCGGCGTATGCCGTGCAGGATAACACCGCTCCGTTATAACCCACCGGGGACATCGTTCGCCTCGTTTGACACGGCGGGAAATACCTTCTTCTTCCTCAGCCCTCCCCTCCCCCTGAGAGATGCTGTAACATTGCCAAATGCGCTCGGAACAGGCAGATCCGGCGAGTCCCCATCAGTAAATCTCTTGTCCTTCCCTTGTCCTGAAAATGAGCATTTCCGACGGAGCACCGAAGGAGGGGTGCGTATCCTTCCCCCCGGGTCGTCCCTGACTGCCCGGGTCAATCCTCGGCTGCAAGGAGCCCCAGCAAGCGTCCCAGGCACAGACTCATAGCTTAAAGGACCCTCCGTACTAGCGATGGGAGAGGACAAGAAGCCAGCCTCCCCCCTTCTCACATAACCACCACCCCAGGAAAGCCCCGCAGCCACCTGAAAGAACTTTACAAACTCTTTCTGAGGAGTTGAGCCATAAAATCGTTATTGAGCGGGTGGGGTCAGGATGAAAAGATGGAAGGGGAGCAAGAACGAGAACATCGCGTAGTCTCAGGGGATGCCCGCGCAGGGAGGCGAGGGGCCGGCTGGCGCGGGGGTGAGGGGCAGCGAAGGCAAAGCAGGCGGCGGCTGACCTGGTCGAAGTAGATGGTCATGGTGCGGTTGCTCATCTCGGAGGGCTCGTGGTTGGTGCTGCGGGTGGCCGAGAAGGCCACCTTGGCGCTGCCCGAGCGCACCGAGATTCCCAGGGAGGAGGTGATGGCGCCGTCGGCCGAGGGGCTGGAGTCGCACACCACCAGGCACTTCCCCTCCAGGACGATGGGCTCCGTGTCGTTCTGCGCCCGCACCGGGCACCCGGCGGGCAGCAACAGCAGCAGCAGCGGCAGCGCCGCCGCCAGGCAGCAGCAGCAGCCGCCCGCCGGCTCCGGCAGCGCCCCCCGCCGCCGCCGCCCCATGCCCAGCGCCGGACCGCCGCCGCTCCGGCTCGCCGCCGCCATGCGGGCGGGCGGGCGGCCGCGGGGAGGCGGAGTGGGCTGCGCGCCTGCTGCCGCCGCGGCGCCCTGCGGCCAGCGCTCTGCGGGACGGCGGCTGGGCAGCGGCGGCTGGGGCCGCGCCTTCCTCCCCTTCTCCTCCTTCTCCGCCTCCTCCTCCTCCGCGCGGAGCGAAGGAGCCTCCTCAAAGGGCGGGCGGCGCGCAGCAGCCTGGCAAGGGCAAAGGCGGCGGTGAAGCAGAGAGCGGGTACCGCGCCGCCCGCAGCATCCCGCCGGAGCGGCTCCGCCCGCCCCGCCCCGGGGCCCCAGCCGGCACAACAGGTCTGGGGGAGACCTCGCCGCCCGGCGTCTCCTCTCGTCTTCTCTCTCCCCTGTCCCTCAGCAGCGGGGGGTCCCGCAGCCCCAGCCGTACTTGGAGGTGGGCAGCGCGGCAGATTTCGTCTCTGAACCCACGGTGGAGCACCCTGTGGGCGTCTCGGACTGTCCCTTTCCACCCCCGCAGCCGACGAGGTCTCCAAAACCCGGCTAGTTCCCACGGCCCCACTTCTTACTGCACCTGCGAGCCGGGTTTATGCCGGGCTGCTAGCGCTCCAGCACTACGGAAGGAGATTTTATTGTTGGTGACGGTAATGCCCCCTCTCCCCCTCGCTGGAGTTGCCCCGCTATCCCTAGGGTTCGCGGGGGGCCGGGGCATCCCGGAGCCCGCGCCCCGCCGCGGCGCTGCCTCGGCTCTGGGAGCCGCCGCCCTCCTCCCCGCCCGGGGACTGCTGCGCTCGGACACCGACTCGTAGTTCCCAACCCTTTGTCCCCCAGGCCAGGCTACCCATGCTGCCACCGATCCCGGCGGCTCCCTAAACTCTCGGGAAGGAAGAGAAGGCTCAGGCATCCCCCGGTTCCCACCCCGGCATGCACGTCCATCGCAGGAGGCAAAAACCTCACCCGGCGCCTCCCTGGGAAGTTGCATCTCAGTTTTCACCTCTCAGCAGAACACACTGAGATCTCGCTGCTGGGAAATACCCCCTACACTTCCCCCGAGGCGTCTCTCCCGCTGCCCATCTTGTTGCTGCTATCATTTAAAGTCGTTATTTTGCAAAAGGAAGAGCCGGCAGGGAGGGGAACGGCCTTTTTACCTGGGAGGTCCATGACGGGAGAGAAAGGCTGGATAGGTAGCTCGTCCGTGAACTTGTATTGCTTAGAGAAAATGAGCCGAGATTGCGCTGGCAGAAAGAAAAGGAAACAGGAGTCGCCTCTTTCTCTCCCGCCCATTGCCAATAATCCCCCCCCCTCCCTCCAGCCTCTACCACCACCACCCCACATCCTCCCCCCTCCCCTCCTCACGCACACACTCGCACCCAGAAGCGACTCAAGGCGCGGGGAGCAGAGCGGAGCCCCGGCACCCCGCACCCAGCCGGGCACCCCGCACCCCGGCCCTGCACCCCGGCACACCGTGGGCAGCCGCGGCGAGGCGCGGGGCTCCCACCGGAGCGGCGTCTCCGGGGCGCCCCGTCGCAGGGTGCCACCGGAGGCTGGGAAGGGCCGTACCCCCTCGTCCCCCCTGATTTCTACCCAAAGCCGTCGGGCTGAAACACCCCAGTACCAACATGCCACCGACGTCTCAGCTCTTACGGGCCAGCGCTGCGACCGGACGGCTCAGCGCCTTGAACTAGAGGCAATTTGGAATTCATAGACTTTAATAATTATGATGATAATAAAAATAGTAAGAATTTAAAAGGGCACGTTGTTTGGGGCACTTCAGGCCGTAAGGCTGCGCACCACACCCCAAAAGGTCGCGTACTCGTGCCCGCACTCCCACATCCCGGCGCCCAGCGCTCGGCGGCGGCTTCTCCTTCAGTAAACCGCGTCTTTCCCGGCCCGGGACCCGCTCCTGGCGCCGCTCCGGGGCCGCTGTCAGCCCGGCCCCGGCCCCGCTCCCCGACCCGCACCCGCTCCCCGACCTCCGCCCGGCCCCGCCCGCGGCCCCGCGCCAAGAGCGGGCGCGGACCGCCACCTGGCGGCAGCACGTGGCGGTGCGCCCCCTGCGGAGCGGGCCGGGCTGGACCGCGGGACCGCAGGGGACTGGGAAGGATGGAGGGTCGCACCCCGGCAAGGGCGGGAGGGAAAATCCCAAAGGGCAGAGCGTTAGGACGAGGAACTGAGTGTCGCCTCCTCTCGCTGCCTGCAGTGCCCGGGAGCGCTGCGCTCGCGGGTCCCTCCTGCCTCCCGGAACGGTAATGATGATGTATGTCACAGCCAAGGTTATAATCCGATATCACTGGCTGCAAATGTTTTGAGCGTCTCAGCTCGTGTGGTTGCTGCTGAGAGGTTAGTGGCAATGCAAGGGACGGTAAGGCAAAGCTCTGGGACATTTCAATGCACTTCTCTCCCTTGCAAATTGGTTTTCTGGTTGCATATGGCATTTTCCTAGGGATCCTTATACTCAGACTTAAGCAGCTGAAAGGAAAATGGCAGAAAACTGCATATAAATTGAAATGGTAGCTCTTCTCCATGGAGAAAAAATTTGCAGGTGTATCTCAATAGCAAAATTACGATCTCATCTATGAATGAGCACTCCTCTGTTTCAATCTTCTGCTATAAGCACAAGTAAGGAACCCCTGTGGGTGTCTGTCTGGTGATTTGTGCTGAGAAATTAATCATGCCCTGAAATCGCAGCTAAGCAGTGTGCAGGGAATTCCTAACCTATAGCTCCTTATTTCAAATGAGAATCTTATACTAATCCTGAAATACTTGTGTTTAATGGTCTTTTTCCTGAGTTCAAGCACGGAGGGATGAGACCAGAAAGCTAAAAAGTGTAGTGCATTAAAAGTATCAGAAATGAGAGCAGGAACCAGTCTGTGGCTATAAGGCAGCACCTATTCTGCAAGACACTGAAAAGAACCACCGAAATTCCTCCAGCAGACATCAACACTCAATCTTGTGTGGGTCTGGTACACTGGGGAGCTGCTATTACTTCTCTTTAGATGAGACTACTCATTGATTATGACTGTTGTATAAACAAGGAATGAAAGCAGAGCCAAAAGATTTGTTCCTTGTTTTATATGACTTAGAACATTAGGCTAGGTGGTGGGGGAATGATGGCACGTCATCACTTCTGCCTGCTACTTTCAAGAAAGATGAGCATAAGAGCTAAAGGGAACTGAGCAGCCCTTACATCCAATGTGCACCCTCAGAAATACAAATGAAATCTTGCCTCTCTTTTAATGCAAAGGATGAATCCCACACATACAGAAAAACCCTTCACATTAGATAGTTAACTAACAAAAGAACTATGAGTACAAATCAGTGCAGCATGACTAGACAGGGGGAATAACAAAATATGAATATTTCTTTTTAATAAAATATTGAATTACATGACCTTACAGTGTTTATTAGAAAACACATCAAACATTACTTCTAATTGAATAATGTTCTTAATGGGATAAATATGCAGCCTTCTTGGCGTTATGTAGTTGGTGGAAGTATTTCTGTCTCTTTCCTTTTTTTTGTGAGCAGCAAGGCTAAAAATACAGATTTTGAAATTATTAACATAGGGATATGCAGTTCACTCTGTCATGGGGTGACTTCAGAAAGTGTAGCATCTAAAGTAATTGAGCAGATAAAGTATTTGCAGTCTTCTTTCTTGAGCTCGAAGAGGTGGTTGTAGCTGGAATAGTGTGTAATCAAGCTCATGCCATTTTTCATCACTTTGCCAAGACTGTTAGGAATGGAGGCATTTCTAACAGGGACATGTTGAACTTGATGGTGTGGGAGTTCTGCAAGCAATGAAACCGCTCATTTCTTTGGAGCTTTCGCTAAGCTAGCATTCACCATGATTTCATTTAAGCCAACAGATGCAAGGGGAAAAGCTTTTTGTTTCATCTACAGCTTCCAAGTGTTTCCCATGCATTATTTACATTAATGCCTAACAAAATGGGACATTTATTTCTGAAAGAAACTACTTATATATCTGTTCCTGAAATTATTTCACAGATATCTACATGTATTATCTCGATGTTACATATATGGATTCAGAGAAAGAAGAAATGTTCATTTGATAAGAAATATACTTTTGTCTACCCCTTTGTGGTGGGTTGAGCCTGGCTGGAGATCAGGTGCCCACCAAAGCTGCTCTGTCATTGCCCTCCTCAGCTGGACAGGGGAGGTAAAATAGAAGGAAAAACATATGGGTCGAGATAAAGACAGGGAGATATTTCAGCAATTATTGTCACTGGCAAACCAGACTCAGTTTGGGAAATAATTAATTTGATTTATCACCAATTGAATCAGAGTGGAAGGCAACTAAACCCAAATCTTTGGTAAAACTAAACACCTTCTCCCCACCCCTCCTTCTGCTCAGGCTCAACTTCACTGCCACTTTACCTCCCCGGCTTGAGTGGCTCAGGGGGATGGGGAAGGGAGGTTGTGGTCAGTTCATCCCATTTTGTCTCTGCCACTCAGCAGGAGGACTCCTCACACTCTTCCCCTGCTCCAGCGTGGGGACCCTCCCACAAGAGACAGTCAGGAGCCTGCTCCAGTGTGGACTTCCCATGGGGTCACAGCATCCTTCGGGCATCCACCTGCTTGGTGTGGGGATCCTCCCCAGGCTGCAGGTGGGTCTCTGCTCCCCCATTACACTCCATGGCTGCAGAGGCACAGCCAACCTCGCCACGGTCTGCACCTCAGACTGCCGGGAAATCTCTGCTCTTGCACCTGGAGCAGCCCTCCACCTCCTTCTCCACTGACCTTGGTGTCTGCAGAGTTGTTTCTCTCACATCTTGCTTTTTTCTGTGAATCCTTCTGTCTTCAGCTTTTTGGGTTTTTTTCTTTCTTAAACATGTTAGCCCAGAGGTGCTACCAACATTGCTGATGATCTCGGCCTTGAGTAGCATCAGGTCTGTCTTGGAGCCAGTTGGCATTGGCTCTATCAGACAGAAGGAAAGCTTCTAGCATTTTCTCACAGGAGCCACCCCTGTAGTCCCTCTGCTACCAAAACCTTGCCGTGCAAGCCCAATAAACCCTAATATTAGGATAAGTTTATGACAAGCACTCAAAAACACTTCCATGACCAGCCAAGGTGTGCAGAGGACTGAGTCCTCATTTATAAAATAAGCCACCATTTAAATCACTAAACCTAGTCTTCATGGATTATGTAGCCTTTAAAAAACAATTTTACTGTAAATAGTAATAGTAAATAGTAATAAATCTGATTCTTTTTTTTTTCTTTACAAATATACCTTTGAAATTTAATCTGTTGGTAGATGAAGTATAGTCTTGTGCATCTACCCAGTGATGAAATCCATATTAACCACAAGTTATGGTTTAATCAGCAGAGGTATATCCATCTTCTGTGTAAGGAGTTCATGTTAAATTTGACCATTGGTGTGAGTAAAAGAATGCTTTGTAAATTCAAATCACTAATTCATTCTGTATCTTATCAGGGCACCAGGGTAGATTACCTTACAGGTGCCAGCTATGACAAAGAATATATAACTCTCTGCTGACAACATGCACAACATTCTCAAGTACACATGACCCAACAAAAAAATATCTAATAAATTAGATATCATTCACAGAGATACTTAAAATTCTTTTCTAGGTCCTGAGCCTTACTGCTTCACACATCAAACAAGGCAGTTGTGTTTTCTCCTGCAAAGGAAGGTTCACCATGAGCAGAGGGTATCACCTCATAAGATGGTCAGGACTATAAGATTTTGCATGACCCACCTTCATGTGCAATATCATGTCTCATATAATTTCAGAAATATTTGCATAAGACTTCATACATTGAAAAAACATATAACTTCTCAAGAACATTTGATTTGTTCTTATAAAAATAGCAGAAAAACCCACGACAGCAGTCTTAGAACATAAAACTTTATTTTCTTCCATAAAATATTCTTAATTCCTAACAATTTATTAACTAAATAGTGAAAGCATGATATAACACAAAAGCATAAGATATTAGAATAATTTTTTTATTGCAAGAATAAAATTCATCATAGAGCTCTGATTTAATACCATTTAATATCAGACAGGATCTCTGAATATCGTATCTTCACATTGACAGTTACTTGGAGAATAATACTTTTTCTTCAGATGTACAAATGCATTGGACCATTGTCAAAACTTTCTTTCAATAAAATATTTGTGTGACAATTATTTTATTAAGATACTCTTAAATCCAGTCTTGTACACCTCATAGACATGAAATAGACATGAAATACCACATAACTTGGCAGTGGTATCAGAGCTGTTACATATGCTTGTGTAGTGATATTTAAATGCATTCTTCTAAGACATGCCACCACCTTACATATTATATCAGATACATTTGACAATCACCTGCAGTGAAATGGCTAGCACTTAGCAACATGCCACCATACTCTGTTTAATCCCTCTCATTTCATGGACCTTCATCTGCAGAAGGAGAGTGGATCAATAATTTTTAAGATGAAAACTATTTTGTAGTGCCTTTTTTTCTAATATCGTGATTTGACTCTATCACCAGGCTCTATGACCATCACATTCTCAGTCCATTCAGGTTTATTTGGGGGAATACAGACTTGTCATACAATTAGAAAAAAAATAATGGTGCAGAGACCTTCTTTACTAAACATACACTAATCAGAAATGTTCAGGCAATGTACATGCAGTCACCTGTGTGGTCTGTGTATCCAACACATGTCCAATTTCCAAGGTTTGTATTCTCTCATTTCCTTCTTCACAGAATAACAACTTTTAGCCAGATAAACTACTGTAGCAACCCAGCGTGCCTTCCAAAGACTGAACATTTTTGTGTAAAAAGGCACTTGGAAGAAATGTTTACCATAACACCAGCTAGGCATGGGGCATGGCCAACACAAATACTTATTTCTTATATACGTAACGCTCTGTATTGCTCATGTACCAATGTTTTGGATATGCACTTTCCACTCATAGAAACTCACAACTTTTGATCTTTTAAATAAAGCAAGCATATTTTAAAAATGTAACTCCTAGCTAACGAATTAAAGGCTTCATTTATTCTCTTGAACCTGCAAAAACATGTGTCCACCTAATATCCTTCCTCTGAGTCTCCCAACTGGATTAAGAGACTGAAGACTTCAAATGAAATTTCTAAACAAAAGGTTGCTATAAACATAGCACATTTGCAAGTTTCCTTTCAGGAGATCCCTTCAGGATCACAGCCAATATATATGAAGTTCTTTGATGTTGATATATATTAGATATTATAGATACTATATATCTCTTATAAAATCTTATAGATATTGCATATCTCATAATATATAGATAGATATGATGTTGATATTAAATCCTATAGATAATAACACATAGACTATAGATATATAACACATATAGATACTAATGTGTTAGTTCCATGTGGGGGTTAGGAAGAACTAGTCGTTTTAAACTATATTTTTGCATTGACTTGCTTACTACAGGTGAGATGTTGCTATACAATGTCACAGAAATGTGAAATTTAAAGCTGAGATACAGTTTATTTTCAGAAGAGAGGATCTTAAAATGGGACTTTGAAATACAACAAAGAAATCCGACAGCCTTCAGCTGCATTACCTAGCTTCTCTGGTTCATTCAGCTAGATTTCAAAGCAGCCCTTCCAGTTCTTATTAGAAAACAAAAGTTATACCGAATTGCATGTTTTTATTGATGCATGATAATTTCTATTAGCAGGGAGGACTCTGACATTTCTGAAAACAATCCACTGAAATAAAAATTTATGGCTTAAATAGAACATCACGTTATTAATGCTTTCATTTAGTTAGTTCTGAGTTTAGCATTTCAGAATACAAAATCAAGTTTGAAAAGTAATGCTGCAGAAGACTGTTTCTTTAATGACATACATGGAAGGAAATCTATAACTCTTTTGTTCATACATTTCTTTGCCTCGTTTTTTGTCACTTCTTTTTTGATTCTCCTTGAAAGAGCCTTTTTTTTTTTTTTTTGTGTCAAAACAACTTCCCTGTAAACTGGCCTCTGTACATTGCCTCAAGTTGCACACTCACAAAATAGCAATATAAAAAGCACTACCTGCTATGGAAATTTTATGTGTCATACAGAGCTGTAACCATTCTGGTAGGGAGGAAAACTAGCTAGGTCCAGTATTCTTTTTTTTTTTTTTTTCCCCTGAAATAAATAAAACTGTGATGAAACCAAGAAATTATTTATAGCTTTAGAGAATTAAAATAGATGTATTTGTCACATTTACATGTTCATTCCAACTCAGCACATGGTTGCTGAGAACTCTGCCAACATTTGAGAGACCCAATAGATTTGAGACTCAGTTTCCCTCACTGAGTAGTGAAAAAGATCTCTGGATGTTGATGTCTCAGTTGTGTACTTCATTCAGCTTTTTTTGTGTCATATTTTTTCCCTTTTTCTCCAACAGAATTCACTATTTTCACCAACAATTAAAATAACATATCCAAATATAGGCATATGTTTGACTGTCAAGGGGCTGTACATTAAGCAGGTTATTAGAAGGGTTGCATGAATAGTGACATCCCCACATAGGAAAATCTCACCTTTTCAGTGAAATTTGCTGTCAGACATTTTTAAGAAAATGCTGCCACTCTGACTGTATAACTTCATTTTTGAAATAGGGAAGACTGGAATTTCTCATCCAAAGAACACTTCCAATCTGATCCCAGCCTACAAAACCAGTATTTCATCTAAGAAGAGTGTAAGAGAAAACCCAAAGTAGCCAGTGGCTATTAAAATGCTGTCTAGGATGCAGGAAAATATACATCTATCCAAGGAGTTTACATCC
Source organism: Rhynochetos jubatus (assembly GCA_027574665.1). NCBI lineage: Eukaryota > Metazoa > Chordata > Aves > Eurypygiformes > Rhynochetidae > Rhynochetos > Rhynochetos jubatus. The sequence continues at coordinate 61,900,504 of CM050648.1, forward strand.
TTGATGTGAATTATAGATACCTCACTTCAGTCACAGCTCCACGCTGCTGTAGGTTTCAGCTCCATGGCTTGTGACAAAATTTCATAACCCTTTAGCTTTTGCAGGTCTGTGAAGACTTCTGTTCTTGCCTCATTAGGAATAGTTCTGAATAGCAATCTTTGTCTCCTTTGAAAGCACCAGGAAACATACAGACAGTCCAGATCCAGTCATTGTGCATCAGTACAGCATTACATTGTTCTCTTCCAGAATCTAAAGCTTTTATCAACAAAAGGTTTTAGCTGTTACAACTGTAGAGATAGCCTTACAAACCATGGCAACAGATGCAATGGCAACTCGCTGCTACTTTTAAACAATTGCATTATAAGGTATGACCTATCCTGTTCATCGTGGTGGCTGATAAATTGGATGTCCCTGAAAACACTTGTGACATGTCACTTCTTTCAGTCCTCATCAAAGCAGGTAGGAAAGGAGATGGAACATCACCTGTTGAACACTTGCAAAATCCACTGTGAACGAAGCTCATTTGGGCTGGGTAAGGGCATCTGGGAACACCAGTATTTGTCTCTCCCTACTATCAGGGTCTCAGAGTCCAGTAGATGTCTGAGATTCTCAAGGGAATAAAGAGGGGAAGACAGTGAGAAGAAACTAGTGTATTTGTTGCCAAAGGGGTGGAGAGCCAAACCCAGGGGCCTGGGGACTATGTTACAGTGTGTGGAACAGTTATCAGCTTTACTTTTATCAGCTTAATTGGAAGAAGAATTTAAAGTGAATTTTCTGTTTCAAACTGAACCTTCGGCATATATTACTGTTTAGTCATTCCCTGTTCTCGTAGGAAGTATTGCTACAGGTGAGAGAGATGTTTTTGTAGAGTAACTTGTTGATCTATTTTGAAGGATCTTTACATGTGGGAAACCACTTACACCTCTGATCCATTCTTTGGTTTAGGCTGAACTCCCAGAGTAATAGACCCAGCTAATCTTTCACCGTAAGGGGCTCACATGGCCTGATGGGTGCCTGTCCCAAACACTGAACACACAGCATATTCTATTGCATGGGGTTGCACAGAAAAATTGTGGTGTCTGATGGCACAGACAAAAGGAAGCATGACACAGAAGCAGTCATTCCCATCATCTTGTACTTTACCTTCCAGGGAATTGTTGAAACACTCAGTACAAGAAAACGACTGTAAAATTTCAGACACTTACATTAGGGACTTTGAGGCAGACTTAGCATTTCCAATTCTAATACTGAGATCTTCACAAGGGATTGCATCCCTAAAGCTTTTTCAATGCATTGGACTGAATGACACTAAATGCAATGACTAAATTAAATAAAAAACAGAACTCTGATACACTTTTGTCAAATGCAAGAACAATAGGTGTTTTCAAAATAAAATTAATTGCACACTGCAAGTCATTCCTTTAAGTAGCAATTGCTATATACATATTACACACATTATATAATATATTATTAGGGAAATTAATATTGAGATATCAACCTGCACTTTATTAATATAGAGATATTAACCTGAACTTAAAGTCCCAGGCCCATGAACATTTAGCCTGTGTTTTACTTAAGGCATATGAACAGTCCCACTGTGCTTTACTCTTTATATGCATAAACCTTTGTAGGCCTGGAGCCACAGCACAGAGGAAAAAACACCAAAAGCACTCAGTAGCATTTATTTTCAGGACTTTGTGCTTGTGATGCTCTTGAATCAGTATAATTAGTACTTTATTCTGCTTTGTCATTGTGGTGACAGAAAGGATTTCTGTGCAGAGACTGTTGTGCCACAGACACGTCTTTCAGATATCAGATCTATTCTGTAAAAAGGCAAAACATTATTCTGGAGATAAGTTTTGCAATGACGGCAAAGCAGCTGGCATCTCTGTAACTGTCACTTTTCAAGACGAAGCAAAATTTTTTGATATCTTTTACAGCTCTGCTTAAACGTTGCATGTGCCAATGACAGATGTGTTTAAACTACTTACTTACATACTTTTATCTGTGTAGAACTTTTGACCAAAGTAAGGCAAAACAAAATGGGTATTTCTGTTTGGATGAAGGGAAGGGGAAACATGACTGAGAACAGCAATACTTGAGGTTATCATCTTTCAAAGAAAAGACAGAGACTCAGGTCATGTGTACAGAGATGTCAGCCTGTGCTGGTTTTCGTTGGGATAGTGTGTTATTAATTACTTCTAATTAATAGAATTAATTTTCTTCACAGAGCTAGTATGAGACTATGTTTTGGATTTGTGTTGAGAAGAATGTTGACAACTTACTAATGTTTTTAGCAGTTGCCAAGAAACGTTTACGTTAAGCCAAAGACTTTTTCAGATTCTCATATAGCACCTGTGTTCCCAGCTTCTTCTCTACAAAAGGCTGGGAGGAGAGACAGACCAGACAGCTGACCCAAACTGATCAAAGGGATATTTCATGCTATAAAATTTCATGCCTAGTATGTAAGTTCGGTGGGGGGACACCTCTGACTGTCACTGTTCAGGTATGGGCTGAGTGTTGGTTGGTGAGTCACAGCTGGGAGGCAGGGATTTCATCTTTTAAGGTCAATCTCAGAAAAACAAGAACCCAATAAACTACATACCCTAAAAAGCAATATGTAAATAATTGATTTCTATAATCCAAAACTGCCCAAAAGCAGCCTGTAAAATCAGAATAACCAAAAGTAATGTAGCTCTGTCAGTCTTTTTAAGTAAATAATTATTGATCTCTCAAAAATTATGAACTCACTGCGAATAGTGACAGTCTAGTTGAGAGCTGTTTCCTTACAAAATATGGTTGTTCATTACAGGCTTTTAAGTACTTACTTAAGAAGAAGGATTAAATGCTACAAATAACATGTAAACATTACTTCCCAGTGATATTTTGGCTGAACAGTGGCCCTCTGTTGTCTCCTCATTGTCTTTTTTCCCAAATATGGGTTAGAAATTTCATGAAAATTCACCCAAACCAATATTGATTTTCAAATCTGGAAATGTTTTGTCTGTTTTTCTCCATTTTACACTGTTTCCACCAGGAACAAAATTGCTGCCAATCATACGTCCTCTCTAACTGCTTCATCCTGACAGTCTGCATCATATTCCTTTTACAGATTTTCCCCAGCTATAATCAGGTGAATTACCTCAGAAAGCATTAAGTATTCTTTACTAATATCCCATGGTTTCTCACAGGGAAAAAATCATCGTAAATTATGTTGTCATGTTGTCATTTTATAAAAGTAGGCATAGAAATGCACAATTAAATTCCAATTCATCTTTCACCAAGTCTTTTTGACTCATGATGACACTTAAACTCTTTAATCAATATTTTCTCAACAATGAACATAAAATGTAAACTGGATAACTGTAGTGCCAGTACGCAGGAAGGAGGAAAGTATGGCTGCCTGAAGAGGAACTATAGGCTATCAAAAGGCATGCAAAGATGTAAAGAATACAGCCTCGGTTCAGATTCAGTTAAACAGTTCATCACAGGCTGAACATTAAGCAAGAAAGTCTCATTGAACAAAAAAAAAGCCAAAAACCCAACTGTATGAAGCTGGGGTGCTTGGGCTTGACTTCTTCAAACACTCTCATACATGTTTTGAAGCTCCTTGGGATCTTTTGGCTATAGCTTGCATTCATCCATCTATCCTGTAGTTGCAACACTTACAACCTTAAACCATGAAGACTGATTTGTCATACTCTGCAATTGATCCCATATGAGATGCACCTCCCTTCCTATGTGCCTGCATGCACACACACACACTGTTCCTGAGTAAAAGTAAAATTCTGTAATCTCTTTTCACTGCATCACCCTACAAATATAATCAGATTACTGAGAAAAAAAATATATGAACTGGGGTTTAGGCTTGACTTTTGCAGCAGCAGAAACATTTTGAGAGCCATTTGCATATCACTATTGTAGTCTGTAAAGAATTGCTGAGAGTGCACTACATTTCAACATTTACACAGTTTTAATAGTAAAAAAGCCATCTACTACAATAGGAAATAAAGAATACTTTCAGAGCCACAGAAAGATTTCTTGATTTATTTTTTGATTTATTGATTCATCTAACTCTTTAATTTTTACTGTTTCTTATCCCATTTGTAACACACTATATATTTAAACAAAATGGAGGGTTGATCTATCTGTCTTATAAGCAGCCTGTGACACAGAATAAAACTAATCTTCATGGCTTTCTGAATCTGGATATAGCTGATGGTCCACACAGCTAATAGATGTAATAGCTCCATGCTACCAAGCAGGAAAAAAAAGGCATTAGACAGGTAATTATGACAGCTTTGCAACCCTTGGAAACTTCATCACAACCCCCAGTGGTGTATTATAGAGGCTTAACTATCTCATCAGTGGCAAAAAATCCCATAGTATCATACCGATACTCATGTAGTAGTTATAAGATAATGAAGATAAAGTTATGTGCCAAAAAAAAAAAAAAAAAAGCGTTAGGTTTCTCATGCAAATTCTTGTAGGTAGTAGTATCTACCTTCAGGTCCTCCACAACACAAAATTTCTTTCCACTTTTTTTCAATCTGTTTCAATTGGACAAACCATTAAAAGCTGTTTCTTTCAGATTTTCGAGTAATTTAGATTCCAGAATAGATTGAATGTAGAAGGGCAGAGGCTGTGTTAAGAAGAAAACAACAAACAGAAAACCAAAACAAATTAGGTTTGGATCATGCACAAGTCTAGAAATGAAGAGGCTTCTGAAAGCTGGTTGTACAACAAATCATCACTCATTCACTTGTTCACATTTTTTGTATTCTCAGAAAGGACATTGACTCAGGAGGTTACAGGCAATAAAAAGCCAACTATTTATACCAATATTAAGCACACCTTTTGTACAGTCATCTGAAATTTTCATATGGAATGAAACTCTGAGTTTCAGAATAATTTAAAGGCTTTTATCCCATGATAATGAAGGAGGGTTTTTTGGCACCCAATGTGGGACTCTAAGGGTTTGAGATAATAACAGCTTAACCACATCATATTAAGGAATTTATATCTGTTAACATTTGTAGGTCACAATATTGATTCACCCATTCTTGGTATTAATTTATGTGATCTGCACCATGCTCTTTTTTTCTTTTTTTCCTGTACATATTAAATATTTGTGTTGGTTTTTGCAGTTTGCTGTGCTGTGCAGTGATTAATGATGTTTTTCCTAGGAGGTTTGTTATTAAAAAACTGGCCTTGAGCTTAATTTGGTATTTAAGCTTTGTACTGAAGCCATTACTGTACTTTGGGTACCATCCCATGGAGACAATTAGCAATTACACTTCTTCTTCTGAGAGCCTTTTTATAGAGAAAATACAGAATGGTGCTTTTTCTACCTTCCTTTATGATGTTTCCTCCTTCTTTGCAAAAACTTTTCAGTATCTTAAACATCCTTTGGTAGTTAAATTACTTCTGTCGGTATTTCTTGGGAATACTGTTTTGGTTTTGTCTAAGGTTAATAAAAAATTTAAGAATATCATCCAGAGATCTGCCCAAAGACTGGATGGTTATGATTGGCAGGGTGTGTAGGACAGCAAGGGCAAATGCCTAGGATGGTGGGTACCTCCAGTGTTTTGAACTGGAGAGTGAAATTCTGGAAGCGAAAGTCAACTTATTTAGTAAGGGATGATGAAAAAGCAGGGCCATCATGAGGAGAGGAGGAGGCGGAGGAAGAACCCATAAACAAGATGGAAAACACCCAATCCCTGTCCCTGAGTGAGCTGTGAGATAAGCAAAAATATTTCAGCTGCTGTCTAGGCAAACACATTGTCACTTGGCTGCTCTGATGCTGGGATAACAAGGTCAGTAGAATGGAATTAGAGGGTAGGGAAGCCAAGAAGCTGGGATCCCTTTCTAGGGAAGGTGACATTGACAGAGTGATTGGAAAAGGGGTACAAGCCCTCAGCCTCTGGAGTTGACTCCTATCAAGTGTGAAGGTATCCTTTCAAAGAAGATGTTATATTTGCCCAGGAAATCAACAATCATGGAGAAAGGAATCCAGTACCTGAGGGAATTAACCATACTGGAGGTGATTTATGATAACCTGGACAATGATCAGTTATCCAAAGATCCAGAATAAGTCCAGTGCACAAGACCCATGTGGCAAAAGTTTATATGGAGTGCAGCATAATCATATGCTAACTCATTGGCTGTACTGACCTGAAAAGAGAGAGACGTAAATGGTGGATGGATTGGCTGGACAACTCTGGGAATATTAAGAAAATCTCTTTTCCTCCCTCAGCTGTGGAGAAACTGTCCCAGAAGGTCCAGCAGCTCGAACAGGGTATGTCCTACTCCCCATCCGTACGGACCAGTATCTCAGCTATTAGGAGTAAGTGTTCCTCTGCTCAGGAGAAATGATATAGAGGGTATACACCGTGGCTACCCTGTGGTTTTACCTGCATGACCATGAAAAGGACATGAGGAAGTGGGGTGGAATACCTTGACCCTAGAGGCATGGGCATGTGAGTTGCAAGCAAAAACAATCACAAACTGGGCTTCATCCAGGAAAATTGCAGCTCCAGTTTCCAGTGGGCAGTTCCTCAAACACAGTAGAAAGCCTGATCTTAAGAGACTTCTGAATTGTATTTACAAGAAGTGAACATCAAATACTATAACCAGGACTAGAGGGGCCCTGCCTCCAGAGAGGTGGAGGAAAGGGACAACCAGGTTTATTGGACTGAATAGATTTGTTGGCTTGGTATATCAGACCCACAGGAGTATAAAGCCTAGTGGACATGGGTGCACAGTGTACCCTAATGTAATCAAGCTATGAAGAAGTAGAACGCATTTGTATTTCTGGAATGACAGGAGGATGACAACAGCTAACTGTATTGGAATTCAAGGTGAGTCTTAACTGGAAATGAGTGGCAGAAACACCCCATTGTGACTGGCCCAGAGTCTCCATGCATCGTTGGCATGGACTACTTCAGGAGAGGATATTTAAGGACACAAAAGGGTATCAGTGGGCTTTTGGTGATGAAGGAAATTGAACAGCTGTCTACCTTGCCCAGTCTCTCAGAGAACCCTTCTGTTGTTGAACTGATGAGGGTTGAAGAACAACAGGTGCTGATCACCACCATGACAGTGCACCGGTGACAGTATTGCACCAACCAAGGCTTCCTGGTTCCTATCCATAAAATGATTTGTCAACTGGAGAGTCAAGGAGCGATCAGCAAGACTCATTCACCCTTTAACACAAGAGATCCAGTTCTTAGGAATAAAATGGCAAGATGGATGTCGCCAGATTCCAATGGATGTGATCAACAAAATAACAGCTATGTCCCCACCAACGAGCAACAAAGAAAAACAAGCTTTCTTAGGTGCTGTGGGTGATGCATATTCCAAATTAAAGTTTGATTTTAAGCCCTATCTATGAAGTAATCTAGAAGAAGAATGATTTCAAATGGAGCCCTGAGCTGCAACAAGCCTTTGAACAAATTACACAGGAGATAGCTTGTGCAGTAGTCCTTGGGCCAGACTGGACAGGGCCAGAGGTAAAGAATGTGCTCTACACTGCATCCAGGGACAATGGCCTTACCTGGAGACTCTGGCAGAAAGCACCAGGGGAGACTCAACATCTACCCTTAGGGTTTTGGAGTGAGGGATACAGAGAATTGGAGGTCTGCTATATTCCAACTGGAAAAGAGGCGTTGGCAGCATATGAAGGGGTTTGAGCTGTTTTGGAAGTGGTTGGTACTGTAACATAGCTCCTCCTGACACCTCAGCTGCTGGTGGATGTTCAAAGGGAAGATCCCCTCTACATATCATGCAACTGATGCTACATGGGTTAAGTGGGTCATACTGCTTACACAACGAGCTTGAATAGAAAACGCCAATCACCCAGGAATCTTTGAAGTGATCATGGACTGGCCAGAAGACAAAGATTTCAGAATATCAACAGAGGAGGATGTGATGCGTACTAAAGAGGTCCTACTGTACAATTAATTACTAGAAAATGAGAAGCAATATGCCCTATTCAATGATGGGTACTGTTGTATTGTAGGAATACATCAGAGGTGGAAGGTGGCTGTATGGACTCCTCCATGACAAGTTGCAGGAATTTCTGAAGAAGAAGGTGGATTGAGTCAGACTGCAGAGGTGAAAGTTATCCAGCTGGCTTTGGACATTGCCAAATGAGAAAAATGATGAATAATTTATCTCTATAGTAACTCGTGGATGGTGGCAAATGCCCTGTGGGGCTGGTTATAGCAATGGAATCAGAGCAACTGGCAGCTCAGAGGCAAACACATCTGGGCTGCTGCATAGTGCAACGTATTGCTTTCTGGGTAGAAAACCTGGTTGTAAAAGTATGTCATGTAGCTGTTCACTTACCCCAGGGCCACACCACTGAAGAGCATCGAAAGAATCAGCTGGTGGATCAGGCTGTTAAGATTGAAGTGACACAGGTGGATCTGGACTGGCAACATAAGGGTGAATTATTTATAGCTCAATGAGCCCATGACTCCTCGGGCCAACAAGACAAAGATGCAACATACAGATGGGCTCATGACTGAAGGTTAGACTTGGCTATGGACGTTATTGCACAGGTTATCCATGAATGTGAAACTTAAGCTTCAGTCAAACAGGATGAGTGGTTAAAGCCTCTGTGGTATGGAGGACAATGGCTGAAATATATATATGGGGAGGCCTGGCACTGTGGCACACTCCCACAAACCCACCAAGGCAAGCTCTAGGTGTTTACAATGGTGGAAGCAACCACTGGATGGCTGGAAACATATTCTGTGTCTCATACTACCACCCAGAACACTATCCTGTGCCTTGAAAAGCAAATCTTATGGTGACATGTTACTCCAGAAAGAATTGAGTCAGACAATGGGACTCATTTCCAAACAACCTTGTAGACACCTGGGCCATAGAGCATGACCCTGACTGTTATGAAAGGCAGAGCCCAAAGTTATGGGCTAAATGAACTCAACAGAAATTTTAGAGGGGTGGCACATAGACTAGAGGAATGATATCTGTGTCAAAATACAGGAAAAGCGGTGGTGATTAATCAGAATATATTGGAAAGTGTGGGACCTAGGCATGATGTAGATGGTACAGAATAAGGAGTAGATACTGCCCTGGTTTTGTCTAGAATAGGGTTAATTGTCATTCTAGTAGCCAGTATAGTGCTGTGTTTTGCATTTAGTATGAGGATAATGTTGATAACACCCTGATGTTTTAGTTGTTGCTGAGTAGTGCTTACATTAAGTCAAGGACTTTTCAGCTTCTCTACCAACTGAGAAGGCTGGAGATGTACAAGAGTCTGGGAGGGGGCACAGCCAGAATAGCCGACCCAAACTGACTATAGGGATATTCCATACCATATGATGTCATGCTCAGTATATAAACTAGGGGAAAGCTGGCCAGGGGCTGGTGCTCGGGGATTGGCTAGGCGTCGGTCAGTGAGAGGTGAGCAGTTGCATTGTGCATCACTTGTTCTGTATTATGATTATGATTAATAGGATTATGATTATTGTTGTTATATTTCAATTATTAAACTGTTCTTGTCTCAACCCCTGAGTTTTTTCACTTTTATTCTTCCGATTCTCTCCTCCATCCCACTGAGGGGGAAGTGAGCAAGGTGCTGTGTGCTGCTCAGTTGACAGCTGAGATTAAACTATGACACACTAGTTGACATATTTTTGCATTGTCAGAAAAAATATTGGATGAGGCTTTGAGCAAACTGGTCTAGTGGAAAGTGCCCCTGCCCATGGCAGGGTGTTTGGAACTCGATAATCTTTAGGTTCCCTTCCAACCCTAACCATTCTATGATTTCGTCATTCCTTGACACATGAGGGTACAACAAAGAGATTGCTATTTATACAATTATTAAACACACCTTTTATACAGTCATGTGAAATTTTCACTTGGAATGAAGTTCTGAGTTTCAGCACTTTGTAGAGGATTTTATCCAATTACAATGATATTTCCAAAGAGGATGCATGTGAATAAGCCTCTTCTAGGCCAAAATTATTAAAATTACTTTTATTTTTTAGAAAATTGGTCAAATTCACTAGAGGCAGAAGCACACTTCATTCCATACAAGCCAATTTAGCCTTGGTCCTCACCAAGATCTCTATTCCTCCTTTGGAGCTAGCCATCTTTGTATACATGATGAAATAACCACTGGAACATACAGAAAAGTTAATTTGATAATCCATATCCTAATTCAAGCGCTGCTCAGACTATTAAAAGAAGTCTTCACTTTAATAATAATGTTTCATAATATGAAAGAAGTCCAAGGGTTTGAAGTTGAAGCATCTTTTCTTTCTAATCCTTAGAATTTTTTCCCAGTCACTGCATATTGTTACATATCTAATCATTAATTTTAATACTCATCACAGGTGTGTAAAAATTAAAGTTCATCAGACTTTAAACACTGATTTGTAATATATAAAGCCCATACTGGCCCTCTGTGGTTCTCTTTAGAATTTCTTTTACAAGTTACAAATGACACAGCCTATCTTGTTTGAGGGCATATATCTTTAGTATTGCAGTTCTCCCAAGACATAACGGATATTTCAAAGAAATGGATAGTTTGATCTATCAAAGGATTGATCATGAAGTTCTATAGGTTATTGTTATCTTTAAATCCATATCTGCTTACTGTAGAAAGGCATCATTCTCACTTCCTTGTCTCTACTTGGATTGCCTTAGGTAGCATTCAAGCTGAAGTCAGGCATCTTAATATATCCTTTTCCATCTCTTTCCTATGTAAAGTAGCTACCTTTTCCTTCTGCAAAAGTTATTTTCCTAAAAACACAGGCCAGATGAATCAGAAAAGTGTGGTTCATTCTTCAGAAGGAATGACAATTTACAAGCTGGGATTATTATAAAGCATTTACTACTCAAATGCAGATAAAATTAGTTGAAGATAAAAGAAAATTTTCTGATAAAACTAGATACTTTAGGTGAATAACCACATTGCAGAGAACTGCGGTTTTTCATTCAATCATATAATTTTGCATGTGCTTGCATGTCGTAGACAGTAAGTAGCTAGAATGCGTGGGGTTCTCAACAACCCAAAGTGAATGAAAACAAGGAAAAATGAACAATTATGGTGAGCACTCCTTGCAACTTAAGACCAAACTGATGGTGTGGAAACTAAATAGACTCAGATAACAAGCTATTTAGTTACAAGTATATGCATGGTTTTATAGTACATAGTGCACATTGTCTCCATATTTGGCTTTGGTTAGTCCATTCTCCTTGAATAGAAGTCAGAAGACAGTAGTCCTGCACAACTACCTATAAACCCTGGAAAATAATTGGGTTTAAGTTATCCCATGATCTTTGCAGATCAGTGATATCTGCAGCTCACAGGAGTCCTTTATTTCCTAGTGACTCAGACAGGACAACATGCTACAGTTTGAGGATCAAGCCTTCCGGTGGTCTTCTTCAGCATATAAAATGACTGTCAAGTCAGGTGGAAATGAACTCATTTGACTTTAAAGTTCATTATTTCCTGTATCGTATCTGGTATAATGTTTCTCTCAGCTTTTGTAAGGAGAATGGAATGGTAATATAATGGTAATGGAATAGTAAATAAGGTAAGAAAAATATGATTTTTCCAAATTTTTGGTAAGCTGTGTTTTCTTGCATTGTGTTTACTCCTTTTCTTTTATAAAAGATACATTCTGTCTCCAGTCTATTCTGGTATTGATATCAAGAGGTGTTCCCTTGTGAACAAATAGCATTTTGTAACCTTAAATAAACAAGGCAATTAAATGCTTGTGAAAGTACCAGCTGACAACATTTGGGATGAAGAGATTATTCGCTGTGTACAATGCTATCAAAATGAAAGTGTCGTCAGCATTTCCCACAAATGTCTTACAGTAAAATCATTAGCCCATCTTGAAGTGGTCACAACTCCAGGGGTCAAACCAGGTTACTAAGATTTCAATTTGAACACACTGGTCCCAAATAGATGAGAAACTAGACAACTGAAATTAATCAAGTTAGAGAGCGGAAATGGAAAGAAAGGTACTTAGATATGCCCTAACTATTTTAACTTTACCGTGTGAAAGATCAATGTAATTGTACCGAAGTGCATTCAGCTATGGCATGAATATCCACTATCTGAGGAACTTGTCAATGAATAAATAACAACTATATTTACAAGGACAACATTTTTTATTTGAAGCACAAAAAGAGCAACAATCAAACAAAAAAATGTGGATCAGCTACATAGTTACTTATTGATCAAATTCTTATGTGAAATCAACATCATCAATAAGAACTATCAGTTGTACTACAAGAACATAACAAAGATTCCTTACCAAAAGCACAGTTATGCTTAGGTTTTGTGTGGAAGACTCTAAAACACAGGGCAAAGTATCCATGAATGGTATGAACATGGCAAATTTTATAAAGGATTTTTAGGTTTCAAATTTTTATTTTCCCTGCTCAGATCTAGGATTTTCTGTTCTTCTGGTGATTATTTATTAATTAAAACAATTTGAAATTATTTTGTTCCAAAATAATACTAAATTTCTTTCCCAAATACATAATTAATGTTATCATACTCCCTTTCCCATAACTACTGATTAGCTAAAAGCATTTTCGTAATCAAACAAATAGTCTGACTATTAATTGTGAGGCAAGAGTCTTGGAGGACTAGGAGTCAGAGGTTAATTTGGCTTTTCTTCTCATTTGTGCCATCAGATGTTCTGCCAAATTTACCATTGCTAAGACAACCATCCATGGAAACAGCCCTCTGTTCTAGTCTCCCATTTGGAGCTTTGCTACCTTACATTGACTTCAGGTTTCATAAACAGCAGACCAGTCTTGGACTTTGGGGGATAAAGAACCTGAAGTAGTATACCAAAATTCCATTTGGGTCCTCTCTATTGTTTGATTGTGTTGTAGGTTTTTTTGTTCAGTTGGTTGGTTTGGGTTTTTGTTTGCTTGGTTTTTGTTTGTTTGTTAAGTTTTCTCTGAAACATATAATTATGAAAATCAAACCCTAGAATTCTCACTTAGGCACAAATACACTTGGAATCTATTTAAAATATTAATACAATATAAAGGTCATTTTTCTTTCCTTAACTAAAGCTTCTTAGTAAAAATATTCTAATTAAAAATATTAATAAAATGCTGTGTGACTGACAGCCATTAACAGTTAAATTTGGAAGAAGACTAGTCAGTACATTATCTCTTTATAGAAATAAATAATGCCATAGAAAGTGCTGTTAAAAATTAAGAAGTTATTTAGGTTTCTAGTCCAGCTTAAGGAAATTCCTTACTATAATTAAAAAGACAGAATAATTCTTTCCAGAGACAGACAGGAACATACATGGACTCCTTTAGTGATAATTCACCTTTAAAGCATTCTCCTCAAGAATTGTGCAAGTAATAAAGATGATACTCAGAACTAGAAATTTCCTTTCTATGGTATTCGATAGCATTTGGACTTGAAATAAAATTTCAAATGCCATTAAACTATAGTGACATTAAAAGCCCTTCAGAAGATAGGGAAAAATAAAGAGAAAAACCCTATGATCTAGAACGCAAACTAGAAACATGTTCTGAGGTTCCATGCTCTCAAGAGTAGAAGCAATTAAATGTTTATTGCGTATTTATTAAAAGTGTCTTCACCAGCTGCAAAGCCAACACATGCACATACTAAGCCAAGGAAAGGATGATTGCAAGTGTGTTCAAACACCTGTGTTGTGCAGCTTCAGTGAGACTGAAGAGGGCACAATCTTAGGAGGATTAACGCTGTTATTTTGTGGCTGGCTCCCATGGTCTGGCTTTGGCAATGTGCAATCTGTGGTGTTCCCCAAGGGTGAATCTTGGGTATTAGCTCATGTTGAGACCTACATAAGAGACAGGATGTTAACCTGGGTATGTGTATGAGAAAAGATTGCAGAAACATTGATTGCATATTCCTATTCCCATGGTCTGCAAGGTGGTATTCTTTCAGTTCCTGTAGCCCTTTGGTCTCAGAGCTTTAATTTTGTTTCTACACACTCTTTTATTTTCTTTCTCATCCTCCCTTCTCCTCCTTAAGCAAGTGCATAACACCATATAGCTTCAAGGCTACTATGTCAGTGTTTTGCAAAGATAGTACAAAATAAATGTCATTAAAATGATTTTGTCATTCCCTAAATGAAATGTTTAAACCCTGCTGTTATTGAAAAGGTGGCAACTCCTCATCTTACACTGTTTTTACTGTTTAAACTTCAAATTTTAGAGACATGACTGTTCCTTATGAATAGAGAAATCATTGCATTTATCTGAATTTTAGATTGAATTTGAATTTGTGGATGGAGAGTGTCTCCATGATGATTCCAAAGATGCTAGCATTGTCCAAACTCTGCAAAAAGAAAGATATATAAAAGACATTGTGACTGCGATAAACATTGTTTTTTTGTTTGTGCCTTTAACATATCTTTTCCCTCAAATTTGCTTTGCTTTCATTCATAATTCAGTGATGACAGTTCATTATTGTAATTAATGCATTTGGTTTTAAATTTGTGTGTTAGAGTGGCAAAGCAAAGATATGTGCAATACTAGAAATCTCAATAGACATTAAGAGAGACAATGATGAGAATTGGCCTACTCTTTATTGTGCTCTAGATTTGTACAAAATAGTAATTTCTGGAATAAATTTTCCTAGTACTCAGTAACTTAAAGCACCCCTTTCTTTTGTAGGACTGCATCTTTTGAAGCTAACTGAAGTGTAGTTTGTACATTAAGGGAGTTATTTTGAGGTAGAGAATTTCATTAAATTCCAGATCAGCAAGAATTCAGGGACAGCAGCCGTTTCAACAAATAAGGTTGACTTTTCTGAGGATAATAGAGCAAAGTGACAAAGGAAGGTAGTTAACGTTATTTTGTTTAGACTTCTAAAGCACATTTTGCATGGCATGACAGATAAAAGCCATTTTGGAAATAAGTCTCTTGGGGTTATAGGAGGAATAACAAAGTGAATTGGAATGTGTCTAGAGGAAAGAAACAAAGATCTATGATTTATGTGGTAAACCTCGGCTAAAAGGCACTCATTTGTGCAATCCATTAGGCCATATTTGTTAATGGTTTCTGTGCAGCTCCTGCATCTTTTTTTTCTAGTGGTAAACTATAGAGTTTGTAAATCATATTAATTTATTTTTAATCCCTGCAAACTGTATGCAATTATACATTGGTAACTTAATTCTGGAGCCTGGTGAACCTAACTAATCAAATTCAGCATAAGATAATCAGGTGTTGAGTTTCAATTTATCTAACCTCTTTTACAAATATTTTAATGCACTTCTTTAGTACTGATAGAGAGAATAATTTTAATATTGTGCTTTTTTACTGCTCATCTTTAGTTGTTTATGATAAAAATATTCTAAAGTTGTTTTAATAATTGTGAAATAAAAATTTGTAATTCCTTGCCTGCTGCTAAATTTAAATTTAGGTTAAATTTAAAGTGTTAAGTTAAACTGTACTGTCAAGTTTGCTTGTCTTTATTTATGTGTTGAACTAGAGATCAGTTTGTGTTTTGCAGCTCTAGACAAAAGTGTAACTTTCTGTAAATAAGAGGGAAGCTTAGACAGAACCTGCATAGAGTCCCTTTTCTTTAATAAACTCATTTTGGCAGAGTTCTTACATTGATTTTTAACTATATGCATGGTATAGTTAAGCATATACTCAATTTTGCTGTTCTGACAAATTGGTTCTAAGCTGCCTTCCTTTGAAGGAAGACTGTGACTGAATCTTTAATTGAATAATTTAATTTAGAGTACAGGGCATTTAATCCCAAAACCAATACACTATAGAAACAGAGGGTGGAAGAATGAAAAGGAGGTTATACTGGAAGTTGTTTCTTTGTGCTAAGCATGGCATGGTCAGCTAAGAAAACACTAATAGTTACAAAGAGAAATGTGGCCAAAGATTCAAGCCAGCTGCTTTCTTCTCTGTGCATAGAATCATAGAATCATAATCTTCATTTGGAAGGCAACAATAAGGATCATTGAGTCTGTGTTCTATTACTTCCTGTGATAAATGTGGAATTTCAAATATCTTTTATAGTTATGATTAGGAAGTATGGGCAATTCTTTGGAAAAATACAGTTGTTTAAATTAACAAAAAGCCAAGCCAAACCAAACAAAAAACCATCAACAACTGTTTGTATGTTAAATGACTGTGAAAGTTAGATTTACAGTTTTTTCTGAGAACCAAGTTCTTAGGATAGATAGTCCAAGGACACTCTGTGTAAACATCATAAAACATTTTAACTCAACATCATTTTTTGGTGTTTTCATTACTAAGTCTGGATGACTTGGAACATTGTAGATCTACAAGAGGAACTTCAGATTTTGGATCTATTAATAGCAAGTAAATTATTTATTAACTTACGGTATATGAGGAGTAATTTGGCAGTTGGCAGGCATCAATGAGCCATAGATTAATATAACACCATTGTTATGTCCAATACCTTCTGAACAATCTATTTTGGACCAGATTTTTTTAACAGACACTCTTAATTTATTTTTATTAAGGACATAACAGACACTTAAGCTGCTTTGCTCACTTGCTATTTCTCTATCTATAGGCATAACACCATGTTTTATATTGACTGAAAGAAGAGACTGAATATGTTGCCTGTTGTTTCTGAAAGCAACATCACATACAGCCAATTAGCAGAGGAATAGTTTTTACTTTATGTGAAAATCAGCAAAAAATCCTGGAGACATTCTGGAACAATTTTAAGATCTTGTTACAATGGGGAAAAAAGTGTCAGTGATAGCAAGGCAGGGTGCAGATAGCAACAGTCCATTTCTTCAAAATGATCTCATCAGGGAAACCATTCTCAATGAAGAAGAGTGGCTTGCTTCCCAAAGGGCTCATGCCAGGCAAAATTTAGGAGGTAAGCAATTGTCATTGTGCTAAAAAAAGATTTTCCAATTCTCCCAGTGCTTAAACTCTGCACTTCTACTCCACATCATGCAACTGTGAACTCAATAACATGTTGTTGCCTTTTCTAGTGTCTGCTGCTTTTCCTCTGTAGAGTGAGTCAAAGCACTGAGGGACTTCGAGGTTTCTGCTGCTTTCTGAAGTTCCTTGAACTTTCTAAGTTACCTGACATTTCAGTAGCACCAATACGCTTACCCCCACCCCCACCCCCCACCTTGAAATTTTATCTTGTCATACTAGATCAAGGGCTAAGGGGAAAAAAAAAACCAACAAACCCTAGGTATTTTCCTTTTCAGATGTCTTCCAATGGGAAAGAAAGGCTTCAGCAGAGGGGGATTTATCCCAAAATAGGAGCTTTTAAAAATTCGCTTGTAAATGTCAAAATAAGCCCTGACTGTACTTAGGGTCCCAAGTTAAGCTAAATGAGAGAAATAGGTGAAGATATCAACAAGGAGGACATTTTCTTCAGGTGAAGTAAAAATTTTAGTATATTGAGTTAGAAATGTTCAGTAATGTGTTTTCAGCTTCTTAAAATACTTGTATACTGACATTTTTTCCATAAGAACATTAAAAAGACTAATATCCTATGAATACTGAGTTATGAATAAGAATTGAATCTCTTGAACTACCACTGAATTTAGAAGGCAATGTTCCATATCACTGAAACTTTTCACAGTTTTCCCAAATAAAAATATATTTGTAATTAAAACATAATATTTCACAGGAAAATGTCAGTTAAAGTCAAATATAATTTGGAAATGTCAAAATTATTTTCATTCAAATTAACATTTAAAAATTAAACACAAATTTTTTAACTGAGTATAAAATTTTATTTAAAAAAATATTTTATTTAAAATCTTATAGTAAATTAAAATGGGTAAACAAACAATTGCCCCAAACCCACCATCTACCAAAGTTGAAGTGGTATGACACACTGAAGTTCTGATTAAAATTACAGATTCCAGATACACTTATTAATATGCAGTGTTCATTAAGAAATGCAGTGATTCTGATAGTATTTGTGTCATTTCATATCACTGCCATGCATGCACTGGCCATACACAGTTTCTGTCACCCATTCCAACACATGAAAATCTTTGTGATATGTGAGGTAAGCCGGGGTAAGGGATCTTTCCAAGCCAAATAAGTATTTTGATTATTTTCACAGCTGGACAATAAGATCAAAAAATGTCATGTTAAAGGGTAAATGGTGAGAACCAGTGAATCTGAGTTCACTTACAAGAAGCTGGGTACCAGATGCAAATGCACAACTTGAGTTTGGCATATTTGTATTTCTAGCTCTACTTGCATGAAAAATCTATGTTTTGGTTGTTGGTTTTTTTTTTTTTTTTAATCTCAAATTATGCCCATCCTGCAGGCATGTTATGGATTGACATTCTAAAAAAAACCCCTTGGAGATCCACAAAGCAGGCAGCTGGGAAGCCGGCACATAAACAGAAGAATAAAAGCACTTCTATATTTTTTGCTGAAGAAAATGATGGTACTTGAGCTGGTTTTAGTTGGGACAGAGTTTACATTCCTTGCAGTAGCTAGTATGAGGCTACATTTTCATTGTGCTGAGAGGAATATTGATAACATACTAATGTTTTCTGTTGTTGCTAAGGAATGTTTATATCCAGTCAAGGACTTTTTCAGTTTCTGATACTGCACCTGTGTTCCCAGCTTCTGCTCTATAAGAAGGCAGGTAAATGAGCAGCTGTGTGGTACTTGGTTGCTGTCTGACGTTAAACCACAACAGTCCTTTTTGGCACCCAATGTGGGGCTTGAAGGGTTGACATAACGACAGATCTGATTACTGCGTATTAAAACAGAATTGTTATAAATATACATTATAATGATTTGGTGGTGGATCAGGACATTGACTTCTTTTCTCTTAGAGTTGTTATTAGAAGCGTGGGATCTAGTACTCTACGTGTTCCTTGGTATGCTGATTATTAGTGTTCTAGCCTGATTGAAGGGTTTTTCTCACCTGGTGCAGTGGTGGTGGGAACAGTCCGTCATCTGTATCCACTACTGTCAACATCCCAGTACTTTGGGTACTATCTCCTGGAGACTATTAATAAATGCACCTTTCATCTTTTCTATTTCTTTCCCTCTTCTAACAGGCCAATGGCAACAGCGTATAAGTATTTTGGAAAATTTTCATGCTCTTGAAGTGTCATATTGCTTAAAGATCAGCATGTTTCTGAATGTTCTCCAGATCGAGGTTAAACAACTATTTAGAAATACTACCCTATTTGCTACTGTTGCTTCATGTGAATGCAGGCACTGTACAGCTATCCAAACCCCCAAAATGAGCAATGTGGACATGCAAACCCCCACAGGGGCCCCTGCAGTGAACCGCATTTTGGCAATAACTGCTGTATAGGCAATAATGGTATGGAAGGAGGAATAGAGACCAATGGTGGATGAGGTGGTTCACCACCTCTGTGACTGTGATGAAAATCTCTCTTTCCCCTGCATCTTGTCTGTGGAGAAACTGTCCTCGGATCTGTAGCAATTCAGAAGAGATTTCCCACTCCCTACCTGCATGAACCAGCACCTCAGCTATTAGAAGTAAACATTCCTCTGCTCAAAGAAAGAATACAGAAGGTATACATCACAGAGTATCCAATGAATGGACAATCCTAGAGGGGCCCTGCCTCCAGCCAGGGGGAGGAGAGGGACAACCAGGTTTACTGGACTGTGTGGATTTGATGGCCTGGCACATCAGAGCCACAGGAGCATGACTCTAGTACAAGAACTTCAGTAAGGACTGGAGACAAAGGCAGCCAAGTGGTATGCCACCATTGACATTGTTAATGCCTTTTTCTCAATCCTTTTGCAGCAGAGTACAGGCCACAGTTTACTTTCACTTATCCAGTACAACTGGAACCAACAGCCTTGGGGGTGGAAGCACAGCCCTCCTATTTGCCACGGACTGATCCAGATTGCACTGGAACAAGGTGAAACTTGGGAACACCTGTAATACATTGATGACATCATCATATGGGGTAACACAGCAGTAGACGTTTTTGAGAAAGGGAAGAAGGTAATCGAAACCCTTCAGGAAGCCAGGTTTCCTATACAACAAAGTAAGGTCAGGGGATTTGCACGGGAGATCCAGTTCTTAGGGAAAAACATGGCAAGATGGATGTTGTCAGATCCAAATGGATGGTCTCAGCAACATAACAGCCATGTCCCCACCAACTAGCAAAAAGGAAACACAAGCTTTCTTAGGTGTTGTGGATTTCTGGAGGATGCATATTCCAAATTTCAGTCTGATTTTAAGCCCTCTCTATGAAGCAAGCAAGAAGAAAAATAATTTCAAATGAAGCCCTGAACAGCAACAAGTCTTTGAACAAATAAAGAAGGAGATAGTTCATACAGTAGCCCTTGGGCCAGCTCAAACAGGGCAAAATGTAGAGACTGTGTTCTACACCACAGACGAGGAGAATGGCCCTACCTCGAGTCTCTGGCAGAAAGCACCAGGGGAGACTCAATGTCCGACTCTTATGGCTTGAGATTTGGGGATACAGAGGATCCAAGGCCCTATTTTCCAAATGAAAAAGAAGTATTAGTAGCATATGAAGGAATTAGAACTGTCTTGGAAATGGTCGGTGCTGAAGAACAGCTCCTCCTGGCACTTCCACTGCCAGTGCTGGGCTGGATGTTCAAAGGTTCACTTCTACATATCATGCAACTGATGTTACATGGAGGAAGTGGATCATACTGATCACACAATGGGCTCAAATACGAAATCTCAGTCACCCACAAATCTTAGAACTGATCATGAACTGGCCAGAAGGTAAAGATTTCAGAATGTCACCAGAGTATGAGGTGATGCATGCTGAAGAGGCCCCTTTGTAAAATAAATTACCAGAAAATGAGAACCAATATGCCATGTTCACTGATGAGTCCTGGCACATCATAGGGAAGTATCAGAGGTAGAAAGCTGTTTTGTGGAGTCCCACATAACAAGTTGCAGAGACTGTGGAAGGAGAAGGTGGATCAATTCAGTTTGCAGAAGTGAAAGCACAGCTTTCAAAATAACCCAAGAATAGAGAGTTATTCAAGCTAAAATGTTAATGTAGATGCACCCTGTAGAAGTGAGAGACTGAAACTGGCACTGCAATATCACTTTGAGGAAAAACATGTGATTTTACTTTCTAGCACATGCTTACAATCATGGCTGAGAATGAAGAGAACTGTTCTTCCTCTGAAAGATCCAGAAAGGATAAGGATAATGATTTTCAAGAAAATTTTCTCCTAATGTCTTCATTCATAGGGTGCCAGTAGAGTATAGCTTGAGCCAGATTGAGGGATGTATTCCTTTTACAATGACTGTTTATGATAACAAACATTATTTTCTTTTATAGGGAGCTGACATCTGCTTTTCTCTGACAGAAATGAAATTATAGAGAAGAGAGAAAAAGGAAGCCAATCATGACTCATTGCATTTTCATGACAACAAATGTTTTTACAGACACCAGAAGACAGATAAATTTAATGCATTTAAATTATCATGTCCCATTCCTAAAATTTGTGTGTTTATTGTGTTATCACCTGAAAGATACCAGGGCTCACATTTGTAAATGGCTGCCTGATTTTCTATACAAAGTGTATGTCCTACAGCAGACTATATAAACCTTAAACAAAAACTTTGGAAAACTATATTTGCTCCCTATAAACCTAAATAATAAACCCTGCTCTTCAGTTTAATTTGCCTTTTTCCTTTTATGTTTTTCAACAATTATCAGCATGTCTCTACTGTATTAACAACAACATAAAACATATAGTTTATCTCATTAACTGCTTTTAAAATTATGCGTATATGTTATGTTTATTTATATATATATGTTTAATGGTCAAGCCACCATATCTGATCCAGAATAACCGTCCAGGAGGCTATGGTTGCTCTTCTAACTTAGTTTTAAGTTTTTGTTAAAGAAATTTTAAAATAAACTTTAAGAAACTTATTAAAACATCTGTATTGCTTAAACTTTAGTTTTTGTTACTGTCTTCCTAGAATCCAGTTTGTAGTCCAACAACTTCATATGAAAGGGCCATAAGGATCAAATTTGATTTGCTTTTGCTTGCCCAAGAATTAAAGAAATTCAAGGCACATGAACTCGTGAGACAACAAGAAGCTGTACCATTTAATGGAAATTCATTCTTGTGTACAAAAACTTACATGCATATTGTACCACTTTCCACAAGGCAGAGTGTGTCTCACAGAAGCAATTCCTATTTTCTTGATAGGCATAAGTATGCCTTTTAATCCTGGTATCGCCCAAAGGAATGGTCTCCAAAAGTAGACTGCTCCTAAACTTAAAACAACTATTACATTTAGAAATGCATTATTTCTTCTGGGATCTTCACAAATGACTCCATGGTAATCAAAAAATCTGGTTTAGTATAGTCTCTCAAATCTATTTTACTAAAACACATGCATGGTACTACAACACCATGAATTCTCTGTATACATGTATAGACCCATATAGACATTTACATTTACACATTCATGGCTATTTATTTATATATGTGAAACCTGTAATATATGTATAAATGTATGAACGTTATAAATACATATGAAACCATAAAACTAATTACTGAAAACTTTTCATGTTTATAATTTTTTGGACTTCATGAATGATATGATAAGAAATGCATTAATGTTTAATTACTTCCAGATGTTCAACAATTATTTATACTTTTTAAAATAAAGTCTATTGCAGATTGAATAATTTTTTTGAGTTTATACTTTCTAAGAGTTTAATATTTCCAATAGGTTAATACTTTTAAAAATATTGCTGCTTAGGGTTCTTAGTTCAATAATGAAAAAGGCTGTACCAAGAAGTGCCATTCTGTATTTATTTCAGTATTTCTGAATATATTTCCATTTCTGCTCTTCATAAATATCAACAAGTAGTATCAAAGGAAAGTTATAATAGGAAACGAGGAAATATTTTATGCTTCAACACACAATTGAAAATTTTCCTGTGGCCACCTGTGCCCCATTTTCCTGTGCAAACCTCCTGCTCTGTTAGACTAAACCAAGCAGAACACAGATAACATACTTGAAAGCAGTGTTTTTTCCCTGTGAAAGGGAAAGTAGTTGAGATCAAGCTTTTTTCTTTAACGTTTTGAAATAAAGTGTCATTTGCATAACTAAAATATTTTGGCTTAAATACTGTTCTGAAAAACATTTTGTAGCAACGTTGAGAAAGTTGTTTAATATTTTACCTCTGGGAATGGAATTCTGACTCCACCAAAGTCAGATCTTATACTCACATTACCAAGGTTGAAGATGCACTATTCTTTTTTCAAAAGTTTGTAACAGAAGAGAAATACACATTTCTTAGATATATATAAAGGATTTATCTGCAACTCACTCCTGTGATAATTAAAAATACTGGATCATTTTCTGGATCAAATGTGAATCTTACTGTATCTGAATGGCTACTCTTTGTACTGGAAAAAAAAGTAAAAATCTGACCATATAGAGCCATCTATAACTTGTCTATGGAAACACATCTTCCTAAAATTATTCAGTCTGTGTCAAGTCATGTGTGAAGTTGGATGAAATTTTGTTTCTGTAAAGGAAAAATTCACTTGAGAACTTTTCACTCACACTTCATTTTTGTGTCAGAATGCACTCCTTTTTGACTGAGAGGAGGAATTGTTATACAAGCAAAGAGATGAAAAGGCAAGGTGGGCTTTTTACTGCTAATAGTTCTAACTGGAGGAGCTACATAGTGCTGAAGTATAAGTGGCCAACAAGACGTGTACAAACATGCCATAAAAGTGTTTGAGTTATAATAATTATACCAATCTTTACAGTCCAGCTAGGGGATTCACTTACAATTATTGCAGAATAGGAATGAGACACTGAAGAATGATCAGAGAACAATATATCACATAAAAAAGGGAAATGCATAGTCATGCATCACTGAATTTAAAAGTCTTCAATAAATTATGTCTACTGAAATGTACTATACTCTAAATAATTAGTTATTTGGAATGTGGAGATGTACACCAGGCAGGCTGAGGAAGGCAAGGAACTATATAGCTAAAATTGTTTCACTTCACCTACTTGGTTTTTATTTTTAAACTATACATAAGTATACCAGTAAAAAGTAAAAAAACCCTGTCAGATTAATCTAACCTTTTCTTATTTTATGGTAGTTTTACATTCTGTCTACATGGAGATTGTTTATATCTCAAAATAAGAAAGAAACCTCTTAATGTTTTTTTGGTGGGCTTTTTGTGTTACTGAATTCTGAAAGCCTGTGGCATCTTATGAATGTCTTAAAAAAAACCTCTAAGAAACCCAGAAAAACAAGCAGAACAAATCTCTTGTCAAAGAATAGAAATACACTTCTATTATATTGTTATGGAGATTGTTAATGACTTTACACAATTACGTCTTTAATTTCTGAGCATGTCAAGGCCAGGGTCCTACACTTGGACCACAATAACCTTGTGCAATGCTACACACTTGAGGAAGAGTGTCTGGAAAGGTGCCAGGCAGAAAAGGACCTGGTGGTGTTGGTCAACAGCTGGCTGAATGTGAGCCAGCACT
This sequence comes from Rhynochetos jubatus, assembly GCA_027574665.1. NCBI lineage: Eukaryota > Metazoa > Chordata > Aves > Eurypygiformes > Rhynochetidae > Rhynochetos > Rhynochetos jubatus. The sequence goes on from CM050648.1 coordinate 61,925,015, forward strand.
GTGCCCACATGGCTTGTATCAGGAACAGTGTGGCCAGCAGGACTAGGGAGGTGACTGTCCCCCTGTACTGGGCACTGATGAGGCTGCATCTCAAATCTTGTGTTCAGTTTTGGGCCCCTCACTACAAGAAAGACACTGAGGTGCTGGAGTGTGCCCAGAGAAGGCAACAGAGCTGAAGAAGGGTCTGAAGCACAAGTCCTGTGAGGGGCAGCTGAGGGAACTGGGGTTATTTAGCCTGGGGAAGAGGTGGCTCAAGGAAGACCTTATCGCTCTCTACCACTACCTGAAAGGAGGTAGCAGAGAGGTGGGGGTTGGTCTCTTCTCCCAAGTGACAAGTGATAGAACAAGAGGAAATTGCCTTAAATTGCACCAGGTGAGGTTTAGATTGGATATGATGAAGAATTTCTTCACTGAAAGGGTTGGAACAGGCTGCTGAGGGAATGGTTGAGTCACCGTCCATGGAGGTATTTGAGACATATGGACGAGGTGCTTAGGGACATGGTTTAGTGGTGATAGCAGTGTAAGGCTAATGGTTGGACTTGGTAATCTTAAAGGTCTTTTGCAACTTAGATATTATGATTCTATGATTCACAGACCTTGAAAGAACTTGTTGGTGTTATGTCTAGAATGGATATGACACTATGATTTAAAAAGAACTTACCACAATAACAAAACACATCCTCAGAGAAATTTCAATCTTGCAATATAATTTTCATGTAATGGTAGGTCAACTGCCTGGCTGAGGGGTTCTATTTTCACATCTTCCTGTGGGAATGTCAACTTATCCATAAGGAAATCATGCAGTTGCAAACTGTCAAGGCTTCTAGTTTCATCTAAATTATGATAATTTCTCTTCCACCCAGTCTCAAAAGAAATTATTATACTAGGCAGACTGTTGTGCTAAGATGCCATCTGACTTTCTTTTTGTCCAGAAGAGAAAACAGAATGAAACACAAATCCTCAACAATCAAAATAAACCAAAACAAACCAAACAGGCAAGCAAATCCCCAAACAAACCAAACCCACTTTTTTGAGTCTATGGTAACAAGACAGATCAATGCTCATAATGCACAGAAGTCCAAGCAAATGCCAGCTCAGATTATCTGTTTCTTGGGAATGGGTTGGGAAAGCAAGAGTGGCATGTCAGCTGGGGTGTGCTGAAAACAAAAACTCCTGGAGAAACTGGGGGAAGAGGAACAGTAGCATGGTGACCACAAAGAAGGTAGAGAATTTCAACAGCAGTGGATAGAAAAGGAAATCTTAACTATGAACTGAGAAACTGCCTTCTGGTATTTGTCCCTGATGGGTTCAAAGAAATAATATATTTTCCTGTATCTTCTGTCTAAATAAACATTTCTGTGCTAGTATAATACCTAGATGAATATCTTCTAACTACAGGCTATCTTCAGGAGTATGAATGTTAATTGAGTAGTCATATAGAAAAGGACAATATGTTTTAGAATATAATCACCAAATGATTTAGGTTGGAGTGACCTCTGGAGGTTATTTGGTTCAATTTAGTGCTCACATCAGGGACAATGTATATCAGGCAGCTAGTCACCTGTATTGTACTGCATCACAGTAAAAACATTGTATGTAATTGAAATTTTGCATGTTACAGGTTGTTTGTTGCCTCTCATCCTGTCACTGTGCCCTTTCAGGATGAGTCTGGATCCATTTTCAACTAGATCTTTTATTAGGATATATTTGAAGACAACAAGTAGATCTTCCGTTGGCTTCTCGTTTTAGGATTGAGCAAAGACAGTTTTCTCAGGCTCTTCTTGCACTTCATGTGCTGCAGTCCCCTGACCATCTTTCTGCTGAATCCACTCCAGTATGTCCATGTCTTCCTTCTGCAGAGCCCAAACTAGACACAGTGCTCCACTGGCTGTTGGTCTCTTTTCCCAAGTAACAAGTGATAGGACAAGAGGAAATGGCCTCAAGTTGTGCCAAGGGAGGTATAGATTGTATATCAGGAAAAATTTCTTCACCATAAGGGTTGTCAAGCACTGAAACAAGCTCCCCAGGGAAGTGGTGGAGTCGCCATTCCTGAAGGTATTTAGGAGACGTGTAGATGTGGCACTTAGGGTTATGGCTTGGTGGTGGACTTGTCAGTGTTAGGTTAACAGTTGCACTCAGTCTTAAAGGTCTTCTCCAGCCTGAAGAATTCTATTATTCTATGATAACAGTCTCACAAGTATTGGATAACGAAGAATAACTGCTTCTAGCCTGCTGGTTACATTTGTGCTAATACAGTCCAGAATGCAACTGGAAAAGACATCACCACAAGGACAAACTTCGGACTCATGTTTAACTGTAGGCCACCAGGATGCCCAAGAACTTTTCTGTAGAGTTGCTCTGTGCCCCAACCTGTATGGTGGTATGGGGTTATTCCTTCCCAAGTGTAGGATTTTTCATTTCCTTTTGCTGAACTTCTTTAGATTCTTTTCAGTCTAATTCTCCAGTTTGTTGAGATCCCTCTGAATAACAGCTCTGAACTCCAAAGTGTTGACCATTCTTCCAATTTGGTCCAGTAGCAAACTGAAAAATGCATCTATTAATCAACTTCTACATGGATTTTGTAGCTTTGATCACTTTTTCAACCCAGGGCTCCAGTTTTCCATCCAGCTTCTTATCCATCCATTCCATCTGTATCTCATCAATTTACCTATAAGTATACTATGGGAGGACATGCCAAAAGCCTTGCAGAAATCAAGGTCAACAACATCCAGGGCTCTCCCCTTGTATAGTGACAGTAATCTCATCATAGAAGGCCGTCATGGTGGCCAGGCACTTTTTCCCTTGGTGAATTTGTTCTGGGTCTTTCCAGTCACCCTTGTCATTCCTGAGCCTGTCCACAGCTTCAGCAACTGACTACTGCACATGACCAGGAACTAGTTTTAAATGGCTTCCTTAGGCCACATGGTATCATCTTAGACTTGAGCTGCTTTTTTCCTTTATTTTCTTAATACAAAGTGTGAACATTATTTGGAGTGAAAAGCTCACTATCTTGTTAGAGCTTTGTGTTATCAATAATCGCAATAATATGAAAAAGTTCAGCTCAAACTTTTCTCTGGCCTCTACTGCTTGTAGAATTACTCTTAGCAATGATTCTTTTTTTCTCTGAAAATCATTATTTCTGAGACACATTTAGCATTTTCTATCTGCAACAAAAGGAAAATGTTCCAGGCAAACCTTACTAGCTTGCTCTTGAAGTCAAACAGCAAGGTAGGACACATTATTATGAACATGCATTGAGCCTGAAGGGTCCTGAAAAGTTCAGCTGAGGTTTTCCTTTTTCCTTCCAATTAAATTAACAGATTGAGGGAGTTTTCTGTCTGTCTGACAATAGTGCATATTTTATCTGACAATGATATTTTTGAGAAAACTACAAGGAAATCCCAGGTTGGAATTTTGATTTCTTCTCTTTATAATGGACTTTGGCTGCTACCCTGCCATATAATTAAGCAAGCTGTCAATATGTATTTTCTCCACTAGGCAAGAATTCTCTCTCAGTACTTATCCCAGACGAAAGGCACATTACAATCATTTCCACATCTAAGTGAAAAAGGTGGAAACTGGCAAATAGAAAACTATCTCAGTGCATCACTTTCTTGCACGATTTTTGATAATTAATAGCTCTTCATGTTTTCTAAACCTACTTCAGAATTTTTGTACCGTCTCAGTGACAGATCAATAAAAGTGAAGAAAATTAAATTAATTGCTAGATAAAATTCATTCTGAAATGTATGAATGGCTTGACAACTATAATGGGAAGAGAAAAACATTTTGCACAAGATTTGAGAACGTATTTTGTGTTTAGAAGTTTTTTACTTTGGAGAAAAGTCAGAAGACGAGATAACCTGCAATATGGCATTAAGAATGACACTACATATTTTATAGCCAAATGACATGGGCTTCTACATGGAATTGACCACTTTAGTAACAATGAAAAAGAACATAAGTGATTAAACAACACAAATGAACAAGCAAAAAAAAAAGGATAGTAATATAGATAAAATAAGAAAGGCAAAGGTGGGTGCCTGATTCCTCATTAAAAACTTTGTGGTTAGTGGAGCCTGTGCAAGCAAAGTAAATCAAGATTTGTAGATGTTTTGAAAAAGGTAAAGCACAAACAATGTATCAAGCAGAGTCTAAGAACCACAGAGGCTGAATTGACTAAACTACTTAACATATAATTACCTATCTTGATAGTTTAATTTTTGCACTACTAGAGTCTATCAACCCAGGCTGTAGGAAAAAAACGAAAAGGGGCCTGCTATTTATAGTGTTGATGACACAACTAATTCCTAAAAAAAAAAAAAAAACCAAAATCACATAACAAATATCTGGGTCTCAAAGATAATGCATTAACCTCCCTCTACCCTAGAACTGACTCAAGAATCTACCATTGGAGTGAAAATACCTTTAGATCATGTAACATAAATGAAGCAAAACTTCCAGTGTTATTACTGCAATATTAATAAGAAAGGGTGAAATCAGATTTGTTACTTCCATCACTCATGATAGACAATATTGTCTTTCTTGTAATATTAAGATAGCCCATACAGACCAAAACATGTAGAAAGATCATAGTTAGAAATAGAAATATTTCCTTTGCTTCTCTCATAATTATCAGAAGTATCAAAATTCTCTCCTTTATATTGTTTGAAAATAAAACACTGAAAGTCTTCCTCTTGGAAGACATTCCAAGACATTGATGTTTAATGTATTTAGTCACTGCAAGAGTAAAAAGCCTCTCAAATACCATATAATTTAGCAAGAACAAAGGAAATTAGAAATAGATTTTTATGGTATGAATCTAAAGAAATTATTAAGATGCTTTAGGTGAATCCTTCTACACGAACCTTGTTGGTTACCAAAAGGGCTTTGGTTTCACCATACTAAGAATCAGGGTAGTAATGCTTGAAGTGCATTTTATAGCTCATATAAGCATATTATTATGAAATCTGCTTTAGAAAACATAAATTACAAATAAACAACCCTTCCTCCCATGCTCACAAACCCCAGATAAAATTTCATCTTTCAAGATGTATTTAGATATAAAAAAAAAAAAAAAAAAAAAAAGAGTTTAGGTGTACTTTTACTACTTGCATTAAAGACTCCTCAGATTCACATTTAGCAATTTGAGCATCTCAGTTTATGCACAGAAAAATCATTATGGAGTCCAGTGTCAGTCAGTAAAAGGGAAAGGAACCCAGTGAAACCATGTGCATCTACCAGACAACCTGGTATCTGAAGATAAAAGATTTTCAGTATCTTCCTCTGTACTTAAATGGTTGTATTTATGTTGAAGAAAGGAGGAAAAGCATCTTCTGTGGAGTTCAGAAAATAAAAGGATGTGACTAGCTTGTGCTAGCCATTGTAGAGTATGGACTGAACACCATAATGGGCCATTAGTAGTCATTATTACTGTCTGCAAATTAATGTCACTGTGTACAGTAAGTATCTACTGAAGCAACTAAATGATTGTTTGACCTACTTTTGGGCTTCTTTTCCTTGCAGAGTTCTTTTGAAGTTGATACATGAGTTTGGCCCCTACTTCGAGTTTGGTCCACAAAAACTACTAGAAATTTTGATATTGTTTGGACTCAAGTTGATCAGCTTGTCAAGGAATGTAAGATAGGTCACAAGGCAATACAAATCATTCAGAAATTATAGAAATGTACCATAGTAGTTCTTAACTGAAACACACACACTTTAAAGCTTGCAAAATAAAGACTCATCCCTAAGCTTGCATACTTTTAAAAAGGTAATTATAACAGTAACACAGCTTAAGATTTACTTTTTTTTTTTTTTTTTACTAAATGGTAACAAACTCAAGTTTTACTCTAAACCAAAACCGCTTTGACACTCCAACAGACGTTAACAGTCCACAGGTTCAGGATGTCAGCTGGGAATTAATATTACATATCCGACTTAAGAATTCTTAAGATTTATGGCTGATGACCCCAAATGTACAATCACTCACCTAATAAAAGGGAAAGTTCTCAATCTCAAGGAGTTTCCTCATGTGACATCCCCACCTAAGGGGAGAGTCCCCAGCTGCAGACCTCCTGCCCTGGAAAGGAACAACCCAAATTGTCTCTCTGGCAGGGTTCCATTTATACCCTAGTCAAATCTGATCTGTGGTCATAAATGGTTACATAACCCTCCATTGGCTGAAGACCCCAACTTCTTTACTTTCGACTGCCAAATGTCTGTTCACCACTGTGGTGCGAAGTTTTGGCAGGCTTTGTCAGGTCTTTGATGGGTTGTTGTCAGGATGAGTGCATTGTCCACAAAGTTTCATGGAAAATGGGTCAGGAGATGGGTATGTGTCAGAAAATGCCAAGAAAGCTGACAAACTATTTTGGCTAATACACCAGAAGACCAATGAGACTAGAACAACTTACCTGCTTATAATCAGGTTTTTAGAATATGGAGCAGTCTACCTGCTCTTTGACTGGTGATGGTTTTTGTCAAGAAGCACTTGGTTCCTATAATCAATATTTAAAGAAAATAAAAGACTAACAATCACAGAATTTGTGAATTTGTAAGAATTGGCAACAGAATCTATTATGTTCTGTTGTTGTATTTCGTAACGTAAGGTTTAATTTGTTTGGGGAATGACAACTCACGAGCTTAAAAGGAGTTAAATAGGTTCAATACTTTATTTAAAACACTTCCAAGTGTGTGTATGTAGCCCTGCCTTGAGGATCAACAGTTGCAATAATAATTTCAAAACACAACAATCCAAATTCATGTCCAATGCAGACTTAAAAAGAAAGCTATCATCCATGCCTTTAAGTTATTTTTACTATTCCATAAATGCCCCAGCAAGTATTCCTGTATATTAAATGAAACACCTAAATAAGATCAATAGATTTTTACATTATTAATTTAAAATACTTATTAAAAAAATTGAGTCAGTTCCATAAATAACCAGGGCAGAGAGTTCATGTTCCTTAACTTATGAATTATAAATCATGATTGTAGAGATTAGAGGAGCAACACAAAGGGAATGGACAACACCTATCCTTTATTTCAAGTCAAAATTACCGGGAAAACCCAAGAAAATGACATCCATGATGATCTCCAACACAACATTGCAACAATATCACAGTTTTTTGGTTTAGCCCTCATATTTTGTGGATAACAACCAAGGCTCGGCTTGATATCTTCAGAACAGATATTAGAAAGTAGGTGATAGCTTGCATCTTCCATGACTGAATCCTTCAGTGTTATAGCCATAACATGGAGTAAAGTTGTGCATTAGAAAAGGTTGACATGGGTTTGCTTCCATTATCCTTTTGGATACCATCTTTAAAGGTGTGGAAAGCAAGAAAGCAGAACTTTCAGCCTGCAATGCTTCTTTGACTTCTTCTGACTATAAACTCTGAAAGTTTATAGGATGAGTACCATGGTGTTCAGTGGAAACGCGAACATAAGAAGACACTGTAGATGTTGGCACCATTAGAGTGGTTTTGAAGAAGGCTCTTGCATATGTTTTCTCTTTTGCCTTAAGAAAGTCCTAAGGCTCACTGTAATGTAATTTAGTGAAATTCCTAATTACCATGAATTATATGCATGGTTTATTTCTTTTTTTATCTTCTATTTATTGTATCGTCTAATCCAAAGCATTAAAATTCAACAATTATTATAAATGTTACACTAAGATATTGTAGCTGAAAGCAGCACAAACTTCAAATAATGGCAATTTACATACTAAATAAGGTAAAGACAACAAAAAAGTTTATAAATCAATGTCTACATCATTCTCAAATGAAGATGGAAGGATTCTGAGTCAGCATAATGCTTTATTTTGCCTTGGGGAAAATTAAGGTCAACACTCCAGCACTCAGTTTCTAAACCCTGTATTATATTTGTGGCAGAAAAAATGGCACTTTATAACCAACATCATTAATCCTAACTATCAACACTTAAAAACAATTGTGTTAATTAAAGACTCTGTGCATAATATCCATTCCTTTTAGTATATATGGTATTAAAACATATTTCCCAAACTGACAATGTTAATATACAATGTATCCTCTTCTTATAGCTCTTTCAGAGACAATTGTTTTGATCATGAGTGGAGATGTTTTTAATAATGGCACACGTGTAATGGAACTTTAGGCAGATATATGATAAGGTTCATTAACCCAGTACCATACAAATGTTAACATACTACTAGCTGGGGAAAAAAAGTTAACTCTGTGATACAAGAAATTAAAGAAAACACAGTCTAGCACAACTGATAAAGGTTGCCGAGGCACAAGCTTTCCAGATATCCCAACTATTTCTAGAGTATCAAACATTATATAGAGCGAGAAAGTTTAACTCATTCTGCTCTAAATTCAAAGGCAGACTTCTTTCCTCCTCCTCCTCCAAAAAAAAAATTAATATTTTCTCCTAATAAATAATACCTCTCTCTAAATCTGAAGTTGAAATTGAAATGATATTTTAGAATAAGCCTGAGCAAAGAGATGAAACCATCACATTCAGTTTTGACACATACACAGTTTTATTCAGGAATTGTTCAAATCTCTAAAGCCTGTTATGTTAAGTGGTTATTTATGCTGTCTTCAAATGTCAGGAGTGTTCAGACTAGTCAGATGTTAACATCTGAAGGCACTGTGTATCAGATTTAAGAGTTTACAGAAAGAAACAAACAAGAGATCATAGCCTTAGTTTCCGTTTCTTCTGAGATTTTTCAGGCTTCCAATTATTTTTGTTTCCCACAGATTTCATTTTGGGGAACAACAGGAAAAGCAGTAATAACCAGAATGTAATTAAAATGCTGGGAGCACAAAAAGTAACAGTAAAATAAAAAGACCAAACCTTCCCCTTATGAAGATTCATACTGTCAGAGGTAGTGTTCAAAGACTTCAAGTCTGAATTCAAGAAAACAGATCTACAAAAGAGACCTACAAAGCTCTTGTCATTTGGTTCTGAATGACTGAAATCACAAGGAACATTTCCTTTGGTCAGCTCAGAGAGAGAGACAAAGGAATGAAAATAAACACAATATTCAGAGTAGGAATAGGGAAGAAGTATAGCTGTTGCACAAGGCCCTGGTGGAACTGCCAGTGAAATCCTCTCTACAGTTCTGAGTATACAAGGAGCTCAAGCTGGGACGAAAGTAGTGAGGGAAAGCCATGGCAGGCAACTCAATTTACAGGAAGAGGTTTCATCTCTATCTAAATGGATGGAACCTGCAGATGAGATAATAAACTCTGTTAAGATTTTTCTCTTTCCTTTTGGGAACATTTACGTTATTGCAATACAAATAAAAAATCTTAATGTATCCAAATAACAGGCTTTTATTTGGATGGCTAGTTTTTTAAAAATAAAACCTTTTCTGCAACCTATTTCTTGTATTTTAACTAAAATTTCTTATATGTAAGATAAATTTTATTCCACTACTGAGACGTTATTACACAGAAAACATGACTCTAGTGAGTGCTCTAACAGGGCATTGTCTTCATCATGCTTACACATAGAGAGCCTCCTGTTTCGCTCAGTGGAAACAGCAACCCATTGAGAATATTGAGTAAAAGGAAACTTCCACATGAGAGTAGCAATTTGACCTTTAAATGTGTTTTAAAGGTCCTCTCCAAAACACACATTAAGCAAAAATAATAGTATTGAGCAGTATATAGCCTTTCCTGACACAATTTTGAGAAATAGACAGACTCTTAAAATGTATTAAACCAAGTTTACATTGTAAACTAAGAAATTGTATTTAACACTTTTGTAAAAAGCAAGTAAAAACACAGGTGCTTTTGAAAGCAAAATAACCTTACAGTAACTCCCAGCTGATACCATGGTCAGAAAGACTGGAGAAGGAGTTCTGAGCAATTACATGAGCCTACAGTGAAAAGGAAGGTTTTTCCACACTGCAACACAACATTTTATTGCAAATTCAAAAGTGATTTCATTTTACTGAAGGAAATAGGTCATATTCCAAAATATATAAAATATGTAGCCTGAGAGTTGATAACAACATGATTGGGGTGAAAAGACAAGAATAAGTATGTAGTGTTGAATTGGGATGTTTTGGTGGGCTTTTGCCAGATCTTTGTTGAGTCATTGTTGGGGTGGGTGCATCTGCCATACTACCAATCAAAAATGCAAAATGTTAATAAAACAAGCTTCAACATGTAAGACTAGGAGACATTTTGGTGTCTGTGTTTTCTGACAATAACAGGGACCTAATGGCACTGTGCCCTCACTTTTATAAATGTATCTCCCTTCAACAGAAATCTAGCTAGAATTCACCATATTTTGCACAGGTTTTACTGGAGGCTCATCTACAAACTCTTTGCTCCAGTGGTTCCTGAAGCCTATTATATCCATTTGCTCTCATGCCAACATTATTCCTTAGCTCACAAGATGACTGTTAAGCATGGTTCCTCCTCTCCACACCACAATTTTTTTTTCCAGAACAAGTATATTCTCTCCAGATTTTTATGTCAGTACACTCTTCAAGGCATGAAGGCCATTATAGCTCACCTCTCTCAGTTTTCATTAATAGCTGGAAAATATGTTCATAAAAAATTTGTTGTGTTTCAGCATTGAAACACACCCATATCTCTTAGTCTGGATGCTCGGAAATCAGCAGTTCTTCCTTCCCAGTGACAAATAACTTAAATCAAACAGAATCTACGCAAAAGGATAAAGGGAAGACACCACATCAAACTGAAAAACTCAAATATGAGAAGCCAAGTGAACCATTCTCCATTCATTATGACTTTCATTCTCCTGTAATACATGATTGGAGAAAATACCCAGGGCTCCTTCCCACTATCAAGTTTTTACCCACCTCAAAATCTATTGTCCATACTCTTAGAGGCCAAATTTGGGAACCTACTACACCTGGCTTCTCCTTGAAAACTGTATGGTTTTCAGAAATTTTACTACCATGCTGAAGAGAACATGTCAAAAAAAAGCTCTGCACAGGAGCTTCTAACCCGGATGGCCATTGAAGGTGATTCACACATGCACATGATTGTGTCATTCTCCAATCTGCCATGTGTTATGACCTTTCTGTTGGCCACCCCTCTAGCTGTTTGTCCCAACAAGCATAAAACCATAAACAAGTCAATGACAGCTAGTAACTTGCACTGCATGTCATTTTTGTTTTTCTTCTGATCATGTGCTGGTCACTTTTTGCTCACATCATAGTCTAGCTTAATAACATCGTGGGTTTACTCTATAGCAAAAAAAAAGACCACAAATCCAAAAACCATAACAAAAAATGTGTCCCCCCAGTGCAAATCAAAACAAAAAACCAAAAACTACTACCTATTTTAGAATTGGTTTTGGGGTTTGTACTGAGTTTTTTCTTGTTAATTGATGGTTTGGTCCCCCAAAGTGCTTTCTGTTTCTTGAAGTCTATCTTTTCTAGGGATGGGAAATCTGTGTATATCTTGTCATTGAAACACAACTTTTGTATCAAGAAACGAGAAATCTCCTATATCCATCATATTCAAGAAGTTGTGGCAGTTTGGTGCAGTTCCCACTGATTGGAGAAGGGGAAACATAACCCCCATCTTTAAAAAGAGAAAAAAGGAGAATGTAGGGAACTACAGGCCAGTCAGTCTCACCTCTGTGCCTGGCAAGATCGTGGTGCAGATCCTCCTGGAAATCATGCTAAGACACATGGAAAATGAGGAGGTGATTGGTGACAGTCAACATGGCTTCACCAAGGGCAAATTATGCCTGACAAATTTGGTCGCTTGTTATGACGGGGTTACAGTGTTGATGGATAAAGGAAAAGCACCCAGTGTCACCTACCTGGACTTGTGCAAAGCATTTGACACCATCCTGAATGACAACCTTGTCTCTAAATTGGAGAGGCGTGGATTTGACGGCCCACTTGGTGGATAAGGAATTGGCTGGATGGTCACACTCAAAGTGTTGTTACTGTCTCAATGTCTGAGTGGAGACCAGTGATAAGTGAAGTTCCTTAGGGGTCAGTGTTGGGACCAGTGCTGTTTAACATCTTCATTAGTGGCATGGATGATGGCATTGAGTGCACCCTTACCAAGTTTGCCTGTGACACCAAGCTGTGTGGTGTGGTCAACACGCTGGAAGGGAGAGGTGTCATCCAAAAGGACCTTGACAGGCTGGAGAGGTGGGCCTCTGCCAACCTCATGAAGTTCAACAAGGCCAAGTGCAAGGTCCTGCACCTGGGTTGGGGCAATCCCAAGCACAAGGACAGGCTGGATGGAGAATGGAGAACAGCCCTGAGGATAAGGACTTGGGGGTACTGGTGGATGAAAAGCTGGACATGAGCCAGCAGTGTGTGCTGCCAGCCCAGAAAGCCAACTGTATCCTGGGCTGTATCCAGAGAAGAGTGACCAGAAGGTCAAGAGGGGTAATTCTCCACCTCTACTCCACTCTTGTGAGACCCTACCTAGAGTAATACATCCAGCTCTGGGGCCCTCAACATAAGAACATCAACTGGTTGGAGCGAGTCCAGAAGAGGGTAACAGAGATGATCAGAGGGCTGGAACCCCTATCCTATGAAGACAGAGGCACTGGAAGAGTTTTTCCTGAGAAGCTGTGGATGCCCCCTCCCTGGATGTGTTCAAGGCCAGCCTTGATAAGTTTTTGAGCAACCTGACCTAGTGGATGGTGTCCTTGCCCATGGGAGGGGGGTTGGAACTAGATGGTCTTTAAGGTCCCTTCCAATCCAAACCATTCTGTGATTCTATAATAACAATCAAACAGCAGACCATACTCACCTAGACAGAGTCACTACATCAGTTAAACTAATTCATATACCATATTTTCACAGAACTTATTTTTATTATTATCACTTCTGTTTGTAAAGTATTTTAGAAACCTTACTTCAATTTTCTAAAGGCTGCTACTTTCTTCTCTCCCACCCTGAAAATGCTAAGTATAGGAGAGAGACCAGAGAAAAATCTAGAATGTCTGCTCTAAGTGGAGACTTACCATCATAGCTATAGACTGTCAAATAGAAAGAAGTTCAGGAACAGCTATTTAATCAGGAAGATCTTTCTCTATTCCTTTTTACTTTTTCCTCCCCCAAAATCAAATTTTTCCCCACGATGAAGGATAACAGAGAGTAAAACCTAGCAAACAAAACCCACCCACAAGCTAAGTCTATATGGCTCATTAATTGAATTCAAACTTCAAAATCTTGTAGCCTACAATAAAGTGATACAGTTTAAACAAAATTAGATTGGTGTCGAAACACTGAATCATTTATGAGCATATTACATAAATATATTTACATTTTGTGCTACATTTTTTGCATTTGGCCTAAAATGCAACATTGGTGTTTGACAATTTAAATTATCCTTTCTTGAAATCAAGACCTTTGGATAATTAAAGTTACTTTTACATAATTATGAATAAGAAATCTGCAACATTTCTAACTAATTTATATATGTTTTTTTTAGTTGCTTTAATTTGAAATAAAATGGTAACATTATTTTTCAATACCATTTAATCTTTATACCTATTTTTTCTCCATGCAAACTTTTGATTAAGTACCTTCAGATAGATATAATTCTGTAAATTAAAATACTTATGTTTTATTCAGGACTACCAAAATACCTGAAGAGGAATATAAATAAAATATGATAGCAGCTACCCACTTGTCACTTGTGGCTGAGATCATATGGCTTTGAAAATAGAGTTGAAATTTCTTGTCATTCAGGTTCTTGGAAAATTATGCCTGGTTTGCACACTTGGATTACTGTAGCTCTTTAAACTTTCCATTTAATATATGTTTTTATTTATAAAGGAGGTTCTTAAGTACGAAGAAGTAAGTGTAACTGTGTACAGAACATTGTCATCTTGAACTGTCAGATAAGTCAACAGATAATACAGACACACAAATAAGATTCCACTGGACTCTTTTCTTCTTCTTTTTTTTTTTTTTTTTCAATTTGCCATAAATTTCAATTATTAAGTTTCAAGTACTTATGAACATTAGAAAAAACAGATGTAAACATCTCAGTGTAGCCCACTGGTATCAACTGGATTTATGCTGACAATGCAATTGACAGTTGTGCTGTAACATAACATCAGCTTGAACAATTGTATGGTTATTTTAATGAAAAGAATGAAGGGGGAATGAAAGCCACATAGAAAAATCATAGGCAGATTTCAAAGCTGAACAGTAATTTTCCTAAGAACCTGTGGTGGATTCCTAAGCTGGTGAGAGACTGAGATGTTCAGGTGTTCAGACCTTCTTCTATATAGAATTCTCCATAAGGACCAAGGCTTTTAAGTTCTGAAGACAGAATTTTATTGGATTATAAACCAAGATAGCAAACTTCAACAAAGAAAATTCAAAGTGACTTGGGGAAGCATAACATGGATAAAAGGGTTCATATCCAACTCACCCATTGCTTCATATGTCTGCAAGTGAGTCTTACTTCCAGCCTTGGTTTGAGTCACTCAGTAACTTTCTGAGCTGAAGCAAACTCTGCACAGCTTAGAAAAGGACCTTAAAGAAGCCCTTCCTTCTCCACTAAAACTGGCCTCCCCCTGCTACTTTCAGCAGCCTTGCAGTCTTGCTCTTTGATCAGCTGACAGCCTTTTCTCTAGCTCTTCCAAGCACCCCTTGCAGTTTTTTCTATCTCCTGCATTTTACCAGGAGCAGTAGTCACTGAAGGCAAGGAAAAATTCCCCTTTCAAGTGGCTCTACCTGACCCAGTCTCTAAGGAATGAACATAATGTACTTATGAATATGGAAGGAAAGTCCAAGTATCATCTCTTCTGATGGCCATCTTCCTACGGAATTGTACTGTTTATAGCAAATTGCATCAGATATAACAAATTATGGCCAGATACTACTATTAACCAATATCCACATTTTACATGAACACCAAAGGAATTTCATTAACACTAGAGGATGTCGTGCTTTTCCTTGTGTAATCCCACGCACAACCAAATTGACAGTCACTTGAAATCAATCTGCAACTCCTCCATACTTTTCAAACACTCTTCTCAGGTCAGAAAACATGGGTGATCTATTTAAAATCCCTTTTCATCCCACAAAAGATCTTCATGAACTCTTCTATGCCCCACTGAAATCAAAGATTATTTGTGGAGTTTCCCTCAGGTCCCTCAGATGGCCTTCTGGTCTCCAAAACTGAAAACAAAGACGTGTCTTCATGTGATGTGAATGAACCTGCAGTCAGTGCCTCAGGAATGGCATGTAAACCCAGACGGGCAATTTCCTGCCAAAATCTCTCTGATCTATTCTGTCACATTCTTAGCAGTCTAAAGAAATCTAAATCTTATCCAAGACAATAAAGAAAAGTAGAAAATTAGTAATTTCTGTGTGCAGTATAAGCAGGCTGAAACAGATAAAAAATAGTCACCATTTCAGTTGCCAAATATTCAGATTTCCTGGAGGGAAACCTGTACCTACATAACATGAAGATACAGGACAGGCAGGTATCTCACTGCCTTTGCAGATCTGGTCCCCTATATGTTTCCTGATGATATTCCCGATCACATGAGCTCCAGATCTGATAGGGATTTGTAAGGGATGGGTTACATTACAAGGTCAGGGTCTGAAGCACAAACATTGCAGTGAATGCTTACATATCCCTCCTGAGAACAACTGACTCCTTGACTTCCTCACTAATGGGCACTTACAACACTTTAAAGAGACATAAGAGTTAACATTTCCCCACATACAGACAATTATTTTCTAATGTATTTCCTCTGCCTACTTGGTTAGGTCTGAGCAGAGGCAGCTTGGTGGAAATACTTGACACCCTTTCTGAAGCTGGAGGCAGAGGGGAATGTGGTACAAACACACTACTCAAACAAAATCCTTCCTATCATCATTTTGATCCAGATGCAGCAGAAGACTGTGGCTTAACAATAAGTCTGCAAGAAGTCCTACCACATTCAAAATAGGACAAATTTCACAGTTAAGAAAATGATATCTTTGATGCTGTACTGCAGCAGGCAACTGTGAACATCCTTCCCTGCTGTGTTTTGCTTATGGTCAAAACTACTCACCAACAGTCAAAAATGAGATTTCCTATTTATCACAGACATATTTGGTTACCTGCAGCTCTTACCCTTTCTAAAACTAAACCACTAGATGATTAATTGATTTATCATTGTTGTCCAAGAAGAAACTTAATTGCTGGAAAGTGGAGAAGATGTCGATAACATTACCTTGGGTCAGACAGTGGCTTGGCACGGGATGTGGTGGGCACATAAGTCAATTCATGGGCTTACAGGTAAAGCTAACCAGTAAATTTCTGCAATGTTGGGATGCCACGGGACATGGAGAAGTCCTGAGTTTAATTCATCTGTACTTCTTCTTGCCTCATCTTCTTCTTAAATGAATTCTGTTATTTCTTTTGGAAAAATAATTCATGAAACAAAATTAAATAATAAGGTTATTTTCAATTATTCTGCCTATAAAGTCTGGCTACAGCATGACATGGCCGGCGTTTTGCAGAACCCAGGAGCCATGCTGTACAGCCTGCAGCTCCCTGTTTAATGAGGAAACCTCATCCTACTGGCTAACTGAACAGATACCCCTTCAGTCTTTTCTCCATTTCTTCCCTCATCTTGGTATTTAAATGCTGTAGTGTTCCCCTAATCCCTTGTATTGGGTGCAGGTGCCAGGTGCTAGTGGGGTGTGAGGCTTGCAAGGGTGATTTCTGTGAGGAGAGGCCAGGGCTGTCCTGTTCTTGAAAAAGCCAGTTCCAGCTGGTTCCAACCAACCCACCCACCCCAGGGCATAGTTGAGCCCTTCAGTGGGGTGACATTGAGAACATATATTTAAGAAAGGATAAATTATGCTGCACAGTAGTTGAGAGAGAGGAGTGAGAAAAAATGCTGCAGACACTGAGGCAAGAGAAGGAGAAACGGTGCTCCAGGTGCCAGAGACTCCCCTGCAACCCCTAGAGAGGACCATGGTGAAGCAGTTATCCACACTGGGTAGCACCCTACAGCAGAGCAGGTGGACGTCCCCTGAATGAAGTTGCAGCCTGTGGGAAAGTGCCATGACGGAGCAGGAGAACAACATGAGGAGGAAGAAGCAGCAGAGAGGAGCTGCCGTAGACTAATCATAACCCCCGTTCTCCATCCACCTGCACTGCTGGGGGAGAGGGATGGAGGTTGAGGAGTCAGGAAAGGAGGAGGGAAGTTGAGCCGGGGAAGAAGTGAGGGGTGAGAAGAAGGTGTTTTAGTTTTTGTCTTGGTTTCTCATTGTCCTATTCTATTCTTAATTGACAATAAATTAAATTAATCTTCCCTAAAGCAAGTCTGTTTTGTCTGTGACAGTAATCAGTAAACAATCTCCCTGTCTTTATGTCAATCCATGAGCTTTTCCATCTTATTTTCTACTTGTCCTGTTGAGTAGGTCGAGTAAGAGAGCAGTTAAGTGGGCATTTGCCAGCCAGCCAAGGTCAACCCACCACATCCCTAACCCCCACTACCCCTGAAAAAAAAAATATAAAGTAGGACCACTAATGTGTTTTTCACTTTGCTTGAGAATTACATATTGTTTCAGCCCAAAGTACATGTATGTAAACAAAATAAAAAAAATCCAAATTGTTGGAGCACAGACTGCTTTAATGCTCCATAACTGTAGAACTATAAGAGTTTACTATCACTTTAAAATGCTTGTAATTCATAAGTTCTTCCTTCAGTACAATTGCTCACAAACTTGTATTCCGTTCTCTGTTTCCCACTAATGGCTTCTTCGGAGGCTCAGATAAGCACTAAAGCTGTTTATAATGGGAGCATTTGCAGAGGGGAACAGCTGCAGTAGCAGAGAGGAAAGGGCAGGGGAAGATCCTTATCTAGTTCATTGCTCTGTAACAAGGAAACCTCCTGTGCCATCACATTCTTAAATTTTACTCATGCAGAGGGCAGCACATGCAAAGATGACCAAACTCTCTACACATACCACAGTTGAAATGCTACACTGGGAGTTCACTGCCAGCCCGGCAATGAGGCTGTTCCTAACAAATCCCTATGTCCTTACACCTTGTTACTCACCCATTTGCCTGCAGGTTTCTCAGCTGTGGAATATCATATGCTTTAAAAAAGCTCTTGCAGGCATTCAAATTGTACATCCTATCCTATCTTTGAATTGGGCCCAGAGGCATTTGTCACACTGCCCTTGATTACAGGGCTGTGTGCTGCATGCTTTGGCTTACATGGCTTTATGCTCATGAAAAGTGTCACCCAGAGCCTTTTGGTAGTCTGTATAATGCCCAGTGCAACCTTCTGAACACGGCCAGGCTGTAAATAATGTAGCATTTATCTAGCAAGACTATTTCAGAGACCCTGCTTATGAAAGTAATTGGCACCCTCTGGTGGTGTGTGACTCCTACTGCTGAAGCGTTCTCCATAAATGACATGCAGTGCCAAAAGTGTGGTACCCGTTTCTGACAAGATGACAAAATCGCTTACAAGCCCTGGGAAAATGCCAGAGATGCTCAAATCTGAAAGCAGGCTCTAATACATTGAACTGCTTAGATTTCAACCCACCATGCTCTCCAGTCAGAAACGGTTAGGAAAAAAAAAAAAAACAACAAACATTCCTTTTCTCAGTACCTAGACATTTGAGAAAACAAACAAGAAGTCTAAATTTTTACCTTTGATTTGGGTTTAAGATGCTGAAAGTTAACAGAAACACCATAGGCAATTGAAATGAAGTCAAGCAGGAAGATAACAGAACTGTGAAATTTGCACTGCAGTTTCTTTCTTACCCATGTGTCTCTTCCTACAGGAAAGGTTATGGTAGAAATAAGAGCTGGTTTTAACTTTTTCTTTTTTTTTTTTTTTTTAGGTTTTTACATTTGCGAAGTATGATTTCAATGACAGAGCCAATCTAATTCATATTTCAGATTGGTTTGATTGACATGTAGGAACAAGGAAGCTGTCTTTACTGATGCCTACCCAGTCATGAAGTAGGTTATGTAAGCTCCCCCTAAAGCACTTGTTCATAGAAAGGGCAACACACAGAACCATACACATCACATGTCATGTTGTGAAGGGCAAAAAGGCAAACATTATCAGACCTGGGGCTGCATGTGCCCTCATTCTTTTCCTTTCGTCAATGGAGCATTATTGCTGACAATATTGAGAATGTCATGGCCATTACTCTGACAGCACATGAACTAGTGGGGTAGAGATGACTGATTTTGCAAAATCATGCCATTTGCAGACAGCACTTCACATTCGTAAAGTACCAGTGGGACCTGCAGTTTATTTAACGCTGCCCCAACAGCCATCCCAGCTGCCTAGTAATAATTGTGGTAATGTATTGAGCAGTTTGCTAAAAAAGAAAGAAGCAATTTTCCTGTATACTAGATAGCTTAGAGGCCATGTTCAATGGAAATAACTGTTTTAATTACCTTTTATTCATGAAAAATGTGTTTCCCCTAGTGCCAACACTGTCTTGACACTGTTTTCATGGAAATGAATTAGGTCATGCTTTGCCTTTCCTCTTAAGAAAGGTAGCAACTGGAGAGATCCAGTAGCTTGGACATACACCTTATTTTTGATCAAGTAGATTGGTATTTAACACTCTCTTAAGTACTGGATGATCACCATTATGAAGAGGAGATGACTCTTATCTCCATCTCACAACTAGCAAAACTGAAATAAAGATTTATAAGGTGACTTGTGCAATGTCACATAGGCTGTCTGCATCAAGTTCCTATTGCTAATTTGTTGTCCTACAACCAACACAACCATGTTCCACTAAGTTCTAGAACCTGTTCTGGTAACTTAAGGACTTAGACAGAAACACCAAGAGTAATATTTTCGACTTGGTTTTCTTAAACCCCATATCACAGAAAAAATATAGGTCAGAAAGTGTCTTGGAAAATCACACAGCACAATTTCCTATTCAAAGCAGAGATAACTTCAAAGGTGTTTGGGGCCTCTGATCAAAATTCATCCTATTCAGCAATATATTGCAGCGTATTTGTAAAAGAAATGCAGTGATTCATAGGAAAATATTCTCCTACCTCATCATTAAAACTTTTCCCTTTGGACAGTATTTTGTGGGACTCATATCTGAAAATAAGCTATATTTTAGCATCATTTACCGTCTCCCTCCCCCCCCCCCCCGCCCCCAGGGGAGTCCCTCACTTTATTCTTCTTCCTGTCTTCCAGTGGTGAAACCCAATCACACACAAAATGGGCTGAAATTGGATGTTGCAACAAAAGAGCAGCTACAAGATTGCACAGAACTGCGAGTCCTGGTGAAGTCTGATGACATGACAACATTACTTCCGTATGGATGAGATACATTTGATAAATGCTTCATGAAGAATTTTAAATGGAGGGAAAGAAAGAATATTATCTTTACTTGATGGTAGGGTGTGAATATCCTCATTTTCACTGGACTCTT
Source organism: Rhynochetos jubatus (assembly GCA_027574665.1). NCBI lineage: Eukaryota > Metazoa > Chordata > Aves > Eurypygiformes > Rhynochetidae > Rhynochetos > Rhynochetos jubatus. The sequence continues at coordinate 61,945,410 of CM050648.1, forward strand.
TCTGCCATCAGCGAAGGTCTCCAAATTTTATTACCAAAGATTTTGTCAGCTCCCCTGTGGTTAGAAGAACGGAATTTAAGGCTGTGATAGGTTTAATCTTGTTGCTTTCTACCTCAGGATAAGGGGGGAACTGGAAAACTGCCTATTTATTTAGCAAGGTAATAATTCATCTATTGACAGCAACAGTTTAAGGAAGGTCATACTTCCACCACGATTCTAACAAAACCTAATTCTAGTTAAAACTAATTTTAAAAATATTGATTGTTCTTCATTTAAATATCTATGGTATAACTTAATTTCTGATAGCATAAAATAATGTTGCAATATTAATTTTATATTTACATAAGTGTTCTTTAGTCTGGGAAGCTTTCACATGTTCTGCACTGCTACTTGTCTGAAATTGTCACAGAAAATTATTTTTCAGGTCTCTCTTTGAAGTATGTGGTCTTTAGAGTCAATTAAGTTGAGGGGGAGGATTATGGAATTGTCAGCTAAGACTTTCAGTGTAAGTAATATTGTTTGTTAACGTCTATCACTTGTCCTCAAGCCTTTTTTTTCCCCTTAATGAATAAGCATGTTTATTTTGCTTCAGCTGGTAAGGAAAATTTAATATACTATTAATCATTTTTACTTTTACTTTCTATTTTATTCTATTTCATATTTTCTTCATGGATGTATATGTTGTTTATGCTGAATGCAGATCTCAGCTGTAGTTATCATAGCTATTTAAATGAAACTGCTCTGTCATGTCAGCTGTTACCTACTGAATTTAGGTTTTGAGCATGCAAAATTTAAGGACCAAAAACTTTAACAATCCACACATACAAGACATACAGGAAAAAACCACAAAATCTTTAGATTCATTAAACACCTGATTCTTTTTTGCAGATCTATGAATAAAGTAACCTTTCATCCAGCTGATAGATATAGAACAAAATAATGCCAATGTAAATATTTGAACCTAAGACATATATGTCATGCATGGAACTTTTTTCAGTCTCTTTCCCATGTGGGTCTCTGGACATAGGTATAATTTTCCGTGTTTGAGGTTTTGTGTGTATGTATGTCCCCTAAGGAATGGGGATGCAAAAGCCTTTTCCTGGAAGATCCTCCAGGATTCGCAGTCAGTCCACCTATTTTACCTTCCCCTTTAAACCTATCAAAAAAATCTTGGGTTACCTCCATGGTAATAAACAATAAGCCCACTCTTGATCAATTTTTCCCCAAATGTTACATATGCAGAAGAGGTTTTAGAGATTGCCAAGGCTAGATCTTAGACCTGCGTTAAGTCTGTGCGTAGGGATAAATGTCAGGTTCAGATGAAAAAAAGCCAATTATGGCTAGGCCAGAATGGGCAGTTTGGTTTTGTTCATTGTGAGACTTTGTTTTCCTGTGAGACTGACCAGGAAAAGCCTAAAATTAGGTCTGTGTTCAGCAGAGATTGCCAGAGCAGATTTTTGTTTCAGACTACATAAAGTTATGTTTGCATGCTTCAAAAGTCACTATTATCGTACTAATGCATGTATCAGCAGAGATCTGCCTGCTTTGCTGTTAATGACTCCTGAGTGTAATTAAAACCAGGATTAGGTTTGGGAGCATTGTTCAGGCTAGCGAAGAACTACAAACTAAGTTAAGGACTGTGTCTAGAGAGACTGCCTAATTCTGAATTAGCACTACAACCAGCAAGGATTGGAAAGCCTAGTCCAGCGGTGGTCATTTCATTCTGATTCTGCCAAAGACAGCCCAGTTTGTGGGATCATCAGAGCCTGGTGAGCCACAGGTTTGGCTGCTGCCTCCAAGAGAAATATGACAGGCTGTTGGGAAAACCTGGATTTGTTTTCTTTTCTGGAACTGGCACAGGAAGACTGTTCCAGAGATCCAGTAATTTAGACGTGTAGCTGTTGGTAGGTGGGTACTAGTATAAATTTAACCCAAGCATCTGCAGGGCTAGTCAGCTTTGAGTTGGTCTGGCAGGAAATGAATGGCTGTCATTAAAGCTAGGGATGAGGTTAAGATTAAGTCAATAGACACCACTAAGTCTCAGGTGGGTTTACTGCAACAAGTTAATGAGACTGAAACCAAGTAAGTTTTAGGGTTTGTGCTGGCAGGGTTTCCTATTCAAATTTTTATTTGAAACACTTGTTGTGTCTTGGCACAAGTGTTTCCACATGATGACGCCATAGGACTTGATGCTGGTTTGTAAGAATTAGATCTAAAATTTATCTTGACACACTGGAGACTTGAAGCTCATTGTAAGGAGGAGGTACCATAAGGATGGGAAAAGCTCCTGGTCAGACCAAGCACAAACTTTAAACTGGGATAGATTTGTCTATGGATATATTTTCTAAGGAGAGAAGTATAAAAGGTACAACAACCCATGAGTTTATCTATTGCCTTTCTATGAATATATTTTTCACCATTAAATTTCACAATAAGAAAATTAGAGGAATATGACATTTGAAAACTGAAACATATTCTCTATGTTAAGATCCTCTGTCCTTATAAATACATGTTGGGTGAAGAGCTCACATTTCTCTGTGTTAGACAAAACTGTTTCTTGAGGTTTGTATTTATTGATATTGAAATTTAAAAGGCAATTTAAAGGTTCTGAAATGACACTTATAGAGTGTTTATATGAAAACATAATATAGGGATTAGTATGGATGAGAAAAACCATGAAACAGTTAGAAATACCAGTTTTTGAACAGGAGTTGTTCAAAGAGGAAGAAAACAAATTTTTAATTTCCACACGTTTTAGATATATTATGAGAGTGAGACCTTTTTGACTTTTACTACCAAGAGAGAGGAATGAGATACTTTATTTTTCCCCAGACTTCCACCTCTCTTTTTTTATGTGGCTAGGAGAGAGTAGAAAAACTTAGGGAGATAACACTGCAAATTTTTTAAGTAGAACATTGTCTATTGAAGGGTGATTAAAAAATAAAAATATTCTGAAGCCTTTTGGAATGAACAATCTTTTAAACACTTCCTTAAAGGAGTAACAAAACCTGTTCATTTTTCAAAATAGTCTAGTAGGCCTGTAGTCAGTAGTGTGCTACAGCAATTAACCTAAAAGGAAAGAAATGAGAAGAGAATTATAGCATAAATATGCAGTTTTATGGACATCTTGAGTATTTTGTAACCAAGGTTGGCAATTTCCCTTCAGGCTGTATTGTAACCTTACAGTCCAGCCTAATTAAAGAACAGCCAGACATTCCCAGGGGCAAAGAGGTGACCAGAACAAGAGTTTCACTTTTCTCTTGCTGCTGGAATGAGTACTTCTCAATAAGATGTTTGCCATTTTCTGACCCTTTGCTCTTGTTGATGCTTGAGCATGGAGGGAAAGAACTCATGCTCACCCTTGTTCCTTTGTTGATTAACAGAAGCGACAGCAGCCAACCATGTGTTTTTCTTCTCTTGTGCAACCTATTAACTTAGACACATTGAAGATGGTCCATGCAGTACTTTCTCTCATAATGTGAGAGTTCAGCACGTTTTTGCAAGTCTTTAACTCCATAGGATGTTGATAAAGGTTGTAGACTATCAGTCCTTGCCCATTTCCATTCTCTCTATTGTACCCAGGAACCACATTGTTTCAACATTTCACTTCCACACTACACTATGATTTCGGTGAGCTCTCTGTTATGCCAACAGAGTAGCACTTGCTTAGTGAGGCAGCTATTCCAAATTTCCTGAGTTTCATGTGTTTTCTGTACCTGGCTTATAGGTGAATTTGCTGTGCTTGTTTGAATTTGATCTTTGACTGCTGATGACCAGGTGGAACCTTATTACCAATTGTCACTTGTTTTCCACTTCCACCACAGTTTTAGGAAGAACACAGTGGAGAGACATGGTTCTTTTTCAACAGTTTATTTTTATTTTTAAGAAAATCCTCAGAACAAATTCCTTCATATCTTCCTTAATGTTTGGGCTTGTGTCAAATATTCTATTCAATAAAGTTGAACTTTTGATTAAGCACTGTATTTTGATTGAATGGTCTTTTGAAATAAATCAAAACCATATTTCTCTCTCCATTAACCAAAACTTTTTGCAGGGATATTTGTACAGAAGACAAGAAAGGAATTTAAAAACTAGAATTACTTATTTGGAAGTGAGAACTTTGAACCAAAGAAATGATCAGATAGCAAGTATCACCAGGTTGCATAACTTCGGATCCTTTTACATCCATCTATATTGCAACCAGGCTGTAATATCAAGAGGAAAATTTCCTTTGGAGCACATCTCATGTTACCTCGAATTTTCCTGAAAGGAATGGTTTGCTCAGGATTAACGTTAAACAAGTTCCCTCTCTTTGCCATTAGATGTCTCTGTTATCCTTTGTAAAACACCAAATGCTGTACGACTTTTTTAGTGTTTCCTGAATTGTGTTAGAGGAGTCTTTTAATTTCTCTCTGTTATGCTTTTTTTGGAAGGCAGAAAGTGTATATTTGCTGTTTTAAAGATGTAAGAATGCACCTCTCCCTATGTCTTTAAATTTTTCACAGGACAACTAAATAGGAAAGATTTTGCTGTGTTGCATCCCAATGCAGAGAAAGGAGTTTTGTCAGAGTACAAATAAAATTAAAAGAATCAATAAAAAGGCATATGAAAAAGTGTTTTTACAGCAATTTTCTACATGTTTTCCCTCAGCATACCTCTTTCTGAAGTGGAGCAAAACAGGCAGGTAAGGTCTTACAAGAATGAGATATCCATTGTCTCCTGAATATCTATGCCCTCACTGTTTCACTACTATAATTTAATTATTGACTGGTCTTCTAATCAAAATACACCAACTTTATTTTCTCTATATTACAACTTTCCAAGTTTTGTAGAACGCAAACCATTCAGCTAACGTTATGTTAGTTGTCTCCATATCACCATCCTATCAGAGAGGGTTAGGAAAATAAATTAAAACCAGTGAAAACTGTAAGATAACATCTCTCAGAAACTCCTGTTCCTTTACAAGAAGAGATTATTCAAAGCTGCACAATCAAAACAAATACCTCAAAAAATAGTCCTGACAGAGGTAGCAATGAGAGACCAGAGTTTCCCATAATAATCTATATTATCTGGGCAGCAGGGAAGCTTCATCTGCCAGATAGCAAAAGACACATGACCTGCTGAAGTGTTAGATACCTCCCAAAAAAACCAACAACAATCCACGGTACTTTCTGAGGGGCAATAGGCAGTGTGACAGTAATTCCAGCTGTGGGTTGGTGTCAACTCCCAGTCTCCAAGGTGACAGAATACTTCAAGTGTTTAGCTGGCTGGTCTAAGAGAAGGGTTAGTCATATTCTGGTTTGCATATTTTTATTTTGGTCCTCCTTTTTTTGGTAAGACTAGTACAATTCTGGGGACTGAGCTAGAATGTATGTCTGACAGTATAACATGAACAAAATTAGTACCTAAATCCTCACTGAAACACCTTTTCCCTTTGTGGATTCTGGTACAATCGAAAACAGCTTTATTTTCACAAACCACCCAAGATTGCAAGTAGGTGGAAAACCCAATTTTTAAATCACAACGAAGAGATGATTTCATCCAAGAATCATTGAGAAACAATAAATGTGGAATCCACAAAGTATATTTTACAAAAAACATGTTTCAGAACAGTAACACTTTTTAATGTCAACTGAGTGCATGCTTTATGTGGAAGAAAAAACAGCTTAGTGTACCATCTGTTACTTTTAATAGCAAATGAACAACATGAGTTGTAGTTAATACCGTTGATGTAAAATATAAGAGGGGTGTTATAAACTTCTCACTGACAGATAAAAACATGTTTTGAAATATGAATGAGCTCAAGCAATTCAATATGCAACTTTTACCAGCTGTTCTCAAAAGATAAGGCAACACCAGAATTTTAACAAACCCTGTCCTGGACAAATGCAAGCTCACTTCACTGGCCCACGAGATGATGGGAGAGGCACTTTCTATCTAAAGCACACATAGGGTGACAGATTAATTCCACTGAAAAGCTCCAATCTTAGAGGAAATATTTATTATCAACCTTCTTACAACCTCACAGGTGATATAAAAATATCATGAGTATACATGTATTTTTAGAAGAGACTCTTGTGACAAATCAAAGACCTTTCTTCACAGAGGTTTGCAGAAAAATCCAAATAACACTTCTTCATTTTTTGCTTGACACCTATGTTGCTTGACATTGATGCTTCAATCAGATTAGTAATAACACAGGTCTTGCTACTGTAAATGCTCCTGTACTGGGACATGTCACATGGATAGCAGCCTGACCAACTGTATTACAGCTCCCTTTGACAAGCTCACATTTAAATTACAGAGGAGTGAATCTGTATTACTTCTCCCTCATTTAAAAAACTTAACATTATATACCCTCTGTACAATATGCATTTTCAAAACTTTAGATGTTTGAGACTGATTTAGGAAGTTTGTTTAGCCTATAATCATTAATAATGGTCTTGTTTCTCTTCTGCTAGACAGTATCTCATTGCTTCTATTTTCTGTGAAATGTTCTCTCTCATCCTGAAGGGTTTAATAAAACAGACAAAAGTGTTTCTAGACAAAGAACAAGTTGCTGAAACCTTTTTAATATTGTCAATTAATGTTTGGCCTTTTGGGTGATGAACATTTCCTAGTTTTGTTGACCCACCCAGCACAAAAGCTAGATGCTTTTTTCTCTTCACTAATTTGAAATAATGAAACATAGAAAAGAACACTTATTAAGGCCAGTTATTTTTCAGACTCTTCAGATTTCATTGAAAACATGCAAGTTAGGAATCATCACAGGTTTTTATTCAGTGTCCTGTTGTGTTTCTCACCCATGATGGTTTATATTCTAGTTAAGTAGGGCTATACTAACTTCCGGCCAAGCTACGTCTTAGCTCTTACATTTAACTTTTGTCAATAATAGGTATAAAATACCTGTTCAAGTCAATTTATATTAAAATTGCTATCAAAATTGTCAGAAAAAAATGGTGAGGCCAACTCACAGATTTTTAGTCATCCAGAATGTGTAGTTTAATCTAGTTCTTCTTGTTCCTTTTTTAATATGTCTTGTTTTCTCTGTTGTTGATTTTTTAAACTTATTTGAAAGTGTGGGAGTAAGTTCATAAATTAGGTCAACGGTGGCAGTAGTATAATTACATGTGGCACTTAAATTTACTCATCTGGGAGTAGGGTGTTAAGAGGTTTATGAGAGTCCAAGTGCACATAAAACTATCCAATTTAATCTACCTTACACATCTCCTGCATTTGTCCTGCTGAATCTATACAGTAAATTTACACACATGAAGATTTATATCTCAAGAGAACTTCCTTGAAACTTCAGTTTTGTCTACTGCATGTGCTAAGTGTGTTTTGTCCTGCTTTGCCTTATTTTCATAGAGCTCTGAACTCCCTAAGTGTTGATCAAATTGACATTTTCTTGAAAGAATTCCAGGGAGCCCTGTAATGTCCTTGGCAGTTCTGCCACTAATAAAATTGATTTTTTTCAGATGGCAAGGGCTAACTTAAAATTCACAGTTACCAGATATGTGCAAGGTTTTCTTGGTCTTCTTTCCAGACCACAGTGTTATACCCAGGCATGTATCTCACTAAAGCAGCCCCTGTGACAAATTGCAACAGAGAAATTCTGTAACTAGGCTAGCTTAAATACATATGCACACACATAAGTACTAAATTCTGATTTGAAGTGACTCCTTAAAGCAAGTGAAATCATCCTTCAGCTTTGAAAGGGGCTTTGGATTTAGTGAACAATGCTGTAAAGTAAAAAGATTTATGCTTTTCATTATATAGGACAGTAGCAATCGCTTTTGATGCAAAACAAGTCCAGAAGTAAATAGTACTTGAATGAATAAATGGATTAGTCTGTGGCCTGCCTGTTGGTTGATTTACACACCAGCCATACCCTTTTATACTTCATATAGAGACACAATTCATTCTTAATTGTAGAAAAAAAATGTGTTATTGTTCCACCGGTTAGCAGAAATTACCAAAATTTAGAAAGGATTGACTGATGAATAGGAAAAATTATAATAAGAACCCCAGATTTGTTAATAGAATAGGAATTAATAGATTCAGCTGATAACTGCTCTTCTAGTTTAATTTAAAATGGCAAAATACTTCTAGTAGATACATTTTCACTTTTATAATACATCACACTATTTGAAATTAAAGGATTAAAGAATGACAGCAGTTTTATTAGCAAAGAAATGTGGGAGAAAGGCATACCAGGCAAATAAATAAAAAAAAATATCTAATTTGTAGAGAGCAGACATGGTAGAAAACTTGTCATTTAGTAAATTTTTGAAAATACTTTATGGATCTAGATATCCTACACTTTCTTGGATGCTCTCACAGTTTACCCTTGACTTTTTCTAGGAAAGAAGGTGACAATGAAGATTATAAAACCAGAACTGAATTTTCCTACCCTAAAAGTGTGAGGCTGAGCATGAAAGTCACTGAAGAAAATAATAAAGGCCCTGTAGATTCAAGTTTGCTGCTTAAAAAGGTATAGGACGAGTTATTGCTGTTGCTCTCAATCCCAGCAGTAACTACCCAACTCCTGATATTCCTCTCTTCTTTAACAAAGCAGTTGCTTTGCAGTACAGTGCTGTGACTCAGGCATCAGGAGCACAGCTTCAGTTGTCAGTTACTTCACTCAAGGATACAGGATATATTTTTTCTCTCCTTGATTGTAATTTATGCCATTCATAGGTCTTCCCTGTCTGAGAAGGAGCTTTCTCTCTTTATTACCCTTTGCCCAGAGTATTACAAAATTTGTTACTTTATTCTTCAAGTATAGTATTTTTGCCCTGCTGAACATCTTAAATTTAGTCCAGTTTGAGAATTCTCATAGTAATTGTACCCCTTCTTCCATAGTCATACATAGGACTACTGAGTGTACAGCATTTCTGTGATTTAATTTATTATCAATGCCAAGTAGTGCCAAAGGTGCATTTTTTACTGTTTTTAAACCACAAGTCAAACAGCTCTCTAGCCAGTTAATCAGCATTTTAAGATCCTTACGGTTTCTGCTGTGCATCAGAGGCAAAATAGTACCAGAAACTATCTTAAGGATCTATAAAACTGTGCCTGTTAGAGTCACATTATTTCAATAACATTTGATATCTCAAAAATATTTTGAATTTTTTGGTTCTGTTTCACCACAATCTGTGCTAATATTCTGCAATATTTTTTATGTATGAGAGATAAATCTATGTGAAAGTATCAAAAGTAGGTTTCTGTAGACCATAATGAAGAAGATATGAGACTTAGCATTCATTTTGTCTGTCATTAATAGAGATTTTAATTAAGGCTGAGATAACAACCACTCTCTTCTATCAATTTATAGTTTCTTTTAACCTTTAAAGACAAAATCACTTTTTAGACTCATTAGCTTAAGCTAATTATTATTAAGCTAAGAATTCCATGGGAGTTCTGTTAAAATTTATTGTGTTGCTGTTCCTCTCAAAACCCTCCAAAATGTATGAATATTAAAATAATGTCTCAGGTAGTGTGGAATGAACTAATTGTCTGGTGAAAAAAAAAACCCAACAAAAACCAACCAACAAACCAAAAAACCCCACCAAAACACACAAAACACCCAAACAAAACCAACCAAACAACACCACTCCCAAATAGTAATTTTGTATTCTTGTCTATGCAACTCAGGCTTAAGTAGTTCAAGATTTCGTTTTGGTAAAGATTTTTAAGGAGAAGTTTTGGGTTTTTTTCCCAGATATGTTTTGCAGCTTTCAAAATTTGAAGCATTCCTGCCTACTTGGAGTGTTGTCTTAGGACTCCATTGAATTCAGATAACTTCTATTTAGTCTGATTTGGCCACTAAAAATAATCTCAAAGAAACTAATAGGTATTATATGGCAAAAAATACCCAAAAAACATAGAGGCAAATATTCCTCTACAAACTTTCAGACAAATCTCCATTGCTCTCACCAGGAGGCATCTAATGTGTGGAAAGGATTGTTTCATTCTGGTTCTTTTCAGCAGAACAACCCCAGTGAAACTCTTCTTTTTCTGCAATTTCCCAAAAGATGAGATTACCTCCTAAACACCCAGCCCTGCCAAGGGTTAATGCAGATGAAAGATATAGACTAATCATCCATTGCTGGACAGATGTGGGACCTGGATCCAGGGGCCTACAATTCCCTTCCTTTCCTCTATTCGCTAACCATAACATGTTTAGTACCTCACAGAATGTCTTCTCTTTTCCCTAGGCAGGGGATTTTTCAACAGTGTTAGCACCAGAAATTAGATGCAGTCTTTTCAGATTCTGACATTATTTATTCAAGTCAGGATCAATTTCAAATATTTTATACCACAGCATCGCTTCAGAAATATATCTCCCTAAAGGCGGCCATCACAATACTGATTTGAAAATTAGTTTTTTATTAGAACCAAGCGAGTCATACCAGCATGTTGGATAAACAATATTTTTATGTAGATTCTTAGGTCTGTTCACTTCCCAGACAGCAGGGAGGGATCATGCCTGTCTTCATATTCCTTCCAGCAATATAGAGCATATGCCTGCCCAGTTTGGCTGGCAGACACCAGTGGAGTTTTGCCCTTGACGATTCCTGTTTGTACAGATGGCTTTTAAAATGCTACTGGAAGAGAAAACAGCCTGCACTGTGGGAAGCACCTTATATAGCAGACAAGACTTAACAAGGAAAATTGTTTTCATCTTTCCCTCCTGCTCAGATTGAAAACGTGAACACAATTTGTCTGTGTGTCTTGAAACTAAATTTAAACTTATTTTTAGATGTTATATTTAGTCATGTCAAGGTTTTCAACATGATATTTTGCAGACTCCATTTAGAAGATTCATTAGAGATCTGGATATTTGATTTGATGATATTAGTCATGCTTTTTGTTCCCCTCCAAGTAGATGGAAGGAAATAATTTAGGTGAATCACTCTTCACATACTTCTTCACATTTGCCTTTGTATGGAATGAATCACTCTAGAGAGGCCTATGTTTTTCCAATGGCTGTGAGGGGAAACTAGCAAAGCAAGAGGTAGATAAACTATAGATAGGGCCATCATTTAATTCCAGAATCACATTGAAGTCAGAGAAAATATTCCCATCCCTGTCAGCTGTTATCAGGTGTGTAAACAGTCAGCTGTTATCAGGTGTGTAAACTGTCAGCTGTAGGACTACTGCCACCAGTTATACAATAATAATGTGCCTCTGCAAAGTATGTATTTCATTTAAAGCTGTGGGTGGTGGAAATTCTAGCGGTTGGTTTAACTGATCCAGAATATGATTCATGCTCATTCACACATTAAAACAATCCTGTCCTGATTGTGTGCATTCATATCTGGCTGATTTCATCCCCCCCCAAAACCAAAGAGAGCAATACAGAAGAGCTATCACTAACTTTTACCTTGGTGTACAGTTAATGTAAACACCAAGGTGAAATCTGGCCTGTTGAGCTCAGTGACTCTTTTAACATTGATTTCAGCAGGATTGAGGTTTTATCTCAGAAAAGCCCTTCTTTTGTGTGCTAAAATCCCAAACTACAAGAAGCACATAGAGTAATAACACATTATGTACAAACAGTTTACAATTATACTGCCCATTTTACAATGCTTTAGCATCAGTACATGCTTACTTCATCTGATAGTTCATGAAAACTGAACATAATATATGTCTTTCTGTGAGGTTCCAAATGATGATAGTCTTTGACACTGCTGGTATTCAACAGCAACAATATATGAGCCCGCTCTGGTAATATAGATACATTGGTCTATCACTAAATCAGACATTAAAAAGAAAGAGCCTGCAAAAATTAATAGATCACGTTAGCTGGGATAATGGAACTATGAGGAGTTAGTGTTTTTCTCGTCTTTATGAATTAGCGAGGTAAAATTAAATACTTTAAAAAATCTCACAGTAAATTTGTAAACAAATGTAACTGCTATATATTGAAAACATATTATGATTGCCTTTGAATTAATATCAGGGAGACAGAGTCACATAATCACTTCACAGGCACCATATCACCTTCATTAAATTAATCAGGAAACAATTGTCTCTGACCTTTTTATCATAGAATAGTCAAATTCAGAGGCATAGTCTTTGAAACAATATCCAGTGAAAAGTTTCTGTATGTCAGTGATCATCAGTGTACAAGTCAGGACATAATTCAACCATTGCTTGAACTTTTAAATATCCATGTTAGACACATTCTCCAAACCAAATTTTTGCCAACACAGGATTTAGAAGCAACACAACAAAGTTGTTGAGTTTGAAGCGAAGTGCAGTTTTGTACAATCTATTCTATGAAGTTAAACTGCACTGAATAGAATTTGGTTTTGAAGTGAAGTTCAAAATCAATTTTAAATGAAATGCAATGATGACTCTGCATTGGCAATGCTATGATAAAATCTTTGCATTAAAAAATGGAATTTTTTTCTTCATTCTAAGTAGAAGGAAGATTTTTATACACAGTACCTGTAGTACTTGAAAATAATTCACTTCATTAGGGAATACTGTATTAGCCCTGGGAAAATTATAATGAAATAGATGTAAGAGGTTCTCAGAATAATGTTTTGTGTAAAGACAGAGGTTTGTTTACTGGGGTTTATTGAGTGTTCTGAAGAATGAAGTAGCAGGTAACTAGTCATCACTCTAGAGCCACAGATATGGACTCCAATCAGAAATGTTCATTTTCTAGACAGACAGCAGGCTGGTGCTATTTGAGTGTAGCTGCAGTATAGAGCTGGAGTGTACAATTGTGTCCCTACTGGCAGAGTGTTGTGAAGCTATTAGGTACATCTAAGAGCCATTTAAATGCAAATAGGATGTGAGTTTGTCAGTGACTAAAAACAGCCTTCCAGGCAATGTCTTAGTAATTAGAAACCATCTGGTATCATGAAAGAATACAATATTTTCAATATATCCACAGGCCAAAAGGATGTATTTTATCACCTACAACAATAGAAACACCTATACTTATATATGAGAGCTCTTCCAATTAATGTGCAAAATCAGATCCATCTTGCTATTTTTCCGCTGGAAAATAAATAAATGAGATGCCTGGAAGAGTGAATGTCATAAACTGCAAAAAAGGAAACTTAAGAATAACACAGACAAGCAGATGAGTACCTAACAAAATGATGGAGTCTTGTTGAAACCTTTACTTCCTTTTTACCTGGTAAGATTATGAAAGACATAAAACAAAAGATCAGTTTGATAGCTTACCTGTCAGATCTCCTCACAAAATTATGTTCTATATTTTCAGTGTGTGGTATGTAGAAGTGGATTCAAAAATAAAGTAGTTTATCTAAAATCTGTTTTCTCTGTCCCTTAGAAGCTCAGGGTTTAGGATTTCTATGCGGCAGAGACTGAAATTAAGAGTCTTCTATTTTGTCAGGATAAACCTAAACTACGCTTCATCATCTTTGTTTCCAAGCTAATATACCCTAGAGAATATATGAGCAGGTTATTCTCTATTAAAAAAGCCCAAAACATCACACCTTCAGCACTAGTCTGGGAGATTGATAGTTGAATACTGACAACAGATGGTTTGAAATTTAAATAAATGGTTGCGGTAGTTGTCTTCCTCAACATCATATTCACATGATATTTAAAATTTTCAACAAAATTTGTCAGTTTGTAATAGTTGACAATAATACAGAACATCAAGTCTAGAATTTATTAGTGATAATCATTTATTAGTGATAAACATTTATTAAGGACATGGGAAAAAGTAATATTAAGATATTTAATTCTGACAGTTTCAGTAGTTAGAGGAGTATAAGGAGGTGCCCACTCTAGTCATGCAAAGGATGCAGTTTTTATGCCCAGTGAAGCTGTTGAAACATCCAGGTCTGGGTGTCTATCGAAATAAAGAGGTGGTGGCTGATCCACTGTGGTTCTGACTGGCTTACATTGGAAAGATTTAACAGAGCCAACAATGCAGGTTGCCAGACTGAATAAAAGTTCTCTGCAGATCATCTTAGACCATGTACCATCACACAGCTGAGTTTTTGGGACTATATACTACAGAAACTGAAGCTATTCCTACACCTTATTCTTACATGTGCCAAAATCATATCCCTATTTGCTGTTCATGCAAGGTCTTCTTTCAAAAACTCCTCTCAAAAATAGCACACACCAGAAGTACTGAAACTGAGTTGTCAAAACAGTTAATAGTAAATGTATCAGCTGTGTGTGAAGAGCATGTCTGTGTGTCTGCCAGTGTCTGTGTGTAGGACGTTTCCACAGCTCAGTTAGGAAAAGATATTTTTTCCTTGCATAGGTAAGTATGGTAATTGAGACTTCCATGCTCGCAAGATTCAGGATTCCCTTCATACTAGCACTTTGGGATATACCAGCTGTGAACAATGAAACTAATTTCCAATGACAAAGAACTATTTGAGACTATGAATGGTGAAACAAAATGGTTATTCTGCTTTCTGGGTGTAAACTCTCAGGTTAAAAGGCCTTGATATGGTTTTCCCTTCTAACAGGCATTGATTCTGTACAAAATCAACATTATCACTCTCTAGCACTCATGAAAGATTTCTCTCCACATTAATGGATTATGTTATAGCCTTATGTCAATCACTGCATGAAGTTTAAAGAAATCAATACTGTTTGCCAACAACAAAGCTTCATTCAATACCACTCTGTGTAATAGCTATTCAAGTAATTTTCTATCAGTGCTCACTTGTTCTCTTTTTGTGTATGAGAGCATGAATTATTTTTCTGTATACATTTGAGTTATTGTCCTAAATAAACCTTAATCAATGAGAGAACAAACCTATATAGACATTCAGTACCCCATAATTTTTGGCTACCTTGCCCATAAGAATGGTTTTCTAATATGCAGTCATTTCACCTCTATTCTCAGCTAATGAACACACATTAATTTGACATGGGAAACTAGCAATAAGATAGTTATCTCCATCTATTTGAGACAGTGATAGTTACATAGATAGCTACATAGCTAATATAACTTAAAAGTTTCTTAAAAAGAAGACTGTAGCAACTCTTAAGTTGTCTGCAGATAACAAAGTTCTGGAGATAACATGTAAAGTTTCTGCAATACACTCTGACCTGGCACAATATACAATTTATCACACCACAGTGGCATACTTGAATAGATTCTTGCATTTCACATTTCTGTGTTATCTCAAAGAAGAAGAAAAGATAATAAAAGTGATATGTTTTAGGTAGACACTAGGAAAGGAGATTTATTGACATCCCTGTAATTTGGTCACTTTGAATTATAAAATTCTGTAAAACATATGCAAATTCTTGTTCAAACTGAAGATGAATATCTTCATCCATAATACTAAATATAGTCCTCCTTCTATAACATCACTCATTCACGCAGCTGATCCCCCAAATCCCCATTTATACTTGCACATGTATTTTCCTTGCATGACTTTTCTTGCCAAAGCTGTTGAAAGATTTATGGTCTGTGCCCTTCATAGTTTGTTAGCTCAGCTTTACTGAATTAAAGCCTAATAACACAGATGACGGAAATTATTTACACAGTATAAAGGAAAACAATTCCAAAACTTTTCTTCAGTGTTATCATAGTATTTTTTCAAGAATATAAAGAGGCATACTGCCAACATGCTTTTGCAAGTTAGGAAAAGAGATTCATTACAGCAGGCAATATATTAACAATTTTAATAAGTGCTCTTGCATGAAGTCTAAGAACTAGCAGTAAGAAAGTGACAAACTGCAGTGAAGAGACGATATTAAATAATAGAATGAGTGTAACATTTATTAGGAAACTATACAATATAAGAGCAACCTTCAAAAACCAGTAACCCAAAGTCAACCGCAAGATAGTATTTACAATTTACATATACAGGTTTACAGTTTGGTTGCATTATAAACTATAGTCATGCCAATCTGCCCCACAGAATATAACTTTGCAAAACTTAATAGTGCACCTTTCCAGTGTTCAAAGAGAATTTTTGACCTATACAACACTGTAAACTGTAGAAATGGGGTCTAATAGGGTTACACCAATCGAGGGAGATGATACAAATTATTGCAAGAGTCACCTAGTAAGAAATGTAACTTCTTATAAGAAAACCAATTATCTGGTGAAATAATCATCCCAACTACAATACACACTTTGACCACAAAGTTTCCTGTAAAATTTTCACTAACTGACAAATTAATGCATTCAACTTGTAATGAGAAAAGGAATTTGGATTAGATAAAAACAGAAGAATTCTTGAGGAGTTCCCTATATAATTCTATTTCCAAACACAATTTTTCAAGCACCTCTATTTTCATTTCAGTTCCATTGCAGTCCACCAGGGTACTCTACCTTTATGGAATTATTGTAGAAGATTGAACCACCTCAGAAGCACCATCAATCTGCCCCATACTATTTGTCAGTAGTAATGATTAGTTTTGTCAAAGATTATACTAATTCAACACTACAGATAACTGTCTTTAGAAATACCACATAGAACAAAAATTTCAGAGGCATTTTATTTCTTTCCTTGCATCTCATTATGCCAAGGAAAGGAGGACAGAACTCTGTGTTAAAAAAAATTGAGAATTTTGGACTGAATTTTCTCATAGAACCAGAAAGTAATTACTTCAGGTTGTTGGCCAGAAATGGAAGATATGAACATCCTGATGTGGAAGGATAAAAAGGTGAAGAAGGTATCAGGAATGTCTGGACATGACATATCTCTGAACATCTGGCAGGAATCTTTCAGGCTCCTTTTCTTCTATTCGCGAAACACTTTTTTAGAGCTGTGGAAATTGCAATTGGCAGTGTCCAAGCCCTCTCACTGTTACAATAAAGATTGCTCAAAATCCTTTCCAGTGGCTTTCTCAGCCACTTCACTCTTGAACTTCTAGCCTTGATTAAAAGCCTTTTCTTTGTCCTGATCACCAGATTTTAATGTTCTCAGTTTGTATGAACTAAGGAGGGAGGCAGAAGCAAATGAAGTGCTCAACTGTATACATGTATTATTGATTTGTTATATTTATTCCTTTCATAATCAGAGAGAGAGGTAGTTTGGGGGCATAGTTCATCAGATCAGCTTTAAACAACTGCATGAGCATGATAAGATTTCTGCTACAGAAGTGCTATCTGTAAAGGAAATCTTGAGCAACTAGCTCAGATATACAGTCCTGCAGATATGTGAGTCAGACATAACGTAACTAATCAAGATTATGAAGCCAAGAGCCTTGAAGCCATTGCTCAGTCTGTGCTCTCAGCCATTCAGGATTTCAGACATTTACATGACTTGAAACAGAACTTTATCCTTGGAAAGTACATGGGTTCAAGAGGTAGGGGAGGATTTAAATGTTTTCTATCTGCTACTCAATTTAGGAAAATTCTTTAAAATTATTCAGGAAAAACAACAACAACAAAACAGGAACTTTGTAACCCCCTATTGTTTGACTTTTTAAAGAAATCCTTTAGTTTTCTTTAATTTTGTAGCCTGTTTACATCTCTTTCATAGAAATAGAAATTCTAAAAATGGTCATTCCTCACAGAAAAATCAATTATTTTTATGTTGGTACTATTAGTTTTCATTAAAGTCGTGACACAAAGTGAAGTCTCTAGTTATATCATTGCTTTTTATTTCTGGATGTCAAGGATTCACATCCTGGAGTTCTGGGAGTTTTAAAATTAAATTCTCCCCTTTCCCTTGAGAACAAAGAAATACTCAGAAATTTATTTGCATTGTTTCTCATAATTTATCAGTTCATTATATGAACATAAATCCCTACTTTCTAGATCAAGTGTTCTGAATGTGACCAGCAACACTGAGATTTTGCGCCTTTTTGTTTCTTTTAAGATACACTGGGTGCTCCCTATGAGCAGTGAGCCTTACCTATAGCCATACTCATGACTGAAATATGAGGATACTGTTGTCTTCAGCATCTTCTAAGATATCAGGAAAGCATGCCACTTGCTTACAGCAGACTTTCTCTGGGAGTCTATTCATTTTAGGAAGTAAAGGCCTGATCCAAACCCCACTGGAGTCAATGGAAAAAGCCTCCCATTGACTACAGTGGGCTCTGGATCATGTCCTAAATCCAATCTCTTCATTAATGCATGACTAATAATACATCTTTCCAGTAGCTTGGAGTACCTAAGGTCCCAGCAATTTCAGCTGAACAATTTCACTTTAGATTGCCATCCACTGGAATTAGAAAGGTGAAACTGAAGTCTTTTTCATTAACAAGAAAACCTTAACTGGGGGCATTTTCAGTTCCTAGTTAGATTCAGTTGCACCAGCTCAGGCAAAATCCTTAGACATCCTAATGAGAAAACAAGAACAGGTGAAAACAAGAACAGGTGAAAACAAAGAAATATACGTTTTTCAGTGCATGCTTCAGAAATGCAGTGCAGGTTCAGATTTAATCAATTAACAGATGCATGTTTATGCTTTTGGAGAGATCATCATAGAGCCGGACTGTACAGGAAAAATTAAAAGATTTTAGCACAGTTAACTATATAGGATTTTGTTTGTATTTGTTTATAAGCTAACAGACAAGATGGCATACAAGGTTTCTCAAAGTGTTTTCTCAGTTTGCACAACAAAGCACAATCAGTTCATAAATAATGAAAAGTGCAGAAAGATATTAACATTACAAATGGTAATAACACACTTAAGTTCTCAGAACTTGCAGATATGAATTGAATTGTGAATGTTATATTAGTACACACTTTGACTGACAGACAATAAATTGATAGAATTACTATAATGTTATTAAATCAGAGATATATCTGTATTATGATCAATATTATATAAAATAAAAATGTGAAACATAGTTTGTGCTTTGAGTGTTTTAAATTTGGATTTCTGATAAACTGCTGGACAGATCAGCCATTCCAAAAGATCTCTTGCACTGTCCACGTTTCATTAAATTGCCATTAGCAGTACTTACTATTTTACCTTGGTTATTCATACTGACAAGAATGGCTCAAAAATTGAAACATTTTATTTTTGTAATCAAATACTAAATGTTCTACTAAAAAATATCATCCAGGTTATGATGCACCTTATAATAAAGACCTTTCTAAGACTATACTCTAGTGCTTAAAAAAAGATATCAAAGTTTACCGTAATTTCAATAACATTTACTATTAACAGATCAGCATATTCACTGATGTATATATGCTTCCAACATGTCATCATCCTCCCAGTAAGTGAAATAGATCAATTTAAGCTAAGTTTTGAGCTGAAGACGAACTGGTTTTACCTTCATTTTTACTTCAGGTATTTTACCAGAGCCATTTCTACAACACTGTTTGACCACATTGATTTAGATTTAAGAAACTCAAAAACCTGCTGATGATATTTATACTAATAGATTTTAGAGATAAAGGAAGCAGATCTTAAATCTCTACATCAAGATGTGCCAGTTTTCCAAAGCAATAGATTTATTTTGCATATGCATAATTATAAAGTTCCTCATCTGAGGACTCCAGGTTTGACCCCAGGTTTGGATCCATGGTATGAATCCCCTCAGACTCACGTATTTCTCTCCAAAACACCTGAATATTATAATAAAATTATGTAGTTTGGATCTCTTTGTTTTCCTTTCTGAATAAAAAAAAATAACTCACATGATTATATTACTGTAAGATAAATTTCTATAATTCACCAAATCTTGCCAGTTTCTGGCAAAGGAAAATTTGCCTCATTTTACAGCATAATTTTAACTCACATAGTCATGAGTGACATCAAGGAACACCTGATTTCTTCTTTATCTAACAAGTTCTGTCCAGATGCATTACTTCAGCTTAGAATCTAGTATTTAGCAATGCAAAAAGCTAAACCAACTTCAAGCTTGTGAAACAAATGAAGTACAAATATTTTCAGTTTGACTCAATATCTTTTTCCATCCTTTCATTCTTGCTTAAGTGGATAGTCAGCACTGTTTCATTCAAATTGTAGTCTCTTAAACTTGATGGAGAAAATGAAAGCCTCCCACCACCTGGATCAGGTGAAAAAAGAAGAAAATTAATTAAGTTTATATGCTGTTGCCTGAAGCCAATATAGACAAAGTTACAAATCTATTTATTTAAATAAAAGGCATGAATTTGCTTTGATGTGGTTTTCAATTTACCCAAGGATCTCCATTTATCACTTTCAAGATGAAAGGTATGGCTATAATCAGCAAAATCAATAGACATCAAAGCTCTTTAAGCAAGGTTTAGCATCTGCTTGCTTGAGGCACGTGTAGCTTGGCTACTAAAATTAGCCTAGGTCATTGGATTATAAATAACATCTTGATCTATGGCTCCCATTTCATTTAACCAAACAAATGTTAAATTCCTGCCCCTAGAGTCCCACAGTGGCACTGGCCAAAATCCAAACCCTGGAAGTTATCCAGGATGTACAGTGCACAGAAAATGTTCCCCACTGATTTTCAGACAGAAGGAAAAAGTGTTAGTCAAGACAAAATGCTTTGCTGAAGAGGATTTCACAACCCAGTGCTGATTGTGAAAAAAAATCTTTCTTGCCCTTACTACATCTACAACAAAGAAATTAAAGTGTGCAGGAGGATGCTCAAACACCTTAATCAGAGGGAAAGTTAATGCCATGATAATATCCAATACATTGCATAAGGTAGTTTTAAAATCAACAATTAGATAAAGGTATTTGTATATTAATTAAATAGGTTGTTTTCAGCAGTTCTCTTTCAGTGTACATCTGAGACAGAAAATTACAGTGTGTAATGTTCCCTAGAGTCTTAGAGAAATTGATAAACAAGGCCATAATGAATTCACAAGACAGTTTTATCATTCAAAAACTTGTAAGTTGCCAGCAGTTTATTTCTTAAAAAGAGTGGGAATCACTATCGTGCATGTAATACCCTGGAGTGTCTAATTTAGGTTTTTGGAATAAAATACGTGAGTAGACAATTACGTTGCACACCATCAGGAATAACTTCTTACTGACTTGACAAATCACTGGATTGGATGGGATTTTACTTGATCCTCTTTTATCCCTCTACAATTATTAAATCCCAGGGAAACTTTATTTTTTCATTTATTTCAGATGCCCTAAAAAGGTCTTCAACTACCATCTTGCATATACTGATATGCTGCATCTACATGTAGAGAAGAGAGAGAACTAATACCTTTTTGGCCTTGGACATAAAGCCTAAGTCACTAACTGTAGTGCAAAATCTGCTTAGACCAAAGTAGTGATTTCAAATATGTACCTGAAAAGAGGGCAATATACATTCATTCAAGTATTATCCAGGAAGTATTACTCGTACATACACTGCAACCCAACAAGTACAAAGTCACTAGAACAAATCTGAATGAAATCCAAGCCAAATTATTCCCTTTCTCCTTCCCTTTTTCTCTCTGCCACTCAACTATCTTCCTTCTTCAAGGAAAAACATGCCACCATCCAAGTATGTTTTTAGAGATGTTGCTTTGCCCACGTCTCTTCCTTCACACTCTTATCTGAATCTGTACTCCCTGGTATCTCATTCTTTTCACCTGTATTGTCAGTCTTAGCAACTAATGCCATGAATTGGATCAAAAGGCAATGCTTTTAGATGTCACTGATGTAAAATAATAAGCACTGATCTGGCAGTTTTAAAAAGAAATATGAATGGATAAAAATGTAATGAGGCTTCAGAAATGAAACCAACTATCAGTAACATTAATCTTGTTTTCACAATGGACATTTTATGAAATAGAAAGGGGGGTTATTTTCTCTGAAGAGCCTTGATGAGAACGAGGATTTTTATTAATCAAATGCATTCTTTTTTTTAATTAAAAGAGGAGAGAGAGTGCATGCTTGCTCTGATATTCCTTATTTGTCATCTCATTTCCCAATGAATCCTCAGGCAAGCACATTGGTAGATTAGGCCTCAATTTGAAAAAAATCATGCTCATATTTTTTTCCTCTTTAGAAATCATCAAAACTGAAGCACATC
Organism: Rhynochetos jubatus; assembly: GCA_027574665.1. Lineage (NCBI taxonomy): Eukaryota > Metazoa > Chordata > Aves > Eurypygiformes > Rhynochetidae > Rhynochetos > Rhynochetos jubatus. The sequence goes on from CM050648.1 coordinate 61,967,322, forward strand.
CTGAAAAAATGTAAAGTAAAACATCCCCCTTTCCTACACACAAAGGAACTCTTAGTTAAAATTTAATGAAGGACAGAAGAAAAAACAATAACACAGTATCAAGGGACAGGTAGACAAGAAGGAAGCATTAACCCTGAAATATTTAATATTTTAATCGGTTATCTGGAAGAAATAAGAAGCTGAGTGTTATGAGTCTGATTCTAACCTTATTAAAGTCAGTGGCAAGAAGCCCGGTGAGTTCAATGGGGCCAAGATGAATCTCTAATTGAATTAGGAACAGACTTCAGATAAATTATGTTACATTCTTCCCTTCAACTTCCCATTCTAGCAGAAAGAAATGAGAAAGATTTATTGAAATCTGTCACAGAGGCAGGTAATTTAGTTTGTTTTGACCTGGATCAAAAGAAATAAGCACTCATGAGGAAAGTAACTTTGACTATGAATTCATTGAAATAACAATGCTGGACATTGAGGTTTCCGATAGAAACTGACTGACCTACCGAAGTGTCTAAAGCCTGTTCTGCACTAAACCTGAATTGTCCAAACACCTTGCTGATAAGGCAGTTCTTTTTAAACACAATAAATATTGAATCATTCTCTGAAAAAAAAAAAAAAAAAAGCAAGCAGAGTTGTTATTTCATTTCTGTTTAAAGATAACCATTACTAAATGCATTAGAACAAGAGAGAAAGTGAAGGGAGAGGAGTAAGGAAGCATCCAACTCCTTGACCCAGTGGTTAGAGGCCATTTTCTTTCATGTGGGAGACCAAGGTTGACACCTCTCAGATCAGTTTCAGAGAGACCAGTTCTATTTCATAAACACTAATGCAGATGAACAATCACTTAGTAATAAATTAGAAGAATGTCAGACAGCTTGAATCTACCTCTCATATTCTGCATTCTCATATGCAGCAAAAGAAGTGCCTTTACAGAAGAGAGACTTTATTTACAGTGCTTTGGTTTCTGTGTGCATAGGGTTAAGGAGTCCAATGAATTTCTAGAAGTTTTTCAGACAAGGTTGTTTCCTTTCCAACCCTCCCTGCAGAGGTACAGGCTCAGGGAAAATGCCAAGTACCCATTGTCCCTTAGCTCCTGGTGTGTTTATCCATCCAAGATCTTGAAGCAAGATTTGGTTTTGACACATTATGTACCTTTGACTAACAGCTTTTAACATTCATTAGGAATGATTTAAATACATAAAACCCAATACCAAAACACAAATAAAGTAAGTGTGGGGTTTCTTTAGTTAGTTATGATCTGGCAAAACAGATGTTTTCTAAGTATCATGACATTTTATCTACATCTTTTTTCCCGCAGAAGAAAACACCACCAGCATCTTCAGAAAGTGAACTAATAGATCTTTTTAATTTATTTTCATCATCATAGCAATTGAAATACATTTTGTAATGCCAAGCATGAAATGTTCTGGAAATGGATGAAAGCTTTCCTTTGTATTTCTCTGTCCAACTTCTTTGTGCAATATCAGTTGGAATACTTGCAACATTACCTTGGGCACATTTGCAGTTTTCAGCAATCTGATGACTGCTTATTGCTGTCTGGGGACATATAAGCTCTTATGTTCATAATGAAGTATCCACGTACCTGTGAGATATGGATACTAAGTGATGGAAAGCATACCACATTAGAAAATTGATTGCATATGTCAGCATATGCACCACATATTATTCTGCATTGAAGTCCACTATATGCATGAATGGGGGGGGGGGGGGGGGGGGGGGGGATTCATGACTTTTGTTCAAACTTGTGCTTCCTAGAAATTTTTAATCTAGAATGTATTTCCTGTTGAAAACAGCAAAAGCAAAATGCTGTGATAGTCTCATATCATGTTTATTGGATTTATGAATTTTATGAAACTTCAATAACCAGCTTGGGGGAGGCTTGCATAAGCATCAGCATTACATGTTATGATTGAAAGCCTATATCAGCACAGAATTCTCCCCTAACAATACATCACTCAAGCAGTAGATGTGGAGATAAGCATTACTATTATCATGAAAGAAAAATATCTGGATTAAGCTTTTGTTCTCCCTTTCTCCTTCACAATGCTTGTTATCATTTTAGATATCAGTGTATGAAAAAAGACAAATTCAAGCTCCTCAGAATTAACTCTGCACTGCCTTTTCACTAAAAAGAGCTTTTCCAGTATTCTGTGGATTGGATCCTCGAATGTGACCTTATATTACATCACTGCACTTTTCCCCTTCAAACAATGCACTATGATTACAGTACTGGCTAGATGCCATAGCTATGCAATGTTTTGCTAGGCTCAATAGGAGTTCCATAGCACAGTTCCTGTTTCTAAATAATCTATAGAATATGTAGAGCAGAGGAAGGTGTTCAAATGGTCTTACTAGCAGTTTTCAAAAGTATTTAGGAAGTAGAGTTCACAATTCTTAGAACTAGATGAAACAAACATAACTAAAATGTCAGGAGACAGTGACTTTGTTCAGCATGATGCACAGATTCTACAGAAAAGAGGCTGTGCAAAGTCAGTAATTCTGGGATAGAACCAGTCATTTTCTCAAACCATTAAAAAAGTTCCTATATATTCCCTTTCTTTTCTCCATATACTCCAAACAGATATGTGTTTAAAACTTAATGCTATATAAAGTTTATGTCCCTGTTGAGATTTCCATAAAGGTTTATGCCTGTTGAGATTTCTGTCTTTTGATCAAAGTTAGTTGAATAATAAAATCTTAGAGAACTGAAATCATGCAGAGCTTCCAGCATACTTTCTTATTTTTATTTTTATACATCTTGGATCTAATAATTTTCCAGCAGCACATTAAGTGATTCAGCTAAACTCTAATGATACAACTCATCTGATAATAGCCTTTTTAAAAAAAGCTGTATATGTTACCACAACAAATATTTTTTTTTCTTTTCAGTCCCCACCAAGGTAAGCTACTGACTTGCAAAAGAGATGATCATTCAATAAACATATATAGAGTACAAAGTTTGCATTAAAAGGGGAAGGAGGGGTAAAACTGAGAATTCTAGCTGAATTTAAGAAGAAACACAGACCTGAAAAACCTGCATATATAATATCAATGTCACTTTTTCTTTGTTCCCTTCTGCTATGAACTCAAAGTTTTCCATGTTAATATCACTGTCTTTCAATCACCAGTGTGATGACAATATTAACAAATAGAGATGTCATGTTCATATTATTTTGAATAATTTAAGATTTTAGTCATTACTGGCTAACTAATGCTCCATAATTTCCTAGATTGGTGTAGACTTTCCACCAACACACTAAAAGATAACAAGATCTTTTATGGCAGTAAAGTTACTCTCAAATGACAGCACAAGTCTCTGGGCCTGGATCTTTGCCATGCAACTTAGATAACAGTTGAAGAAATTCCTCCTGCAGGCAAAGCTGTAATGTAGTTTCGTTACTAAAGAGGTGCCAGCTATGCTCACAATATCAAACAAAACCACCCCAAGGGTGTTTTCTATACCAAAACAGTCAGGAGAATGTGGGAGTGAAAATGCTGGAAAGGAATTAAAATTTTCTTCCATTTGGCAAGGAAAACTCAAAATGCAGGGACTTGGCTCTGAAAAACCGAAGACAATAATTTTTTCTAGCCCACAAAATCAGTTGTTTAAAATGCCTGTCCCAAAAAAATGGATATCAGCTCCTTGTTACATATTTTTTAATGTTAGGTTTATAATTTTAAACTGGTATATAAATACAAAATCATTCATATTCCTACTGGAACTGAACTCCACTTTATGATAATACAAAATTTATTAGAAACATGGGGGTTAGCATTGGGTTTTTAGAGTAACCAAATGTTCAGCTGGTAGTCTTGTAACTTAAAAATATTATTGCTGTATTGGTCATTGGGAAAATATGCTTACTTTAGATTTCTGGCGTTCTCTTTCATTGTTTAATTCCTTTTCTAACTTACATGGATAAGTTAAGTAGAAAGCATTAAGTTTACTTTGAACCACTGATTTGTCAAACAATGGGAAGAGGCAGCTCATCTATATTTTCACTGAGTTTGTGAACTCCTATAGCACTAAGCAATTAATGAGCATTTCCCCATACATTTCTCCAATGCAAATTGCATTCCATGCTTCACTAAAGACAGTGAAAGCCATTTACATTCAATAAACTGATTTTTCCTAAGTTTTCACTGAACTCGAAAAAAATCAGGATCTACAGGGATGATGTGAATAGAGCATGAATCAAGCCCTGCAATATTATTAGCAAAACCTCAGATGGAAAGTATTTTCATTTACTGATGCAGTTGATGCAGCTGAATGGTTCATTTAACCAGATACATGCATCTAGTATCTGTGAAAAACCTTTTTTTTTTTTTACAGTACTTGCAGCAAGTGCTATGGATGCCTTTCACATCTAACTATATTAAATGCCAAGTAATCTTTTTGCAATGAAGCCACCATTTTCTATGTAGTTGTGTGCACTCACTATGACTCTCACTGTGGTTGAGAAGGACAGACTAAGAATGTAAAATTTAAAAGAACTGAGGAACTAGATATTGCAGAGCTGTCCGCTGTATGTGGCAGCTGAAGATTGCCTTTAGAGGCCCAACAAGTCCTCCCAGAGCCCTGAACAGAATTGGTACTCACAGTTGTGGTATCCTGCTCCCTGGGATAAAGAAGTATTGCACTTCAGTCTTCTCTTATCTGAGAATGAAGAGATGCAACGCTGCTGCATGGTGTTGGTCAGGCCTGTTACTTTGGTTATGAATTCTGAGCAATCTTGTTCCTTCTGTTTTTTATCATGTGCTGCTTAGATTGTCTCTCCTAGTTACAGTTTGTTGCTTGAAGAGGATGGCAGCTTCCCTTTTTTCCTGTGGTGACTTTGCTGGGAGATTGCAGATCAGCATGACTCCTTTTCCTGGGAAAGAAAACGGAGGGAAGCAGCAACTCCTGCTTCTCCTGGCGGGTGATGTTCTTACCTTGCTGATGACAGCTCTGCCACACTACTGGCAGGTGTTTGCCAGGCTATGCATCTCAAATGTGTTTTAACAGGCATGTGAAGGAGGTTAGGACAGTGACCTATGTTGTGTAAAGGGACATACTAATGCAAATACAGCATAGGAGGAAACACAGAAGCGCTTGAAACAAATCTATGACAATGGTGCAGGTTTCACTGGGAGAAAAAAAGGGTGGAGGTAAGTTTGTGTTCACGGCACAGAGGTATGACTATAGCAGGAGCAGGCATGACAACCCAGAAGCAGACGGTCCAGACAATGAACAGTCATTAAAATACAAAACCAGTATCCCTAATCAGCCCATACTCCAGTTCATCCCAATACATCTTTATAGCTTTTGCTGTGTTGTGTAAACTAAAAGTAATTAAGATATGCTGTGACCACATGATTTCATTTTGCTTTTTATGCACAAGGTAAGGATGAGTTGTCTCTGAAGTGATAGGTGGGAAAGAGCCAGGTGGATGCAAGGGCAACACAAGGTCAGTGGACTGATAGGATTTCAGCATTTCCAATTAATTAGGAGGAGAGAAAGGAACAGAACTAAACTCACCATGGACAGAAATGAAAGGTAGCTGTAACAAAGATGTAAAATGTAAAGAGAGATGATGCTAAGGTAATGATGAGGAAGAGCAGCAGAGCCATGAGCTGAGGGCTTCATATCAAATGTTGAGTCAGGAGTGAGGAGATAAGAGGCTTCCAGATCAGATACAGAATACTGCGTTAAAAAGAGTTTTGAATGGTGCAGTTTCCGTCCCGTGTATCGCTTAGCTCTTCAGCTGTGCTCCCTCAGACAGAGTATCTTTGTGGTAGCAGGGAGATTACAAGTAAAGTAGAAGACAAAAAAAAAACCACAAAAGATCACCTTCTTGTTTGCAGGACAGTGTTGTATAAACCAGGGGTATCACAAATATCTTTTAGATTAGGACACGGACAGTACATTTTTATCTGCCTTAAAAGTGTCTGAAAATTTGTGAACGGGTATAAGCAACAATCCTTCATACTCTTCTTCTAATTAGCATACCTTTCTCTGTTTCTTTCTTTGTCTGATTTTTTTTTTTTTTTTTTTTTTTTTTTTTTTTTTTTGGTGCTAGCAATTTCTTTTGAGCAGAAAACCTTTCTAATTTCTCTTATTCCCTCCTGCTGGTTATGTCAATGTTAAACTTAAAAGAATATCTCCAGCAAAGAATTGGAGAAAAATGGAAGGACAAGGCACTAACATTTCTCAGAGCCTTTATTTTTTTTTTGGTTTTTCTTCAAGCTGTCTTAAGAATTGGGAATATAGCAAATATTTACACTGTGATGGTTTAAAAAAGTCACTTCCTGAAATTTTTAGGTGATGCTGCAGAGAAGACTTCACAGACTGAAAATGCCATATTTCCTGGAGCAGAGAAAAATGGTTGGGAGTGGTTGTTCACACCACTATCATCTAAAAAGAAAAGTATATACATAACCCTATACTTATGGGAGGGAAAAAAAAGGAAGCAAAACTATGAACAATATGGCAATGCACTGTGATAACAAAAATCATCTTTAAAAAATATATCAGAAATAAATGTACTGTCAACATGGCTATACATCACACACATTGCACCAGTCGAACCAAAATGGTCTAGTAATTACCATTCACATCTTTAGCTTAAGGCAGACATAGGGTGAAATACATGAAGCTAACACTACCAGTTTAGCTAACCCACAGTAATTTATTACGTTGTTATACAGAATACATATAGCTGTATTAATTTAACAAGCCAAACCTTCTTTCCATAAAATGGAAAAGGTATTATAGAACAGGTTAAATTTCACTTATAGTATGTGGTGAAACACCAGTTTTGAGTATTCTATTTATAGCTAGTAGAACTTGTGTGAACTTGAAGTTGTTTGAACTAGCTTGTTTGAACTGCTTTCTGTTTTTAAAAAAGTGGCTTCATAATAATAGAAAATACTCATAGGAAAGGCAAACTCTTTCAGCAAAAATCCCTTCTATTTTAATATTTTGAGTTTTATAGATCATATTATGATATCCCACTATTGTGTGATACCACACAAAAGTTATCTTTACCGTTTACAGTATAGGGAACTAGGCTATTATTCACACTGACTACATACAGAATATAATTACTTAAAATTAAATATTTCAATTTTAAATTATTGTAGCATATTTTTTAATAGATAATTTTATAATTTGACCCTGTTCCCTCGACCTCCACATATATTGTCACTTATAATGTTTTTGTTTAAGAGTATACCTAGCTATTAGACAACATGTTTCTAAAGGAGTTTCCAAGGTCAAGTAAGCATTACCATTCTCACTTTGTTTGACCTGCTCTTTTTATACAGGTTTTTATGTTTCTCACTCATTTTTCCTGATGCAATTATTATTTTTTTTTTTAAACACAAGGATGTGTATGCAACATAGTAATTAATACCCAAGTGTTCTCCAACTACATTCTCTCAGTCAACTCTTTACTGGAAAAATCATAAAATGGATTCCACTGTGTGCTTTTCTAAGAGGGACTACACCAATACTATGTTTCAGTGGGAATTAGGCACTTAATTATATAATAACTTTGAAATCCAAGGCTTCAGCATTTTTCTAGGTGACCATTATAATCGATTTTACATATTAAATTTCTCCTTATATATTTTATACACTATTTCCATTAGCAAATATTTATAAATATTCATAAATGTGTGTGCATGTATATATCTTTCATTCTTCCTTCATTATATAATGGATGCATGGATGCATCCATTTTAAGCATGGCTGTAGCAAATAATATAATATACTTAAGAAAGGATGATGAGATAGGACTGGCAAATACTAAGCAAAAAACAGTAATAAAATATATGAACTCAGAAAGAGATTCTGATCTCGAAATGAACTATTAGTGAATGCTAAAAATCCATGTGACTGAGAGATGAGTCAATGACTTTCAACAACTGGAGGATGGAGGACTGTTTCTTGCAGCTAATATGTGATAACAAATGAGTTAATCAAGCTACAATCAAATAATGTGAAATACATTGCAAATACAGAGGCAGTACCTGAAATTATGCTAAACCACATATGTAGAAATTGTTTTGTAGAAATTAGATCTCCTGTGTTATGTACTATATATTTAAAGAGATGATGTAGACCATCTTATTTTTAATGTCAGTCTTTCAGATTTTCTTTTTTTTTTTTTTTTTTCCCATTTCTTTATACTTTGGGAAGATCCATGTAATTCTTCCCACATTTTCAATAAAACTAGGAAAATTTTTATGCAGGAAAACCTAACAACCGTGAATGACACAGTATGTTTAAGAAAGAACTGGGATTTGTTGTGAAACAGAATTTGGAAGATAATACTTTAAATAGATAATGAAACTATGATTTTATACAGGGTTTTTGAGCTCCTAAATGAGTGGGGTTTCAACTTTACATAATTGTGGCTTTTCAATCTACAATAATTCCTTAATAATTTAACCTCTCAGGCGTTATTTTGGTGTTGGTTACTACTGTTTATAGTTTGAATTATGAATATCATTTTATATTGCACAAGGAAGTGCTTTATATCTATATCTCTAAAACTAGAGCCCAGCCATAACATTTGTATGCTATGTACATACATAGCTATAACTTCCTAATAATTTCCATGGAAATAAATTAATTAAGAGTACAGAATTGAACACAAAGGTTATCACAAATCTTTTAACTGAAATTAGGTGATTAACTTTATGTATTATGAATTAAACCTTCAGAAATTTATGTGTTTTGCTTTTCAGTAAAAGTGAGGGATGAGAGACAGCTAATTCTCTGATGAGGTTTTCATGTTCCTAGAAGCTACATTTTGAGCTTAATCTCCCAAAATACACAAGATTTGTAAATTTGGTAAAAGAAAACATTGCCATTAAACTCAAGGTAAGAAATTATTATACATTGTTTTATGTATCTTTATATAAAAAGTTACAAGTAGCAAGCATATGACACAGAAATGGAACAGTAACAGCAATAGTTGTGAATGCATGCTTTTTTACAATGTATCTAATAAAGGGATATTTGCCAACTCAAATATTCAGTAACATACATGCAGATTATTTTCTCAATGTCAAATTCCGTCATATTGCTAGATGCTTCTCGAACGAACATTTCTATTGAAGTGATTATGAATGGCTACCTGATTTCAAAAAATTGTTCCTGAAATTGGGAATTTAACTTGCAACGAAAAGAAGAGACAAAAAGAAAAAGAGAAATGACCAATAAGCATAATAACCAAAGTCTTATTGCCTTCTAGTTATTTTACTTAACACTGCTGAATTTTGTCATGATATGAGAATAGCTGGTCAGAGAGTCCATAAAACCTCTAGCTGGTGTTTCCAAGGACGATATTTTCACATTTCATTGTAGCATGTTCAAAATCACCCAGGAGCGCACTATTCTCAAGCAGTCTATATAATGAAAACAATGTACATATAACAAAAGTTCAATGCAAATTTTCTTCCACATATACACACATACAAGTAAATAACAGACATAAAACATATCAACTGAAATTAAAAATAAAATAAAATAAAACAAAACAGGGACAGTGTTGGTTAGGAGATAATTTCTCCTTCAAGTTTGCAGCAAAGCTCCAAACGTATTTAAAAACTAAGGAGTACTTTTTGGCCAGCAACCAAATTATAAAAGAAACATATTATTCTGCAATGGGAGTATCTTGCTAAGGAAATAAGATATGCCTGTACTCCTTAGGTTTGGATAAAGGCAATTAAATGAAATTAGAAATATTTTCAGTCTCTTTCAGACATCTGAAATAACTCACTACAGGATTTTTCTATTCAGAGTTAGCATGACTGCATGAATAGTTGTCTGAAAGGAAAAGAAAGTTAAAATATACTCTGTGAGGAAAAATACAGAAAAATATTTACCTACACTATCTAGAAGCAATAAAAGCATTAATGAATTCTTTCCCAGGAAATGCTGTATACATATATACACATATAAACATGTATATAGACATATCTATGTTTATATATATATATACATATATGCATATATAAATTGACAGACTAGCAGCTATTTATAAATTAATTATAAATATCTGAGATTAGTTTTATTGAGATTAAGGGCTGATAACAAATTATACAATATGAAAAGCCTAGGAAAAGACTTAGAAGAGGAAATTTAATTTGCAAAAATTAACATTAGTGTTACATAAACTTTAAATTTATCAGTATGACCACATAGCCTTCCCCCAACAATTCAGAAGGTTGAATGAATAAAATGAACTGCAAACAGGTAGTTCCACATCTTCCTGGCCAAGTTTTACATACTGTTTCACATCCTGGGACTCTAAATTTAATTTTATTAAATAAATAAAACCCAGAGTGATGCAAAGCATCTATCTTCATAATGTATTTGGAATGAAGATTATATTTAGCTAGGGGATGGTTATAGTACTGTCAAGAATAAGGAATTAATAGATTTTTCTTAGATTACAATGCTGAAGTGGTCATCTATCTTTCAGTTTTCTCAGTAATATCAAATCTGGCTCTCTCCATAGAAGGTGACACATAACCTGAGTACTAACATGCATCTTAGCAATATAACAAATAACATGGAAAGCAACAGATGGTTCAATTGTTGTATGGATATGTCTACTTACCTCAAGTTTGTCTCTTAGACCCTAGTTGTGTTGTACTCAGACTCATGTTTGCTTAGAGACCCAATGAGGCAGAACCTGGAATGTTATGGCTATTTCATTCAAAATAATAATGTTTGCATAGAAAAAAAGAAATATATGCATATAGATACTTAATAAACAGTACACCTTGATAATCTGGTCAATATTCATTAAATAATTTATCTTGGCATGCAATTAGAATAAAAGAATCAAATAACTTTTTTTTTCTAAAAGACAGAAATGCCTTAATGTGCAAAGAAAATATGGAGAGCATGTAAACAGTCACAAATGCATAAATAATGTATGCAAGAGAAAACACAAATATATATAAAAAGTTTCCATATTCTTTCTCAAATAAATGGTTCATAAATGTTTCTGCTTTTCTTTTTCTTTTACTTATAAAGTTTTAATCGTTCATATTCACAGTCATTCAAAGTGCAATATACAGTAAAAATAGCTCTTTTATTAAAAATATCATGCTTGACTTTACTTTTTATTGATTAGAAAGATTACTTTTAATTACATTCTTATATGTAAATATATGAGTATTCTTTATTCACTATGCTGTCTCATGTTCTAATTGGTATATATATGTTAATATGAGAAGCCAAGATACTGTGATTAATAGTGGAACAGATGAAGTTTTGCAAATATTGTAATTCATTATATAAGAGATGTTTCATGAGAAAAGGGGTTTCCTTACCCTAGGATTGTGTTTCTCATTACCATGCATCAAAATGGATACATGTACTTTTCATTTACTGATGTACTGATTTAGATGTGTTAGACCAACAGTGGATGATACTCAAGGCCACCTCAGTTACAACGAAACCACATATATGTGGTTCTGTCAAAAACTAGATTCACACAAAATCTTCTTTGGTTTTTAAAAATTGTACCTGTTCTCTGTTGACCTGTGTGAGTATGTATGTGTAAAATAGTAAAAGAAAAAGAAAGATATAAAGTAGAAAGGTAAAACTGGGATGCAGGATCCTTCAGTAAACAGGAGCAGAGATGAGAGAGAGAGAGACAGGGAGAGATAATATAATGGTATGTGCTATCAAGAAACATAAATTTAAACAATAAATAAGGAAGAAAGAAAATATGTCTCTACTGAATAAAGAGTGAATATGTTTGGGCAGTCAAGTCCTTACACAATAGTCTTCATCAAAAATCTATTGATACTGACCGCTGAACAGCTTTATCATGTCTGGACAGCCTGTGACTTGTGGTTGGTACTTCTTCAATTTCGTCTATCTCACACACATCTGCAGCATCTTGTGAGTAGCTATGCTTCATGACAAGGATATTTCTCCTGTTCATGGGCTGAATGAGTGGTTTTACAGGCTGGGGTTGTATTTCTGTCAAGACAGAAGCATCTCTTGTGCTGAGGTTACTACGGCTGCCCTTAATGCTAGACACTTGTGATCCACAGTGATGGTCATGAATGCATTTTGAAGATGATCTCCGCAGTTTATGATAATTTTCAAAGTCATCTGCAACATCAGCAAGGTCAGCTGTAGGCCCTGTCCCTCTGAGGGTGCATAACTCATAATGAGGAGGCTCAAAGACCTCCTGGAACACTGTTTGATCAAAGTCTGTTTTCCTTTGGACAAATCTTTTACGAGGCTGCTTGATCTGTACTATAACAGAGATAACAATGAGGATGATCACAATGCAACAAGTCACCCCAATTACAGTCCCACTGGTATTGGTAAGTTGATCCAATATGTTAGCTTTTCTTTTTTCTGTGTGATAGGAGAAAAAAAAAAAAAAAAAGCAGAGCATTAGTTACAGTTCAAGAATAAAAACAGGCATGATGAGTTCATAGGTTACTGCAAAGCTGAGTCTAGTCTACGTCTGAGTTCACTTAATCAATCTCACTGACAAAAAGAAAAAAGGAAGAAATCAAGTATTAATGAAAGCCAAATAAACAACACACAGGTTCTCTGTGTGCCTATTTACTTGGAAAGTGATTTATTCAGGGTATATTACAAGCTTAATCAGGTGAAAGAATTATTTAGATTTTTTTATAAAAAACAACCAACATAACAAAGAGATGGCTTTAGTGTCACCTCTCAACTCCATTTGCCTGCTCAAGCCCCCAAGACTGTTACAGACGTTCTCTTAATTATTTTCCATCTCTTCCAGTAAATATATGCAACTGGGACATTAAGACCCATAAAAGAGCAAGACTTTACAGGATTTAAAAAGAAATTCTTCTTTCCATTGGGAACTCCGGTGAAGTCTTAATATTTATGAGCTGACTGGGACTGTTGACAGTATTCAATGAAAAATCTAAACCAGGAAAAAATAGAAAAGTTATTCAAATTGAGTTTTCAAAAAGAAAAAAAAAATGGTGTGCAAGTTATTTCTTTTGTTTCTGACCTATTAATTACCACAACTTGTCTAAACACCCATAAAAATCCGAAAGCTCATCCTACCTACTATCCTTTACACAGGGGCCTCTAGGAAGTCAGTCAGCAAATTCAGCATTGTGAATTAAGAAAAAAAGAAAATAACTAGTAAAATAATAAAAACAGTTTCACCCTTCTGTTGTGTGTATTTCTCTGGGATTTGCTTTCAAATGGCTGCAGACACATGAGACGGGGACTGAGCCTTGTAGAAATCCAAGCTGAAAGCCCTCACATCAGTCTCTCATAGGCATAGCAAGACTTGACAACTGTGATTAAGTTTCAACACCCAGTTTAGTATAATTTTTCCTGGCAACATAAAGCATATCAAAGGACTTAATAAAAATCCTTTGAAATGAAAGTTATTGGCACCAAAACAATAACATCCATCTCTTCATAATCTCCTAGATACTAAAAATGAACTTTTCAGTACTCCCCATTGCCTACTATTGTAGATTCACCTGGGGTTTCTCTAGATGACTGACACAGACTCTGGGAAAGTAGCAGAGTTAGAAAAAGCATCACAGCAGCAAACAATGTTTTTGCTGGAATCAGCAGACCTCCTTTTTTGAGTCAGAACAACAAGAGAAGCTGAATGCGCAAGAACCACTAGAAAGATACTGGGCAAATGAAAGATGAAAACCATTCTGGAAATTAAAGAGTGGGGAAGGTTTTCTGTTTTCCTCTGTGCAGAAAAATTAGAGTACAGATAATTATTGCTCAATTGTATGTTCAGTTTCTTTGAAGAATGTTATTCCATGCCACAGTTTTGCTGTGTTCTTTTGAAGTGTGTTTTCATTTGTGTTTTACCCTATTGCACTGCTTGTCAGGATTTTACAGGCTTCAGCAGACTTATGGGATGACTGCTAATCCACCTCATTCTGAAATTTTTCTTGATTGGTTCCTAAATTTGGCATATCCCATGTTTCCAGGAACAAATCTGCAGCAGTGGGGGCGGAGGGGCGGGGGGGCGAACTCTCTCCCCAGCCTGCAATATAAGTTAGTTAAGCTCTTTTCCCTGAAGACATCACAGATGCTGGGGTTGTTTCTTTTCTTTCTCAGAAATACAGAGCAATGTTTAGAAACTGTTCTCAGCACCTGGTTAAGAACATCAGTCTCTGCCTATGAAATAGACATTATGCCTGGTTTCCTGTGTTTGTTCCTCGCTCTTCAATTTCCTTTGATTATAGGTAGATTTGATTGCTTTCTTACAGTGTTAATTCCACTTCACCTTGGCTTTTTAGTCCACCTGGGCTATTATGAACATGGTATGCAGCTAAGACACCTGCTCCCCATATGTTATTCCAATACAAAGGTAACTATAACAAAGGAACCAAAATATGACTTTTAATTATGTTTTAGATTATTGGGCAACAGAGACCAAGTGATCAGAAAGCCTGCCATTAGGATATAACCAGCCAGAAGGACATAACCAACACAAAATCAACACCAAGCAAAACAAATGCAAACACTGAAAGTAAACTCCATCAGTATATCTACCTCTCTTCATTTTCTCTATTGCTTGACGTATGCTCTCCCTGAATTACTCTTGCTGAGTTTTGACCCATCTGGCACATACTTTACATGAAACTAAGGATAATATGCTGTATGCCACGTGGTCTAGATGATGACATTTCAAATTCTACACATTACCTTTACAGTGGTTTTCATCCCAAGGATACACACAATTCTGGAGTCCATTGCAGACCAATGTATTATTAATACACATATTACTGTGGCAAAAGAATGTGTTGGCTTCACAAGGGGCTAAAAACAAGAGAGAAAAATCTGATATTAAGTAGTAAAACATTTAGCTCTCCACAGCAAACACATTTAGCAGTGATCATATAATCCATAAGAGGAGAAAGGTGTGCAACAAAAGTTCCGTGAGAATATCTAATATTTGACATGCAGCATTGAGAGCACTGAAGTCACACACTGTTTATTATTCTGTGGTAAGAGATTCTTAGTTCTGTCTAAGAAGGACGGACTTTCTCTCATGGCTGTAGGAGGTTGCTCCCTCCCCGCCATTGGGGGGGGGTCACTGATGTGTTATCAACAGTTTCAGCCACAGACCCCAACCCTGTGGGCTGCTATGTAAAGTTAACTGTATCTCAGGTAGATCCAGCATGTGGGAAATCAGTTTTAAACCAGTAAAAGTGAACTGTTTATGTAATTTCTTTAGCTCAAACAATTAAAAAACATTATTATGATTATTTTTAGGGAAAGTTAAAAAATAACCTAAGACCCTTAACTAAGCAGAAAGGACTCACGATGTTCATATAATTGATAATTAGAATTTGATGCTTCATGGCAATTTTTCTCTTTAATTTTAAAAGCTGTTCCTATGACAACATATATGCATAGAACAGAGACTGTCTCAGATCAGACAACTACTTCAGTGGTTTGATAACTAAGGACAATACAAAGGATTTGTATTGTACAACTTAATGACTCCATATTATCATGTCAAGAAATCCACTTTTCAATGAGTGCTTAAGTTCAGATATCCATAAGTGACTGTGTCGTCTTCTTTTGAGAAGTTATGGTCTGTTAAACTGACAGTAAATTGTATACAGCCCCAAATATACAACCATCCTATCAGATATAATGATATACATATACTGTATCTCTTAGCCAATGCAGAAGATGGGTCAGCCACACTGGTTCTGTCACTGTTCAATTGTTGGAAAAATCTTTTATACCATCTCCTAAGCAGAAGTGACCCTGGCAAGGTGTTAAGTTTAATGTAGGAAGGATCCCATTTTAAACTGGACAGAAAGAGTAGAACAGTACACATGTGTATTAGCAAGCGAGGGTGCTTTGAGACAGTAATCTCTTTGTTGCTGTAATTTGGAGAAAGTGAGGGTTGAGACTGAAGGATATGGTGTCCTATCATCATGTGGCTCATCATGCAGGGCACCCACCAGGGGCACTATCATCCTTTTGCACTCTAACTGCAATCCCTGTTTCTGGGCAAGGTAAGGAACTTTTGAGGCTGGTTCTTTCTAACACACAGGAAGTCTCACTGACCGCTCTAAACGAAAAAGTGAAACAGAGAGCGAGAGAATTTATGAAAGGGTAACCAAAGTAGAAGTAAGTAGCTACCCATTCAAAATACATGGTAGTAAGTAGGAAGTGCACTAGAAAAGAAGACCCAAATGACAAAGGGAGAATGCACAAGAAGAAACAGGAGAACAAGAAGAAAATGAAAAGAAATGGTGGATTAGGAAAGTTTATGCTAATAAAGCCATAAAGAAGAAAAAAACCCAAACCACACCAAAACAACAGAAGACATGCAGAGTGGCATGAAAGGCCTTTGAAGTTAAGTGGTGCGGACAGAGTGCTGTGTTTGAGCAGGCAGAACCTCTTAGATGTCCATGACTTGCTCTTGCCACTTTAAAATCACTCTAATTTAATTCTGAATGCTACAGCAAAGAAAGGATTAATAGTGGAAAAACAACCCCTAGAAGAATAGACAACAATTTAATGGAAGGAAAGACAGTTGTGCAAGGCAGAAATAAAGGAATTTACAAGTAAAGTGGTAGTAAGTAGAAAAGGAAGGACTAGAGGAAGGTAGTAAAATAAGTGAAAGGAAGAGGAAGAAAGAGACAACTGCATACCAGAAATAGATGACTCTTAAGGTATTAATCTCTGAAAGGAATAACAATAGATTTTATATCAAATGAAAAATATTAGGAAACGTTTCAGAAATCAGATAGAAAAAACAAGAGCAGTACAAAAGACATTTTTTTCAGATTCAAGAAGAAGGAGTAATTACGCAAAGTGATGGCAGAGATATCTGGAAATGAAAGATAAGAGAAAGGAAGAACAAAGAAAAAAATCTCAGTTTCTCAAAATTTTGTTGTTGAATGACAGAGGAAAGAGATGGCATGTGAATAAATGTCAAAACTAGATGAATAGTGAGGCAGAGCAATTTCAGAATAAGTACAGCAAACTGAGCATGAGAGGAACTCAAATGTAAGATTCCTAAACCTGATGACAAAAAGCCCCCTCTGGTTCATGCATATAAAATCACTATAGTCAAGTCCTTTCTGTGGTCCCTTGAACCTGGGTTGATTAAGGTTGACAAGAAATCAATATTTTTTCCCCACTCAAATGAAGGCTTTTTGCTGGAATGAATGAAAGCACCAAGGGAAGCTGAAAACTTGCCAGTACCATTGTACATTGGAGGTATTAGGTTTTCTGCCCTTGAAGAGTCACAGCAAAAGGGTCTTGGGATGTTGCATGAAGGGCATTCTAGTAATAGAAAATAGGTACATGAACTGGTAGTAAACAGAATTCTTTTACAGCAGATGGATCTGGTCTTGGTGCTTTCCTGAAGCTGTTACAGAACCCAGGATGGGAATGGAATCAAGCGGACAAGGTATGTTACAGCAACACTTGATAGCTTAACCTAAGTCTTGAACATCATCTATGGCAATGCCTCAATAGGTAAACATTTAAACTTGAGGAAATATTGTGGATATTTTCACAAAAGGAAGATACTGCTATCATAAGCCCAACTAGACAAAGCAGCAAAAACCTCTTCACCCAGCAGAAGCCCTGCTCTATCAATCTACAATCATCTTCCCCATGACTGTCTAAATACCCTTTATATGAGAGAGCAGTAGAAATGTGCAGAGCCCTGCCTTGGGTTGAGTGATGAGTTATGTGAGAGTTTTTGGGTCAGGATTAGTGGGCAGCCCAGTGTTGGCCCACAGCTACCAATATAATAGTAGGTGTCTGTCTGCTACAGAATACAAGACCAGAAGAACACTCAGAATACAAGAAGTAGGTGAAACCTTCTTCTGACAGCTGGAAGAAACCTCACATTTGTAGGCCCTGGTTCTCCTGGGGGAACTTCACCGCCTCACATCCACAGAGGGCAACACAGCAGGGCACAAGCAACCCATGAGGTTTCCAGAGTGCATTGATGATAACTTCCTGATACAGGTAATCAAGGAGCTAATGAGGGAAGCTCTGCCGGGCCTCGTACTTTTATAAACAAGCAAGAACCGGTTGGGGATGTGAATGTCAGGTGCAGCCCTGGCTGTGGTGAGCATAAGATGGTGGAATTCAGGATGCTGTGAAGAGGGAATAAGGCAAAAAGTAGGATCACAGCCCTGAGCCTCAGAAGAGCAAAATGTCGCTGTTGAGGTGTCTGCTTGGAGGTGGTCCCCGACAGATAAGGAATCCAGGAGAGTTGGTTGATTCTGTAGGATCAAGTACAATAGTTGTCTGTCTGGACAAGCAGAAAATCAAGTGAAGGTGGGAGTTAGCCTGTATGGATGAAAAATGAGTTCCTGGGAAAACTCAGACATGAAGAGGACATGTGCAAGAAGTGGCAGCAGGGTCAGATGACCCCAGCAGAAGTAAAGGAGCACTGACCAAAGGTGCAGTGATACAGTCAGGGAAGCTGAAGCACACCTGGAATTGAATCTGTTAAGGGCTGTAAAGGGCAACAAAAAGGACTTCTACAGGTATTTCAGCTGCCAAAGAAAGATGAGGGAAAGCCTGGATGTAATTCTGAATGGGGACTTGGTGACAAAGGACATGGAAAACACTGAGGCACTGAATGCTGCCTCCTCCTCCACCTTTTTGGGGTGGGATTTGCCTTTTGGTGTTGCAAGCACTTGAGGGAGAAAGCGTGGAGCAAGAAAGACTTACTCTCAGTGGAAGAGGACCAAGTTAGGGAACATTTAAACAAACTGGACAGACATGAGTGGATGCACCCTGGTAAGATGTACCCAGTATCATAGAATGGTTTGGGTTAGAAGGGACCTTAAAGATCATCTAGTTCCAAGCCCTCTGCCATGGGCAAGGACACCTTCCACTAGACCAGGTTGCTCAAAGCCTCATCCAGCCTGGCCTTGAACACTTACATGGAGGGGGGCATCCACAACTTCTCTGGCCAACCTGTTCCAGTGCCTCACCACCCTCTCCATGAAGAATGTCTTTCTTTAATCTAAACCTAGTCTTTTTCAGTTTAAACCCCCTTGTCCTGTCACTACAGGCCCTTGTAAAAAGTCCCTCTCCAGCATTCTTGTAGGCTCCCTTCAGGTACTGGAAGGTGCTATAAGGTCTCCCCAGAGCCTTCTCCAGGCTGAACAAGCCCAATTCTCTAGTCCTGTGTTCAATTCTGGGCTCTGCAGCATGAAAAAGGTGTGGATGTACAGGATTGAGTCCAGCAAAGAGGCACAAAGGCCAGTAAAGGCTTGGAACATCTGACATATGAAGAGAGGCTGAGAGAGCTAGGACTTTTCAAGCTGGCAAAAAGAAGGGTCAGGGGAGTTCTCATCAATGTGCACAAATACCTGATGGGAGGAAGTACAGAAGTCAGACCCAGACTCTTCTCACCAGTGCTCAATGACACGACAAGAAGCAATGAGCACTAGATGAAATACACAAAATCCCCCTTGAATCCATGAACAAATTTTAACTTTGAGGCTGGTAACACACTGTGCAGGAGCTGGTTTCCTAGACAGGTTGTGGAGCCTCCATCATCGAAGATACTCAACCCCAACTGGACACAACCCTGCTTTGGCTGACCCTGCTTTCAGCAGAAGGACTGGACTAGACCATATCCTGGAGTCCCTTCCAACCTCAAGCCTTCTGTGAGTCTCTGAAAAGATGGCTTCATAATTAGATTAAAAGTAACAGCTGGGAACACACAATTATGTTATTTCTCCTGTGTCCCAAAGCTGCCTTGAGTCAAACTCTGCCAAGGTACTGGCCTAGAAATAAGTGAGATGGCATATTCAGCACAATGTATGATTATAACAAAAGTGAGCAAATTAGAACTACACATGTAACTCAACCTGATGTATTTTAATAACCTTGTCTTTGATGCATTATTGGATTTTTATATAATGGAATGTCTATAATTTAAATTAAAAAAAAAATTATTATTGAGGTTGGGCTTTTTTAGAATTTGGATTTGAACAAATCATTATTTTAATGAAAAACTGTATTTTATACAAAATGATATATGCAAATGGAAAAACTTTAAACACTTTCATTCTACATTGTTTTTAATTATAATTTTCTTGTTTTAAAAATTTGTGTGGTATGTGTAGGAGGGATATCTTTTATCTTAATATACAAACAGAATTAATCGCTATTGAATTAATTATAATGTATCATCTTTTGCTTTGCAACAAATATTTATACTGAACACAAGATGGTGCACTTATCCTGGAATATATATAAGCAAGTGAACAGGAACAGACATGGTACCCCAGAGTTTTTCAGGTTTAGGAGACATACACTTTAAACATCCTATAATAATAACCTTACTTCTGTTATCTGGCATGTAAATATATTTTGTTTCTAGTAAAAGTTAGGAGATGTTTGTTATAAAAATCCTATTTCCAGAATCTTACCATCACAGTATTCAAAAAAGCCAGAGTTTAGTATTTGAAGGTTACTGCTTTCAAAATTTATAGAAATTGAGCCAATGGAGTTGTCCATAGCTTCTTACTATTGGAAAGTTTTGAGAACACACATGGAGCCAATAATCTATACTTCTTCATTTATCAATGTGAAATTATCATAAATTCTTTTAATCCTGAATAGCCTTAAGGCAAAGAAACATAAAGAGCATTTTTAGTTTTTCCATATGCCATATCTACGAAGTAACACAAAATAAAAGCTGTCTTTTTTTTTAAATACTGCTTTTACTGAGACAACAAAATAAAAAGTCACAAATAATAAATGCAAATTTATACTATAAAATAATAATATTTATAAAGCACTATAATGATTAGCCTGTGTGTTATTAATAATTATTATATTATTAAGATGTTATGACATTAATAATAAAATACATTATTTGTGTGTGTGTGTTGAGCATAATTTTGTTCAGCATTAGGGGATACTTTGGCTATAAAATGCAAACATTGACATGTCAAAATATTTGTACAAGCTGAAGCCAAAAGTTGACTTTTACAGGCTTGATGTGAAGCCTGGCTGTTGCACTTCAGTGCAGTGCTGTCGCCAGTATATTTACACTGTTCCTCAGCACCATGCAGTTAGTGTAACTCCTTTGCTTCTAGGGTATAAACCAGCCCTGAGCAAGCTAGCTTGGATGTTTAAGTGTCACTTCATTAACCATGTGGATTTGCCCTTTGAACCTGTTTCAATACAGGGATTTCAATCTGGCACTCCCTCATCTTAGATGAAGGCCCTACCCTACTTGCTATTTTTGGGTTTCTCGTTCTTCCCCCTTCTCTTCCTGCCATAAAATTTTCAAGAAGTCTTGTTTTCTCCTGAGGGTGAATGAAAAAATTCTGAAATCTTAATAATGGTTAGATGTGAAAAATATTTTACACTGAACCCATTAGATGTTTCATACCTACTCCTCACATCCTCAAGATAGCTTATTGCATCATGCTCTTCAAATTAATTCTTTAAGTATAGATAATCTGGATTTTTCCCACTGTTGCTTATAGAAAAATGGACCTTGCTTTCCTTCAGAAGAAAAAAAATAATTTCATTCTTCTTGAATCATCCTTGAAACAGAGGAAGAAGCTTTCAGCCTCTCCAAGGATCAGCTCATCAGTCATGTTGAGAGACAGTTTCACTTACTTTGTTAATATTATAAAATTATTAAGGTGGGTTTAGAGCTGTACATTGCAAGTATATTACCTAAAGTTAAATTGCTTATTTTTTGATTTGCCACTAAGGAAAAAATAACATATTAATATACAGCTATTAGAAACTTGAAAATGAACTGTGCTTAATACTGAATATTCTTTCTCAGCCACCTTCACACAGCTCAAAATAAATGTACCTTTTATGTATAGATAATACCAGATACATACTGGTAATCTAGTCTTTAAGAAACACTTATATGTGGTTTCATGGGCGTTTTTTTTTTTTTTTTAATATAAACTCACCAGGGAATAGTAGTTCAGGAGCATGTGCTCAAAGCTCCAGCCTGTGTTTAGTTTATACACTCTAGGCACCACAAACAGTTATTTTGTTCAGGGGCAGAGAGGCATTGGGATGCTTAGTCAGTGAGGGTTTTTCACTAGAGGTAGCTACAAATATCACAGAGGGGCAGAAAATCACAGATGAGTGCTCAACAGAAAGCAATCCTAGTGTTTTCTTTTTTATATATTAGTGTGGAGTCAGGAAGCAAAACCAGCAAGATTGCAATCTATTTACACTCCGAAGTCCTTGCAAAGGGAAACCATCTCTTCACATGCGTTGCCCTTATCACTTTGCTGTTCCCTTTCTCAGTGGTTCCTCTTGCCTTACCACAACACAGTCATTAATACTGCATACCGACATTGCCTTTTCCCCATTAAAGAATTGCCCATGCTGGGGTGATCATCTTCAGGGATTCTGGATGTCAACAAGGACTTGGGTGCTGTTACTCAAAAAAGCTGTGCACTACTCTTCCAAACATGGCTCTAGATTTTTATCCAAATATCTGTTTTGTTAATAGAAAGAAAATAATAATGGTAGAACTTGACCTCCTTTAAGAAAACCACACATGACAGGGCTTTAAAAACAGGCTTAGAGCTCAAAAGGGCAGCCAAAGAAAAGAAGGAATGATATTTTGTGATCTGGGGGTTTTGGTGCAAGATTATGGACAGAGGAGGAAGCAGTATTACCAAGTAGCAGTCAGACATGAGAGAACGAACATCTTGCCTGTTGTGCATACAGGGGGATTTTGTTTTATACCATATGCCCTGGTTCTACAAATCTGTTTTTAGGTTAAAGTGTAGGTGTGTCTGCTCAGGAGCAGCTCTTTGAAGAAGCTGTATGTGTAGCATGCCTGTCATTAATCAGGCTGGAGATCACTCTTTCAGTCATGGAAAATTAAACGAACAGTTAGTCAGGGGGTGGAAAAACAAAGACTCATTTTTCAAGTCTTCTTACCAGATGAACAGACATCTTTCAGTCATACCAGCTTTCTTCTTTTCCTTTTTCTGATTCTTAAATTAATTTCCTGTATATCTGAAATCTATTGTAGAAAGTGACTACCATACAAAAAATATTAGATATATATGCTTAGAAGATATATTAAAGATTTCAAAGGTAAAGGCATAAGCAAACCCATAATGATAGTTGGTATAGCTAATAATACTGATCACAAAAAATCAGATCATCATTCTAAATTATCAGCTATTAAAGATTAATTGGTTATTAAGTGTTACTTAGAGACTACTATTTTGATAATGTGAGAAACATTACTGATTTTCTGGAGCAGGAAATTTAACAACTTCTTGCACTGTATGCCTTTCCTTCAGACGTATTTATAGCATTGCTGGTCTGCACAGCATCACTGCTAGAAGTTTGGAAACTTGTAAGACCACATTTTAGATGCCAACAAAAAAGATATATATAATTCAAATGTAATTGGAGCACACTGATCAAAACATATGAAGATAATCATATAAAAAATCTCTTTAAGATTTCTCTGTTCTACAAAATGCCAAGTCCCCAGGAAATAGGTCTATAACAAGAATTAACACCTCACAGACTTACACAGAAAGAAAACATTCCTCAGGCTAAGCAGCCTCTTTCTACAAAAACAAACAAACAAACAAACAAACAAACAAAAAAAACCCCAAAAAAAACCCCAAAAAACATTTCCAGTTCCCAGAACCTTGTGTAAGGGAAGACTAACAATCTCAACAACTTAACTCCACACTAAGGAGAGGAACATGGGAGCTAAAGATCACACCACCTCCTGACCATTCCCACAGCAACAGGAAATACAGGAATTTTACTTTGACACTCTCCCATGCCATATAACCACAACATAAATGCCATCTTCTATTTTGTTTCCTTCTCAGCTCTAGGTGCACAAAATAGCTTTTTCCTCTTTGTCCCCAAGAAGAGACACAGGTGTCTGTTCCCTGAAGCACATCTCCCTGAATGAGGTTTGACATTCTTTCTCTTCTATGCAGATGATCAAATTATTCCCACACGCTGCTGAAAGACACCGCAGTTTACATGTTATGAGCTGTATCTCACAGTGAGCACACCAGACATCTGCTCTAGCTGACTTGTGAGAGCCAGCACCAGTCTGCGGCATAGGGCAGCACTTATGGACAACAGACATGGCACTGAAAGTAAAATCAACATCACCTTTAAACCTTTAAGGTCAACTTCCAGCATTAAAAACACAGATGCAGTTTCTCTTAATATTTATGAGCAGGCTGTGTATATATTTCAAAGCACAATTTAGCCCTTAATAAATTTTCAGGTTTTAGAATGACTGTTCAGAATACATAACATACAGCATGTCAGGTAAACATATTAGGAATACTATAAGGGAAAAAAACACGTTTTTCCTTATTTTCCTGTAAAATATGAAAGCCTTGCAAACACACTTATTAAAAGCTTCATTTCAAGTTAGTCATCATAATGTTTCACTCTCCAGTTCTTTATATGCTGTGAACCTCCAGTGTCTATGCAGTTGTTTCTAAGGTAACAGATCAGGATGCCTTGTGAAAAAAATGAATCAGATCTTGAATATTCAAGACACCTCCAGCTGCAGAAATGAGAGAAGGGCAGTATCATCTCAACTGAGGGTTCTCAATAGCTTTTAGACCCTGGCCTGATTTATAGACAAGAAAAACGTAATCCACCCTAAGGCTGCAGTGTGAGAGTACAGTGGCATATTCAGTTTCAGGCATGTAGACTGTCAGAAATTTTTAATCAGAGCTATAATTAAGGAATTATAGAAGCTGTTCTCAACAGAGTCTCGTTGCCTCATTGCAGGGTACACACACAGAGAATACAGATGAAGAATGTGTTTGGTAGGACTGTGCCTTCATTCTAACCACTGACAGTCACAGATTCACAGATTCAGACATGTGATGCATAAACCAAAAAATACATTAAAAGTGAACATGAATAGGCATGTGAAAATAAATGCTTATACTCCTTCCTCAAGGGACCAAATATGCATCATTTCCATCAAAGAAAACAAATGGATATCTTTCACAGGTGATTATGTTAGTCAATCATTTTCAGTGAGGGGGATTATTGGGTTGTGTTGAGGGTTTTTTGTGCCTTGTTTGCTTTTTTTTTTTTAAACTGGCTAGAACTACCTTTTTTTTTCTTTTAAAGCCTGTTTTGCTTATTATTTGAGTCCAGAAATCATATAAACATATGAATGCAGGCAAGTCATATAGAGACAATATTAAATAAATATAATGTAAAGCTTTTAGAAAACTTCTGTTACCACAAAAAATTAACTAATTTAATATATGACATATGTTTATTGATAATTTCATTCTGGAATACACACAAAGACACCCACAATTCACGATAAAATAATTATAAGGTATTTTTCAAATGCCCATCATAATGAGAACTGAAAAATCAATTTCATAGAAAAGGATCAGACTTGATAAAATCCTTCAGAGCTGTATTGTTTTTGTTTTCCACATTGTGTAAGGGAAAACAGACATGACGGCCTGGTAATTTGGGGATCAGATAAAAGTCATGGTGGTCAAGTTGTGACTACTCATACCTATCTTCCTGTCTCTGAATCCTGTGTATTACAAATTATTGCACACTACAAATGCTTGGAACAAAAACTGTTCTAAATACTTATATATCTAGTTTGAGAACATTCTTCAGGGACTACTCTGCATGAAGAAAACAAGAGATTTTGAGGCTTGTATCATTTAACAAACTGAAAGTCAGATGCATTGATTAGGGTCTTACGTTCTTGGAAAGATGTGAAGAGCATCTGGAATCGGCTGCTTCGACTGCCTTCATCGGCCCACATGCGGATTACACCGAGACCTGTCCGCAGCATTACATCATTAGCAACAGTGCTGCAAAACTTTGCTTTCAAATCCTCCACGGCGCTGCTTCCATCATAGACAGCTACAAAATTCCTTTTGCATTCATTGGAATTCTGCATCTCATAGTCCAAGAATCGCAAATAGATCTATGAAGCAAACAAACAACAAAGACAACATGTACAGACTTTTGAGAATGACTAAACAAACAGTAAACACATTTGCTTTACCTTGTAGGAGAAAAAATACACACCACCACCATCAAAATAATTTTTCTGGAGCTTGTGTTCCATAGGCCACTTCTCTGGAAGCACATTACTACAGATGCTGAACATTATTTATACCTCTTGGTATTTTGTCTTACTTCAAAGTAGAATCTAGTTAACATCTAGATATTTTTGTTCTTCTTTGAAGTAAGGTCTTAATTTCCAAATAGATGCCCATCTTTTAGAGGTATGTACTACTGTTCTTCATGCTGACAAACAGACAAGCTAGAAATTTCTTCTTTCCCTGGCTGGCACAGTATTGCTCTATTACTTGCCTGACGTGGAAAATAATAAGGCAAATAACTGCTGCTCCCTCCCCAGGGTCAATATGTGTCATCTTTGTGATATGTCACAACTACACGGATTCAGGAAGTGAGAATTTGGGAGCCAGGCAGAACTCTATCATTAATCTTTTTATGTTTCCTCAAACAATCTGACCACCACCTCAGCTTTTCTAAACAAAGCCTTTCATAATTTAACAGGGCTGAGATCAAGTGTATTTTGTGGAAACTGCTGGAAACTTAGAAAGTTTTTTAGTAAATGTCTCTTGCATACAAGCTAAGTTCTCTCATAAACTTATGTCATGGTTTAACCGCAGCCACACAGTCGCTCGCTCACTTCCCTCTTCCTACAGTGGAAGCACAGAATCTGAGGAAAAGACACGGAAACTCTTGGGTTGAGATAAGAACAATTTAATAACTGAAAAAAAAATTAATGACAGCAATAACAATAATACTACTAATAACAACAATAATGTTAACAATATCAATAATACTAATGTTACTGATAGGAATATGCAATGTAAATAATACTACCACTACTGCCACTATGTAAGGAAAATAATGGAAAATGAAACAAGTTATGCCACCACTCACCACCCACCAACAGATGCCGAGCCAGTCATTAACTGGTGAGAGCCAGAGCCTGAGAGCTAGACTCAGAGTGAGAATGTGAGAGTATGCCAATGAGAGAGAGAGAGAGAGAGAATGACCCCCGTCCCACCCTCCAACATATATACTGAACATGATATTTTATCGAATGAAATGTCCCTTTGGTGAGTTTGGGTCAGCGGTCCGGGCTGTGTTCCCTCCCATTTTCTTGTGGAGAAAAAAGATGGGAACACAGGTGCAATATCAGAAACTGAAGAAGTCCTTGGCTTGATACAAACATTCCTTCACAACAATTAAAATTGTTAGTATGTTATCAATATTCTTCTCATCATAAATCCAAAACATAGCCTTATAATAGCTACTGTATTAACTCCATCCCAACTAAAACCAGCACAGTGTAATAGATCTCTTGCCCTTTGCAAAGAAATCTTTAAATTTACCCAAAAAGAAGTAAGGGTGAAGAGAAAACTATATTATTTGATATTCAACTATAAATGGACTTTAATAGGCAAACCACTCATTTTAAAAGCAATTGGCAATATAAGCAACATCAAATATTCCAGTAATAGAAAAGCTAAGTAATATTATCACATGACACCTGATACATAATCAAAATGCCTAGCATACCCAGGAGACTTCAGAATAATGATACAGAAAGGTGAAGTAACGCAGAAATAGCATAAAATGTCAATAAACATATCCAGCATCCACCTATATGCATCTTCACTTGAAAAAATAACCAAAAAGAAACTTAGATATATTAACTATATGACGTACTTCTTTGCAAACAATCTTATTAACATCAGACAGTTTTTACATTCACAGAACAATTGCTTAAAAAGCTTCTCTGGATTTGCATAAGGTACACAATCATAGCATATCCTAGTAGCAACAGGACTCAACACTTCATTAATATATTAAAGCTGTTATGGTTTGAGAATTATGTGCTATTAAGCAGTTTGCCACTGTTTAATAATAGCTCAGATTTTTAAATTAACCTTTTCAGGTAGTGTACATTTTCATACCTTGTTATGCTTTCCAGCTCGTCTCTCTGAAAAGAATATTTGTAAAACAATTTTTAATAGCATATGAAATTTTGTATACTAGGTTTCATTTTGCTTGTCTAAATCTTTTTTGTATGCTATTTCTTACAATAATCCTTACTTTTGTTCCAACATTCCCGTCCTCCAGAAATACTTAGAGGAATATATTTCAATTAAATTGCAGTAAAGCAAATTCTATTTTCACCATGTATCCTGGGTTTTAAATACTATAAATTAAGGGCACTGCTTGTATTGATCTCTACAAAATGGAACAGTTAACAGCAATACACAAAGTAATATTCAGATGACAACATCTTGTATGAAGGAATAATTTTTATAGTGTTTTTCATTTCATTTACAGGTTGTTCCACTCCTGCAGTGGAATTAAAAATTTCTAGAATTTGGTCAATCAGCATTGCTGAAATTTTCTAACAATATCCACCACTTTTTATAAATGTGTTGTTTTGAAATATCTTGCCATTTTCTCTCACACTGGGGGACATGCAGTCTGCATTCCTGTTAAAACAGGTCACCTACTTCCTTGGTGAAGTCATACTTAAAAATTTGTTTTGAATTCTGTAGATTTGTTTAGTGCAGAAAATGTATTTCTGAAGTTCCTCTGCACTGGCTGCATCCCTTTGCAAGTGTCTCTTTCACTCTCTATTCTCTTGATCCCTTCCCCAGGTGCTCAGGCACCTGACCCTTTACTACTTCTCACGTTCCAAATCCTCGGTTTTGGTGCTCTTCAGCTATTTAGAGTATTTCTGTCTTGCTGATGCCTGCCTACGTTAGCCCCTCAGTTGTCTCTAGTCTTCACTGTGGCTCCTGCTCTTTTCTCTTTCTACAGCATCAGCTACTTTCATGGCCACCAGGCAACTGGCTGACTTTTGCTGCCAGCTACTTCCTAGAAACCTCTGATAGGAAATGTATGAAAATGTGCAGAATTAACTGGAACCAAACAAAAACAAACAGCCAGTGAGAAAGCTGCAGACAAGAATTTTGGATCAGTTAGTGACTTGAACGCAGTCATGCAGAACTGGGGTGGGCAATGTGAGATGGATTCTTACTCCTCACTCCTATAGTTTGACAAGACCCTCTTGTATTAGCAGCTCGTAGGGTCCAGCTGGCACAGGCAAGGCACTGTCCTGCCAGTGCAAGATGATGTGCGAGAGAGGGATGTTTGGGAAAAGGCAGAGCTGTGATACTCACACCCAGCAACTGGCCATAGCTGGGGCACATTGGAGAGCTGCTTCTGTGTCCTAGAGACCAGTCACTCCTGCTCAAACAAGAGCTCAAAGAAGAAACACACCCTTTTGGTACCTAGCCTCTCCTGCGAAGCTACTGAGATAGTCCATAGTCCATCTCTGCATAACATTCCACTTGGAACAGGGAGTTAAATGTGCACCTTGCTTTTCTTTCCTCTGCTAACAGAAGCTGGGCACTTCAGATGGGTGCTTCAGTGCTTGCCAGCTTTGTCTCAGTTAATGTAATAAAATCCTTCTGCAGCTGATTATATGCAATATTGTATACACATGAATGTTTTCCAGGAAACAAAGCATGTCAGATAAATGTCTCATAGGAATGCACAGAAAGCTTCCAACATATGATTGCTGTGAATAATTATTTTATGCCATATATGTCTATCATATGTATACCATATATGTTCTAATCTACCATGCATAGATATGGTAGACCATACAGATATAATGCAGTGTACATATACCATATTATTGTCTTACCACATTCTTCAGGAAAACTTACTTACTCCAGAAAAATATACCACAGTCTGACTGCAGAACAATAATAAAACTATACTTCACCTAGACAAGGAAGGACTTTTTTATGCTTTCTCACTTCTACTTTATTTCTATCCTTCTGTGTTATACATATACATTCATATGTACATATGTCTGTGTGTATACATATATATAAGCACACGTATCTCTTGTACAGGGTGTCCCATTTCAATACTGAGATGTATTTATACCAGTTTTCATTCTTACAAGAAATGTATGTTAATCCTCACTGTGGTTATAAAATACCTGCTCTCACAGCAATTTCCAGCATTCATCAATTATTCCTGATCCATTCAAACAGATTGCTCATATAACAGATCAGCCAAAGTCTTATTTCCATGGGCTTACCATTTGACATCCTCTAGTTTCTGGTGGCACACTAATCTTACATAATAGTAAAATATTTCTTAAAGTAGCAGTTAGAAATGCTGAAAAGAAATCAAGAGAATAATAACTTAGCATTTCACTTTGAGTCTTTCAGTGAAGAAGTCAACAATTTCAGTTCTTCCCAAGCCTGAATTCTGCTGTCAGTCATACCAGTTCTTTTCTCTGTGTGATAAATTCAGCCCTGACCATAACATATATAGACTTGATAGGTACTAGAATGAAATATTTGGCTTTAAAATCTATGATGTCCATCTTTCAGAAGAAAGATGGCACCTTCTCCAATGACATGAAGTCTCATAAATTGGAGAAAATAAATTCCTGTTATTCTGAAGTGACTTGGAGTTTCGTTGTCGTAGTCTCCTTTGGAGATGTGTATTCCCAGAACTCCATATAAAGTAATAAGGACTTGATCCAAAGCTCACTGAAATCAGTGTGCATATTTCTATATACTTAAGCTTATTTGGATCTGACCTATGGTTTAAGACTGCAGTGCATTTTTAAAAACTGGAAACTGATTACACAAACTGACAACCTGATATTGGATCAGATCTTATTTTAAAGAGCTAGAATAATTTAATTGCATCTGCATTCTTCTGCCAATTTTTATATATTTGCCATTGTTCCTGTCATAGGCTGTAAGACCCACACTGGCAGAAGAAAATGACTAATAAATTGAGTTTCCCAGGGAAAGAATAAAACTGATTATATGACAAACTGTTATCTAGTGCAAAATGTTCCTGATACATAGTTTTCTGAAATCAGTAGCAATATTCTCATTACTTTCACTGGTATGTGGATCTCACAAAAAGAAATTAAGCAGAAAGGGAAAGAAAAATTATCAATATTTCTGGTTATTTCTTTTGCTGAGATCTTAGCCATTACTTCTACCAGCAGTGGATAAGAAACTTTCCTCCCTCACAAGAAAAAAATTAACAAAAAAGAGGTCACAAACTCAAATGCCACCATCTGCCTTCATTAAGCCTTTTTTTTCATTGATGCCAATGGGAGCTTTTAGAATTATAACATTTCTGTAGGTAGTGACACATTGTATTAGCATAATTGGGCCATACTTGTTGAAGAGAACATCTTATTTGCCCTATCTTCATTCACATTTTTGTTGCAAAGTTTTAATAAGACACTTTACTCATCAGTTGCACATTACTTACATGAACAGGCTGCTAGTGCACAAGTATTAGCTTTTACTGAGCTTCGAGATGACACTCCAAATGCCAATGCCATTAGCAACAAAACTGCTAAAGCCTCACTGCAACTGTAGCATATATAATTTACACTTGGTCACATTATGTTTCAAATAATTGTCTTGTCACCTTTAATGTTTGTATTGTCATCATATTAATGAAAAAGGAAATGCTGGATAAGTTTTACAATTTTTTCATTTGAATTTGAAAACAACAGAAATCTTTGACTGCATGTATGAGAAAAAGAAAGAACGGTTGTAAACTATGAATAATATATCACTTCAGTAAAATGGTCAGATTATAATCTCTTCATAGTGAATCACTTTTGATGAATTCTGCATTTTAATCAATCAATGAAGGTTAGGGCTGACAACGTGATTGATCAGGCCAGTCAGGAAAAGCTTCAAACCATATCCCAGCATATCAGACTTAATATATGTGTGCAGACATTTGGTCCTTTATAATGCATCAACACAAAGCAAACCAAACGAACCAAACAAAAAGCCATCGTTCAACTGCCAGAAGTAATTTAGATGTAAGACAAAAATCTCCTTTTCAGTGGGGCCTAACATTCAGATTTTGCATATTCAGCTTCTAGGTTTGGTCAATCCTCTTGTAAGCACAGAACTGGGTTAAACAGTCATAGAATCAGAGGATGGTTTGGGTTGGAAGGGACCTTAAAGATCATCTAGTTCCAACCCCCCTGCCATGGGCAGGGACACCCTCCACTAGACCAGGTTGCTCAAAGCTCATCTAGTCCAGCCTTGAAGACTTACAGGGATGGGGCATCCACAGCTCCTCTGAGCAACCTGTTCCGGTGCTTCACCACCCTCTCCGTGAAGAGTTTTTTCCTGATATCCAATCTAAATCTCTTCACTTTCAATTTAAACCCATTACCCCTTGTCCTGTCACTACAGGCCCTTGTAAAAGTCCTATGTCCTTCCACATTGATCAGTGACCAGTTAGTGTGTTTGATTTGTTCTGCAGCTTGTTCAACTCTGTGTGGTTAACAAAGGAGTTTCAAGGTGATAGCTCCAGTATTTATGCCTGGGAAGCCCAGATTTTGTGAAGCAGCTGGCTCAACACTAATTAATCTCCTCGAAAGCAAAAAGACGACAAGCATACCAGCCTAAAAACTGTATTACTAACAGTGCTGAATATATCTTCCAAAGCAGCCTGTCCTGTTGCTTGGATCCTAAAATTGTTTTTTGAAAATTAACATTATTTCAGTCCAAAAGAGTTAACAGTACATGTTCTGTTTGTTTTTACATTTGTTTGGGTTTTTTTACAGTTTTGGGCCTGATGTTACCAGCCCAGGACCATGCTGTGCAAGCAAAGAATTCCATACCTCCTATTCTCTCTGCTGGGGTTTGAAGAATACCGTCTCTCGAAGGTGACAACCTTATATGGTAGACTCCTAACACTCTGTGATTCACAGCCAGGCTCAGACATCAAAATACCATTTTGCTGGACAAGTGAAGGTTTTAGATTTCTTCTTCTTTAGATTAGCAGTACCTAATCCTTGTAAGTATGCAAGTGTCTTGGACCTGAGCTTCTGACTCATGCCTGGCCTCAAGCCTCGCTGCCCTGGCTTTTCCTCACCTTGCTGCTGCCTCAGGTCAGGCCAAGGCTAGTCCCAGTGCCATGGGTGAGGCCAAGCATAACCACATCCTCGCGCTATGGCTGGGCCTGCCCAACTCTCCTCATCAGCCATGTCCTGGCCTTGTGGTCACCTTTGCCCTGTCTCTCCTCCACGTGCTGTGCACTGTCATCCCACTGCTGTCCAACAGCTGAGCTTGAAAAAATAGTCACTGATCACAGACAGCACAGGTTTAAGGATACTGCAATATGTCAGAATCAAACATTCATTAATTAACCTTTCAGTTTCTTAAGCTTTTCATTAAGTCTTGTATCACATAATCACAGAATGCTAGGTGTTGAAAGGGACCTTCAGAGATCATCTAGTCCAACCCCACTGCCAAAGCAGGTTCACCCAGTGCAGGTTGAAGAACAACGCAGCCGGGTGGGTTTTGAATATCTTCAGGGAAGGAGACTCCACAACCTCTCTAGGCAGCCTGTTCCAGTGCACTGGCATGCTCAAAGTAAAGTAGGTTTTGCTCATGTTGAGATGGAATTTCCTGCGTTTAAGATTGTGCCTGTTGCCCCTTGTCTTGTTGCTGGGCACCACTGGAAAGGGTCTGGCTCCATCCTCTTGACACAAACCCTTTAGGTATTTGTAGGCATTGATAAGATCCCCTCTCAGTCTTCTCATCTCCAGGCTAAACAGACCCAGCTCTCTCAGCCTTTCTTCATAAGGGAGGTGCTTCATTCCCTTAATCATCTTCATAGTCTTCCATTGGACTCTCTCCAGTAATTCCCAGTCTTTCTTGAACTGGGGAGCCCAGAACTGGACATAGCACTCCAGATATGGCCTCACTAGAGAAAAGCAAGAGGGGGAGGATAACCTCCTCTGACCTGCTGGCCACACTTTTTTTAATGCACCCCCAGGATACTATTGGCCTTCTTGTCCACAGGGGACACTGCTGGCTCATGGGCAACTGATTGTCCACCAGGACCCCTAGGTCCCTCTCTGCAGAGCTGTTTTGCAGCAGGTCAACTCCCAACCTGTACTGGTGCCTGGGGTTATTCCTCCCCAGGTGCAGGATCCTACACTTGCCCTTGTTGAACTTCACTAGGTTTTTCTCCATCCAACTCTCCAGCCCGTCCAGGTCTCGCTGTATGGCAGCACAGCCGTTTGGTGTATCAGCCACTCCTCTCTGTTTAGCGTCATCAGCAAACCTGCTGAGGGTACACGCTGTCCCCTCATCCAGGTAGTTGATGAATATGTTGAACAAGACTGGGTCCAATACTGACCCCTGGGAACACTGCTAGTGACAGGCCTCCAACTGGACCCTGTGTCCCTGATCACAACCCTCTGAGCTCTGCCATTCAGTCAGTTCTCAATCCACCTCACTGTCAACTCATCCAACACTTCCTAAGTTTACCTATGAAGATGTTATGGGAGACAGTGTTAAAAGCCTTGCTGGTAGACAACATCCACTGAGATGGGCAACATCCACTACTCTCCCCTCATCCACCCAGCAAATCATGCCATCAAGGAAAGCTATCAGATTGGCCAAGCATGATTTTCCCATAGTGAATTCATGTTGACCACTCCCAATAACCTTCTATTCCTCCACATGCTCAGAGCCGACATCCAGGATGAGCTGTTTCATCACCTTACCAGGGATGGAAGTGAGGCTGACTGGGCTGTAGTTTCCTGGGTCTTCCTTCTTGCCCTTTTTGAAGACTGGCATGACATTAGCTTTCCTTCAGTCCTCAGGCACCTCTCCTGTTCTCCATGACCTTTCAAAGATGATGGAGACCTTCTTCGCAGTAACATCTGCCAGCTACCTTGCGCTCATGGGTGCATCCTGTCAGGCCAAGGGAGGCTCTTCCTTTCTCCAGGCTCTCTGTCTTACCTCCAGGGTCTGGGATTCCTGAGAGCTGAAGCAAAGGCAGCATTCAGCAACTGCACCTTCTCTGCATCTTCCATCACCAGGGCACCTACCTCATTCAGCAGCAGGCCCACATTTTTCCTAGCCTTCAAATTGCTACTCATATACTTGAAGAAACCCTTTTTATTGTCCTTGACAATCCTTGCCAGGTTTAGTTTCAAGTGGGATTTAACCTTCCTTGTCGCATCCCTGCATATTCTGACAACATTCATATATTCTTTCCAAGTGGCCAGTACCTTTTTCCACATTCTGTAAACTTCCTTCTTCCCTTTAAGTTCTTCTAGAAGCTCTTTGCTCATCCATGCAGGTCTCCTGGCTCATTTTCCTGATTTCTTACTCACAGGGATGCATTGATCTTGAGCTTGGAGGAAGTGGTGTTTGAATATTAACCAGCTATCTTGCACTCCCCTTCCTTCTAGAGCCTTAGCCCATGGGATTCCTCCAAGTAGGTCTTTGAAGATGCCAAAAGTAGCCCTTCTGAAGTGCAGAGTTGCAATTCTATTTTTTGCCCTGCTATTTCCAGGCAGGATCCTGAACTCCACCATCTTATGATCACTGCAGCCAAGGGTACTCCCAACCTTCACATCCCTACCTAGTTCTTCTTTGTTTGTCAGCACAAGGTCCTGCAGTCTACCTCTCCACCTGTGTCAAAAACTTTTTATCAGTGCTCTGCAGAAACCTCCTGAACGGTGCATGCCTGGTTGTGTTGCCTTTCCAGAAAATGTCAGGGTGGTTACAATCCCCTGTGAGAACCATGGCCTGCTATCATGAGACTACTTCCAGCTGTCTGTAGAAGGCCTCATCTACTTCCTGATTAGGTGGCCTGTAGTAAACATCCACAACAGTCTGACATGTTTACCTGCCCCTTTATTCTTCTTACCAATAAGCTCTCAACTCATTCTTCATCTGCCCCTAGGCAGAGCTCAATACATTTCAGTTGCTCTCTCACATAAACAGCAACTCTATCACCTCACCCAGCTGGCCTGTCTTTCCTAAAATGTATGTAACCAGTCCTGTCTTTCCTAAAAAGTATCTTATAATCTGTAACCTGTAAAGTTGTCTTCTTTGCCCAGTAACATGCTCAGGTGAGGTGGGAGAATTAGGCATCATTCTATGTGCAAATAGCTTACAACCACATTTTATTTCTTGCAGTGTGTTTAGAATATTTCCTTAGTCTAAATGTGCTTCTTGCTCATTTCTCCTGAACAGATAACTTCCACTGAATTGGATTCAAATGAATTCTTCTCTATCTGTATTTTGGACACTCTTTCCTGAGCTGACCAGAGTTTCAGATATAAACACTGTTAACTGTTTTTTCCCAGCATCAGAACATCATCTTTGTAAAGGTTTTATTACTTTTACCTTAAAATTCTGCTGACTATTTTTCCCCTCCTACAAAACCTCTCAAGAAACAAGCATGATAAAATGGTACCTGGCTGGGAAAGTTATCCACCAAAGGGACAGCTATTTGAGCACAAATGTGCATTCTGCCTTCCTGGGTGACCTTATCAAACTCTGCTGACACATCCAAAATGAAAAAAAAAAAAAAAAAAAAAAGCTTGCTGTCAATATTATCCTCTAATTTTTCACCCTTAATAGAAAGTGAGGAAATACTATCATTACTTTCATTTTCTTCTTTTCTATCGATAAATAGAGGACTCTTTGCTTATCCACTGCCGTAGCCAATATCTGAAATTCTGTAAATCCCAGTGCAATAAACTTATCCACTTCCTCCTCTGGGCATTGTTCTAGAGTAAAGAATTTTGGAATGGGGAGGTTCCTCTGGATCTTTACTGTTGTGGGTAGGTTGGCACATTTGGTCAGCAACTCTCTTCTTCATTTTCTATTCTTGCTCTCTACTGACTGAAGTTTGCTTCTGTATGAAACGCAGAGCCACCAGTATTTCTGAATTTCAGATTTATAGGTAAGTTACTCAGCAGGACTGACTCTGAATGTTTGCAAGAAACACACACTTTGCAAGCATTCACTGCCAAATATAAAGCTCCAGGTGTGCCTATAGATTGAAGTCCTGTTTAAACTGCCTTCTGCTGCCTTCTGCACTTCCAGAAAGTTTCAGTTCTGCATGTATTTTTCAAGATTTTACTTTTGGTTCTATAAGGTTATTGGTGAAGGCTCATTGTTAAGTGTGTGCAAGAAATTTGCTATTCTCTCTCCCATTGCTGACAATAGCAGCAATGTTACACCCAGACTGTCAGTTTGAAGCTCAGGCTTAGAGATCTCAAGTTCATACTCCTTGACTGAAGTCATTGCTCATATGTTGAGCTCAGACTTGGCTGGAATCTGAAATTGCAGACCAAAGAAAGGACTTGCATCCTGCTTCTGCAGACAGTTTAGATTGGATGAGCTTAAGCCAAATGAAATTGCAAGCAGCTCACATTCTGGCACAGTCTAATTAAGAAACTAAAGATGTAAAGATCCAACCCAAACTCTGAAAAACTCTGGCCTTTTAGGCATAGTTCCCAGTAACAAACTGTGCAGCCCTGATTACAGGAACATGTGGATTTAAAGACGTCTCCTGAGTTCTTACTGTTCTTAGCAGAAGAGCCTATTTTCATTGGTGCACACTGCTATAAATTAGAATGATGTCACTGAATTATTGTACTGAGTATATGTGCTGGCTTTGGCTGAGATAGAATTAGTTTTCTTCATAGTAGCTGGTATAGGGCTGTGTTTTGCATTTGTGCTGAAAACAGTGTTGATAACACAGGGATGTTTTAGCTACAGCTGAGCAGTGCTTACACAGAGTCAAGGCCTTTTTTGCCTCTCACACCACCCCACCAATGAGTAGCCTGGGGGTGCACAAGGAGCTGGGAGGGGACACAGCTGTGAGAGCTGACCCCAACTGACCAAAAGGCTATTCAATAACGTATGACATCGTGATCAGCATATAAAGCTGGGGGAAGAAGAAGGAACAGGGGAACATTCAGAGCAATGGCATTTGTCTCCCCAAGTATCCTTTATGCATGATGGAGCCCTGCTTTCCTGGAGGTGGCTGAACACTTGCCTGCTGATGGGAAATGGTGAATAAATTCCTTGTTTTGCTTTGCTGGTTTGCAAAGCTTTTGCTTTATTTATTAAACTCTCTCTAACTCAACCCGTAAGTTTTCTAACTTTCACCTTTCTGACTCTCTCCCCCGTCCCACCAGAGGGGCATGAACAAGTGGATGTGTGGTGGTTAGTCACCTTTTGGAGTTTAACCACAGCAGTATGTCATTAGTTCAAAGTTAGATGAGCACAAAGGAAACTGCCTGTAAAATATGGACAATAGAATCCAGTTCAATAGAAACAAGCCCATAAATAATCATACCTTAAATCTTACTTCATATAAGGTGTTTTAAAATTTTATTCACTACTTCCTTACTTAATATCTGAAAAATTTTCAAGTTTTTGTGGTATGACAAAACCATAACCATATGTGTGTGTATATGTATACATACACTTTTGGGTTTGGTTTGGTTTTTTTTCTGGTGTGTGTACACACCTATGTGTGTATATATATATGTGGAAACCACACTACGAAAGTTCAAGTGCTAAACTGGAGTTAACCCTCTAAGACAAATCTAGGTTTGAAAACAGTTTTTAATTCCTAGCTTGCTGAAAAAGCTTCCAAGTCCACATATTAGGAAATACTGATATATATGCTTTTATATTGCCCTATGTCTCTGTCCAGAAAATTCTGTGAGACGGGAGCAGGAGGATTTGTCAAGAGATGACCTAGCCCAGCCCTCTACCTGAAGATAGGATTAATAATCTTTCTTTCATTTTTCATAGGTTTTTAACAACCTGTACTTTAAGATTGCTAGCAATGCTGGCTGAACAAACTTTCTTAACCAATCATTCATAATTCCCTCTCTTCTGTTCAAAATTTTCTTCTGTAATATCTAACCTGAATCTTCCTTTTGGAGTGCAGGACCATGGCTCATCCTATAGCCACGGACATCAAAGAATTCCTTCCTCTTTCTAAAAGCTTTTTATTATCTGGTATCATGCTCTTTCACAAAATCTTCTAGATGGCATTAAATAACTTCCAGTCTTTCTTTAGGTTTTCTAGAACTCTCTTATCTCTCCTCCCTTCCAGATGCAGTTCAGCAGGTTTACACTTTGGAAATGCAACACAACTAAATGAAGGTATAGAAGTTCATGAAGAACTAAGCAATCTTTAGTGCTCTATTAAGAATGGCACTGTGGCATTCTTCTGTTAAACACTGTGATTATGTAGCGACACAATATGTATTTTTACATCAGGACTGAAGTGTGGATAAATCCTACAGGTAAGTAAATATGGGATTTTTAGCAGGACTTTGAATTGTACAGAACTTTGGAGTTAGAACAAGCAAAAATACCACAATGATATTATCTGACAAACTAAGCATAAACTGAAATTGAGATTCTAGGAAAATTTCATCATCTTATTTAGTTGTGTGGATTCTAATAAGCAAAATTCTAATTATATGTTTACCTGATTTCTTTCTACTAATACCACCTAAGTATATAACATATGCAATAATCATTCATCAGTCCAGTCATTTCACATGTATAGCTACTTAGTGTAGCACAGTGAGAAGCTCATCTACTTAATTGAAAACAGCCATGAATATTGAATTTATCCAAAGATAAAAAAAAAAAAAAAAGAGATTAAAGTATATTCTGGAAATAATTTATCTGTAGTCTTCATGAGCCAATATTCAACTTCTCTCCTAAACTTTCACAATAGAAAAATGCTGATACTAATGATTTTTTCTCTTCTCGAAACCCTTCCTCCTGAGATTCAATATGAAATGCTGGAATGGTTAGATATATTCAGTACAGTCTGCTCTGAGATTAAACAAAAAATTCCTTATCTGTTTAAAGATGGCAGAGATTAGTGGATTTATAAATTCTACCTTGTAAAATCATTCTTGTCCAATAAAAGACAGCTAGAAAAAATATAATGTGAAGTTGTTTTTAACACAGTGAATGCAAGTAGGTGGGAGGCATAAAGCTGTATCAATTG
Source organism: Rhynochetos jubatus (assembly GCA_027574665.1). Lineage (NCBI taxonomy): Eukaryota > Metazoa > Chordata > Aves > Eurypygiformes > Rhynochetidae > Rhynochetos > Rhynochetos jubatus. Next base: position 62,007,274 of record CM050648.1, read on the forward strand.
CAAAGTCAGGAGAAATGGTAGTGTAACCAGCAACAACTAATCCATATAATAACTGATAAGCCATGGATAAAAGAGAAACTCAAACAGAATCCAGTGAAAGGGTTACATTCATTGCAGCCCTCTCCTGTTTGTTACAAAGGCATGACTTGCTGACTGTGGTGGGAGAGAAATGAAAACATTATCTCTTTCTGTCTGTTGCTCTAAACCAAAGGAACTAAAGGTCTCATACAGAGGAACATGAATTTACCTTGGCTCCATTTTCACAGTTCCCAGATGAAAAACAATGATGACCTTAGGGAGCCAGCAGTATTCCCTTAGTAGTCTCTATATTAGGTATTTGAAATATATTGAAAATTAAAGTGATAAGATTACCACCCACTTAAGAAAACACATTGATTCTTTAAAAACATGAGAAAAATTAAAGATTAATTTAAGAAAATTACTTATGGCACAAAAAGACCATTAGCGCTGCCCACATCATTATTTATAGAGAAAGTAAGTTATTTTGGCTGAGGTGACAAATTATCCTTCCATGGCAGAAGGAAAAAAAAAGTTTACAAGTCCAAGCTGTAAAGTTATTAAACAAGACCTGACTGTACTAAGAAATGCACAACATATTAGAAAAGTCAATTTCTTAAATTAAATGGCAAATCAGCAAGTGGATGAAAGACTGACCTTAGATCGGGGTGGTGCTCGGATGTACCATTTACAGTCTACTGCTTCAGTTTCAGAAGCTTTTCCTTCTTTGACAATTTGTACAGATTCCACAATTCCTTCAGGTCCTCCCATCTCAAACTCACAAACTGAATAACAAAATACCAGAAAAAATGAAACCTGAACAGCAAACAAAAATATTTTCTATAGCAGAGTGCAAAGGCCTCCAAGTTAAAAAAAAACCCCACAACATACCAACCTGGCAACGGTTTCAAAACACCAAGGTCCTTAAAATCCGGATCTTAAAAATTGAGAAAGAAAAAATTAGTTTTGTTCAATATGTTGGCTAAAATGTCAATGTGCTAAAATTTTACAATGCACTTCAGTGATATGATTATGCACATATTTCTTAGAAATGAGGAATGTTTCAGAACTATGGTAACACACTAATTATTAATGCAGAGATTATTGATACTATCATACCAAGTTCTTTCTTTTTTTCTGTTATGAAATTCTATTTTTCTCCATCTCTCTCCCAAGAGTGAGCTAAAAAATATTTCTGCATACACTAGCAAGCAGGAATACCACACAACAAACCACACAATATTTTAATACATCAGTCTAATGAAAGTAGATATATTTACAGATCTATTTAGAATCCTTTTGCTATTTTGCATTTTGCAGTATGATTATAACACTCAGCTTAACTAGAGAAATCTAAACTTCATTCTGTGTTTAGGAGTACTCTGCCATCACTACTGAAAAAGAGGACACATTGTCTTTGTCAGAAGCATCCATTTGGTCTTCCTGGAATACATATCACAAGGATTTACCGTTGAATTCATTATACTAACAAGGTAATAAGATTAATATATGTGCTATTTTTGACCAGATAAACATGATTGTATTTACTGTTAGAGATGTTTTGTATCATGCTTTTATGATCAGGTGAAATAGATGAAATGAGTTTGTCTTAGACCTATGCTTCGACAGACAACCATCCACAGACAAATCATCATTTCACAAAATTTGGCCCAGTCTGAAGATAGTGTCCAAAACCAGAAATGTGAAAGAGGTTGAAGTATTTCAAGAGAAGGTGATCTCTTCAGAATAAAACTGGTGTTGTCTGAGAGATTTTTATCGCTTGCACTACTTTTCTACCTGAAATGGATGTTCTGCACTGTTTTTCTCATTTTCAGGAGGAAAAAACCCAAAAACAACAAGCCCAGAAATAAATCCATTGTCCTTTACTTTTTTTCTGGAAAGTTAATAGTATCTGGTCTTTTGAAATCTATGATAAACACTTATATACAAGCACTCTCATTAAGCTTCTCCTGAGCCACATACATACTTCACAGGCCTCAAAAGATTTGCACAAGACTAAAATCAAGGTAGCATTTGAGCCATATAGTCTACTCATGGTACTGATCTTAGTGTTTCAGGTTGGAGTCATTGTAGAAAAAACTATGCATAAAACAATGTAGAGAAATTTTGGAAGTAGGAAAAGCATCAAATGAAAAAATAACACATCACCAAAACTGCTTTTCCCCTCTAGCTTTAGTTGAGTCAGGACAGTAAAAATTACAACCAAATAATATCCTGAAAAAGTCTAGTGACATATAGCAAGATCAGCCATTTTAACCTGAAAAGTAATAATGTGTTCACTTCAAAAACTGGAGTTGTAAAATCATTTTAAACTGCCTCTCTATAACCAGGTTGTTGTTGTTCTTAGTTATCTTTTGTAGTTGCACAAACTAAATCAAATAATGAGTAAATACTCATGAACTTAAGGGACTGCAAATATAATTGAGTAGGCAATTAGCATTAATTGTTAAGCAGTTTTATAGATAAGTAAATAGATATGAAAACCAACAACACAATGTAATAAAAAATTTCTGTTAGTGTACTCAGATGTTGATATCTACTTCTGAAAGCAAGATACTTAAAGGAAACTATTGGTTCAAATCAACATCCAAAATATGTCTAGTGTAACCATTAAATTTCTTCCTTTTGCTGAGTTTGCAAGGATCACTGATCTACTGATAACACTCCACCACATTAGCAAAGTACAGAGGAGGAAGAAAGACTAAAAGGTCCTGACAGGTTTTCTCCCACATGAAGGAGTTTTCATATAAACGAGTGCTAGTAGCAAGAATCCAGACTGAAGTGTAATCTAGACCATGAAATTTGTTCCACAAAACAATTCTGAAAGTATGTACTCATTTGTTAACAATACAATTAGAACAAAACCACATAGAAGGGCACAACCTGTTGAAATTCTAGAAATATGTAGATCCTGCTCAGTTTTGAAAAATGATCTTTTTGTAATGTTTCAACACCTCAAGAGTAGTAAATAAAATGTGTGACACCTGCGGTGATACGCTTCATTAAACTTTACTAGTATACCAGGATTGTTATAATAAAACCAGCAATCTGTAAATAAGATATTATCAGAGATGCTGAAAATTCAACCATGTTTAAGCATATTTACCCAGCAAATGTTTTTTTTTTTTAAATAGACTACCATTAAACAGATTATATTTTCTTCTCTATGTAATTCAATCAAATTATTATTATCAATCTGGCTGAGCCAGAACCCTTTTAATGATATCTAAACACTGACTGGCTAGAGCTTCCAATAGACATCATCCTGATAAAAATCATGTTCCCATTAGGAAAATCTCTCAAGACAGGAAAATTTTTCTGTAAAAGTAAGATGGATCACCTATAATGAGAGAGAAAAATAGGAGGCAGTAGGTCTTGAGGGGAATGCAATACATGCAAAATTTTTTATGGGGATCTCCTTAATGGGGAAAAGATATATGTAAAAAGGAAACTAGGAATTTTCATAAGAAATGTGAAAAAACATAGAAAGTATGTAAATGGGAGACCTTGAAGTCAAAAGAAGTTCTGTGTCTCTTTTCCTGAAGCACTGAATGGCTCTTTGGAAACCAACCAAGACCAACAAAATAAAGGTTATCCTGAAATTTCCTTTGATGATATATTACCACCTATTCCACAAATAATAGATTCCTGCAATGTTTAATTACTATAAGCTGTTCTGTAAAGTCTGTGAAACACAGAATAATATTTGAAACTTCTTATGAGATGCAAAAGTCTGTGCCAGGTTATTGAGGGTTACTGGAAAACAAGTGGAATAAAAAACTTTAGAGTGGCCCAAGGAGAAAATGGTGATAATCTGCGGATATTCTTAACCAGTAAAAAAATGGGGTGGATGAGCAGACAGTGAAGTGGAGTGAAAGTTGGCTAACTGATAAAGCCCATGATGGTGGTGATCAGCAGCACGAAGTCTAGTTGGAGGCCAGTAATGAGTGTCATACCCAAGGGGTCAATACTGGGTCCGATCCTGTTCATCATCTTCATTCATGATCTGGATCATTAGTTTGCTGATGCCATAAAACTGGGATGAGTGGCTGGTACCCCAAAGGGTTGTGCTACAATCCAGAGGGGCCTCAACAGGCTGGAGAAATGGGCTGACAGGAACCTTATGAAGTTCAACAAGGCAATATGTGCAAAGTTCACTTGGAGAGGAACAACCCCATATTCTGTGGCCAACCAGATGGAAAGCAGCTTTGCAGAAAAAGACCTGGGGTTCCTGGAGGACACCAAGTTGAACATGAGACAGTAAGGTATCCTTGTGGCAAATAAGGCCACCAGTATCCTGGGCTGCATTAAGAGAAGTGCCACCAGCAGATCAAGAGAGACGATCCTTCCCCTCTAATCAGCACTGGTAAGGCCACACCTGGAGTACTGGGTCCAATTCTGGGCTCCCCAGAAAAAAAGTATGTAAATGACCTAGTTTACAAGTAAACTGCAGCATCTTATGTGGTTGCCCTGTTGTGGCATATCCACACAGAAACGTGTTTACCCACCTATGCATGCATGTAGGCATGCACTCTCTCACTAAGTCACTAACACTCAACTCCAAACTGGCCAGCTACCTGAACTCCCTGACTTAGACATTTTATTCCAACATCCTATAAAATGGCATCTGATACTCTTTTTTTCCTTCATGTAAACAAAAAATCAAAAGCAATGCTTCACCAAATACCATTTGTCTTTATCAGTATCAGACCTAAGTAAATACCAAGCAAACACACTACTCTCAAGTACGCATTACAAATTAACAAATACGTACAGTCTTGGTGTCATGATATAAAGAGGGGCATAAAACACTGTTTAATTAGACATTGTTTCAGTTCATACACAGTAAAAAGTCCAACAAAAATGAAATTACTGCATTTAAAAAAAATCTCTAAAGCACAATAAGTAATCCTAGTCTTTGTTCATCCAGATTATGAAAAATGATTGTGCAAAATATGCCCAACATAAAATCTTCAGTGAACACACACATACAAATACCTTGATAAATAATTATCTATATTTTGCTCTTGCACCTATTATGAGACATACAGTGTCCATGACACAGACAATGTTCATCATTACCACAATTCTGCATGCAAATCTCGAAAGCAAATTCATGCCACCATACAGCACAGACTTCATAAACTTTGGAAACTTAAGCTAAATGTTTTATTCTGTTCCAGAACCCCTTTCTGCATGGGATTCATCTTGCCCAATGTCAGAGGTTCAGCCTGGTTTAGCTGCCCAGGTTCTCTGCACATTGAACAGCCATAATAGATGGACACCTTTGGAAAAAAATACAAACTGTCAAAACCAATTTTTGACAGCTGTGTAAAGAACACATTTCTTTCCGTGTTGCTTGTTCTACTGCCAGTAAGAGCAAGTAAAGATTAATTTGAAGAAATGCCTACATGTTATAAATCCTGCCACACATGCACTATGGTAGTAATATATTTAGAGTATGTGTTGAGGGGTTATTTTCAGTATTGAAGTGGAACATGTTACAGAATATTGTGGAATCACTGAATCTTTACTTTCTCGTGAAGAAAGAGAGGGTTATATCCAACTTTTTAAACAGTTGGAAAACATGAAATGTAAGTAAAATAGAGATATTTGGGGAAAAAATATCAGGCTGATGATCATAAATGAGGTTTATGAAACAGAATTATTATCTCATGAGATAAGAGCCAGTACATTTTTATTAACCTGTAGTCATAACAGAAAGTGAAATCCTTTAAAATTCTATTACTTCAGGGATTGTAAGAAAGATGTAGATAGTATCTAACAGAAACAGGGGAAATATATAAAATTCAAACTATATATTAGCAACAAGATATTCCACTGGTAAGTATTATTACAAAACTATTTTAAAAGATCAAACTTTGAATAAAAAATCCACTGATATCAAAACTGTTCAACTTGTCCTCAGAGACAGACTCTGCCATACTTTGGAACATAATCTGAAGTCATAGAGTAAAGCTACAATATTTTCTTTCTTACAAATGCACAAATTTGTGAGTAAACATCTCACTATTTATTTATAATTTTCTTTAATTTTTCATATAAAGTTCACTTGTACATTTTCTTACACTGCTAATGTCATACCTGTTGCTTGTGCTGATAAAAATAATGGATATCTCACTCTTAAAAGTCAATTATTTAAAACAACAGATGTTTCCATATTTGTTTTAAAAAATGGAAGATTGAACTGGAATGTTCCTTAGCATACCTGGAGGAGAATACAATTAATTGCAGAGATTTTTTTCTATCTGAAGTACAGTATATACGGTGAAGAATATGAAAAATTATTTTATGGTCAGAAGTCAAGGTGAAGGAGATGCGTACCACAAAATCCTGGTGGTACACAGGTCTCATATGACACCTGACTGTGATTATCTTTTATGATATTTTGCTTTTTCTTCTTCCATAAATGAGAAATGAAGGAATTATTTGATCAAACTATACACTACAAAGATTGATGTTAGAAACAAGAAGGAGATTTTGCTTTTTGTGAATAAAACCCACTCCTTTTTTAATGGATGCATACAGAAATTAGTCACAACACATGGAAACCATATTTCCTAATGATAAATAGGAAAATATTTTTACTCATTGAACATAGAGCTGTAGATACAGCTTTTCATTTTCCTGTCTTTGAATGACTGGAAATAGGCATTTAACTTCTATCTATCAATATTTAAAAAAAAATAATGCATGCATGTAGTTCTCTGACATAAAACTTATTAGGCACCTAATTTTACATGTAAATGCTCATGCAAAAGTGAACAGAATTGCACTATTCGGTAAGACACCAGTCATTTCTTTTCAAGTTTACGAAGTCAAGTTCTTCTACAATGATTTCTGGGAGCCTAAACCAGTCCTGCCCTCCTGAGGGATGAAACATGATATTCTCTGTAAAAGCAGAGCTTGCAAAACTCATACAGAACAGCATGATTATTCAAAGGTATTTTATACGGTTGCCTCCTACTATTTGATGATACAGTGGAAATATTGGAAGATGACCAAAAGATTTTAAAAGCAAAAAAATTTGCTCAAAAAATCACTAAAGCAATTCTAAAATGGAAGAACAGTTCTATAAGTAAACACTTTTTGTGAGGTGTACAAACAAGGGGATTTAGCTGTTCTGCTGGGGACAGTAAAGGAAAAGTACAAAGTAAAACAAATTCTAAGTGAAATAAATATGCAAAAATACACAAGTTATTGTCTTGTTAGCTGAAAGTTAAATATTTTCTGATGAATTTTTTCAGCTCTGTACTCTTGTTGAAGTTTCAATACATATGTACTAAAGTATCCTCAAAGAAAATCTGTAGTTTGCTAGACACCCTGAAAAACAGTTCAATAATAATTAGAACTGTCAATAATATATGCTGTATTTGGTCTGTTTCCTGCATTTTTTCTTTTAAGAATAATATCGTGAGCAAGGCAGCAAGTTTGGAGGTTACATATTTATAATCTAAAGCAATGCTTCTCACATTTTTCACTCCTTAGCACAGTCATGAAAGAACTCAAAGGTGTCAAGTGCAAACGTAGAAGTGATAATAACTCTTGGTACTTCAGCTTGAAGTTCTATCTGCTATTAGAAGAGCAAGAAGTCATATGAAGACAAATAAGCCAAAAAAGATTTGTACTCCGGAGAAGATTGAGAAATTCTGATTTTGAGGATGTAACTCCATAAGAAGCTTTTGGTGCTCCAAAGGAGCTACTTCGTCTGCTTTTGGTGCTCTGACTGACAGTAAAGTACACTAAGGCTGCTATTTGTCTTAGGAAGAAGTTTTATGAATGAATGCTGTGAGCAGTAAGTGTAGTAAAATCTTAGAAAAATACAATCAACCTATTCTAGTTGCTTTAACCAAATTCCTTCTATTGTTGCAATGACACAAACTGCTGCCCAGAAGTTTGATTTCTGAAAATGTAGTTTTTTTAGTTTTTACTTTTGTCACATTTACTAATCTCAGCTCCTACTTACAATCAAGGTATCTTTATAGTGTAATACATTATACTGATTTACAAACTGCAGAGCTATGGTGACCTCATTAAGATAAGACATACTACAGGTGTTAGAAATAGCTGGGTAATTGTATACCAAAAGTTAATATCCATGTCTTTTCCATCTATTTGGGAATGAAAAAAAAAAAAAATCCATGTCCTTGCATAATTTCTTGCTAAGATGGGTCAAACTGAGCAGACAAGAAGTGCCCGAATGAGCTCTACTGGAACAGACCACATGATTACAGAGGTTGCATGTAGATTTTCCTTTTCATGCACACAGTGTCATGCTTTGAGGTCTTAGGCTGCTTGAGTCCCTTGTCTACTCTGTAAAGTGTTTAGAGTAGGTTCTTTCTCCAGATAAAATTTTATATGGGTCGAAACTATGTTAGAAGGTAAGAGGACTTGTGAGAGCCGAGGTGTCATGCTCAAATGGTGCTTGGACAACTTGATACATGCACCTAAATTCCAGAAGTAAGAAGTGCTTCTTGGAATTGACCTAGTGAGAAAGGAGAGCAACAATGGGAAACAGTGTTGTATTCAGGCTACTGAGTAAAAAGGGGAACTCTGGGAGCCTTGATTATATGCATGAGATTATTTGGCACATCATTTTTATTATGTTAAATATTTATACTAGCAGCTGAGTGCTCCAATTAGGCATCATATTCTCCTTATACAGCACACCATGTGTGGAAACACAGGGAAAAACAATCCTATGATGAGTATTTCAGGGGCTGCATATACCTTTACCAGCCAGTTGCCCAGAAACGTGTGAAACCAGACTGAATGAGCTCAAGAGCCCACTTTATCTGAGCAATGCAGCCTCGTAGTGACAGTGCAGCTGACCTGAACGCCAGGACTATCAATTAACAGCAGCACTTCATATGTGTCTCCCTAAAATAATATCCCAGTTGCTTCCTGTGATTGACAAAGTGTCTCTGAACTTGACCAGGAAGAAACATATGCAACATAAGTGTGTTATGGGGCTTTTCCTGAATGATGCTGAATGCTAAGTAGGGCTTTATTGTGCAATTTCAGTGCAGTACTGCTAAGGCTTGGGATTTGTCTTATTAGTTTTTTAGAGATGACTCATAGCCCAGCCTAAGGAAATAACAATTTAAGTTTATGGCAGAAACCTAGGGAAAAATTATCCAGAGGGTTTAGCCACAACTGGTTGGTAGACATTACTTCTTCAGATTGAATCCATTTATACATGGTTATTGCTTGCTACCATTGAGTGCTAAATTTGTTTATCTTCATCAGAGAGGCCATTCATGCTGTATCAGTCCATAGAGTGGATTTCCCAGGACAGAGGGAACTTATGGGAAAATCTTGGTGATTTAAAGTAACCTTTGTTATTTTATTATAGGAGAAATTATTTCTTCTAGTTTTACCTCAGAGCACTCAACAGAAGGAATACATTCAGTGAAGTGTTCCCAAATCTTTTGAAGAGCTATGTCTTCTTCAGCTATTACAGCCAACAGAATGTATTACTTGTGCAACTTCAAATAGTACTAAATAAGCTGTAGTTGACCACACATTAACACATTTCCAGTACAAACAGAAACATCAGCATAGTGTTTACACCTACTAACATTCTTTTGCTGTATCTGGCCATGAAGCTATGGCATGTATGCTACTGATGTATTTTTGACAATAACTGCATCTCACAAGAGAAACTCTAATATCTTCTCTAGTTTCCGCATATGAATAGTTCATCATCCACTTTAACAGAAGATTTTTGTACCATCTTCAAATACTTCTCTCTTACAGTCTAACAAAGCACCAGGTGGATTTTCGTTAAAGTGAGTGACCGTGTCAGAGAGCAGTGGAAGGGAGTTGAGCTGTGTTCGTAAAAACAACTGACTGCTTACTCATCTGGCCATATAAGATACCAGAATGAGATGAACCAGACAAAATACTCCTTAGATTGGAGAAAAGTGAAATAGCCATGGACAAAAAGACTGCTAGATTTTTGAAAGATATTGGATGAATTGTACTGTAGTGCCCTCTTATTACAAAGTCTTTTTATGATTCCAAAAGCCCATGTCACAAGATGTTTTAAAAATGTGTTCTACGTCCAGAGTAGAAACCTGTTGGTGTTTAGCATCAAAGGGAGAATTCTAGGTTTTCATTTCCAAGAGCCTGAATGCTCTCTTTCTAAAGGAAGAAAACCTCAACTGAACAAAACTACAACCAAATCAAAGGAAAAGGGAAATTCATTTGATAAACTGTATTGTCAAATCTATTTGTAATAATATGTGCCCACCGTAGACAATGCAATAGAGCTTAAACCTACACTTTCAGTGAGCAAGAAAAGGAACTCTAAAAGCAGCATAGCTCAATGAATTTCTGAGGACGGCATATCAACACCAAGTCCAAGAAGCAGCTGTTGGAAAAATAAGTCTTCTGTCCTGTCCTTTCAGCATCCATAGCAGTATAACCTTCAGTGACACCACAGTTTTCCTTCTCTTTCTGATGCTTTTAGGAGGTTTCCTGCCTAGAAATCATTCTTTTGGGGAGCACCAGATTGTTGAACCCAGCAGTCTTGCCAAATGTACAAAGCCCTTTCTACAGGATAAGATGGGTTTTCATCAACTTTAGCTACAGAGTATACAGGTGACCTGCCTTGGACATCTTGTTGCACTTAGTTTTGCTTCTTTATCTTTTTAACAGCGTAGGGTAGAAATTTCTGTGAGGTAGAGTTTCAGTATAGTCCAGTTAGAATCATAGAATGGGTTGGTGTGGAAGAAACCTTAAAGACCATGTAGTTCCAACCCCCTGTCATGGGCAAGGACACCCTCTACCAGACCAGGTTGCTCAAAGCCCCATCCAGCCTGGCCTTGAACACTTCCAGGGATGGGACATCCACAGCCTCTCTGGGCAACCTGTTCCAGTGGCTCACCACCCTCTCCACAAAGATTTTTTTTTCCTGTTATGTAATCTAAATCTCCCTGCTTTCAATTTGAACCTGTTACCCCTTGTCCTGTCACTACAGGCCCTTGTAAGAAGTCCTCCTTCAGCTTTCTTGTAGGCCCTTTCAGGTACTGGAAGCTGCTATAAGGTCTCCCTGGAACTTCTCTTTTCCAAACTGAAAATACCCAACTCTCTAAGCCTGTTTTCATAGGAAAGGTGCTCTCTGTCCAGTCTACTGACTGTCTTCAGAATCTCCTTGAAATTCTCTGACAATTGTCAGAATTATGATAACTCTCTGTTAAACTGTGAATTTGTACTTAAATTACCCACAAACATCAATTTTACATTTTATTATACAAGTTAACATTCAGATATTTAAGGAATATAAATAATACATGGGAAGGAAGCAATAACTCTTCCATCTTGTCCAAGTATTATGAAATTCAACTTCTCCTGAGACCCTGTGAGGTAAACATTTAGATAAGTTTTTGGTTAAGTCTGCCTTTACAGCTAGGTTTCTTGCATTACAGTTCATCTGTTTCCCATGATTTCAACTTCATGAGAGTGGAATTCCCTTTTCTTCAACTAGTTGGTTTTTTTCTCCGATTTCATGCAATTAAGTGTGACAAAAACCAGTCCAAACCACAACTAATTGCTAATATTGACCTATCTTAGACATAATCTGTTAGAAACAAGACACTGTGTCAGCTGAGGCTTTTATTTTTTTGATGAGGAAAGCCCTACTCAGTGTTTTATTATGTACTTGACTAAAATAAACATAATTCCTACCAACCTTAGCCCCAAATGGTTTCCACTTAAATTAATGAATAAAGATTTTTGCTCATAAGACATATTTTGCTATATGTCCACAAGAAAAAAATCAACAGGATGATAAATTCTAAATCAAAGGGTCTGGTCTTCAGCCTTTTAAACTTTTTCCTTAAACAATAAGATGCTTCTAATTGATCCTCAGTCCTCTTTGAGTATCATTTATACCACATGCTCTGCATTCACTGACTGATTCTCAAACTGGCTTGTCATGAATATCAGCAAACAAATGGGACTGTGGATTACCGGAGATCTGTAATCTAGAGTTAGAATAGATTTAGATTTGTGTCTATAAAAACTCAGTTACAGCTGACTTTCTCACACCCTAGAAACTCCAGACGCAGCTATCCTGAAATAGCTGTGATATTCAGTATAGATCAGTATAGAATTTTCCATTCTATTGTCATAGTTTGGGAATTTAGATTTAGAAAAATATAGTTTCCACAGAATTTAACAGATTTGCAAGCTTCCTCCTCTATTCAAAAACTACAAATCTGAAGCAACAATTTGATTTCTGCTATATTAACTCACATTTTTAACATTGAAGTGAAGCAGGTTTAGGCCCACAATCTGACCTGAATTCAACAATTGATTTATTGAGTGCTACGCTGATTGACAGGCTCAGTCTCATACAAAAAATTAAAACTGGTCTTTTGCATCACATTCACCATGAAAAAGCCATTGTGATTCATTGGGTCATATTTTGGAAAAGCAGTGTTCATAAGTTCTTATGTCTACTTAACACAATATGCAATATTGAAATTTACTGAGGAAAAAAAACAGCAAAGTGGGTACTGATTAAAGTTTTTCCAGTTCTTCCATTGATGTTTCTTCTAATATTAGAAGAAATGAGGTATCAGAACAGTGTTCATTTGCAGCGGCAGCAGGACATCAAACATGATGGTTACAGTTTTTAAGTATGGGTCAGTTGCTTATCCAACAAGCAGGCAACAATTAAATTTCATTTGACCAGATCAAGTTTTTGACTACCAAACAGCAGGATTTTTCCTAGCTTGAATTGAAAGAATCATTAAAAGCTCTAGTGATAAAAAAAAAAAAATCAAAATTAAAAAATTAAACATAAATAAAACTTTTCCTTTAACAGTACTAGGTAAATCATTGATCTGTATGTATACTGGAATATTACTAACACACAATATTCTGGAATACGAACAAGTATATTAATGCTATGAACTATTCTTGTGGGAAGAGCACATGAAGTTGTAGAGATTCAAATGACTCAAATCCGATTTTTAAACTACTAAGTCAGCATGTATTTTATTTAAAAAAATCAATGTA